>OX376372.1:87199601-87308617 GCA_947369275.1 Nemotelus nigrinus | reverse complement strand
GAAAAAAGATAAACTCTCTGAACCTTGGCTTGACAAGACCCTTAGACGTCTGAGAAACCGCAGAAATAATCTTTACAGACTAATGAAGAATCAAGTCGACATTAACCACCGTATTAAAAAAGAATACGATTTAATTACTCAGGAATTCGATACCAAATCTCACGAAGCGTAAGGCAGATACATTAGAACTACTGGGGAGAATATAATCCGCGACCCTAAAAAATTTTTTGATTTTGTTAATATGAAGCGGAAAACAAGCGGCTACCCCTCTTCAATGTCCACTGAAAATTCAATGTTGTCTTCTTCTCCTCAGGAGATATGCAACTTTTTTGCTGACCATTTTCAAGAAGTTTTTAATCCAGTTAGCATCCCAACATTGTATCAATTCCCGGGTGCGACTCAAACAGTTTTTGCTGAGGATATGACCATATCTAGGAGTGAAATATTTACTGCCATTATGGAGCTTGACAGTAACAAGGGCCCTGGACCTGACCTCCTCCCTCCTATTTTTCTGATCATGTGTGTAAAGCAACTGATCTCGCCCCTTCATACTATATTCAATAATTCTCTCTCCTCTGGACTATTTTCTTCGTATTGGAAATCTTCTTATGTTACACCAATTTATAAAAGTGGCGATAGACGTCTTATTCAAAATTATAGAGGCATCGCCATTCTATCTGCTATTCCCAAACTATTTGAAAAAATCATGTACTGCAAAATTTCTCCTATGGTCGACGCTCGACTGAACGAGCAGCAGCATGGATTTAGGAAAGGTCGTTCTAGTACAACTAACCTTATGGTGCTTGTTTCTGATGTTTTGTGCAAAATGGAGAAAGGTGATTAAATTGACGCAGTCTATACAGACTTCAGCAAAGCATTCGACCGAGTTGATCACTCCATTTTGATCCCCAAGCTGAAACAATTCGGAATTGCAGGATCCTTACTAAAGTGGCTTGGCTCCTACCTACACGTCCGCTTGCAATTCGTGAAATTCCAAGGTCTCATTTCTAAGAAAGTCGTCGTTAAATCCGGTGTACCTCAAGGAAGTCATCTTGGCCCTCTTCTTTTTAATATCTTTATATCTGACATATCGGAGGTTTTATCTGATATTCCTCATTTACTATATGCGGACGACCTCAAAATCTACCATGTCATCAGGTCACAATCTGACGCGGCCTTTTTTCAGTCTAAACTGTATTCTCTAGACCATTGGTGCTCGGCGAACAAACTCCCTCTTAACATTGCCAAATGCCGCGCAATCAGCTTCTCTCGCAAAACTGCACGCGTTCATTATACGTACAGCCTCAACAACACGGCACTCAGCAGGGTGGACAACATATTAGATCTCGGTGTCACCCTGGATGAAAAGCTCCGCTTCAATCTACATTACGATAGAGTGCTTTCCCGAGCAAATAAACAACTTCGTTTCATTAAGCGACGGGCCAAAGAGTTTAAGAATCTTTGGGTTACTAAATCCTTATATATTTCACTCGTGCGTCCTCTTCTCGAATATGCGTGCACTATCTGGAACCCGGCTTTCAAAATTCACAGCCAAAGATTTGAGTCTGTTCAGAAGCAGTTTCTACTGTTCGCTTTGAGAGATCTTTTTAACCCTTATGATTTCAGTAATCTACCACCATACGAATATCGCCTTAAATGTATTAACTTGTTATCCCTTGCATCGAGAAGATTAATATTATCTGCCTGCTTCAGCTTCGATGTCATCACAGACGTGATTAATGTCGTCTACTTGAAAGAAAAGTTTGTGTTCAATCAGCCCTTGAGAGTCACTAGATCCCGACGATTGCTTATTGAATACCAACACAACACAACGTATGCAGCAAACGAGCCAATAAATAGGTGCTGCAGGCTATTCAACAGCATGAGCGAGAACTTTTCCCCTACGATATCTAAGGCAACTTTTAAAAAAAATATTATGAGGGCTCTCTTGTCATAGTCTCTCCCTTTCCCCCGCCATACTAATATATATTTATATATATATAAATATATATATATATATATATATATATATATATATATATATATATATATATATATATATATATATATATATATATATATATATATATATATATATATATATATATATATATATATATATATATATATATATATATGTATTGTAAATTTAAATTCACTTAGCTATTTGTCATTTGTTATTTTTAGTAATTTGTCATTTAGCTATTACTTTATTTGTTATCTATTTGTAACTAGTTTATTTGTGCGTTATTTATTCATCTTGTATTCATATATAGTTTTGTTTTTTACTTTGTTTTAAAACATTCAAACCATCGAATATTCTAAAAAATGTCCGTTTCTACAATAAAACCAATCTGTATACAAATCTTATTCTTAATCTACACAGTCAAAGTAAAACTTTGGAAATTTCATGTCGGACAAGAACGGTAACCCTTTCTCAGTTAACCTATATTTTTAGCTTCAAAAACTTCTGTTCACGGGAACTCACGAATCAATAATCAGATAGAATTGAAATTTACAGAATGCATTGGACTTAAGTAGGGCCAGGTCTGACAGAAAAGATTTTGAATTGTAGGCAACTCTGTTCCAGTGGTGCCATCTTGAAAATTTACAAGGAAAAAAAATGCTCTTTGCAATATGAAATGTGAATAAGTTACCAGATTTTCATGAAATTGACACAGTAGCTGAGCCTTACTCTAAACTCTGTTTGATAGAAATTTGGTTGAAAACTTCAAATGTTATATAACAACGTGAAGCAGATATGATATATTCTTGGCTTTGATACTGGCGAAAGTTTGCCAGCACGAGTTGGTTGTGCTACTTTTGTATCAATAAATGCTTACAGTTAGTATTCATACTGGAAAAATTTACAATGAAAATAAATAACCGATGTTTCAATTCCCAAAGTTCTGCAAATTTTTCGGATCTCAGCCCCAAACTCCAACTTCAGTTACAGTGCTGCAGGCACTGAGCATTTATATTATATGAGATGCTGCTTTCAAAATTTTCTGAAATAAGCAACTGATAACGAATATAATTAAACCGTGTTTTGCTCTCATAAACGTTGAAATTCATGCCAGTGGTAATATCTGAAACCTTCTACCATATGAGTTA
The DNA here is from genome assembly GCA_947369275.1 of Nemotelus nigrinus. Classification (NCBI taxonomy): domain Eukaryota; kingdom Metazoa; phylum Arthropoda; class Insecta; order Diptera; family Stratiomyidae; genus Nemotelus; species Nemotelus nigrinus. The sequence continues at coordinate 87,305,503 of OX376372.1, read as the reverse complement.
TAATGCATTCTTGAGATAAAAGTAAAACGTGGCATTTGAAACAATTTCGCCGTAATAAGCAGCGCATGTGGTAGAATGTGCACTCAAAACCTGCACGATTTTTCTACTGTTCTTCGAACATTAGTGTTTCTAGCGGTTCAGGTGCGCTAGAGTTTTTTTATTTTATTTTGGCGATGGAAATTTCTACGATTTAGCGATGGGAATTTTTACGAATCAATTTCGGCTCTACCGGGTTCTTATTCGAATTCTCTTTTCAACCGCTGATTAATCTACTCTCTAACGCTGTTGTAATTTGTTCCTTGGTGCAATATTCCTCCGTCACATGCGAAAAGTTATCGACAGCAATATTTCGTCGACACTTAACAGTCAGACGTCCTTTGAGCACGTTTTTTTTTCTTTTTTTCGTCTCGAAATTGCACAGTCGCGTTGCATAAAACAAGTGACTTAAAATTGTGTGCAATGTGAATGTTAATCTGTAGTGAATGCAGAACAGCTTCAAAGCTGAGTAATAGTCCACTCAATAAGTCGGTTGGCTCGAACCATTGCGAGTTGCGTCCGGAGACCTGTATGTGCGTCCAAGCGGGTTAGTGTACAATCACTTGTGTTCGCAAGCAATTCTGTGCGAAGCTCGATTTGACACACATTACAAATACTAAATTTGTCACAGTGTTCGCAACCAATTTCAGTTATACCAAGACAACGATCCAAAGCACAAGTCGGGAAAGTCCTGGCTAATTTGGGATTGCCCTTATTTGATGTATCCGCCGGCACAGTCACCAGATATGAACGTCATTGAGAATCTGTGGACTTTGTTGGAAAACAACATTAGAAAACACAAGATTCCTAGTAAGCAAGACCTGAATAAAGTTCTGCTAGAGGATTGCCAAAAAATTACTCCTGACATTACAAAAAAGCTCGTTGACTCAATGCCGAATAGGCTCCAGGCTCTGCTAAAGGCTAAGGACTATCATACGAAGTATTGAAATCAACTGGAAACCTTATAACTCACAGCAATTTTAATGTTTAATCAAACTGTATCAAATAAGCTGTGATATGAAATTTGTTATTACTTTTGGTTTTTTGTTGTTTAAGACCCCAAAGGGTATGTTCCGACTCAATCGTAACTCGTAATTTAAATTCATTCAGTAGAACATCAACTGTTGGCATTTCTATTGCTGCGACTTCTGCTAATTCTAACTTGGTTAAGAATTCTTTACGTAAAACCTGTAACCGTATCGGGCATCGCTCCTAACAAGATATCCTCAATCGTAGCTCGTAATTTAAATTCATTCAGTAGAACATCAACTATTGGCATTTCTATTGCTGCGACTTCTGCTAATTCTAACTTGGTTAAGAATTCTTTACGTAAAACCTGTAACCGTATCGGGTATCGCTCCTAACAAGATATCCTCAATCAAAAGCCCCAGAATTTTTTATCACAATTGCGGTGGTATGAGGGGTAAAATAAATAAACTATTTCTTGACACCAAATCTTGTCATTTCAACGTGTTTGCCTTCACTGAAACATGGGTAAATGACTCTCATATAAATAAAAAAATCCTTGAAAGACCGAGAAATGACCGAGTTTCCACTGGTCAAACAAGAGGTGGTGGTGTCTCTCTCGCAGTTAAGAACACTCACTCAAGTGAACTTGTAAGCTCTGCCTCGCACGAATTGTTCCAGCATATATTTATCCACGTTTCAATGGACAAAACCTCGGTTAATATTGGTTTATTTTACGTCCCACCGAGATCTGACGAATCAGTGTACAATTATTTATGCGAGCAAATATCTTCTTTTATGGCTTCTCGTAGTACTGAGGATAAAATTATAATCTTGGGTGATTTTAATCGCCCGAATTCGCGTTTTGTTTATGATAAGTCTGATGATGGTTTAATACCAGTAAACCTACTTGAGTCTTCTGGCTTTAACCTTGTGACTACGTTGTATGGTCATGATTTGCAGCAGATTGTTCCGACTCACAACCAAAATTGTAATTGGTTAGACCTAATCTTTACAAATGTTTATGATGATGTAGTGGTTAGTCCAACAAATGACGCAGAGAATCTCTTTTCTAATAGATTTCACCATTCCACTCTTACAGTTGAACTTTCCACGACAGATGGGAACATGTTAAGTACATACAATAATACGATTGTATACGATTTCCATAATGCTGATTATGATAGTATTCACAATTTCCTTGACAATGTCGATTGGACAATTGTGTTTATGTGCCATTCCCTTGATGATGATGAAGCCATGCTTTATAGAATAGTTTTTGACGCGGTCGATAAATTTGTACCTAAGATAAGGAAACAAGATAAACTCTCTGAACCTTGGCTTGACAAGACTCTTGGACGTCTGAGAAATCATAGAAACAAACTTTACAAGCTAATGAAGAATTGAGTCGACATTAGCCGTCGTATTAAAGAAGAATACGATTTAATTGCTCATGAATTCTATACTAGGCCTCACGAAGCGTATGACAGATACATTAAAACTACTGGGGAGAATAAAATCCGCAACCCCAAACATTTTTTTGATTTTGTTAATATGAAGCGGAAAACAAGCGGCTACCCCTCTTCAATGTCCACTGAAAATTCGTTGTTGTCTTCTTCTCCTCAGGAGATCTGCAACTTTTTTGCTGGTCATTTTCAAGAAGTTTTTGGTCCAGTTAGCATCCCAACATTGTATCGATTCCCGAGTGCGCCTCAAACAATTTTTGCTACGGATATGACCATATCGAGGAATGAGATATTTACTGCCATTATGGAGCTTGACAGTAACAAGGGCCCTGGAGTCTGATCAAGTGTGTAAAACAATTGATCTTGCCCCTTCATACTATATTCAATAATTCTCTCTCCTCTGGGCTATTTCCTTCGTATTGGCAATCTTCTTATAATACACCAATTTACAGAAGTGGCGATAAGCGTTCTAGTCAAAATTATAGAGGCATCGCCATTCTATCTGCTATTCCCAAACTTTTTGAAAAAATCATCTACTGCACAGCATGGATTTAGAAAAGGTCGTTCTAGTACAACTCATCTTATGGTGCTTGTTTCTAATGTCTTGTGCAAAATGGAGAAAGGTGATCAAATTGACGTAGTCTATACAGACTTCAGCAAAGCATTCGACCGAGTTGATTACTCTATTTTGATCCCCAAGCTGAAACAATTTGGAATTGCAGGATCTTTACTAAAGTGTTTTGGCTCCTACCTCCACGACCGCTTGCAATTCGTGAAATTCCAAGGTCTAATTTCTAAGAAAGTTGACGTGAAATCCGGTGGCCCTCTTCTTTTTAATATTTTTATATCTGACATATCGGAGGTTTTATCTGACATTCCCCATTTACTATATGCGGACGACCTCAAAATTTACCATGTCATCAGGACACCATCTGACGCTACCTTTTTTCAGTCTAAACTGAACTCGAATTCCATTTGACAAGTGTCCATTTTTTTTAAAGTGCCAGTTCAGTGCTTCGCGCATTATCTTATTTTTAAGACTAATCAGTGATCTACTCTGCAAATTTACTATTGTTGATTCTCTGCTGTGAGTCCTTTCTATCATATTTTCTTTCACCTGCTTTACAACGATAGTTTGTGCTATTTAAATCTGGTTTCGCGCCATTTCACAGTTTTATCTGAGTGCCGGTTCAGTGCCTTCTTGATCATCTTGTTCTCAAGATTTATTTTGATTTGCAGTACATCTTGTTCAATAATTTGTTGTGGTGTGGAACTGCGGTGACATTATCAAAAACAATAGTCAAATCACCCACCCAAGTCCATAAGTGCTCCAACCCTAAGCTTCGGTAAGCTCGGTAGTGAAATTTTTTTTTGCCGGCCATCTAGTGATCTGCGGTACGAATTGTTCAACAATTTGTTGTGGTTTGAATCTGCAGTTACATAAACATAAACAATAGTCAAATCACCCACCACAGTCCATCAGTGTTCCAACCCTAAGCTTAAAAAACTTTGGAGCTTCTAAGCTCATAGTGATCATTTGAATCAAGTTTCTCTAAATTTTCAAACCTGATCGATCGTGAAGCTTTATTAACGCCATGGTTGTGGTCTAGGCATTTGCCAGCTTTTTTGTCGTAGTGCTGCCAATATTGTACATTTGCTTATAAAAGTGCTACCACGCTCATTTTGTCGTATCGGTTTTTCATATATTTGAAATTTATTTTATTGAATTTTCATACATATTCTTTGATCATGTCGCTCTGTTCCGCCAATGCTTGCTGCGACAAAGCCGAAAAAACACCCCTCGTAACTTACTTTGGGTTTAGTGGATTATCATTTCACGCCGAGTGTGCAGGTTTCACTGCACCCATGGGCGATTGCATCAATCGCTCGGACTCCGGCATCCATTACTACTGCGATAAATGTCGGAAGTTCGCCATTTCAACCTACATTGAGAGATTCAGGGCCAATCTTCGACACTTTGCTGCGCTCAAGGCTTCCTTCAACGTTCTTAATAAGCAGCTTGAGGATTCCCGCAAGGAGACCGAAAAGCTCTCTAAATTTGCGTTAACGGAGCGTCCATCTACATCTACTTCGCAAGATTCGCTGAACGTCTGTGAAGCGACTACGATTTTATCTCCTGCTTCACCTGTTTCTCTTGAGATTCCTCTACCGGCTGGAATTTGTACTCGCAGCCAAGAGCAATTGCATTTAACTCAGACCCAGCTGCTGCAGCTTAACACTCAAGCTCGGCCTGTTCTTACATCGGCTGAATCGGTACCACCAGTGGATTTTCGTCAAATGAATTCTCCGAGCTCACACGCGCAAACTAATCCATCTTCCAAGCCTGCAGTTCAACGAAAACGTGTTTCACCAGTCCCACAAAGTGATATTTCCGCTAGAGATGCTAACGCCGTTTTAATTGCTTCATCTTCCGACTCTTTGTTATCGGATCGTGCACCGACTGCAGTTCAACCTGGATCTTCAACAGGTCTTCATCAGCCTTGTCAGCCAGCTCGTACTTTACCACGCCTGGTTGTTGCTTCACCACCTTTGCATGTATTTGTATCACGTTTCGCATGCAATACTTCAGCAGAAGCAATCATGGATTACACCACTGCCAAACTTAGCTACTCACCACTCCTGCTAATCTGCAAAAAGCTGACACCTGATAACCTGCAGAATCAGGAAATCTCCTCGTTTAAAATTACGGTAACTGCTGGCACTGATCTTCTACTTCACAAAGGTTTTTGGCCATCTGGAGTACTGTTTAAGGAATTCACCAGGAGACCTCGTAAAAATTTTCATAGAATAAAACCAAAAGTCTCCATAACGTAACAACCTCAACTTCAGATGACGATCGGTGCTTAGCTGGAATCAGAATCAATGGAATCAGAACTTTAGAAATAAGTAAGATCAATCCAATCCATGTATACTACCAGAACGTTTGTGGACTTAGGACTAAGCTAAACACGCTGAATCTCTCCTCTACTTTTTCGTCTAATCATATAATCTGCTTAACCGAAACATGGTTAACAGTAGATATTTACGATAACGAACTGTTTCCGTTTCATACAGTCTTCCGTCGCGATCGTGATCGAGCTACATCAGGTAAAAGCGATGGCGATGGTGTATTAGTTGCAGTTCACGGTTCTCTTCAAGGAACATTCTGTATAGATTTCTCTCCTTCTCCTCCTGTTGAATGTATTTCTATGCGTGTTACCCTTGCTCCCACAAAAATTTTCATTGTTTTTTCAGTATATAATAAAATTCCTCAGTTGCGGTTTATAGTAAATTTTTTGATGAGCTTTCAACCTACTTTAACGTTAGCTTTCCTTCTGCCTTTTCTTTAATATGTAGTGATTTTAACTTACCGAACCTAGTATCGAATCATAATTTTTCTTCAATAATCTCTTCCAGCAATATTTCCTTAATAACCTCATCCTTTCTATCTTTGTGTTCAATCTCCCAAGTAAACTGTGTTCCCAATATAAATAACAAAATACTAGACTTCGCATCCTTCCCCTACGTCCAAGCTGACTTACATCTTTCAATCGCACTTCATATCGATCTTCAGACATCTAGAGCTCCTTCTCGTGCCATGAACTTTAACTTCCATAAAGCTGACTTCTCTAGTATGATGACTGAAATGAACTCGGTTAACTGGTTCTCCTTTTCTCGCGGCCTCACTGTCAATGAGCTTCCCATAAAACTCTACAACTTCCTATCTAACCTTATTTCCCGTTTGACTCCATCCAGACGTCCTCGCTAGCCTAATGACGCTCCTTGGTTTTGTCGTGATGTGGCATCGGCCCTGCAAGCTAAGGATGTCACTCGAGCTAGATTTAAGCACACAGGCTCTCATGATGACTTCCTCGAATTTTCAAGGCTACGATCTTCTGCCAAAACTGCTGTTAATCAAGCTATCCGAGATTACTTTTCCAGCATTGAGTCCTCTATCTGCTCTAATCATCAAAAACCCTTTTGGTCGTATGTCTGTTCCCTCAAAAGTTCCCATAGTTTCCCCGATTCCATGTTCCTCGAGAACGATACTGCATCTAATCCATGTGAAATTTGCGACCTTTTCGCAAAATATTTTTCTTCCTTCTTTTCTCGACATAATCATATCTTGCCTTGTCATATTCCCCGTGTTGCTTCACCTTCCCTATCTTCCTTTTACACCAATCCTCTTGAAATTGAATCCTTACTCGAGTGTCTTGATGCCAAATTGGCTTGATGCCAATTTGGTTGTGGTTCTGATGGTATCACTTACCTGTTGGCCAAATCACTAGCATCATCTTTATATGTTCCTTTATCTTTTATATTTAACCTCAGCCTCTCCTCCGGCTCCTTCCCTGACAGTTGGAAATCTGCTTATATCTCCCCCATCCACAAGTCTGGAGACCCAAGCTGTGTTTCCAACTACTGTCCCATTTCCCTCCTTCCTTGTTCTGGTAAAGTTCTTGAAAAAGTGGTTTACAACAGGCTGCTTCCTCTCCTCCATCCCTTCCTTGCTCCGGAACAGCATTGTTTTGTTTAAAGTAGATCTTCCACCTCTAATCTTATATAGTTTACTAACTTTGTTGCTTCTGCCTTAGACCAACGGAAGCAAGTGGATGTGGTGTATACCGACTTCTCAAAAGCTTTTGATTCTGTTGATCACGGAATTTTTCTTGCTAAGCTTCGAAGCTATGGGGTGTCAGGTTCCCTTTTGTCTTTGTTTTCATCCTATGTTTCTGGTCGTTCTTGTGCTGTATCTGTGCAATCCTCCACCTCTTCCCCTTTTTGTCCACTTTCCGGTGTGCCTCAGGGCTCTATTCTTGGTCCATTATTATTCCTAGTCTTTATAAATGATCTCCTTTTTTTATTCGTTCTCCCTGCCTCTTGTTTGCTGATGACTTCAAGATTTTCAAAGTAATCGAATCTACCAACGACTGCCTCCAACTCCAAAACGATTTCTGTTCTCTTTGTGACTGGTGCTCTGCTAATTATCTTACTTTGAACAAATCCAAATGTCATCAAAGGTCCTATACGTTTAAAATGCCACCCGTAATATATTCCTACACACTGTACGGATCTTCCATTACGGTTGTTGATAATTTTAAGAATCTTGTTGTGTACTTTGATTTAAAGCTCAGATTTGACTTACACATTGCCTATATAACCGCCAAGGCTTCTCGTGTGTCCGGTTTCATTCTTAGATGCTCTTCTTCGTTTACTAGCATCGCTACCTCTTTCACGTGTTCGTAGCATTCTAGAGTATTGTTGTCAAGTGTGGTCTCCCCGTCATAAATATCTTAACGAGGCAGGGGAATACGTTCAGCGTAGGTTCGCTCGCTCCCTGTTGTTTAAGTTCATTATCCTTTACTGTGGGTATAGTGATCGTCTATCCTTATTCCAAATTCCTTATTTAGATTCCCGACGAGTGTCCCTTGACGAGTGCTTGGTTTTCAAACTACTCCATTGCCCTATGCTCTCCGATCTTGGTCGTATGCTGTGTATGCGGCACGTCAATCGATCGGGTAAAAATCAAATCGTAGTTAATGCAAGAAATGGACCTTAATGTGAAGTAAATGTCGTACAAAAGTCATGAAAGGGCTGCCAGCTATGACCATTTTTCTAATTTTGTGGAATTTCTTTACTGAGCGATTATGTCATTAGATTTGTAAATGGGAATAATCCTGCAATGAAAATTAACGACAAACATTAACGCTTTCAAAATTTGAAAAATTTTAATCAAAAAATTACCCCCTACCAGCCCTAAAATTCTTTTCACCCATATAGCTTCCAGCGCAGTGATTCAATCGAAACGAAATTTACTGGTTGAGTTTAACTTAACGTGAAGCAGATTTGGTATATATTTTGCTCTGCTGCTGACACAGGGTAACCAGCATTAGCCATTTTCGTAAATATTGCACCGACAGATGCTTGAAAGTACATACTCATATGCAAAGTATTTGCGATAAAAATAAAAACCAATTTTTAAATTTTCCGAGCTTTGAACATTTTTCGGATGGCAGCCTCAAACAACATTTAACTACTCAAACTTTCGATGAAATCCTCCAATGGGAACGAAATTCCAAGGATAAGTAGATTTAAGTATGAGCTTGTTATGGTAAACTTATTGCTGCTTCGTTGGGAAAGTGCTGCCAGCACTGAACATTTTCATCATTTGTGTTATGGTTAAGTTTTGTTGCTTGAGATAAGGAATGGTTGATATGATTCTACAAAAAAGTGTATTACGTCTTTCCACATTTTTTTGTCACTCAAAATCCATTTCTTCGAAAATTAGTTTTCTAGCGGTTCTGATGCGCTAGAGTTTTTTTTTCTAAATTTAGGCCGGTGCAGTCTTTTATACTAAAAACTAATGAAATATTTTTGGTAATTTGTTCAAAGATGCTTATTTTGTCCAGGAATTTACGAAGAGCAATTTGATTTTTTTTTCGGTGATGCTGCGGCGATCCATTGGGGCGGTTGCCATTTTGATTTCTAATAATTTCTGAATAACGTTGCCATCTGTGCGGTTGCAATTTTGATTTCTAATAATTTCTCAATAACGTTGTTGGGCTTCAAAAACGTATAGTTGCTCATAAATTCGTCATAGTGTTCCTCAAAACTGTATTCCTTTTTAGCGTAGAAAAAATTTTTGTAATCCGCAAGAAAACGGTGAAGATAGTTATCCGGTGCGTTGTTGTTGTTATTCATGATAATCAGCTCGATGTGTATTGTTTCACGGTTCAAGTAATACTCTATGAAATACATAATAGTCATAGCTAAAGTATGTGTCGGGATAATGTTGTATCTCTCGGAGCTACCAATGTTTTCCACTGCGAGTATATTATTTTGTCGGCAGCTTCGTCTTCGTCCACGTATAATACCGGCTTTTCTATTTCATCGAATGGGCTTTCTCCAACAGATTTTCCAATGTCTATTAGATTTTAATCGTATATGCCTCTCCCGTCCTCGACTTGGTCTTTTGATGCAATCGTCAACGAACTTTTGCTGATAATGTCCAACGTTTCCCCACTTATCTTGTTGTATCGGTCAGGCAAGAATAGTACGTTTTCTTCCAATTCAAGACTAATCTTTTCACCAAATCTTGATTTCTTCACGCAACTATTCAGTATTTTGTACGGCTGGTTAATAACCAAATCTATCACGCTAATACAAGGCTTAAAATATCTTGCGATATCATTAAATGCTTGTATTGCTTCTACTGTAGCTTTTTTTACTGTAGCGTCCCGAATATTGCCTACCGAGCTAAATGGCCTAAGTGTTCGCAGTTTTAAATCTGGAAGTGGAAAAAAACTAATCTTTTATATCCAATCTGCTTTACATTTAACTCGCTTAGATTTACTGTCTCTCTCCATCATCAAATTATTTCACACAGAGCGACGTTTATACACACATATACTCATGATCACATAGAGATACACCCCCCTCCTCCTTCAATTGATTTCATCATTTTTTCACTAATCTATTTTCACTAACTACATATTTGAGAATTCGGAACTTACCAGCTGAATCCATCATTAATTAAGCACTTATATAATTTTTGTATATTTGAACTCGCACTACAATTCTTAAACGTTTTTGATGTAGATGCCTGCAAACAACCTCCTTTTAAAGCAATCTCTTATCACGCAAGGAAAGTTTTTTACACGCTATATCATGTCGCTGTACAATTCTCATTCACCGGAAATCCTATTCTCTTATCATGCACATGCTAAAAAACGCTATCAAGCTAGCATTTCTCATATTGCGAAATTCGTTTGCTGCTATGAATGAAACTCAATATTTTCCATACGTCTTGCGATAATCACTGTCGCTATGAAATTAAAATCTGACCCCATACGCTATAATTAAATTTTTGATAAGACTTGTAGTTCTGTTATTATGTTAATGTTGAAAACTCTAGCGCACCTGAACTGCTAGAAACACTAATGTTCGAAGAACAGTTGAAGAATCGTGGAGGTTATGAGCTGCTTATTACGGCCAAACTGTTTCAAATGCCACGTTTTACTTTCGTCTCAAGAATGCATTATAACTCATATGGTAGAAGGTTTCAGATATTATCACTGGCATGAATTTCAACGTTTATGAGAGCGAAACACGGGTTAATTATATTCGTTATCAGTTGCTTATTTCACAAAATTTTGAAAGCAGCATCTCACATAACATCAATGAAGAAAATGCTCAGTCCCTGCAGCACTGTAACTGAAGTTGGTGTTTGGGGCTGCGATCCGAAAAATTTGCAGAACTTTGGGAATTGAAACATCGGTTATTTATTTTCATTGTAAATGTTTCCGGTATGAATACTAACTGTAAGCATTTATTGATACAAAAGTAACACAACCGACTCGTGCTGGTAACCTTTCGCCAGTATCAAAGCCAAGAATATATCACATCTGCTTCACGTTGTTATATAACATTAGAAGTTATAGGAGTATAAAGAAATTTAGGGTTACCTGCAGCGAGTTTTTTCAAATAATCGATAACTTAATTTTTGCTGTTTATTGTCACTACAATATCATAGCCAATTGAAAATTCTACGATAAAACCGCTTAATAAAGATATTGCAAACAAACACAAAACCAACAATAGCTGGCAACCCTATCATGGCTTTTCAACCAAATTTGGCCTGAATAATCTTCATAATAGGTTCCATTAATTAAGTATGAAATTCGAATAGATTTCATGACTGCACTGGAATTTATAGGGCAAAAAATTTTATTTTCCTGAGACACAAAAATTACCATAGCTGGCAGCACCAATCGAATTTTTCAGTCAAATTTCTACCAAACAGAGCTTAAAGTAAGGTTCAGCTACTGTATCAATTTCATGAAAATCTGGTAACTTATTCACATTTCATACGGCAAAAAGCAGTTTTTTTCTTTGTAATTTTTCAAGATGGCACCACTGGCACAGAGTTGCCTACAATTCAAAATCGCTTCTATCAGACCTGGAATCAATAATCAGATACAATTGAAATTTACAGAATGCATTGGACTTAAATAGGGTCAAATGCATTTTGTAAATTTCAATTGTATCTGATTATTGATTGGTGAGTTCCCGTGAACAGAAGTTTTTGATGCTAAAAATATATGTTAACTGGGAAAGGGTTACCGTTTTTGTCCAACATGAAATTGGCAAAGTATTACTTTGAACGTGTAAATAAAGCATAAGATTTGTAAACAGATTGGTTTTATTGTAACGCTACAAAGCTAACAAACCAATTTCAAGTCAAAAACATATATGGTTTATCCTGCACTAACCATTTACCAACTATAATAAGCTACTACTGCGACTGCAGTTTATACGTTAAAGGAGATACCAAAGAACGATTCAGCAAACAATACAGATTCTCTTATCACGCACATGCTAATAACGCTATCAAGCTAGCATTTCTCATATTGCGAAATTCATTTGAAGAAATTCAACATTTATTCAAAGCCATTCACCACATAGGCTATAATCATATTTTAATAAAACGGTAAAAGACACAAACGCAAGATCTTAAACCTTCCTTCATATGAGTTATAATGCATTCTTGAGACCAAAGTAAAACGTGGCATTTGAATCAGTTTGGCCGTAATAAGCAGCACATGTGGTGGAATATGCACTCAAAACCTGCACGATTCTTCTACTGTTCTTCGAACATTAGTGTTTCTAGCGGTTCAGGTGCGCTAGAGTTTTTTTTATTATGTTTTTTTACTATGCTACACCGTATAAAAAGTCAATACCATTTATTAGGTAATGAGTAAGTAAAAGGATTATTTGCTCGTTGTTAGATTTTATAACGAAGTTTGGTGTGCATGAGTTTATTTTCGCTATAAAAAAATCCAGTATTGTTAAATATATAATGAGTTTTATACATCATGTATGACTCATTGTTTAACGTTATTATGAAATAATTTCCTCTCAAAGTAATTCTCTGTATTATTATTATCGCGTTCGAATAAAAAAATTTATTTGCGTTTGAACTTTTACAAACTTGTGAAAATCGTTAAGAAACTTATGTAGGTTGAAAATCTTACAGCAGATTTTTATACGGAAATTAAAAAGAGCATATTTGTATTTTTGTAATACGGTAGCATTTCGCTATTATTCCTGAATTTTTTCCATACTTCTCACTTCCTAAAAATACTTTTATTACAACTGAGGCAATGGATTCGTATAGTGTATGATCTTGTTAAGTCGTACAACAATAAAAACACAGAACAATAAAAATGACTCCGTCTGCTGTTAATAGTTCATATGAAAAATTGCTACTGTCTACCAAATACAACAGAAGCATTAAGGTTATGGACCTACCTAAATATAAAGTGAGTGATCATGTGCGGATCAATAAACACAACCATGTTTTTGAAAAGGACTATACAATAAACTGAACCACGGAGATTTTCAGGGTTCGTTAAATTCGAATAACCAAACCGTTACATACCTACTGGAAGATTATGGAGGAAACCTTATCGAAGGTGGCTTCTGTGTGTTTGAACTACTGAAAGCTAAGTATCCGTCACTCTATCTCGTGGGAAACATAATATTGATACGGAGAGGAAATCGAGCGTTTTGGCTAGTGGTTGTGATTTTCAGACAAACACAATTCCTGGTTAAATGTTAAAGATATGGTGTTAAAAAATTTAAATGAAACAATGTTTAGTTTATTGGAAGAAAAATTATTTATTTATTAAGTGTACGTAAAGTTGAAAAAGTTTTTTCATTTTTAATAAACCGTATGTAAAGTTGAACACGCTTTTTTATTTCACACATTATCTTATGAACACTGTTAAATTTCATAAAAATTAAACAATAAATCTAGACATACGTAATATCTTAAAATCTACTTCCTAAGTTCATTTCTATCTCTACCATATGTTCACTTAGTCATCCATTCATATGCTCAATTTAACTTAATGTGAGAATCATCAATTTTGCTTTCATACGTTCAGATTCAATTCGTGTAGTCATTTTGCTACCTCATACTTTTTATGTTTGTATGTATGTATATGCTTTAATATCAAAACGGCAATACTGTACGTATATTTTACCTGTACGAAACAATTTCCTGCAAGGAGTCAATTGCAGCACGAGCGTATGCTTTGTAAAACTGCATGCATGGGTCAATGATACAAGTGTCAGCAACTAATACCAAATAATGAAAATAATGAGAAATTGCTGACCCACGCCATTGATCTACGCATTCATATGATCAACTGTCGTTGACAATTGTTGCACTGTTTTGTATGTGAAATTTAGCAAATCAGTAATTTTAGCAATATACGAGTTTACTATATAAGATATTAATTATAACGAATAAAGTCTCTTTTCTTTGGGATTGCTAACGAGATTAGCAGTATTTCATTTAAGAGCTTGTCCATATTGTACCGAAGCGCAAATAATTACTTGGACGGATTTGTATTCGGCCAGTATTTTTTAAGTAGACGGATTTGTATTCGGCTACCTGTGGGCAGATAAAAGAATCTGCTCGCTATACAAACAAACACTATACATTTCACAAGTAGCTGGTCTGGATTTCGGATCATCATAAGCCCAAGGACAGCTCACATAATGTTTTCCAAATTTGCTGACTTTCTGCTCAATAACGTTGTAGGGCTTCAAAAACGTATAGTTGCTCATAGATTCGTCAAAGTGTTCCTCAAAAATGTATTCTTTTTTAGCGTAGAAAAATTTTTTGTAAACATCAAGAGAACGGTGAAGATAGTTATCCGGTGCGTTGTTGTTGTTATTCATGATAATCAGCTCGATGTGTATTGTTTCACGGTTCAAGTAATACTCTATGAAATACATAATAGTAATGGCTAAAGTATGTGTCGGGATAATGTTGTATCTCCCGGAGCTACCAATGTTTTCCACTGCGAGTAAATTATTTTGTCGGCAGCTTCGTCTTCATCCGCGTATAATACCGGCTTTTCTATTTCATCGACTGGGCTTTCTCTAACAGATTTTCCAATGTCTATTAGATGTTAATCGTATATGCCTCTCCCATCCTCGACTTGGTCTTTTGATGCAACCGACAACGAACTTTTGCTGATAATGTCCAACGTTTCCCCAATTATCTTGTTGTATCTGTCAGGCAAGAATAGTACGTTTTCTTCCAATTCAAGACTAATCTTTTCACCAAATCTTGATTTCTTCACGCAACTATTCAGTATTTTGTACGGCTGGTTAATAACCAAATCTATCAAGCTAATACAAGGCTTCAAATATCTTGCGATATCATTAAATGCTTGTATTGCTTCTACTGTAGCTTTTTTTACTGTAGCGTCCCGAATATTGCCTACCGAGCTAAATGGCCTGAGTGTTCGCAGTTTTAAATCTGGAAGCGGAAAAAAACTAATCTTTTATATCCAATCTGCTTTACATTTAACTCGCTTAGATTTACTGTCTCTCCCCATCATCAAATTATTTCACACAGAGCGACGTTTATACACACATATACTCATGATCACATAGAGATACACCCCCCTCCTCCTTCAATTGATTTCATCATTTTTTCACTAATCTATTTTCACTAACTACATATTTGAGAATTCGGTACTTACCAGCTGAATCCATCATTAATTAAGCACTTATATAATTTTTGTATATTTGATATTACCATTTCACAGTCACTCGCACTACAATTCTTAAACGTTTTTGATGTAGATGCCTGCAAACAACGTCCTTTTAAAGCAATCTCTTATCACGCAAGGAAAGTTTTTTACACGCTGTATCATGTCGCTGTACAATTCTCATTCACCGGAAATCCTATTCTCTTATCATGCACATGCTAAAAAACGCTATCAAGCTAGCATTTCTCATATTGCGAAATTCGTTTGCTGCTATGAATGAAACTCAATATTTTCCATACGTCTTGCGATAATCACTGTCGCTATGAAATTAAAATCTGACCCCATACGCTATAATTAAATTTTTGATAAGACTTGTAGTTCTGTTTTTATGTTAATGTTGAAAACTCTAGCGCACCTGAACTGCTAGAAACACTAATGTTCGAAGAACAGTTGAAGAATCGTGCAGGTTTTGAGTGCATATTCCACCACATGAGCTGCTTATTACGGCCAAACTGTTTCAAATGTCACGTTTTACTTTGGTCTCAAGAATGCATTATAACTCATATGGTAGAAGGTTTCAGATATTACCACAGGCATGAATTTCAACGTTTATGAGAGCAAAACACGGGTTAATTATATTCGTTATCAGTTGCTTATATCACAAAATTTTGAAAGCAGCATCTCACATAACATCAATGAAGAAAGTGCTCAGTCCCTGCAGCACTGTAACTGAAGTTGGTGTTTGAGGCTGCGATCCGAAAAATTTGCAGAACTTTGGGAATTGAAACATCGGTTATTTATTTTCATTGTAAATGTTTCCGGTATGAATACCAACTGTAAGCATTTATTGATACAAAAGTAACACAACTGACTCGTGCTGGTAACCTTTCGCCAGTATCAAAGCCAAGAATATATCACATCTGCTTCACGTTGTTATATTACATTCGAAGTTATAGGAGTATAAAGAGATTTATGGTTACCTGCAGCGAGTTTTTTCAAATAATCGAAAGCTTAATATCTGCTGTTTATTGTCACTACAATATCATTGTCATTTGATAATTCTACGATAAAACCGCTTAATAAAAATATTGCAAACAAACACAAAACCGACAATAGCTGGCAACCCTATCATGGCTTTTCAACCAAATTTGGCCTGAATAATCTTCATAATAGGTTCCATTAATTGTATGAAATTCGAATAGATTTCATGACTGCACTGGAAGCTATAGGGCAAAAAATTTTATTTTCCTGAGCGAATTTTCAAAACCAAAGACACAAAAATTACCATAGCTGGCAGCACCAATCGAATTTTTCAGTCAAATTTCTATCAAGCAGAGCTTAAAGTAATGTTCAGCTACTGTGTCAATTTCATGAAAATCTGGTAACTTATTCACATTTCATAGGGCAAAAAGCAGTTTTATTTCTTTGTTATTTTTCAAGATGGCACCACTGGCACAGAGCTGCCTACAATTCAAAATCGCTTCTATCAGACCTGGAATCAATAATCAGATACAATTGAAATTTACAGAATGCATTGGACTTAAATAGGGTCAAATGCATTTTGTAAATTTCAATTGTATCTGATTATTGATTCGTGAGTTCCCGTGAACAGAAGTTTTTGATGCTAAAAATATAGGTTAACTGGGAAAGGGTAACCGTTTTTGTCCGACATGAAATTGCCAAAATTTTACTTTGAACGTGTTAATAAAGCATAAGATTTGTATACAGATTGGTTTTATTGTAACGCTACCAAGCTAACAAACCAATTTCAAGTCAAAAACATAAATGGTTTATCCTGGACTAACCATTTACCAACTATAATGAGCTACAACTACGACTGCACTATATACGTTAAAAGAGATACCAGAGAACGATTCATCAAACAATGCAGATTCTCTTATCACGCACATGCTAAAAACGCTATCAAGCTAACATTTCTTATATTGCAAAATTCATTTGAAGAAATTCAACATTTATTCAAAGCCATTCACCCCATAGGCTTTAATCATATTTTAATAAAACGGTCAAAGACACAATCACCTGACTATAAAATACGCTATCAAAATAGCAGTTCCCTTGTGAAATTCATTTGCTGTTATCAATAAAATTCTCATTATTTCAAACGCTCAATAAAATTCTAAGTATTTCAAATGCTTTGCGATATTCGTCGGCGCTTTGATGGTCAAGGCCACAAACACATGACACCACCTTCACTTAAGCTATAAAAAACCCTATCAAAATGAAATCTCTCATGCGAAATTCATTTGCTGTTATCAATAAAATTCCAATTATTTCAAACGCTATGCGACAGACGCTGGCGCTATGAAATTCAATATTTAAAGCCGTTCACCCCAATTTTAATAAGACAGTTACGGTCACAACATGATTATCAAAAAACGTTAACAAAATAACATCTGTAAAATTCATTTGCTGCTATCAATAAAATTCTAATTAATTCATACGCTATGCGATAATCGCTGGCGCTTCGAAATTCAATATTACTAAGCCGGTCAAGGTTACAAATACATGACCAGACTCAGTCTGGCTGCCACCTGCAGAGATAAAATCCTTGGGATTCATTCTCATGCTTACTACAGCCATCAGGCTGCAATTATATACATTTTACTGATGATAGAGTTACCTCGTTGCCTCAAACCCTCCTCCTTTCTCCGGGCTTGGGACCGGCATATCACAAGTTAGACTTGTGATCGGCGGAGTTAGTATATAGATATATATTTGCGAATTAGGAGTAGATTAAGTTGCTCGTTGAGAATTAGTTGAGTGATACGCGAATAGGTCGTAATTAAGCAAGTCTATAGTTAAATTTGGCGCCGATAGAATTTAAGTGTTGGTCGAATTGTATATTGTTAACCGACCCGAAAGTGAATTAAATGTGCAGTGTTTGTAAAGGACAAACTCGGAGTTTGCGTTTTCGCGGGAGAATGAACATATATTGATCGGTTGATCCTTCTTTCGATACATTACGTGGTGTTACTTGACGGGACCCGTCACTCTCTTCTCGCTTCAGGGCGACGGTAGCGAGGCAGTTCTTCGAAATAGAAGCGAGTGGCGCCTACCCGCGACCTTTACTTTGCGAGCAGAAGCCGCCCGAAGACTGCCGCCCTTGCGCCCTAGTTAGGAAAGCAGGGGTTTTAGTGCGCGTTAGCAATAACGGTGACAAATTTTCGGAGAAATAGATGCATATAACAGGTAGGTCCATGACTTGCTAGAACTTCGATATCCTAAACATTTTGGCGGCGACGGGCATTTTAGTGAAATTTCAGGTACTCCTATATTTCCAAGCAGTGAAAATTTTTGTAAAAAAAAAGTATTAGGAATGAAAACTTATTATGTTATTAGTTTTTTAATGATAAAGAATTGAAAATTTGGAGCGTGGTCTAGCCGCTGAGTGCCTAAAAGTAGGAAAGGATTTTTTTCAAATTTCGATTTGTCATAACTTCTAAGAAAAACTATGAATCATCGTGAAATTTGCACAGCGTATTGATGTAGACTAGAATTTAATACACATGCACAACTCTATAGCAACAGCAGGCTGCTGAAAGTAAATCCTTAAAATCATCGAGTCTCCTGAAAAATGTTTGATTTTTGAAAATAAATTCAAATTATCGATAAATTTTGACTTTTGTCCACCAAGTCAAATAAAAATTTTAAAAATTCCGCGCTAAACAAGAACAGCAACCCGTGATCAAATTACCTCTATTTGCAGCACTCAAAACTTCTGTTCACGAGAACTGACGATCGGATTTTGCGATCAATATGAAATGTACAGGACATGTTAGTATTATTTAGGACCAGGTTTGATAGAAATGATTTTGAAATACGGGCAACCCTGTAGCAGTGGTGCCATTTGGAAAAAATCATTGAGAAAAAAAACTGGTTTTTGGCCTATAGCTTAGCCACCAGATTTTAACAAAATTCACGCAGTAGGTGAACCTTACTCTAAGACAGATTTCATAGAAATTTGGTTTAAAAATTAGTATAGGGTCACCAGCTATGGCAATTTTTGTCTCCTAAATATTGTAAATTTGCTCATGAAAATAAAGGTTTTTTCCCTATAACTTCCGATGCAGTAACGAAATCAAAACGAAATTCATGTGATAAGTGGATCTTGTTGCATTTCTAGTTCTGTGGAAATTTTTTTGAAAAATTATGAAAGGGTTGCCAGCTATGATGAATTTCGTAATTTATTGACATTTCTTTATTGAGCTATGTTGTCATAAAATTTCCAAATGGGAATGATCCTGCAATGACAATTAACAACAAATATTTACGTGTCAAAAATTTAAATAGTTTGGACGATGGTAACCTTAAAATTATATTCACTCCTATAAATTTCAGCGCAGCCCTTCAATCGAAATGAAATTCATAGAGTGGGTTAAATACAACGTGAAGCAGCTATGATGCTAGCACATGATTGCAAGCACCAGACAATTTCGTAAATATTGCACCAACAGATGTTTCCATTTTGTATTCATAACAATAAAATAAGCAACCGATATTTAAATGTTCCGAGTTTTGGAAATTTTTCGGATGGCAGCCCCAGACATAATTTAATCGCTGAAACTTTCGACAATATCCTCGGATGAAAACAAAATTCAAAGGATAGGTTGATTAAGCATGAACATGGTATGGTAAATTTATTACTGCTGTGTTGGACAAATGTTGCCAGCACTGAACATTTTCATCATTTGTGTTATAGGTGTGGCGGCAATGTATCGTTACATTGTCCACAACTAAACGACCGCGCCAGCATAAGTGCGAGCATGGCATTCTTCCCGTCGCGATAGCTTTGCACGTAATCTGATACGCATAGCTATCGTCTCGGTCGGAATGTCATGCTTAATCACATGTTTACGCTGTGCAACTCGAACTCTGTGCATATACACAAGTGCCGACGAGGCATTTGTGTTTATGTTCTAGCTCGAGCTCTGTACAGACGCACAAGTGCTGACGAAGCATTTGTGCACGTCTGGACAGAGAATCGGGCTCCGTCCGGACACACAATTGCTGACGAGGCATGTATGTGTGTCTGGATGAAGAGAAACTTACGCCTGCGTGGTCAGCACTTATGACCTTCATAAGTGGCCCGCAGGCGGCGATCTTTCTCATTCGTCTCATTCATTCCTTTCGTCACTTGCTCTTGACACGATATCGAAATTGTATATTTAATTATTGAATAAATTAGTTTACTGTCGATCTTGTATACAAAAGCGTTTAAATTGCGACAAAAGGACCACAATTGGCGATCCTGCCAAACCGACGACGAACATCGCTCGTCCGAGCCGAGGAATAAACAATCATCCGATCCGACGAACATCGCTCATCCGAGCCGACAAAAAATCGCTCATATGAGCCGACAAACGATCTCGATCCACGCTTTTTCGAACGAATGAGCAGCCGATGAATGGACCACTCGCCATCAGCCAGCCCATCGGTTTAACAACCACGATGACGGACAACGAGCCCCCGAAGCAAGACCCGACGAAGGACGAATCTGCGAGCACTGCCCACAACGCCTAGCAGCCCGCAGACGACAACTCCCACAAACATTTGATTGACTTCGGAAGTACGCCCTCACAATCAACATAGACGAATGCAGTTCGAACAATCAAAAATACGCTTTTTGGGACACACAATACAATCGCCCGGATTGAAACCTCTTCCAGAAAAAGCAGAAGGCATATCCGCGATTACGGCCGGAGAAAGCATCACCGAGGCAACAACATCAACTGGACTTCATCTCCCAGTTCACGGTTGACATCCGCCACATTCCGAGCCGGGATAACGCTATCGCGGATTATTTGTCTCGGGTAAGTGCTATCAACACCATCGACTTCTTTTCTCTCGCTTCAGCTCAACAACACGATCAGGAACTTCAACACTTGGTTGAAGATCAAACGCAACAGCTTGAGTGGAAGAAACAGGAGTTGACTGGCTCAAACGCACCGCTACACTGCATCGTCACGAACAACAAGGTTCGACCATATGCACCGCAACAGTTCAGGGGAACGATCATGCAAACGATCCATGGCCTTGCGCATCCCGGCATCCGCGCAACGAGAAGACTCATCACCGACCGTTTTTTCTGGCCAGCCATGAACGTCGACATAAACAACTTCGTCCGAAGTTGTATCGCCTGCCAACGAAACAAGGTTGGACGCCACGTGAAGTCTACACTTCAACGCTACACGCTTCCAGATGCCAGGTTTGAGCACATCAACGTCGACCTCATCGGACCACTATCACCAAATGAGGGATACCGATACTGCTTGACCATCATCGACAGGTTCACGCGTTGGCCTGAAGCTGTCCCACTCTAGAACATCACCGCAACATCAGTCGCCGAGGCACTAGTCAATGCATGGATTAGCCGCTTCGGAGTACCAGCACGAATCACTACCGACCTGGGACGCCAGTTCGAGAGCCAAATCTTTGCTGAGCTGACACGGATTCTGGGGATAAACCATCTGCGGACAACACCATACCATCCTGTTGCCAACGGCATCATCGAGCGATGGCACCGAACAGTCAAAGCCGCCATCCGCTGCCATGACACGCTTGAATGGACGAAAGCTCTCCCACTCGTCCTATTAGGCCTGCGCACTGCATTGAAGGAAGACATCAATGCCACGCCCGCTGACATGGTATATGGCACCAGCGTACGACTTCCCGGAGAATTCTTCGCCTCATCACCACCAGGCACGAACGACACCGACTTCCTGCGCGATTTAAGGTCACGCATGGCGAAATTGCGACCACACGATACAGCGCACCACGCACCAACCTCAACCTTCGTCCATAAAGATTTACGCACCAGCACTCACGTCTTTGTACGGAACGACAAGGTGAAACCATCCCTAACGCCACCTTACGACGGTCCGTTCCCTGTTCTAAGCAGGAAGGAAAAATACTTCAAGGTGGACATCAATGGACGCCCAGCCTCCATCTCTATTGACAGGTTGAAGCCCGCATTTTTACCGTCGGAATCAGTTACCACGATGGGAGCAGACAACAACGATTCCTCGACATACACAACAACCCGCACAGGACGCAGAGTTCGACCACCCGTACGTTTCAACGTATAGTAACATTATCGTGGTCAAACCCACTGCGGGGGGAGTACTGTGGCGGCAATGTATCGTTACATTGTCCACAACTAAACGACCGCGCCAGCATAAGTGCGAGCATGGCATTCTTCCCGTCGCGATAGCTTTGCACGTAATCTGATACGCATAGCTATCGTCTTGGTCGGAATGTCATGCTTAATCACATGTTTACGCTGTGCGACTCGAACTCTGTGCATATACACAAGTGCCGACGAGGCATTTGTGTTTATGTTCTAGCTCGAGCTCTGTACAGACGCACAAGTGCTGACGAAGCATTTGTGCACGTCTGGACAGAGAATCGGGCTCCGTCCGGACACACAATTGCTGACGAGGCATGTATGTGTGTCTGGATGAAGAGAAACTTACGCCTGCGTGGTCAGCACTTATGACCTTCATAAGTGGCCCGCAGGCGGCGATCTTTCTCATTCGTCTCATTCATTCCTTTCGTCACTTGCTCTTGACACGATATCGAAATTGTATATTTAATTATTGAATAAATTAGTTTACTGTCGATCTTGTATACAAAAGCGTCTAAATTGCGACAAAAGGACCACATAGGAAATGCTGTCAGAAAATGATATTTGTTCCCTTGAGTAAGAAATGGTTGATATGATACGACAAAGAAGGGTATAACGTCTTCCCACATTTTTAAATCCCTCAAAGATAATTTCTTCGAAAATTAGTTTTCTAGCGGTTCTGATGCGCTAGAATTTTTTTTATTTTATTATGTTTTTTTACTATGCTACACCGTATAAAAAGTCAATACCATTTATTGGGTAATGAGTAAGTAAAAGGATGATTTGCTCGATGTTAGATTTTATAACGAAGTTTGGTGTGCATGAGTTTATTTTCGCTATAAAAAAAATCCAGTATTGTTAAATATATAATGAGTTTTATACATCATGTATGACTCATTGTTTAACGTAATTATGAAATAATTTCCTCTCAAAATAAATCTCTGTATTATAATTATCGCGTTCGAATAAAAAAATTTATTCGCGTTTGAACTTTTACAAACTTGTGAAAATCGTTAACAAACTTATGTAGGTTGAAAATCTTACAGCAGATTTTTATACGGAAATTACAAATAGCATATTTGTATTTTTGTAATACGGTAGCATTTCGCTATTATTCCTGAATTTTTTCCATACTTCTCACTTCCTAAAAATACTTTTATTACAACTGAGGCAATGGATTCGTATAGTGTGTGATCTTGTTAAGTCGTACAACAATAAAAACACAGAACAATAAAAATGACTCCGTCTGCTGTTAATAGTTCATATGAAAAATTGCTACTGTCTACCAAATACAACAGCAGCATTAAGGTTATGGACCTACCTAAATATAAAGTGAGTGATCATGTGCGGATCAATAAACACAACCATGTTTTTGAAAAGGACTATACAATAAACTGAACCACGGAAATTTTCAGGGTTCGTTAAATTCGAATAACCAAACCGTTACATACCTACTGGAAGATTATGAAGGAAACCTTATCGAAGGTGGCTTCTGTGTGTTTGAACTACTGAAAGCTAAGTTTCCGTCATTCTATCTCGTGGAAAACATAATATTGATACGGAGTGGAAATCGAGCGTTTTGGCTAGTGGTTGGGATTTTCTGAAAAACACAATTCTTGGTTAAATGTTAAGGATATGGTGTTAAAAAATTTAAATGAAACAATGTTTAGTTTATTGGAAGAAAAATTATTTATTTATTAAGTGTACGTAAAGTTGAAAAAGTTTTTTCATTTTTAATAAACCGTATGTAAAGTTGAACACGCTTTTTTATTTCACACATTATCTTATGAACACTGTTAAATTTCATAAAAATTAAACAATAAATCTAGACATACGTAATATCTTAAAATCTACTTCCTAAGTTCATTTCTATCTCTACCATATGTTCACTTAGTCATCCATTCATATGCTCAATTTAACTTAATGTGAGAATCATCAATTTTGCTTTGATACGTTCAGATTCAATTCGTGTAGTCATTTTGCTATCTGATACTTTGTATGTTTGTATGTATGTATATGCTTTAATATCAAAACGACAATACTGTACGTATATTTTACCTGTACGAAACAATTTCCTGCAAGGAGTCAATTGCAGCACGAGCGTATGCTTTGTAAAACTGCATGCATGGGTCAATGATACAAGTGTCAGCAACTATTACCAAATAATGAAAAAAATGAGAAATTGCTGACCCACGCCATTGATCTACGCATTCATATGATCAACTGTCGTTGACAATTGTTGCACTTTTTTGTATGTGAAATTTAGCAAATCAGTAATTTTAGCAATATACGAGTTTACTATATAAGATATTAATTATAACGAATAAAGTCTCTTTTCTTTGGGATTGCTAACGAGATTAGCAGTATTTCATTTAAGAGCTTGTCCATCGGTATTGTACCGAAGCGCAAATAATTCGCAAATTCGGCCAGTATTTTTTAAGTAGACGGATTTGTATTCGGCTACCTGTGGGCAGATAAAAGAATCTGCTCGCTATACAAACAAACACTATACATTTCACAAGTAGTTGGTCTGGATTTCGGATCATCATAAGCCCAAGGACAGCTCACATAATGTTTTCCAAATTTGCTGACTTTCTGCTCAATAACGTTGTAGGGCTTCAAAAACGTATAGTTGCTCATAGATTCGTCAAAGTGTTCCTCAAAAATGTATTCTTTTTTAGCGTAGAAAAATTTTTTGTAATCCTCAAGAGAACGGCGAAGATAGTTATCCGGTGCGTTGTTGTTGTTATTCATGATAATCAGCTCGATGTGTATTGTTTCACGGTTCAAATAATACTCTATGAAATACATAATAGTAATGGCTTAAGTATGTGTCGGGATAATGTTGTATCTCCCGGAGCTACCAATGTTTTCCACTGCGAGTAAATTATTTTCTCGGCAGCTTCGCCTTCGTCCGCGTATAATACCGGCTTTTCTATTTCATCGACTGGGCTTTCTCCAACAGATTTTCCAATGTCTATTAGATGTTAATCGTATATGCCTCTCCCATCCTCGACTTGGTCTTTTGATGCAACCGACAACGAACTTTTGCTGATAATGTCCAACGTTTCCCCAATTATCTTGTTGTATCTGTCAGGCAAGAATAGTACGTTTTCTTCCAATTCAAGACTAATCTTTTCACAAAATCTTGATTTCTTCACGCAACTATTCAGTATTTTGTACGGCTGGTTAATAACCAAATCTATCACGCTAATACAAGGCTTAAAATATCTTGCGATATCATTTGTGGCGGCAATGTATCGCTACATTGTCCACAATCAAACGACCGCGCCAGCATAAGTGCGAGCGTGGCATTCCTCCCGTCGCGATAGCTTTGCACGTAATCTGATACGCATAGCTATCGTCTCGGTCGGAATGTCATGATCCATCGCATGTTTACAATGTGCGACTCGAGCTCATATCTACGATTCGAGCTCTGTACATGTACACAAGTGCCGACGAGGCATTTGTGTTTATGTTTCTGCTTCGAGCTCTGTACAGACGCACAAGTGCTGACGTGGCATTTGTGCACGTCTGGACAGAGAAATCGAGCTCCGTCCGAACACACAATTGCTGACGAAGCATTTATGTGTGTCTGGATGATGAGGAGCTTACGCCTGCGTGGTCAGCACTTATGACCTTCATAAGTGGCCCGCAGGCGGCGATCTTTCTCATTCGTCTCATTCATTTCTTTCGCCACTTGCTCTTGACACGATATCGAAATTGTATATTTAATTATTGAATAAATTAGTTTTACTGTCGATCTTGTATACAAAAGCGTTTAAATTGCGACAACAGGACTACAATTGGCGATCCTGCCTAAAAACGACGACGAACATCGCTCATCCGAGCCGACGAAAATCGCTCATCTGAGCCGACGAACGATCTCGATTCACGCTTTTTCGAGCGGATAAAACGACCGACGACAGGACCTCCCACGAATGGGAAACACCGAGACGAAACCGC
This sequence comes from Nemotelus nigrinus, assembly GCA_947369275.1. NCBI lineage: Eukaryota > Metazoa > Arthropoda > Insecta > Diptera > Stratiomyidae > Nemotelus > Nemotelus nigrinus. The sequence goes on along the minus strand of OX376372.1, from coordinate 87,279,353 downwards.
TTCAGGGAGACGTCACAAACACGCTCATTGTCAATTCGGCATTGACAGTCGAGAGCCAGCGACTCGAGTATCTGCTGGTCTGCATCCTGATCATAAACACCGCGTCCCTGCTGTACATATTGTACAGGGACCACGTCCGAGGCGTAAAAAGGCGAGCCCAAACACCAACCAGCCCATCGGTGTAAACACCACGATGACGGACAACGAGCCACCGAAGCAGAACCCAACGATGGACGAGTCTGCGAGCACTGCCCACGACGCCGAGCAGCCCGCAGACGTTCAGACACCAGAGGTCAGCCGCATAGCACTTCGAGTTCCGCCTTTTTGGGAAGAAGACGTGGAACTTTGGTTCGAGCAAGTCGAGGCTTACTTTGCGTCAAGCCGCATCACCAGCGACTTGACCAAGTTCCAGAACATCATCGCCAGCCTCGAGATCCGCATCATCCGACAAGTTAGAAGCGCCGTAACCAACCCGCCGGCCGAAGGCAAGTACGATAATCTCAAGCGAGAGATTATCACTGCCTTCACGGAATCGGCACAACAGCGAATCCAGAAGCTCCTATCAGAAGTCGAGCTTGGCGACCAAAGACCTTCACAGCTGCTCAACCAAATGCGAGCACTTGCGGGGACGAGCATAAACGAAACGATGCTAAAACAGATGTGGCTCAATCGACTTGATCTCACGCTGAGGACCATTCTCTCCGCAAACGACGCCACACTTTCGGACTTAGCCACGATCGCAGACCGAGTTCACGAAGTGACACGAGGATCCAGGCCATACACCATCGCTACTGTTACCGAGCAGGTTGCACCAGAAGCCTTTCCACCAGCACTGAGGATCTCTTCCGAGCTAAGTAAACTCACGGGAGAAGTACTGAGACTCGGAAAACGAATTGACGAGCTTCAGTTACAACAAACGCAAAACTGTTCCTGTTCGTGCCACGACTATGGGCACACGAGCCGACGAACACCACCAAGGTCACCGCAACGAGCGAGGACTCCATCAAGAGCGCGTACTCCGACCAAGGAGAGCACCGGACTTTGCTGGTACCACGAACACTACGGTCCAGGCGCCAAGAACTGCAGGCCACCGTGCACTCTTGGCAAACAGCAAAAAAATTAATTTCGTCCTCTCCACAAGTGACGACAAAGGCGCGCACCATCCAGCGCCTCAACATCCGCGACGGCAGAACATCATGCGCATTTTTAATCGACACCGGCGCCGATATTTCCGTTATACCGCCAACCATCCGAGAACGCTACAGCCCCGATCCTGGCACGCAGCTACTTGCAGCCAACGGCTCAGCTATACGAACGTTTGGTAAACGGAAATTAACTCTCGATCTTGGACTGCCGAAGTCAATCACTTGGACATTTGTCATCGCAGACGTCAGCTCACCCATCATTGGAGCTGACTTGCTTGAGCACTACGGACTGCTCGTAGACGTAAGAGGACGTAAAATCATCGAACGTACGACTAACGTCTCAGCCGTGGCGAAAGCCCTGAACAAGGACCAGCCACTAAGAGTCAACACCGAGTACGCTGCCTTACTGAACGAATACCAGGACATTACAGTAGCAGCCCCACGCCGTAAATTCGATTGCACGACGACGCACCACATTGAAACGAAAGGTCCTCCAGTTTGCGCAAAAGTACGACGACTACCACCCGACAAGCTCACGGCTGCCAAAGCTGAATTCGACTACTTACAGCAACTAGGAATCTGTCGACCATCCAAAAGTCCGTGGAGCAGTCTTTTGCACATGGTACGAAAGGCCAATGGCGATTGGCGACCATGCGGGGATTACCGAGCGCTCAACGCCTGCACCGTCCCAGACCGATATCCTATTGGATTTCTCCAGGATTGCACAGCAGCACTGCATGGCATGACAGTCTTCTCTGTCATCGATCTTCAACGAGCGTTCCACCACATCCCAGTCGAACCTACAGACATTCCGAAGACAGCCATTATTACACCATTCGGCTTGTACGAGTTCGTATACATGACGTTTGGATTATGTAACGCTGGACAAACCTTCCAACGGTTTATGCACGAGGTACTACGAGGACTAGACCACGTATTCGTCTATATCGACGACATTCTGGTATTTTCGCCGGACGAACGAACACATAGACAGCACCTCGCAGAAACATTCGATCGACTCCGGAAGTACGCCCTTACAATCAACACAGACAAATGCCAGTTCGGCCAATCCGAAGTACGCTTTTTGGGACACACGATAACATCGCACGGATTGAAACCTCTTCCAGAAAAAACGGAAGGCATATCCGCGACTCCAAAGCCCAGCACGGTCCATCAACTGAAATCTTTTCTTGGCATGCTCAATTTTTACCGGCGGTTCCTGCCAAATGCTGCACAGAACCAACGCCCGCTGCAAAAACTTATAATCGGGAATCGGAAGCGAGATAAGACAGCGCTGGAATGGACTGACGAAGCAGTAACAGCATTCGAGAAGTGCAAAGCAGATTTAAGCAATGCATCATCGCTAGCGCATCCAGATCCATCAGCAACTTGGTCACTTTCCGTGGACGCTTCAGACGAAGGAATCGGAGCCGTACTACATCAGACTACGAAGTCTGGTACATCACCTCTAGGATTCTTTTCACGCAAGCTGACCGACACCCAGCGACGATACAGTACCTACGATAGGGAACTACTGGCTATCCACGAAGCGATCAAGCACTTCCGACACATGCTCGAAGGTAGAGTTTTCACCGTGTTTTTGGACCACAAACCACTACAATTCGCCTTCCAACAACGACCGGAGAAAGCATCACCGAGGCAACAACGTCAACTGGACTTCATCTCCCAGTTCACGGTTGACATCCGCCACATTCCGGGCCGGGATAACGCTATCGCGGATTATTTGTCTCGGGTAAGTGCTATCAACACCATCGACTTCTTTTCTCTCGCTTCAGCTCAACAACACGATCAGGAACTTCAGCACTTGGTTGAAGATCAAACGCAACAGCTTGAGTGGAAGAAACAGGAGTTGACAGGCTCAAACGCACCGCTACGCTGCATCGTCACGAACAACAAGGTTCGACCATATGCACCGCTACAGTTCAGGAGAACGACCATGCAAATGATCCATGGCCTTGCGCATCCCGGCATCCGCGCAACGAGAAGACTCATCACCGACCGTTTTTTCTGGCCAGCCATGAACGTCGACATAAACAACTTCGTCCGAAGTTGTATCGCCTGCCAACGAAACAAGGTTGGACGCCACGTGAAGTCTACACTTCAACGCTACACGCTTCCAGATGCCAGGTTTGAGCACATCAACGTCGACCTCATCGGACCACTATCACCAAATGAGGGATACCGATACTGCTTGACCGTCATCGACAGGTTCACGCGTTGGCCTGAAGCTGTCCCACTCCAGAACATCACCGCAACATCAGTCGCCGAGGCACTAGTCAATGCATGGATTAGCCGCTTCGGAGTACCAGCACGGATCACTACCGACCTGGGACGCCAGTTCGAGAGCCAAATCTTTGCTGAGCTGACACGGATTCTGGGGATAAACCATCTGCGGACAACACCATACCATCCTGTTGCCAACGGCATCATCGAGCGATGGCACCGAACAGTCAAAGCCGCCATCCGCTGCCATGACACGCTTGAATGGACGAAAGCTCTCCCACTCGTCCTATTAGGCCTGCGCACTGCATTGAAGGAAGACATCAATGCCACGCCCGCTGACATGGTATATGGCACCAGCTTACGACTTCCCGGAGAATTCTTCGCCTCATCACCACCAGGCACGAACGACACCGACTTCCTGCGCGATTTAAGGTCACGCATGGCGAAATTGCGACCACACGATACAGCGCACCACGCACCAACCTCAACCTTCGTCCATCAAGATTTACGCACCAGCACTCACGTCTTTGTACGGAACGACAAGGTGAAACCATCCCTAACGCCACCTTACGACGGTCCGTTCCCTGTTCTAAGCAGGAAGGAAAAATACTTCAAGGTGGACATCAATGGACGCCCAGCCTCCATCTCCATTGACAGACTGAAGCCCGCATTTTTACTGTCGGAATCAGTTACCACAATGGGAACAAACAACGATTCCACGACATACACAACAACCCGCACAGGACGCAGAGTTCGACCACCCGTTCGTTTCAACGTATAGTAAAATTATCGTGGTCAAACCCACTGCGGGGGGAGTACTGTGGCGGCAATGTATCGCTACATTGTCCACAATCAAACGACCGCGCCAGCATAAGTGCGAGCGTGGCATTCCTCCCGTCGCGATAGCTTTGCACGTAATCTGATACGCATAGCTATCGTCTCGGTCGGAATGTCATGATCCATCGCATGTTTACAATGTGCGACTCGAGCTCATATCTACGATTCGAGCTCTGTACATGTACACAAGTGCCGACGAGGCATTTGTGTTTATGTTTCTGCTTCGAGCTCTGTACAGACGCACAAGTGCTGACGTGGCATTTGTGCACGTCTGGACAGAGAAATCGAGCTCCGTCCGAACACACAATTGCTGACGAAGCATTTATGTGTGTCTGGATGATGAGGAGCTTACGCCTGCGTGGTCAGCACTTATGACCTTCATAAGTGGCCCGCAGGCGGCGATCTTTCTCATTCGTCTCATTCATTTCTTTCGTCACTTGCTCTTGACACGATATCGAAATTGTATATTTAATTATTGAATAAATTAGTTTTACTGTCGATCTTGTATACAAAAGCGTTTAAATTGCGACAACAGGACTACACATTAAATGCTTGTATTGCTTCTACTGTAGCTTTTTTTACTGTAGCGTCCCGAATATTGCCTACCGAGCTAAATGGCCTGAGTGTTCGCAGTTTTAAATCTGGAAGCGGAAAAAAACTAATCTTTTATATCCAATCTGCTTTACATTTAACTCGCTTAGATTTACTGTCTCTCCCCATCATCAAATTATTTCACACAAAGCGACGTTTATACACACATATACTCATGATCACATAGAGATACACCCCCCTCCTCCTTCAATTGATTTCATCATTTTTTCACTAATCTATTTTCACTAACTACATATTTGAGAATTCGGTACTTACCAGCTGAATCCATCATTAATTAAGCACTTATATAATTTTTGTATATTTGATATTACCATTTCACAGTCACTCGCACTACAATTCTTAAACGTTTTTGATGTAGATGCCTGCAAACAACGTCCTTTTAAAGCAATCTCTTATCACGCAAGGAAAGTTTTTTACACGCTGTATCATGTCGCTGTACAATTCTCATTCACCGGAAATCCTATTCTATTATCATGCACATGCTAAAAAACGCTATCAAGCTAGCATTTCTCATATTGCGAAATTCGTTTGCTGCTATCAATGAAACTCAATATTTTCCATACGTCTTGCGATAATCACTGTCGCTATGAAATTAAAATTTGACCCCATACGCTATAATTAAATTTTTGATAAGACTTGTAGTTCTGTTATTATGTTAATGTTGAAAACTCTAGCGCACCTGAACTGCTAGAAACACTAATGTTCGAAGAACAGTTGAAGAATCGTGGAGGTTATGAGCTGCTTATTACGGCCAAACTGTTTCAAATGCCACGTTTTACTTTCGTCTCAAGAATGCATTATAACTCATATGGTAGAAGGTTTCAGATATTATCACTGGCATGAATTTCAACGTTTATGAGAGCGAAACACGGGTTAATTATATTCGTTATCAGTTGCTTATTTCACAAAATTTTGAAAGCAGCATCTCACATAACATCAATGAAGAAAATGCTCAGTCCCTGCAGCACTGTAACTGAAGTTGGTGTTTGGGGCTGCGATCCGAAAAATTTGCAGAACTTTGGGAATTGAAACATCGGTTATTTATTTTCATGTAAATGTTTCCGGTATGAATACCAACTGTAAGCATTTATTGATACAAAAGTAGCACAACCGACTCGTGCTGGTAACCTTTCGCCAGTTTCAAAGCCAAGAATATATCACATCTGCTTCACGTTGTTATATTACATTCGAAGTTATAGGAGTATAAAGAGATTTATGGTTACCTGCAGCGAGTTTTTTCAAATAATCGAAAGCTTAATATCTGCTGTTTATTGTCACTACAAGATCATTGCCATTTGATAATTCTACGATAAAACCGCTTAATAAAGATATTGCAAACAAACACAAAACCGACAATAGCTGGCAACGCTATCATGGCTTTTCAACCAAATTTGGCCTGAATAATCTTCAAATTAGGTTCCATTAATTAAGTATGAAATTCGAATAGATTTCATGACTGCACTGGAAGTTATAGGGCAAAAAGTTTTATTTTCCTGAGCGAATTTTCAAAACCAAAGACACAAAAATTACCATAGCTGGCAGCACCAATCGAATTTTTCAGTCAAATTTCTATCAAGCAGAGCTTAAAGTAAGGTTCAGCTACTGTGTCAATTTCATGAAAATCTGGTAACTTATTCACATTTCATAGGGCAAAAAGCAGTTTTTTTCTTTGTTATTTTTCAAGATGGCACCACTGGCACAGAGTTGCCTACAATTCAAAATCGCTTCTATCAGACCTGGAAACAATAATCAGATACAATTGAAATTTACAGAATGCATTGGACTTAAATAGGGTCAAATGCATTTTGTAAATTGCAATTGTATCTGATTATTGATTCGTGAGTTCCCGTGAACAGAAGTTTTTGATGCTAAAAATATTGGTTAACTGGGAAAGGGTTACCATTTTTGTGCGACATGAAATTGCCAAAGTTTTATTTTGAACGTGTAAATAAAGCATAAGATTTGTATACAGATTGGTTTTATTGTAACGCTACCAAGCTAATAAACCAATTTCAAGTCAAAAACATAAATGGTTTATCCTGGACTAACCATTTACCAACTATAATGAGCTACTACTGCGACTGCACTATATACGTTAAAGGAAATACCAAAGAACGATTCATCAAACAATACAGATTCTCTTATCACGCACATGCTAAAAACGCTATCAAGCTAACATTTCTCATATTGCGAAATTCATTTGAAGAAATTCAACATTTATTCAAAGCCATTCACCCCATAGGCTTTAATCATATTTTAATAAAACGGTCAAAGACACAAACACCTGACTATAAAAAACGCTATCAAAATAACAGTTCCCATGTGAAATTCATTTGCTGTTATCAATAAAATTCTCATTATTTCAAACGCTCAATAAAATTCTAATTATTTTTTTAAATGCTTTGCGATATTCGTCGGCGCTTTGATGGTCAAGGCCACAAACACATGACACCACCTTCACTTAAGCTATAAAAAACCCTATCAAAAAGAAATCTCTCATGCGAAATTCAATTGCTGCTATCAATAAAATTCCAATTATTTCAAACGCTATGCGACAGTCGCTGGCGCTATGAATATAGTGTATATTATAGTATATAGTATAGTGTATGATCTTGTACAACAATACAACAATAAAAACACAGAACAATAAAAATGACTCCGTCTGCTGTTAATAGTTCATATGAAAAAATTGCTACTGTCTACCAAATACAACAGCAGCATTAAGGTTATGGACCTACCTAAATATAAAGTGAGTGATTGTAGCGAATATGAAGATGGGATTGGCCTTAGCACAACTTAGAACCAGACCGAAGTCCAGAACCAAGAGTGCTAAGGTCAAAAAGTGGAATGGCTAATGCCATTCAAGAGGCAAAACAAAAAAAAAAGAATTGCCCCGAGAGCAGGGTGCCCTAGAAATGGCCGTGAAGGCCCCTCATCCGCATTAGCGGAGCACCCTCTAACCCTAGAATAGTACCGATGAGTAAATTTTACTCACATACGGTATATATTTCGTCGCGCATCAACCAGCTGGCCACTCCGACTGCCATGAGGCTAGAAGCTATATAATCTTTTTATGTTTAATGATAAAATAAAAAATTTTCCTAATACTATTGTTGCCTTCTTTTTAGTAAAAACATGTACCTAAAATCATCCAAAAATTTACCGTACTATTCCAGGGTTAACCAACCCCGACGGATGCTGGTGTGCCGCTTTGCTAGCTCGCTGCGGCTGGGGTGGGTTCATGAAAAATGGGGATGGTTTGCTCTCTAGAAAACGGGATGCTACGTAGTATTCATCCGTCATGAATTCGTAGCCGCAAACTGATATGTAAACATATCCAGAGATCAAAAAGGGGCATAGTTCCGTAAAGGAAACCACCCAGGCTCTGCAACATGGGCTGACTAGGCAGACCCAGTGCTCGTGACAAAACACGGAGCCAATAAAATTGAAAATCTAAAAACGGGAAAAGGAAAAAGGCTACCTCTCTTTTCCAAGGAACCCGGGCGAGGCAGACAGCCCCGGGCCCCCGATGGTAGTGGAGCCCTGACCCCGATGGTCTGAGGTCCTCCACCCTGTGATACTGGCCATATGCATCAAAATTCAAAAGCTAATTAAAACAATACCAGAACCTACTTTAACTTCTAGGGCTTTCGCCCAATAAGAAGGCCTGGAGGTTTAAATTTCAAGAGAACATTTTTATTCTGGCGAATGTTAACCTTTTCATCTTATATATTTGCTTGAAGCTAAGATTAACTCTATTCCTTCTTTTATAAAGCAAGAATCAACAATATTCATTTAAATTTGTGTTTCTTTTATCTTCCTACTGAAACCATTAATTTGTACAAAAAAATTAAGGGTGGCCAGCCTCCAACCACCAGATTCTTAAGTCACAGAAAGCACAACCGAAAATCGAGAAAAAAAAGGAAAAGTCTATACATTGTGCCGACATTTAATTGTTTAAGTACAATTCGTTCTCTTCTATTTCACCAAATCCACTTCTCCTTTTAATTATTAGTTAATTGGCTTTTCCATTCTCGGTACGAGTATATAGACTTTCAATCAAAAAAACAAAGATGCATCTTTCTTCATTGACGATGACAATGGTCTATTCTCAGTTTAAAAGTATTTAAGATTTTTTTTTTTCTTTTCTTTTGATATTTATACGACATCTGAGAATTGCAAAAATAAATATGGCCATTTAATCTTAAACGTAAAAGCTTTCAATAGCTTTCGCCGGATCTACATTTAATTTGATTTTTCTTTTAAACTTAATTATTCCTCTTTTCGGCAACGATAATTATACCACAAATATTTTTAACTAATCGTAAATATAACAAACCAACCTGAACCGCAGGTATGTTTGATATTTTCAAGAATCTGATGATTAATCGTAAGATTTCAACTTGTGTCGAATGGTTTTTTTTTTCAATTATTCTCTTTAGAAAACAAGCACATCATATGCATCTTTATGTAATAGAAATCCTAAAAACAAATGCTCTATAGGTTTATAAATGAAAAAGAAACTATACCCAATATGAGACTGTATAGAGTAGTCGCTAATCGTAATAATAGTAAATTATTTTATTAAAGGTGTTATGACACTACATTAATAATGCCATTAATAATCCGAGTAGAGAGAGACAATGAATAAACATGGATATGTGCATTTTGTATGAGCGAATAGGCCTCACTAGCCAATAATGTTAAACTGGTAAATATTAATGCCATAATTAATGTGGTGTGCTATAATTATGCGGCCGGCTTCGCATTATTCAGCTGCTAGCAGCTGAAATTTTGACAAGTCGGAAATTGAATGTGTCATATTAGAATATTTGACACATTTTAGCCTTGATTCTAGCAAACCTTCGACATTTCGATAAACAGTTAATCGTCACTGTCAAAACGAACAGTTGTTTTGACTGCAGTCACCTACTTGTCTCTTTCACACTAAATATTTCGATCTCTTTTCTTTTCGGATTAATAATGAGATGATTAATGCGCAAAATAATGTAGTGTCATAACACCTTAACAATGAACTTTACAAGGTAGTTACACCCAAACTAAAATTCAAAATATTACTGTTTTCATCATTTCGGAGTGTTAAATCTGAATGCTTTTCTGCGCATGAATCCCAAAGCCCGCTATTTCCGATTGCAACCCTTTTTTTTCTGTTTTTCTTTTGCCTATGTTTTGCGATTTGGAGGTGTGTAGCGCGTGTCTGCGGTTGACTTATGTATTAATCGTGTTATGCGCATTTCATTGTAACCCACATTTTCACATGCTATCATCTCATATCAATCATAAATATATAACCGTTGTTACTTCTTCTTTTGTGCCGTCACCTATGTATAATGTCGGGTCTTGCAACGAGAAGATGTTAACGACGACGCCGCCTCGCTATTACGCCACTTGGTTCGCATGGAAATCGATGCAAATAAATCCACCTCGGCGGGCCCTACACATTTATCAATTGCCGACTGGTCACTATTAGATCGAACGCTGTCTCATCTCAAATATCTTTGATACGAGTTTGGATGCAATCCAGCACAACAGATACATCTTCTAGCAATGAAGAATGCATAAGTACGTGTTTAATTAAACAATGGATCCAGAAGTTATCGTTATCTACGAAGTGTTTTCTTCAGATAGAGCTACCGACGGATAGCTTAGCGCTCTTCCAAGGACAGCGGTCGTGATTGAATACGGCTTCGAACATTCCGCCGCTTCTGAATGATAAAAGTCGCACTTACCTCAATCGCTATCACAAATTAGTGCTGTTTTTTTTTCTTTTCAGTTGTTACCCGTTTCCAATCGCCAAATGTTCAGTCAAATTCGATTCGCTTGCCAATCTATTTTTGCTGGGAGATTTGCTCTTGGCCGCGAGGACGCCAAATCACCCGCCAAAAGCGCAGAGTTCGATAGCTTTTCCCATTGGTCCCTAGTCGGATATCTAGATCCGCTGCAGGAAAACTACGGATTTATATCACTTTAGAATACCATTGACACAGCGTCGCGCACTAGATTGCGCGAGAGTACGGGTGCTCAAATGCTAGCTGACCGGATGCTATTCGGGATGATCTCTTTGAGATATGACACGTATCACACCGAAACACGTGAACTGGCAGATGCGACTGCTGGTCGCAAAAAAAAAATTGCTTTGAAATGGGAATAGTTTTCACTTTCCGAATTCATCATTCACGTACACCACACTTTTATCTTATCATAAATCCAGACTTAGTACTTCATACAGCGTGCACTGGTATCTCCTACATATCACTGTCAGATCACATACACATGTAGGCGATGGTAACTGAATGTAACACTACCTTCTACTGAGTTTTATTATCACAGTTCGTGCGCACCCGAATTTTCTTCTTGGGGTATGGTTTTAAACTCGATCTTTATCACTTTCCAGGCGATGCGTTTTGAAACCTCGACAAATGTCTTTTGTAACGCGACGCCGATTGACTCCCGTGTCTTTCTCCTTTATTTTTCGCCGCCCGGCACCCAAACGACACGTCGCTACCGCGACTATCCAACGACTGTCACGAATTCTGCCTGCAAGCTCGCAATGCGCGATTGCACAGCAAGAGGAAATCCCGTTAGGAATTTCGTTGCTGTGCGAAAACAAAAATAAGGTCACCGGGGGACTTGCGGGAATTTATTTTTGTGCAATTGAAATGTGTTTTCAATTGGAAAATGCTGTAGCGTATCCGAACACATACAGTGTTGGTTGGAGGTATGTGGTGTTGGTGTTGGTTGGAGGTATGTAAAATGCTGTAGCGTATCCGAACACATACAGTGTTGGTTGGAGGTATGTGTCCAGTAATTTTTTAATGAAAAGATATAAAAAAAAACTCTAGCGCACATGAACCGCTAGAAACACTAATGTTCGAAGAACAGTAGAAGAATCGTGCAGGTTTTGAGTGCATATTCCACCACATGTGCTGCTTATTACGGCCAAACTGTTTCAAATGCCACGTTTTACTTTCGTCTTAAGAATGCATTATAACTCATATGGTGGAAGGTTTCAGATATTACCACTGGCATGAATTTCAACGTTTATGAGAGCAAAACACGGGTTAATTATATTCGTTATCAGTTGCTTATTTCACATAATTTTTAAAGCAGCATCTCATATAACATCAATGAAGAAAATGCTCAGTGCCTGCAGCACTGTAACTGAAGTTGGTGTTTGGGGCTGCGATCCGAAAAATTTGCAGAACTTTGCGAATTGTAACATCGGTTATTTATTTTCATTGTAAATGTTTCCGGTATGTATACTAACTGTAAGCATTTATTGATACAAAAGTAGCACAACCGACTCGTGCTGGCAACCTTTCGCCAGTATCAAAGCCAAGAATATATCAAATCTGCTTCACGTTGTTATATTACATTCGAAGTTATAGGAGTATAAAGAAATTAAGGGGTTACCTGCAGCGAGTTTTTTCAAATGATCGAAAGCTTAATATTTGCTGTTTATTGTCACTACAATATCATTACCATTTGAAAATTCTACGATAAAACCGCTTAATAAAGATATTGCAATTAAACACAAAACCAACAATAGCTGGCAACCCTATCGTGGCTTTTCAACCAAATTTGGCCTGAATAATGCTTATGACAGTTTTTTTTCTCTGTAATTTTTCAAGATGGCACCACTGGCACAGACTTGTCCACAATTCAAAATCGCTTCTATCAAATCTGGTCTTTTTTAAGTCCAATGCATTCTGTAAATGTCAGTTCTATCTGATTATTGGTTCGTGAGTTTCCGTGAGCAGAAGTTTTTGATGCTAAAAATATAGGTTAACTGGGAGAGGGTTACCGTTCTTGTCCGACATGAAATTTCCAAAGTTTTATTTTGAACCTGTAGATAAAACACAAGATTTATATACAGATTGGTTTTATTGTAAGAAACGGACATTTTTTTGAATATTCGATGGTTTGAATGTTTTCACTTCCAAATTTTTTTTTTTAAAATGAAGAATCCAAAATTATCATAGCTGGCAGCTCCAACCAAATTTTTCGACCAAATTTCTACCAAACGTGGCTTAAAATAAGATCCAGCAATTCTGTGAGTTTCGTCAAAATCGAACGATTCAATCAGAATTTATAGGGCTAAAAACAGTTATCTTTTTTAGTGGTTTTTCAAGATGGCACAACTGGCACAGAACTGCCCGCATTTCAAAATCACTTCTATCAGACCTGGTCCTATTTAAGGCCAATACATTCTGTTAATTTCAAATAATTCTGCTCATCGGATCGTGAGTTTCCGTGAACAGAAGTTTTTGATGCTAAAAATATAGGTAAATTGGGCAAGGGTTACCAGGCGTGCCCGTTATACCATATCTTTTGTTTTTATTTGGTTATGTAAGCAAAGCACGAGGTATACATATGAGTGGCTTTTTTTTTGAAGAAACGGCATTTTTTCAAGAGAGACGATGATTTGGAGGTTTTCACTTTCAGTGCCTGTCCTAGCTACAGGGTTGCCAGCACGCTCATTAAAACCTACACAAATCTACAACTAAATAATATCAATATGTCCTGAAAATTTCGTAATGATTGAATAGCTCTGTCAAAAGTTATCGAAATTTAAAAATTTTCAAATTTTCCCGTCCTCTTTTTAGGCACCCAGCGCACACATAGGGTTAAAAAATTCCAAAGCATTATCCGATTCATATGTGAAACACGTTAGAAATTTATTTCGTTAACTTTATTTTGCGAAAATCATTTGTGCACGAAATAATAGGTATATTAAAAATATCACTTAAATGGCCGCCGTCGCCAAAAATTTAACAATAACTGACATTTAGTGAGACCTGGACCTATTCTGCATATACACCAATGTATCCTGAAAGTTTCAGCTCAATCGGATGGCGCGTTCCCGAGATTGTCTCACTGAATTTTTTTGATGATATATATATATATATATATATATATATATATATATATATATATATATATATATATATATATATATATATATATATATATATATATATATATATATATATATATATATATATATATATATATATATATATATATATATATATATATATATATATATATATATATATATATATAAAAATATGAATTTTTGGCCGAATCGATTTTAAAACTAATGTTCTTCGAACATTAGTAAAAATTACTGGATGCTACAACACAGGTCTTTCCACAAGGGCAAGGGCGTGGAAAGAGCTGAAGGATGGATGTAAGATGTGAAAGACAATGACGTGAACAGGTGATCATGTCTTTTACTGTCCAATCCTCTATATATAGATTGCGTGAACTAGTGAGCAAATGAAGGGGGTAAATGTAATGGAAGGAAATTTCGTGAACACGTATGCTAAGTTAATGACGAAAGTATCTTTGATAGAGGAAATGGTGAACCAGGTGAACAACTCTAGATACTTTCTAATTGGGGCAGGAGTGACACCTGAAATAGGCGCAAATGGACGATCTCCAAATAAAATTTGGAAACAGATCGTGAACTGGTGAACTAGTGGTTATATCACTTAGTGATGTCTTTCGCATGAAAGACGCCCACTGATCGTCCATTTTGATCGGCCAGCTGGTAATAAGCACCGCCGATCTTCTTTATTACCTTACTAGGTAAGAACTTCCGGTCCAGCTTTGCATTGTAGTGCGCGGCTGCGTCACTTTGCCGGAAGTTGCGCCTGTAGACCACTTCGCCAGGCTGGTATGTAACCAACCTGAAACGAAGATTATAGGCCTTGGCATTGCGAGACTGGGCCTTGGTGGTGAGGTCGCGGATAGTCTGGCGTAGAAGCGCCAGGTGGTCAGGAGGTGGCAGAGTCGTATCGGGGTCATCCAGAAGATGCAGTTGCCGCAACAGATGGTAAGTGCGGCCATGGGTGACCATTGGTTGCCCGAAGACTGCCTGATAGGGCGAAGTCCCTATCGTCGCGTGAGGTGCTGAGCGCAACGCGCAGGTTATTTCTGGGATTTTGGCGTCCCACTCCTTTTGAGCAGGGTCCATATAAGAACGAATTGCTGCCAGTATGGAACGGTTAAGACGTTCTGAGGCGTTAGCTTGAGGGGAATATACGGCAGTAAAGGTGTGTCCGACACCGAATTCTTGTAGAAAGGTTTGAAATACCGAAGAACGAAATTGTACTCCATTATCAGTCACGACACTTTCCGGGACTCCAACAAGATGGAATATCCTCTTCCTTATGATTTCCACTACTGCCTTCGCAGTGAATTTTCGAAGCGACTCGATGAATGGGAATCGCGAAAGATGATCTAGGACGATGAGAGCTCCAATGTGGCCAGACTTGGACCTAGGGTAGGGGCCGATAATATCTATGTACAAGCGCTGGAACATGCGCTCGGGAACGGACTGCAGCGTCATTGGTGGACGAAGGGTGTGTGAAGGGGCTTTGGTGGTTTTGCATGTGAGGCATGACCCCACATATTCACGCACTTGAGTGGCCATTCGTGGCCAGTAAAACCATTGCCGTAATCGGCCGAGGGTTTTGGCCACGCCACCATGCGCACTCAAGGGTGGGTCATGAGCTCCCTTCACTAATTCTGCCGTCATTTCTGACGGCACCCACAACTTCCAGGCCAACTGGTCTTGAAGTCCGTTTCCGGTCGCATACTCAGTTCGCTTGTACACAAACCCGTCTACAACTTTTAGGTCCGGCAGCTGGTGTTGTTCTGCCTGGACTTTAGCCGCTAGCTCCGTATAAAAAGCACTTTTGAAATATGGCGACTCTAAGTCTAGCTCCATTGGAGTCTCCTCGCCTTCTGCCAGCGTCAACGCCTCGGCAGAGAACATGCGCGACAAAGAGTCCGGCACTACGTTTTGGCTTCCCTTTCGGTGGACGATGGTGAAATTAAACCCTTGAAGTTTAAGGGCCCACTGGGCTAAGCGACCATTTAGATCTGGTTGGTGCATTAGCCATTTTAGGGAAGCATGGTCGGTCACGATTTCAAATTCGTGACCTTCCACGTAGGCACGGAACTTTTTGATTGCCAACACCGCTGCCAGACATTCTTGCTCAGTGACGGTGTAGTTTCTCTGAGCGGGATTCAATTTGTGGGACATATAGACGACGGGGGCTTCGTCTCCTTCTTCCGTCCGTTGCACTAGCACGGCACCTACTCCATGTTGACTTGCGCCACATTGGATGGAGAAGGGCTTGTTGAAGTCGGGGCTGTGCAACACTAGAGCCGAAGCAAGGCTCACTTTCAATTGCTTGAAAGCATTTAGCCTCTCGTCGGTCCACACAAATTGAGTCCTCTTCGAAAGCATGTCTGTCAGTGGTGTTGACAAAGACGCATATTCTCTGACGAAGCGCCGATACCAACCGTAGATTCCTAGATATCTTCGGAGTTGCTTCGTGGTCGTTGGAAGAGGGAAATCCATAATGGATCTCACCTTGCCGGGGTCTGTCCGGATCGTTCCATTACCAACAATGTGGCCAAGATATTTTACCTCGCGCAAGAGGAACTTGCTCTTCTCCACATTGATGGTAAGGCCAGCTTGTTGCAGATGGAAGGAGACCTGGTGCAGTACCCTCAGGTGTTCGTCGAAGGCCTCGGTTATTACCAACAAGTCATCCAAGTATACGAACACTTGGTGGTTGAGATGCGGAGGTATCACTTTGTCCATGAGCCGTGACATCGTTTGGGGTGCATTGCACAAACCAAACGGCATCACGACAAAGTGATACAAGGGTCGCCCGGGCACAGTGAAAGCCGTCTTCTCCCTTGACCGTTCCTCCAAAGGAATCTGCCAGAAGGCATCTTTTAGATCCAGGCTCGTAATAAATGTGGCCTTAAGGAGTCTGTTTAAGATGCCGTCTATCAGTAGCAAGGGATAGGCGTCTTTCACTGTGACCGAGTTAACCTTTCTCGCATCCAAGCACAGGCGTACCTTGGAGGGCTTGACCACTAGGGTCACTGGCGAGGACCACGCACTCTTGAACTCTTCGATCACGCCCAGCGCGATCATACGATCAATCTCTTTATATAAGAGCTTTTCGACAGCTGGCGAAACAGAGAAGTGTCTCTGTTTTATAGGCTTTTGATCGCCAGTGTCGATTTCGTGCTCCATCAGCGCTGTTTTTCCTTAACCCTCTACGGCGAACGACGAAAAGCTAGCAATCACAGACGTAAGTCTGCGACGCTGCTCCGGTGAGAGAGGGTGGGCGTGATCGTCGAGTTGTTCGAGGCTACTAGTGGTGTTGACTTGTTGGGATGGCGCGAACAGGTCTGCTGCTAAGGCGAATTGACGCACGAAATCCACTCCCAGATATAAGTTTTGGCTGAGAGTGGGAATTATCCAGAGCGTCAAGGACTTGGTAACTCCCCTGAACGTGATGTCAGCTGACACTCGGCCTACGGCTTGATGTTGTGTGCCGTCTGCAGTCTTCCGAGAGAAGCTCTTTTCCAATGAAAAGCGTTCCTCTCGAGGAATGACTTTGCCAAGTCAGCCGCCATCACGCTCACGGAAGCTCCCGTGTCGATCAAGCCTGCAGTTGGTTGGTCAAACAGCAGAACCTGCGCGTATGGACGGACGTCACCTGAAGGCACGTCCATCAAAGTGGCACAGTTGAGCTGGCAGCGCCAATGCCGAAAGCGAGAATAGAATGCTCTCATCCTCAGCGTTGAGCGCTTGGGTTTGGAACGATCATGTTTCGGTCGTGAAATTTCGGAATTAAATATTCGGTCTCGGACCGCCGTATACTTCTGCCATCTTAGGTGGTATGGCAGAAAAGCCAATGGTGTAGGAGGCTCAGCCTGTAAGTGTGGTATAGATAAGGTGGTGGATTCCCCACACGGCTGAATACTAGTATCATTGGTGACTGGGCCAGAGGAATTTGGTGACAAATCACCGGTCCTACCTACTTGCTGGAGCATGGTGGAGACTGTTTGCTCTGGGGGAGGCGTGAGATCTTGTTCCGCGCTCCCTGTTGTAAGTTTTTTGTTTGGCAGTTAGCACAATTTGGCTTGTAGGTGTCTGCCTTGCCGCAGCTATAACAGAAAATAGTTCTGGCCTCCAAGCAGTCATCAAAACGGTGTCCCACTTGCTTACAGTTCCAGCAAGTAGGCAGGACCGCGACTGCTTCCACTCCATGCTCTTCAGATGCGTTTTCAAATTGGTCCAGCGAGTCTTCTTCATGTAATTCCTCCGCGGCATTTCTCCATTGTGAGGATCGGCGTCGACCTCCGAGCTCCATTTCAAAGTTCTCCGCACGGATGACGGCCTGGTGGAGCAGTCGGACTGAAGGAAGATGAATTTGTAGCAGTCCACGACGGATTCCTGGCAGTAAATTGCGCCTAAGCATATCTGCTAAGTCAGCGTCAGCAACGGGGCGCTGTAGGCGGTCAACAAATTTATAAATTGCCGCACTGAAATCGTCGAAAGTTTCATTCGGACGCTGTTTTCTGTTCCGAATTTGTTCCATCAGGTCGGCATCCGTGAAGCGATCAGCGAAATGATCGCTCAGGGCCGACTCCAAATCTCTCCAACTGAAGTCTCGTCTGGTATTATAGAGCCTCCAGAACCAATCAGCGGCAGGTCCAATCAAAAGCAGGTGCATATGCTGGCATAGAATGTTGAAATTTCCGCCCAGGGTATTTCTTGTGAGAGCCGCTATCCTGTTAATAAAGACTTCAACTGCCACAGTAGATTCGCGACCCGAGAGTTTAAGGCCCCACCCACCAATGATACTAGCCACCTTATCGTGGTGAAACTGGACATTGTTGCCACGAGGGGTGCGCGGTGAGTATGAACGCTGCACGGGTACGAACGATTGCGCGCAAGGGTTGAGTCTCGGCGACTCTACGTTCCCAGTCCGGGACGGAAGGTTTAACTGCGCCATGCGCTCCAGCATCGCACGCATGCCGCTCTGTAAATCAGATATTTGTTGTTGAAGTCCGCCCAATTCTTGGTGCACTATAGAGCGCACTCCGGCGGCTTCGGATGGTACGTCAGATATTGGGGACGCTTTCGATGACGGGCCAGGTGGCTGAATTAAACCTTCCGCCCCCGACTCGGCTTGCAGATCGAAGTCCCGGATGTCTACCTCGTCAGATCGCATGCCTCGGGTTTTTACTCCCGGCCGTTGCGATTTAGGCCGAGCCCCTCGTGGCATAGATGCTGCAGCAGTGGGGGCCTGCCTGGCTCCTAAGGGGAGACTCAGTGGTCCACGGCACAGCGGGCAATCCGTGTGGTTTCTGAGCCATTGCTCCAGGCACGTTTCGTGAAATGTATGTCCACATTTTGTGGTATACGTGACCTGGGCAGTAGCGAATGCCTGCTGGCATATGGAGCACTAAGTCTCCACTGTGATGCCAGTCAGATCCTCACTGCTGTGTCGCAATGGCATTGTCAGTCTGTGAAAAAGATTTCTAAGAAGTAAAAATTCAAGTTAGGTTTTGCACGTTAACGTGACTGACGAGTTAATACGCTTAAACTAAATTTGGTTTGCGGAGAATTCAGGCCGCAACCAAGTACACAACACGGTGTGTCTAACTTTTTTTTGAAAAAGTAGCTTAAACTAAGCCAAAGTGGCTAAAGTAGCAACTTAACAGCTAAAAGGCCAAAGTGCCAAAAATTCAAGAATAAGTGGGCGCACACCAGTGGTGTGACTAACTCTCAAGAATTAAATGATATTAAGATATCAGAGCCAGATGGCTAGAATTAGAAGTGAAAAATATAAATTCAAAAGTTTTAAATTTTTCAAAAGTGTTAATTTTTCAAAAATTAGAATAAAAAATGTATTTTTAAAAGATCGGCCCTCTTATTAGACGAAACCCGATCCATTCTTCCCCAATTCAGGTCCGCTGGCTGGCTGGCTTTTGAACAACACGCAGAATGAAATTTAATTTAGATGTGCAAAACTGTTTAAAGGTGAACAAGTTTGGAATACGAAAAAAATGTTTAATAGAGATCAATGTTTTAATTTGAAAATAGTTAAGTTCAGCAATCAAATTGGGTCGACTCCAAAAGAGAATCGCCCAGTATGGGGACTTTACACTCACCCGAAATTCCTCGAAAAGAGAGGAGCAAAGGACCAAAAATAACTATGTTGCTGCTTGACTCAACTTCAGCAAATGGTTCAAGTCTGGCCAAGCTGCAGGGACGTGTAGGCGGCACCACGCCAACCCCACGTAATCCACCACAGCTTGAACAAAACCCAAGCCAAAAGCCGAAGCTGGGTCAAGACAACAAGGATATAAAGTTTGGGTCAGCTTCCCAGCATAAAGTGGGGCAGAGGCCCTTCGGTTGACCGGGACAGGAGTGGCGGTAAACCACCACAACCTGTTATCCGCGGCCAACCTCCAGGTTGCACCCAGAGTCAAAAAACTCAAAAGGACAAAACAACAGGAAGCTGCCCAAGAGGTAAACTACAAGGAATGATTTTAACCGAATAGGACTGGGAAGGATGTTTGCGGCTAGTAAGGAAGAGCGAGCAATGCAGGTCTTAATAAAAGTGGTCTTGTTCTCTCGAACTAAATGAATTGAATCAAAAAGGAGGCGATTCTAAGACCTGCGAGTGAGAATGGAATTTTAAGGTTTGAAGACGTAAAGTCTTGAGGGGAGTATGAGTCGAAACTCGTAAGTATTTTCTCACTTTGGTGGGTCACCCAAAAACGAGTTTCGAGCCCCACGTTGGGCGCCATTTGAAGCGATTATGTAGATGGGAACTGGCCTTAGCACAACTTAGAACCAGACCGAAGTCCAGAACCAAGAGTGCTAAGGTCGGAAAGGTGGAATGGCTACTGCCATTCGAGAGGCAAAACAAAAAAAAAACTCTAGCGCACCTGAACCACTAGAAACACTTATGTTCGAAGAACAGTAGAAGAATCGTGCAGGTTTTGAGTGCATATTCTACCACATGCGCTGCTTATTACGGCCAAATTGTTTTAAATGCCATGTTTTACTTTGGTCTCAAGAATGCATTATAACTCATATGGTGGAAGGTTTCAGATATTACCACTGGCATGAATTTCAACGTTTATGAGAGCAAAACACGGGTTAATTATATTCGTTATCAGTTGCTTATTTCACAAAATTTTGAAAGCAACATCTCATATAATATCAATGAAGAAAATGCTCAGTGCCTGCAGCACTGTAACTGAAGTTGGAGTTTGGGGCTGCGATCCGAAAAATTTGCAGAACTTTGGGAATTGAAACATCGGTTATTTATTTTCATTGTAAATGTTTCCGGTATGAATACTAACTGTAAGCATTTATTGGTACAAAAGTAGCACAACCGACTCGTGCTGGCAACCTTTCGCCAGTATCAAAGCCAAGAATATATCACATCTGCTTCACGTTGTTATATAACATTAGAAGTTATAGGAGTATAAAGAAATTTAGGATTACCTGCAGCGAGTTTTTTCAAATAATCGAAAGCTTAATATTTGCTGTTTAGTGTCACTACAATATCATAGCCAATTGAAAATTCTACGGTAAAACCGCTTAGTAAAGATATTGCAAACAAACACAAAACCAACAATAGCTGGCAACCCTATCATGTCTTCTCAACCAAATTTGGCTTGAATAATGTTTATAAAAGGTTACAGTAATTGTATGAAATTCGAATAGATTTCATGACTGCACTGGAAGTTATAGGGCAAAAAGTTTTATTTTCCTGAGCGAATTTTCAAAACCAAAGACACAAAAATTACCATAGCTGGCAGCACCAATCGAATTTTTCAACCAAATTTCTATCAAACAGAGTTTAGAGTAAGGTTCAGCTACTGTGTCAATTTCATGAAAATCTGGTAACTTATTCACATTTCATAGGGCAAAAAGCATTTTTTTTTCTTTGTAATTTTTCAAGATGGCACCACTGGAACACAGTTGCCTACAATTCAAAATCGCTCCTATCATACCTGGCCCTACTTAAGTCCAATGCATTCTGTAAATTTCAATTCTATCTGATTATTGATTCGTGAGTTCCCGTGAACAGAAGTTTTTGAAGCTAAAAATATATGTTAACTGAGAAAGGGTTACCGTTCTTGTCCGACATGAAATTTCCAAAGTTTTACTTTGACTGTGTAGATTAAGCATAAGATTTGTATACAGATTGGTTTTATTGTAGAAACGGACATTTTTTAGGATATTCGATGGTTTGAATGTTTTCACTTCCAAATTTTTTTTTTTCAAATTCAAGACACCAAAATTATCATAGCTGGCAGCTCCAACCGAATTTTTCAACCAAATTTCTACCAGACGTAGTTTAAAGTAAGATGCAGCTACGATGTGAATTTCATTAAAATCGAACGATTCAATCAGAATTTATAGGGCTAAAAGCAGTTATCTTTTTTAGTGATTTTTCAAGATGGCACCACTGGCACAGAATCACTTGCAATTCGAAATCACTTCCATCAGGCTTGGTCTTATTTAAGACCAATACATTCTGCAAATTTCAATAAATTTTGTTCATCGGATCGTGAGTTTCCGTGAACAGAATTTTTGATGCTAAAAATATAGGTTACTTGGGCAAGGGTTACCAGGCGTGCCCGTTATACCATATCAAATTTTTTTCTTTGTTTATGTAAACAAAGCACAAGATTTACATATGAGTGGCTTTTTTTTAAGAAACGACATTTTTTCAAGAGAGACGATGATTTGGAGGTTTTGACTTTCAGTGCCTGCCCTAGCTACAGGGTTGCCAGCACGCTCACTTAAACGTACATTTATCTACAACTAAATAAAACAAACATGTCCTGAAAATTTCGTAATCATGGAATAGCTCTGTCAAAAGTTATCGCAATTTCAAAATTTTCAAATTTTCCCGTTCTCTTTTTAGGCACCCAGCGCACACATGGGGTTAAAAAATTCCAAAACATTATCCAATTCACATGTAAAACTTGTTCAAAACTTATGTCGTCAACTTTATTTTTGCAAAAGTTATTTGTGTACGGAATAATAGGTATATTAAAAAAATCACTAAAATGGCCGCCGGCGCCAAAGGGTTAAAGATTATTTACTTTTTGTAAGACCTGGCACTATTCTGCATATCTTCTTTTATCTTTTATCATTCCTACTGAATGTGTCCTGAAAATTTCAGCTCAATCGGATGATGCGTTCCTGAGATTTTTTCACTGAAATTTTTTGATGATATATATATATATATATATATATATATATATATATATATATATATATATATATATATATATATATATATATATATATATATATATATATATATATATATATATATATATATATATATATATATATATATATATATATATATATATATATATATATATGTATATATATATATAGAAATATGAATTTTTGGCCAAAGTGATTTTAATACTAATGTTCTTCTTCGAACATTAGTAAAAAAAGAATTGCCCCGAGAGCAGGGTGCCCTAGAAATGGCCGTGAAGGCCCCTTGTCCGCATTAGCGGAGCACCCTTTAACCAACCCCGACGGATGCTGGTGTGCCGCTTTGCTAGCTCGCTGCGGCTGGGGTGGGTTCTTGAAAAATGGGGATGGTTTGCTCTCAAAGAAAAACGGGATGATACGTAGTATTCATCCGTCATGAATTCGTAGCCGCAAACTGATATGTAAACATATCCAGGGACCCAAAGGGGGCATAGTTCCGTAAAGGAAACCACCCAGGCTCTGCAACATGGGCTGACTAGGCAGACCCAGTGCTCGTGACAAAACATGGAGCCAATAAAATTGAAAATCTAAAAACGGGAAAAGGAAAAAGGCTACCTCTCTTTTCCAAGGAACCCGGGCGAGGCAGACAGCCCCGGGCCCCCGATGGTAGTGGAGCCCTGACCCCGATGGTCTGGGGTCCTCCACCCTCTGATACTGGCCATATGCATCAAAATTCAAAAGCTAATTAAAACAATACCAGAACCTACTCTAAATATATGGCCAGCATCCCTCCCTTTTAAGAAAAAAAAATGCTGAAAAAAAAAAATCACCGAAAAATTCACGAAAAACTATCTCATTATTTGTAGGTCAGCCAGGCCATGCGCGGACCCTGAAAAGAAGAAGAACTTCTAGGGCTTTCGCCCAATAAGAAGGCCTGGAGGTTTAAATTTCAAGAGAACATTTTTATTCTGGCAAATATTAACCTATTCAACTTATATATTTGCTTGAAGCTAAGAATAACTCTATTCCTTCTCTTATAAAGCAAGAATCAACAATATTCATTTAAATTTGTGTTTCTTTTATTTTCCTACTGAAACCATTAATTTGTACAAAAAAATTAAGGGTGGCCAGCCTCCAACCACCAGATTCTTAAGTCACAGAAAGCACAACCGAAAATCGAGAAAAAAAAGGAAAAGTCTATACATTGTGCCGACATTTAATTGTTTAAGTACAATTCGTTCTCTTCTATTTCACCAAATCCACTTCTTCTTTTAATTATTAGTTAATTGGCTTTTCCATTCTCAGTTCGAGTATATAGACTTTCAATCAAAAAAACAAAGATGCATCTTTCGTCATTGACGATGACAATGGTCTATTCTTAGTTTAAAAGTATTTAAGATTTTTTTTTTCTCTTTTCTTTTGATATTTATACAAAATCTGAGAATTGCAAAAATGAATATGGCCATTTAATCTTAATAGTAAAAGCTTTCAATAGCTTTCGCCGGATCTACATTTAATTTGATTTTTCTTTTAAACTTAATTATTCCTCTTTTCGGCAACGATAATTATACCACAAATATTTTTAACTAATCGTAAATATAACAAGCCAACCTGAACCGCAGGTATGTTTGATATTTTCAAGAATCTGATGATTAATCGTAAGATTTCAACTTGTGTCGAATTGGTTTTTTTTGTTTTTTTTTTGTTTCTTTTTTTTTCAATTTTTCTCTTTAGAAAACAAGCACATCATATGCATCTTTATGTAATAGAAATCCTAAAAAAAATGCTCTATAGGTTTATAAATGAAAAAGAAACTATACCCAATATGAGACTGTATAGAGTAGTCGCTAATCGTAATAATAGTAAATTATTTGATAAACAATGAACTTTACAAGGTAGTTACACCCAAACTAAAATTCAAAATATTACTGTTTTCATCATTTCGGAGTGTTAAATCTGAATGCTTTTCTGCGCATGAATCCCAAAGCCCGCTATTATCGATTGCAAACCTTTTTTTTCTGTTTTTCTTTTGCCTATGTTTTGCGATTTGGAGGTGTGTAGACGCGTGTCTGCGGTTGACTTATGTATTAATCGTGTTAAGCGCATTTCATTGTAACCCACATTTTCACATGCTATCATCTCATATCAATCATAAATATATAACCGTTGGTACTTCTTCTTTTGTGCCGTCACCTATGTATAATGTCGGGTCTTGCAACGAGAAGATGTTAACGACGACGCCGCCTCGCTATTACGCCACTTGGTTCGCATGGAAATCGATGCAAATAAATCCACCTCGGCGGGCCCTACACATTTATCAATTGCCGACTAGTCACTATTAGATCAAACGCTGTCTCATCTCAAATATCTTTGATACGAGTTTGGATGCAATCCAGCACAACAGATGCATCTTCTAGCAATTAAGAATGCATAAGTACGTGTTTAATTAAACAATGGATCCAGAAGTTATCGTTATCTACGAAGTGTTTCCTTCAGATAGAGCTACCGACGGATAGCTTAGCGCTCTTCCCAGGACAGCGGTCGTGATTGAATACGGCTTCGAACATTCCGCCGCTTCTGAATGATAAAAGTCGCACTTACCTCAATCGCTATCACAAATTAGTGCTGTTTTTTTTTCCTTTCAGTTGTTACCCGTTTCCAATCACCAAATGTTCAGTCAAATTCGATTCGCTTGCCAATCTATTTTTCCTGGGAGATTTGCTCTTGGCCGCGAGGACGCCAAATCGCCCGCCAAAAGCGCAGAGTTCGATAGCTTTTCCCATTGGTCCCTAGTCGAATATCTAGATCCGCTGCAGGAAAACTACGGATTTATATCACTTTAGAATACCATTGACACAGCGTCGCGCACTAGATTGCGCGAGAGTACGGGTGCACAAATGCTAGCTGACCGGATGCTATTCGGGATGATCTCTTTGAGATATGACACGTATCACACCGAAACACGTGAACTGGCAGATGCGACTGCTGGTCGCAAAAAAAAAATTGCTTTGAAATGGGAATAGTTTTCACTTTCCGAATTCATCATTCACGTAAACCACACTTTTATCTTATCATAAATCCAGACTTAGTACTTCATACAGCGTGCACTGGTATCTCCTACATATCACTGTCAGATCACATACACATGTAGGCGATGGTAACTGAATGTAACACTACCTTCTACTGAGTTTTATTATCACAGTTCGTGCGCACCCGAATTTTCTTCTTGGGGTATGGTTTTAAACTCGATCTTTATCACTTTCCAGGCGATGCGTTTTGAAACCTCGACAAATGTCTTTTGTAACGCGACGCCGATTGACTCCCGTGTTTTTCTCCTTTATTTTTCGCCGCCCGGCACCCAAACGACACGTCGCTACCGCGACTATCCAACGACTGTCACGAATTCTGCCTGCAAGCTCGCAATGCGCGATTGCACAGCAAGAGGAAATCCCGTTAGGAATTTCGTTGCTGTGCGAAAACAAAAATAAGGTCACCGGGGGACTTGCGGGACTTTATTTTTGTGCAATTGAAATGTGTTTTCAATTGGAAAATGCTGTAGCGTATCCGAACACATACAGTGTGGGTCGGAGGTATGTGTCCAGTAATTTTTTAATGAAACGAAATAAAAAAAAATTACTGGATGCTACATGATCATGTGCGGATCAATAAACACAAGCATGTTTTTGAAAAGGACTATACAATAAACTGAACCACGGAAATTTTCAGGGTTCGTTAAATTCGAATAACCAAACCGTTACATACCTACTGGAAGATCATCAAGGAAACCTTATCGAAGGTGGCTTCTGTGTGTTTGAACTACTGAAAGCTAAGTATCCGTCACTCTATCTCGTGGAAAACATAATATTGATACGGAGTGGAAATCGAGCGTTTTGGCTAGTGGTTGGGATTTTCTGAAAAACACAATTCTTGGTTAAATGTTAAGGATATGGTGTTAAAAAATTTAAATGAAACAATGTTTAGTTTATTGGAAGAAAAATTATTTATTTATTAAGTGTACGTAAAGTTGTTAAAGTTTTTTTCATTTTTAATAAACCGTATGTAAAGTTGAACACGCTTTTTTATTTCACACATTATCTTATGAACACTGTTAAATTTCATAAAAATTAAACAATAAATCTAGACATACGTAATATCTTAAAATCTACTTCCTAAGTTCATTTCTATCTCTACCATTTGTTCACTTAGTCATCCATTCATATGCTCAATTTAACATAATGTGAGAATCATCAATTTTGCTTTGATACGTTCAGATTCAATTCGTGTAGTCATTTTGTTATCTGATACTTTGTATGTTTGTATGTATGTATATGCTTTAATATCAAAACGACAATACTGTACGTATATTTTACCTGTACGAAACAATTTCCTGCAAGGAGTCAATTGCAGCACGAGCGTATGCTTTGTAAAACTGCATGCATGGGTCAATGATACAAGTGTCAGCAACTAATACCAAATAATGAAAATAATGAGAAATTGCTGACCCACGCCATTGATCTACGCATTCATATGATCAACTGTCGTTGACAATTGTTGCACTGTTTTGTATGTGAAATTTAGCAAATCAGTAATTTTAGCAATATACGAGTTTACTATATAAGATATTAATTATAACGAATAAAGTCTCTTTTCTTTGGGATTGCTAACGAGATTAGCAGTATTTCATTTAAGAGCTTGTCCATATTGTACCGAAGCGCAAATAATTACTTGGACGGATTTGTATTCGGCCAGTATTTTTTAAGTAGACGGATTTG
Organism: Nemotelus nigrinus; assembly: GCA_947369275.1. Classification (NCBI taxonomy): domain Eukaryota; kingdom Metazoa; phylum Arthropoda; class Insecta; order Diptera; family Stratiomyidae; genus Nemotelus; species Nemotelus nigrinus. The sequence goes on along the minus strand of OX376372.1, from coordinate 87,251,631 downwards.
TATTCGGCTACCTGTGGGCAGATAAAAGAATATGCTCGCTATAAAAACAAACACTATACATTTCACAAGTAGCTGGTCTGGATTTCGGATCATCATAAGCCCAAGGACAGCTCACATAATGTTTTCCAAATTTGCTGACTTTCTGCTCAATAACGTTGTAGGGCTTCAAAAACGTATAGTTGCTCATAGATTCGTCAAAGTGTTCCTCAAAAATGTATTCTTTTTTAGCGTAGAAAAATTTTTTGTAATCATCAAGAGAACGGTGAAGATAGTTATCCGGTGCGTTGTTGTTGTTATTCATGATAATCAGCTCGATGTGTATTGTTTCACGGTTCAAGTAATACTCTATGAAATACATAATAGTAATGGCTAAAGTATGTGTCGGGATAATGTTGTATCTCCCGGAGCTACCAATGTTTTCCACTGCGAGTAAATTATTTTGTCGGCAGCTTCGTCTTCGTCCGCGTATAATACCGGCTTTTCTATTTCATCGACTGGGCTTTCTCCAACAGATTTTCCAATGTCTATTAGATGTTAATCGTATATGCCTCTCTCGTCCTCGACTTGGTCTTTTGATGCAATCGACAACGAACTTTTGCTGATAATGTCCAACGTTTCCCCAATTATCTTGTTGTATCGGTCAGACAAGAATAGTACGTTTTTTTCCAATTCAAGACTTATCTTTTCACCAAATCTTGATTTCTTCACGCAACTATTCAGTATTTTGTATGGCTGGTTAATAACCAAATCTATCACGCTAATACAAGGCTTAAAATATCTTGCGATATCATTAAATGCTTGTATTGCTTCTACTGTAGCTTTTTTTACTGTAGCGTCCCGAATATTGCCTACCGAGCTAAATGGCCTGAGTGTTCGCAGTTTTAAATCTGGAAGCGGAAAAACACTAATCTTTTATATCCAATCTGCTTTACATTTAACTCGCTTAGATTTACTGTCTCTCCCCATCATCAAATTATTTCACACAGAGCGACGTTTATACACACATATACTCATGATCACATAGAGATACACCCCCCTCCTCCTTCAATTGATTTCATCATTTTTTCACTAATCTATTTTCACTAACTACATATTTGAGAATTCGGTACTTACCAGCTGAATCCATCATTAATTAAGCACTTATATAATTTTTGTATATTTGATATTACCATTTCACAGTCACTCGCACTACAATTCTTAAACGTTTTTGATGTAGATGCCTGCAAACAACCTCCTTTTAAAGCAATCTCTTATCACGCAAGGAAAGTTTTTTACACGCTGTATCATGTCGCTGTACAATTCTCATTCACAGGAAATCCTATTCTATTATCATGCACATGCTAAAAAACGCTATCAAGCTAGCATTTCTCATATTGCGAAATTCGTTTGCTGCTATCAATGAAACTCAATATTTTCCATACGTCTTGCGATAATCACTGTCGCTATGAAATTAAAATTTGACCCCATACGCTATAATTAAATTTTTGATAAGACTTGTAGTTCTGTTATTATGTTAATGTTGAAAACTCTAGCGCACCTGAACTGCTAGAAACACTAATGTTCGAAGAACAGTTGAAGAATCGTGCAGGTTTTGAGTGCATATTCCACCACATGAGCTGCTTATTACGGCCAAACTGTTTCAAATGCCACGTTTTACTTTGGTCTCAAGAATGCATTATAACTCATATGGAAGAAGGTTTCAGATATTACCACTGGCATGAATTTCAACGTTTATGAGAGCAAAACACGGGTTAATTATATTCGTTATCAGTTGCTTATTTCACAAAATTTTGAAAGCAGCATCTCACATAACATCAATGAAGAAAATGCTCAGTCCCTGCAGCACTGTAACTGAAGTTGGTGTTTGAGGCTGCGATCCGAAAAATTTGCAGAACTTTGGGAATTGAAACATCAGTTATTTATTTTCATTGTAAATGTTTCCGGTATGAATACCAACTGTAAGCATTTATTGATACAAAAGTAGCACAACCGACTCGTGCTGGTAACCTTTCGCCAGTATCAAAGCCAAGAATATATCACATCTGCTTCACGTTGTTATATTACATTCGAAGTTATAGGAGTATAAAGAAATTTAGGGTTACCTGCAGCAAATTTTTTCAATTAATCGAAAGCTTAATATCTGCTGTTTATTGTCACTACAATATCATTGCCATTTGATAGTTCTACGATAAAACCGCTTAATAAAGATATTGCAAACAAACACAAAACCAACAATAGCTGGCAACCCTATCATGGCTTTTCAACCAAATTTGGCCTGAATAATCTTCATAATAGGTTCCATTAATTAAGTATGAAATTCGAATAGATTTCATGACTGCACTGGAAGTTATAGGGCAAAAAGTTTTATTTTCCTGAGCAAATTTTCAAAACCAAAGACACAAAAATTACCATAGCTGGCAGCACCAATCGAATTTTTCCGTCAAATTTCTATCAAACAGAACTTAGAGTAAGGTTCAGCTACTGTGTCAATTTCATGAAAATCTGGTAACTAATTCACATTTCATAGGGCAAAAAGCAGTTTTTTTTCTTCGTTATTTTTCAAGATGGCACCACTGGTACAGAGTTGCCTACAATTCAAAATCGCTTCTATCAGACCTGGAATCAATAATCAGATACAATTGAAATTCACAGAATGCATTGGACTTAAATAGGGTCCAATGCGTTTTGTAAATTTCAATTGTATCTGATTATTGATTCGTGAGTTCCCGTGAACAGAAGTTTTTGATGCTAAAAATATAGGTTAACTGGGAAAGGGTTACCGTTTTTGTCCGACATGAAATCGCCAAAGTTTTACTTTGAACGTGTAAATAAAGCATAAGATTTGTATACAGATTGGTTTTATTGTAACGCTACCAAGCTAACAAACCAATTTCAAGTCAAAAACATAAATGGTTTATCCTGGACTAACCATTTGCCAACTGTAATGAGCTACTACTGCGACTGCACTATATACGTTAAAGGAGATACCAAAGAATTATTCATCAAACAATACAGATTCTCTTATCACGCACATGCTAAAAACGCTAGCAAGCTAACATTTCTCATATTGCGAAATTCATTTGAAGAAATTCAACATTTATTCAAAGCCATTCACCCCATAGGCTTTAATCATATTTTAATAAAACGGTCAAAGACACAAACACCTGACTATAAAAAACGCTATCAAAATAACAGTTCCCATGTGAATTTCATTTGCTGTTATCAATAAAATTCTCATTATTTCATACGCTCAATAAAATTCTAATTATTTCAAATGCTTTGCGATTTTCGTCGGCGTTTTGATGGTCAAGGCCACAAACACATGACACCACCTTCACTTAAGCTATAAAAAACCCTATCAAAAAGAAATCTCTCATGCGAAATTCATTTGCTGTTATCAATAAAATTCCAATTATTTCAAACGCTATGCGACAGTCGCTGGCGCTATGAAATTCAATATTTAAAGCCGTTCACCCCAATTTTAATAAGACAGTTACGGTCACAACATGATTATCAAAAAACGTTAACAAAATAACATCTGTAAAATTCATTTGCTGCTATCAATAAAATTCTAATTAATTCACAGGCTATGCGATAATCGCTGGCGCTTCGAAATTCAATATTACTTAGCTGGTCAAGGTTACAAACACATGACCAGACTCAGTCTGGCTGCCACCTGCAGAGATAAAATCCTTGGGATTCATTCTCATGCTTACTACAGCCATCAGGCTGCAATTATACACATTTTACTGAGGATAGAGTTACCTCGTTGCCTCAAACCCTCTTCCTTTCTCCGGGCTTGGGACCGGCATATCACAAGTAAGACTTGTGATCGGCGGAGTTAGTATATATATATATATATATATATATATATATATATATATATATATATATATATATATATATATATATATATATATATATATATATATATATATATATATATATATATATATATATATATATATATATATTGCGAATTAGGAGTAGATTAAGTTGCTCGTTGAGAATTAGTTGAGTGATACGCGAATAGGTCGTAATTAAGCAAGTCTACCCGCATAACACATCGGTACTGCTACGGAATAAAATCGGAATTCCGAATGTATTGAGCAGTACTGGTGCATGCAGAACTCTAACGGAACATTTCGTATACTGAATAAGTGAATTGAAACTGTACTTATACAGTATTGGATAAGAAACTAAATAGATACTGCTCCAATACAGGTGCAGTACCGAATGTCGTAATTGAGTTATGATTTAATTCAGTTTGACGATACTGTTACAGTATTCATTCACCAAATAATTAATACAAAAAATTGAGTGAAAGTACTTTATTTTTCGCTAATTTGATGTGTTTTTGAGATCTATACGATTTTCTTCTGTTTACATGTTTCTATAACTATACAAATCTGTGTAAATTTCATGGTATATGTGACTAATTGCTATTACCTTCTAATGCAATTCAGCTGGATTTGAACTCAGGGCCTCTGGATCTGTATCGTTTGGGTATGAGCACGCATCGATCTAAGCTACTGTGGTTGATTAATAGCCTAGAAAAATGTTCGGCTGCTATCATCACAAAAGTGACACACGGTTTTTGGTAAAAGTACCTTTTAGTTTTTTAAATGCCTAGAAAAATTAAATTTGGCAGTAAAGTGATGGTGAACCCCGACGAGAGTTGTTCTGATCACTCTTATTGCAAAAGTCTGATCACGGATTCAGAAGGAAGCGTTCCCCATGGTAAATTGATGACGTTTTGAGAGATATTGATGCACGTATATTATTCTTAAATATTCAAATATAGCTATAAATGTGAACAAAGATGACTTGCAAAGTATTGATCACGTAGAGCAAATTTCGGATGCCGAAGTAGTGCCAATTGTACGGAATTCTATCTCATTTGCAGACAAGATCAGAAACTGGGCATGTCTCGTAGGAATTTATCACACCGATATCAATAAGTTGTTAAAGATACTATCAGAAGAATGTAGTTTTCCTCATCGAGACGTAAGATATTTACTTCAAACAACAAAAAACACTGAACAGCGTTATATTGAAAACATAGATATAGGTCAATATATTCACTTTGCAATAAGGGATTCGTTAGTTGCATACATTCAAGCCAACAGGCAAACATTTACAAAAAATAATATCACCCATTTTGATATATCTTTCAACATTGATGGAACACCTTCTTCAAAATGTGGTGGACATAGTTTTTGGATAATTGCGGGATGTGTAAATAATCTAGAAAACTTTGTTTTTCCGATAGGAATATTTAAGTTCTCTGGTAAACCTGAGAACTTTAACGTGGTAATGAAGCGATTCGTTGATGATGTGTTGCAGCTCGTTACTGAAGGTCTTGACTTTCAATCAAACTCATACAAAGTTAAGATACATTCATTTATTTGTGATGCTCCAGCTATGGCCGGTATAAAGCAAGTAAAAGCCCATGGTGGTTACTTTTGCTGCCAAAAATTTTTCACGAAAGGTCAGCGATTCATGAGAGCTAGAGGAGCAAGCAAAATAGTATATCCAGAAGTAACAGCACCATTGAGAGATGCTGAAAATTTCAGAAAGAGGTCACCTTGTGACGGCAATACCGATGCAAATCATCATAAAGATTCTCGTTTCATTTTAGAAACACTGCCAATTGATATGATCAAACAATTTTCAATCGACAAAATGCATTTAGTTGAAGAGGGTGTATGTAAAAAGATTGTCTCTATACTACTAGGAAAACCGCATAAGCAAAAATTAGCAAGTTATGAAGCTCTGAAAGTGAACAAGCAGTTAGAAATCTTCAAAAAGTACTCTTGTTCAGAGTTTCAAAGGAAAATAAGAACCTTGAAATATGTACCACATTTCAAAGCACCCGAAATTAGAATTTTCTTATTATATTCAGGACCTATTGTGCTGAGATACTTACAAGCACTTCTTATGCCTTAGCCTTGCGATTCGAATTTTAACATCCAAAATTTATTATTTTGAGTTCAATGAATATGCCAACGATTTACTTTTATACTTCGTAAATCAATTTTCAAAAGTCTACGGATTGGAACATATGACGTACAACGTTCACGATTTGGTTCATATAGCACAGGACGCATACAATCTAGGTCCCTTAGATGAGAATTCTTGTTATAAATTTGAAGCATTCATTAAAGCTGTCAAAAGACACGTTCATTCACCAAACAGGCAGCTGGAGCAAATAGTGAATAGAATTATGGAAGGGCGACGCAACAATTAACAGTGTAATGGTAATCATATTTCACTTTTTGATAAACCAATTTTTTCTAAAGAATTTCATATCAACAAGTGTAAAATTTGCAAATTAAAATGTTTCATTGTAAGAGCAGATACTTTAAACGATAATTGCATAATGCTCAAGCATAATCCAGAGATATTAAGAGTGAAATTGTTTGAAAAACATTATAATATAAGAATTTATGGCCAGACATTTTGTAACATGAAACCTTTGAATGATGGCCCTTATGATTTAGCAGAATTTGCAATGCTTATTGGGGAATTCGAATCAAAAGTTTCAATGCACGAAGTATCAAATACAGATGAAATATTATGCAAAATGTGCTGTTTTCCATACAAAAATAATCTTTATTTCCTCTCTCCTTTAACTCACACTACTAACGAAAGATTTGTTTCCAGTAGAATAAATAACTAACATTACATGTAACATATTCCTGTACTCTTATAAAACAAACATTACAAAAATAAAGATTGATGATGTTGATGTGAAAAAATAAGCTAATTAGTTGATGATGAGTTCATTTCCTTTGAAGATTTACTTCCACACTTTCCTGCACTACGAATCCTGTCGCAAGTTTGAAAATAAAAAGCAAGCTTTTAACTTGTTCAAATATTATTACCATATTTTCTGTGGCCAATAGCCGACACTTTATATGTTGTCCAGCTTCTTGGTGGCATTTTATTTCCTATTATATAGCTTCTCATCAAAGTTGGATGAAACTGAACCTGAATTTTTAAATGTTATCACGGTAATCGTATAGTATATGTATATCTTACTTGTCCATTTACTACCCATAATATGGGTAATGCCAATATAATGCTATCGCATTCAAATTTAAACACTTGATACATGATGCTAACACTTGATCTAAATACGCGAACGAAAAACTGAACAACATCAAATGGAATTATGACAGTTACCTATTTTCAGTACCGCTTGAATTCCGGTTAAGTCGCGAGTTTCAGTGTTGTTTACTAGTTTGATGTACTTTGAATTTCAGTACCGTTTAAATTCCGATTGAGCAAAGAATTTTAGTATTACTTTATTTCGAGTTTTCAGTACCGCTTAAATTCTAATTTACTAATGAATTTCAGTACCGTATTGAGTTTCTGAATCAGAACTGATAATGAACTCGCAGTTCATAATAAATTCCGATTTCCAGTACTGCACTTACAATACTTAAAAATGCTATACGGGTATAGTCGAATTTGGCGCCGATAGAATTTAAGTGTTGGTCGAATTGTATATTGTTAACCGACCCGAAAGTAAATTAAATGTGCAGTGTTTGTAAAGGATAAACTCGGTGTTTGCGTTTTCGCGGGAGAATTTACAGATATTGATCGGTTGATCCTTCTTTCGATACATTACGTGGTGTTACTTGACGGGACCCGTCACTCTCTTCTCGCTTCAGGGCGACGGTAGCGAGGCAGTTCTTCGAAATAGAAGCGAGTGGCGCCCACCCGCGACCTTTACTTCGCGAGCAGAAGCCGCCCGAAGACTGCCGCCCTTGCGCCCTAGTTAGGAAAGCAGGGGTTTTAGTGCGCGTTAGCAATAACGGTGACACATTTTCGGAGAAAATAGATGCATATAAAAGGTAGGTCCATGACTTGCTAGAACTTAGATATCCTAAACATTTTGGCGGCGACGGGCATTTTAGTGAAATTTCAGGTACTCCTATATTTTCAAGCAGTGAAAATTTTTGTAAAAAAAAAGTCTTAGGAATGAAAACTTATTATGTTTTTAGTTTGTTAATGATAAAGAATTGAAAATTTGGAGCGTGGTCTAGCCGCTGAGTGCTTAAAAGTAGGCGAGGATTTTTTTCAAATTTCGATTTGTCATAACTTCTAAGAAAAACTATGAATCATCGTGAAATTTGCACAGCGTATTGATGTAGACAAGAATTTAATACACATGCACAACTCTATAGCTACAGCAGGCTGCTGAAAGTAAATCCTTAAAATCATCGAGTCTCCTGAAAAATCTTTGATTTTTGATAATAAATTCAAATTATCGATAAATTTTGAGTTTTGTCCACCAAGTCAAATAAATATTTCAAAAATTCCGCGCTAAACAAGAACAGCAACCCGTGATCAAATTACCTCTATTTTCAGACCTCAAAACTTCTGTTCACGAGAACTGACGATCGGATTATGCGATCAATATGAAATGTACAGGACATGTTAGTATTGTTTAGGACCAGGTTTGATAGAAATGATTATATACGGGCAACACTGTGGCAGTGGTGCCATGTGGAAAAAATCATTGAGAAAAAAAACTGGTTTTTGGCCTATAGCTTAGCCACCAGATTTTAACAAAATTCACGCAGTAGGTGAACCTTACTCTAAGACAGATTTCATAGAAATTTGATTTAAAAATTAGTATAGGGTCACCAACTATGGCAATTTTTGTCTCCTAAATATTGCAAATTTGCTCAAGAAAATAAAGGTTTTTTCCCTAAACCTTCCGATGCAGTAACGAAATCAAAACGAAATTCATGTGATAAGTGGATCTTGTTGCATTTCTAGTTCTGTGGAAATTTTTTTGAAAAATTATGAAAGGGTTGCCAGCTATGATGAATTTCGTAATTTATTGACATTTCTTTATCGAGCTATGTTGTCATAAAATTTCCAAATGGGAATGATCCTGCAATGACAATTAACAACAAATATTTACGTGTCAAAAATTTAAATAGTTTGGACGATGGTAACCTTAAAATTATATTCACTCCTATAAATTTCAGCGCAGCCCTTCAATCGAAATGAAATTCATAGGGTGGGTTAAATTAAACGTGAAGCAGCTATGATGCTAGCACATGATTGCCTGCACCAGACAATTTCGTAAATATTGCACCAACAGATGTTTCCATTTTCTATTCATAAGCAAAGCATTTACAATAAAATAAGCAACCGATATAAATGTTCCGAGTTTTGGAAATTTTTCGGATGACAGCCCCAGACATAATTTAATCGCTGAAACTTTCGACAATATCCTCGGATGAAAAAAAATTCAAAGGATAGGTTGATTAAGCATGAACATGGTATGGTAAATTTATTACTGCTGTGTTGGACAAATGTTGCCAGCACTGAACATTTTCATCATTTGTGTTATAGGAAATGCTGTCAGAAAATGATATTTATTCCCTTGAGTAAGAAATGGTTGATATGATACGACAAAGAAGGGAATAACGTCTTCCCACATTTTTAAATCCCTCAAAGATAATTTCTTCGAAAATTAGTTTTCTAGCGGTTCTGATGCGCTAGATTTTTTTTTATTACTAATGTTCGAAGAACATTAGTATTAAAATTGATTCGGCCAAAAATTCATATTTCCATATATATATAAATATATATATATATATATATATATATATATATATATATATATATATATATATATATATATATATATATATATATATATATATATATATATATATATATATATATATATATATATATATATATATATATATATATATATATATATATATATATATATATATATATATATATATATATATATATATATATATATATATATATATATATATATATATATATATATATATATATATATATATATATATCATCATCAAAAAATTTCAGTGAGATAATCTCGGAAACGCGCCATCCGATTGAGCTGAAACTTTCAGGATACATTGATGTATATGCAGAATAGGTTCAGGTCTCACTAAATGTCAGTTATTGTTAACCTTTTGGCGCCGGCAGCCATTTAAGTGATATTTTTATATACCTATTATTTCGTACACAAATAATTTTCGCAAAAATAAAGTTGACGAAATAAATTTCGAACGTGTTTTACATGTGAATCGGATAATGTTTTGGAATTTTTTAACCCCATGTGTGCACTGGGTGCCTAAAATGAGAACGGGAAACTTTGAAAATTTTTAAATTGCGATAACTTTTGACAGAGCTATTTAATCATTACGAAATTTTCAGAACATATTTGCATTATTTAGTTGTAGATTTGTGTAGCTTTTAATGAGCGTGCTGGCAACCCTGTAGCTAAGGCAGGCACTGAAAGTCAAAACCTCCAAATCATCGTCTCTCTTGAAAATATGCCGTTTCTTCAAAAAAAAAACCGTTCATATGTAAATCTTGTGCTTTGTTTACATAGACAATAAAAAAAATTTGATATGGTATAACGGGCACGCCTGGTAACCCTTGCCCAATTTACTTATATTTTTAGCATCAAAAACTTCTGTTCATGGAAACTCACGATCCAATGAGCAAAATGAATTGAAATTCGCAGAATGTATTGGTCTTAAGTAGAACCAGGTCTGAAAGAAGTGATTTTGAAAACCAGGCGATTCTGTGCCAGTGGTGCCATCTTGAAAAATCACTAAAAAAGATAACTGTTTTTAGCCCTATAAATTCTGATTGAATCGTTCGATTTTAACGAAATTCACACAGTAGCTGGATCTTGCTTCAAACCACGTTTGGTAGAAATTTGGTTGAAAAATTCGACTGGAGCTGCCAGCTATAATAATTTTGGTGTCTTAAATTTGAAAAAAAAAAATTTGGAAGTGAAAACATTCAAACCACCGAATATTAAAAAAATGTCCGTTTCTTACAATAAAACCAATCTGTATACAAATCTTATGTTTTATCTACACGTTCAAAGTAAAACTTTGAAAATTTAATGTCGGACAAGAACGGTAACCTTCTCCCAGTTAACCTATATTTTTAGCATCAAAAACTTCTGTTCACGAGAACTCACGAACCAATAATCACATACAACTGAAATTTACAGAATACATTGGTCTTGAGTAGGACCAGGTCTGGTAGAAGCGATTTTGAATTGTGGGCGATTCTGTGCCAGTGGTGCCATCTTGAAAAATTACATAGAAAAAAAACTGCTTTTTGCCCTATGAAATGTGAATTAGTTACCAGATTTTCATGAAATCGACACAGTAGCTGAACCTTACTCTAATCTCTGTTTGTGCTGCCAGCTCTGTATGGTGGAAATTTGATTGGTGCTGCCAGCTTTGGTAATTTTTGTGTCTTTGGTTTTGAAAATTCGCTCAGGAAAATAAAACTTTTTGCCCTATAACTTCCAGTGCAGTCATGAGATCAATACGAATTTCATACTATTAATGAATCCTATCATAAACATTATTCAGGGCAAATTTGGTTGAAAAGCCATTATAGGGTTGCCAGCTATTGTTGGTTTTGTGTTTAATTGCAATATCTTTATTAAGCGGTTTTATCGTAGAATTTTCAATTGGCTATGATATTGTAGTGACAATAAACAGCAAATATTAAGCTTTCGATTATTTGAAAAAACTCGCTGCAGGTAACCCTAAATTTCTTTATACTCCTATAACTTCTAATGTTATATAACAACGTGAAGCAGATGTGATATATTCTTGGCTTTGATACTGGCAAAAGGTTGCCAGCACGAGTCGGTTGTGCTACTTTTGTATCAATAAATGCTTACAGTTGGTATTCACACCGGAAACATTTACAATGAAAATAAATATCCAATGTTTCAATTCCCAAAGTTCTGCAAATTTTTTGGATCGCAGCCCCAAACACCAACTTCAGTTACAGTGCTGCAGGCACTGAGCATTTTCTTCATTGATGTTATATGAGATGCTGCTTTCAAAATTTTGTGAAATAAGCAACTGATAACGAATATAATTAACCCGTGTTTTGCTCTCATAAACGTTGAAATTCAGGCCAGTGGTAATATCTGAAACCTTCCACCATATGAGTTATAATGCATTCTTGAGACCAAAGTAAAACATGGCATTTGAAACAGTTTGGCCGTAATAAGCAGCACATGTGGTGGAATATGCACTCAAAACCTGCACGATTCTTCTACTGTTCTTTGAACATTAGTGTTTTTAGCGGTTCAGGTGCGCTAGAGTTTTTTTTTATTATGTTTTTTTACTATGCTACACCGTATAAAAAGTCAATACCATTTATTAGGTAATGAGTAAGTAAAAGGATGTTTTGCTCGTTGTTAGATTTTATAACGAAGTTTGGTGTGCATGAGTTTATTTTCGCTATAAAAAAAATCCAGTATTGTTAAATATATAATGAGTTTTATACATCATGTATGACTCATTGTTTAACGTAATTATGAAACAATTTCCTCTCAAAGTAATTCTCTGTTTTATTATTATCGCGTTCGAATAAAAAAATTTATTCGCGTTTGAACTTTTACAAGCTTGTGAAAATCGTTAACAAACTTATGTAGGTTGAAAATCTTACAGCAGATTTTTATACGGAAATTAAAAAGAGCATATTTGTATTTTTGTAATACGGTAGCATTTCGCTATTATTACTGAATTTTTTCCATACTTCTCACTTCCTAAAAATACTTTTCTTACAACTGAGGCAATGGATTCGTATAGTGTATGATCTTGTTAAGTCGTACAACAATAAAAACACAGAACAATAAAAATGACTCCGTCTGCTGTTAATAGTTCATATGAAAAATTGCTACTGTCTACCAAATACAACAGCAGCATTAAGGTTATGGACCTACCTAAATATAAAGTGAGTGATCATGTGCGGATCAATAAACAGAACCATGTTTTTGAAAAGGACTATACAATAAACTGAACCACGAAGATTTTCAGGGTTCGTTAAATTCGAATAACCAAACCGTTACATACCTACTGGAAGATTATGAAGGAAACCTTACCGAAGGTGGCTTCTGTGTGTTTGAACTACTGAAAGCTAAGTATCCGTCACTCTATCTCGTGGAAAACATAATATTGATACGGGGTGGAAATCGAGCGCTTTAGCTAGTGGTTGGGATTTTCAGAAAAAACACAATTCCTGGTTAAATGTTAAGGATATGGTGTTAAATAATTTAAATGAAACAATGTTTAGTTTATTGGAAGAAAAATTATTTATTTATTAAGTGTACGTAAAGTTGAAAAAGTTTTTCCATTTTTAATAAACCGTATGTAAAGTTGAATACGCTAATTTATTTCACACAGTATCTTATGAACACTGTTAAATTTCATAAAAATTAAACAATAAATCTAGACATACGTAATATCTTAATATCTACTTCCTAAGTTCATTTCTATCTCTACCATATGTTCACTTAGTCATCCATTCATATGCTCAATTTGACTTAATGTGAGAATCATCAATTTTGCTTTGATACGTTCAGATTCAATTCGTGTAGTCATTTTGCTATCTGATACTTTGTATGTTCGTTTGTATGTATATGCTTTAATATCAAAACGACAATACTGTACGTATATTTTACCTGTACGAAACAATTTCCTGCATGGAGTCAATTGCAGCACGAGCGTATGCTTTATAAAACTGCATGCATGGGACAATGATACAAGTGTCAGCAGCTATTACCAAATAATGAAAATAATGAGAAATTGCTGACCCACGCCATTGATCTACGCATTCATATGATCAACTGTCGTTGACAATTGTTGCACTTTTTTGTATGTGAAATTTAGCAAATCAGTAATTTTAGCAATATACGAGTTTACTATATAAGATATTAATTATAACGAATAAAGTCTCTTTTCTTTGGGATTGCTAACGAGATTAGCAGTATTTCATTTAAGAGCTTGTCCATCGGTTTTGTACCGAAGCGCAAATAATTACTTGGACGGATTTGTATTCGGCCAGTATTTTTTAAGTAGACGGATTTGTATTCGGCTACCTGTGGGCAGATAAAAGAATCTGCTCGCTATACAAACAAACACTATAACATTCACAAGTATCTGGTCTGGATTTCGGATCATCATAAGCCCAAGAACAGCTCACATAATGTTTTCCAAATTTGCTGACTTTCTGCTCAATAACGTTGTAGGGCTTCAAAAACGTATAGTTGCTCATAAAATCGTCAAAGTGTTCCTCAAAAATGTATTCTTTTTTAGCGAAGAAAAAATTTTTGTAATCCTCAAGAGAACGGTGAAGATAGTTATCCGGTGCGTTGTTGTTGTTATTCATGATAATCAGCTCGATGTGTATTGTTTCACGGTTCAAGTAATACTCTATGAAATACATAATAGTAATGGCTAAAGTATGTGTCGGGATAATGTTGTATCTCCCGGAGCTACCAATGTTTTCCACTGCGAGTAAATTATTTTGTCGGCAGCTTCGTCTTCGTCCACGTATAATATCGGCTTTTCTATTTCATCGACTGGGCTTTCTCCAACAGATTTTCCAATGTCTATTAGATGTAAATCGTATATGCCTCTCCCGTCCTCGACTTGGTCTTTTGATGCAATCGTCAACGAACTTTTGCTGATAATGTCCAACGTTTCCCCACTTATCTTGTTGTATCGGTCAGGCAAGAATAGTACGTTTTCTTCCAATTCAAGACTAATCTTTTCACCAAATCTTGATTTCTTCACGCAACTATTCAGTATTTTGTACGGCTGGTTAATAACCAAATCTATCACGCTAATACAAGGCTTAAAATATCTTGCGATATCATTAAATGCTTGTATTGCTTCTACTGTAGCTTTTTTTACTGTAGCGTCCCGAATATTGCCTACCGAGCTAAATGGCCTGAGTGTTCGCAGTTTTAAATCTGGAAGCGGGAAAAAACTAGAGATGGGCAAAATAGCTCTTAGCTCACCACTCACGACTCTTTTTTACAGTGTTGCGCCGTACTCTCAGTATACTTTTGGCTGCACATTTCACTAAGTTTAGTCAAACGAGAGCTTTCGTTCGCAGACTATGCTTTGCTTTTTTCAGGCGCTGCACTGTAAAAGTGAGTGGTGAGTGGTGAGCTATGAGCGCTTTTGCCCATCTCTAGAAAAAACTAATCTTTTATATCCAATCTGCTTTACATTTAACTCGCTTAGATTTACTGTCTCTCCCCATCATCAAATTATTTCACACAGAGCGACGTTTATACACACATATACTCATGATCACATAGAGATACACCCCCCTCCTCCTTCAATTGATTTCATCATTTTTTCACTAATCTATTTTCACTAACTACATATTTGAGAATTCGGTACTTACCAGCTGAATCCATCATTAATTAAGCACTTATATAATTTTTGTATATTTGATATTACCATTTCACAGTCACTCGCACTACAATTCTTAAACGTTTTTGATGTAGATGCCTGCAAACAACCTCCTTTTAAAGCAATCTCTTATCACGCAAGGAAAGTTTTTTACACGCTGTATCATGTCGCTGTACAATTCTCATTCACCGGAAATCCTATTCTATTATCATGCACATGCTAAAAAACGCTATCAAGCTAGCATTTCTCATATTGCGAAATTCGTTTGCTGCTATCAATGAAACTCAATATTTTCCATACGTCTTGCGATAATCACTGTCGCTATGAAATTAAAATTTGACCCCATACGCTATAATTAAATTTTTGATAAGACTTGTAGTTCTGTTATTATGTTAATGTTGAAAGTAATGTTGAAAGAAAACTCTAGTGCACCTGAACTGTTAGAAACACTAATGTTCGAAGAACAGTTGACGAATCGTGCAGGTTTTGAGTGCATATTCCACCACATGAGTTGCTTATTACGGCCAAACTGTTTGCAAGAATGCATTATAACTCATATGGTAGAAGGTTTCAGATATTACCACTGGCATGAATTTAAACGTTTATGAGAGAAAAACACGGGTTAATTATATTCGTTATCAGTTGCTTATTTCACAAAATTTTGAAAGCAGCATCTCACATAACATCAATGAAGAAAATGCTCAGTCCCTACAGTCCCCTGTAACTGAAGTTGGTGTTTGGGGCTGCGATCCGAAAAATTTGCAGAACTTTGGGAATTGAAACATCGGTTATTTATTTTTATTATAAATGTTTCCGATATGAATACCAACTGTAAGCATTTATTGATACAAAAGTAACACAACCGACTCGTGCTGGTAACCTTTCGCCAGTATCAAAGCCAAGAATATATCACATCTGCTTCACGTTGTTATATTACATTCGAAGTTATAGGAGTATAAAGAGATTTAGGGTTACCTGCAGCAAATTTTTTCAAATAATCGAAAGCTTAATATCTGCTGTTTATTGTCACTACAATATCATTGCCATTTGATAATTCTACGATAAAACCGCTTGATAAAGATGTTGCAAACAAACACAAAACCAACAATAGCTGGCAACCCTATCATGGCTTTTCAACCAAATTTGGCCTTAATAATCTTCATAATAGGTTCCATTAATTGTATGAAATTCGAATAGATTTCATGACTGCACTGGAAGTTATAGGGCAAAAAATTTTATTTTCCTGAGCGAATTTTCAAAACCAAAGACACAAAAATTACCATAGCTGGCAGCACCAATCGAATTTTTCAGCCAAATTTCTATCAAACAGAGCTTAGAGTAAGGTTCAGCTACTGTGTCAATTTCATGAAAATCTGGTTACTAATTCACATTTCATAGGGCAAAAAGCAGTTTTTTTTCTTTGTTATTTTTCAAGATGGCACCACTGACACAGAGTTGCCTACAATTCAAAATCGCTTCTATCAGACCTGGAATCAATAATCAGATACAATTGAAATTTATAGAATGCATTGGACTTAAATAGGGTCAAATGCATTTTGTAATTTTTCAATTGTATCTGATTATTGATTCGTGAGTTCCCGTGAACAGAAGTTTTTGATGCTAAAAATATAGGTTAACTGGGAAAGGGTTACCGTTTTTGTCCGACATGAAATTGCCAAAGTTTAACTTTGAACGTGTAAATAAAGCATAAGATTTGTATACAGATTGGTTTTAACGTAACGCTACCAAGCTAACGAACCAATTTCAAGTCAAAAACATAAATCGTTTATCCTGGACTAACCATTTACCAACTATAATGAGCTACTACTGCGACTGCACTATATACGTTAAAGGAGATACCAAAGAACGATTCATCAAACAATACAGATTCTCTTATCACGCACATGCTAAAAACGCTATCAAGCTAACATTTCCCATATTGCGAAATTCATTTGAAGAAATTCAACATTTATTCAAAGCCATTCACCCCATAGACTATAATCATATTTTAATAAAACGGTCAAAGACACAATCACCTGACTATAAAAAACGCTATCAAAATAACAGTTCCCATGTGAAATTCATTTGCTGTTATCAATAAAATTCTCATTATTTCAAACGCTCAATAAAATTCTAATTATTTCAAATGCGTTGCGATATTCGTCGGCGCTTTGATGGTCAAGGCCACAAACACATGACACCACCTTCACTTAAGGTATAAAAAACCTTATCAAAATGAAATCTCTCATGCGAAATTCATTTGCTGTTATCAATAAAATTCCAATTATTTCAAACGCTATGCGACAGTCGCTGGCGCTTTGAAATTCAATATTTAAAGCCGTTCACCCCAATTTTAATAAGAGAGTTACGGTCACAACATGATTATCAAAAAACGTTAACAAAATAACATCTGTAAAATTCATTTGCTGCTATCAATAAAATTCTAATTAATTCACACGCTATGCGTTAATCGCTGGCGCTTAGAAATTCAATATTACTAAGCCGGTCAAGGTTACAAACACATGACATCATTGTTATTCCATCGCGTTTGCCTCGCAAACGTCATCCTCCACATCAACGTCATCCCCCCACATCAACGTCATCCCCCACATCAACGTCATTCTTCTCAGTGATGTCATCTTCCACATCAGCGTCATCCCCCCACGTCAACGTCATCCCCCACATCAACGTTATCGTCCTCAGTGACGTCATCCTCCACATCAACGTCATTCTCCACATTAACGTCATTCTCCTCAGTGACGTCACCCTCCTCAGAGGAGGATGAGGATGAGGCGCCAGAACTGGCATTCTCTATTTACTTAGGATTTCAAAAACACCACTCGGGGCAAATTTTAGCGTGACATGGGTGTTGTGGTAGGAAATGTTTGTGTGATGGAAAACTTAGTAAACCTTCAGGTTGATATTCTTATAAGCTGTTTTAGTGAATTCATATATGAAACCATTGCCCAGAATATAAGCTTGATATTTCCTGAGAAATATCAAAATCATGCGCCACCCCCGGAAATTGTTAAGCACATGAAAGTGAGACACATTTGGCACCTCAAGTAAGAATGAATTTTGCATAGATATGGGACGGATATTTCGCTAAAAAGTCGGTAGTTTCGAGTATAATTGGTACATTTCGTAGTGAGCGCCTTGTGTAGCGGTTGGGTGATATTCAATCAAGCCCCGACTTGCTTAAGCAAACAAATGTAATTTTTGGTGATTATAACAGCCACGAGATGATAATGACGGTTGACGATTTTGTTGTTGATGAGAACTCACTAATTCGGTCATATGGCATATAGTTGGCTCCAATGAGCCATTTATGCACCCAACAAAGACAGACATTCTTCATATATTTGGAATTTTGAAAATTTTAATATGACATGGTGGACAAAGATTAAGATTTATCTTTAAAAAAACCGATTTTTCCTTTCGAAGCTAGAAATATTTAGTTTTTTGTGACTAATATCGATATTTCGAAGGTAATCTGCCCTCTTCTTCAGTGACCGATAGGCACTGAAGAAGAGGGCTGATTACCCTCGAAATATCGATATTTGTCACAAAAAACTAAATATATCTAGCTTCGAAAGGAAAAATCGGGTTTTTTTAAAATAGTTTTTACAAGCTAGAAAAAAATTCGCACACATTAAAAACAATTAAGATTTATCAATTGTTAGACTTTTTATATAACAGTAATAAAATTTCAGCAGGGTCGATGATTCAAAGGATTTGTTTTTGCCAGGAGCCTGTCGTACCTACGGAGTTGCTTGCATGTGTGTATAATTTTTAAAGATACCATGTGTGTATAATTTTGGTCACCACTAATACTTTCTGCAAATTTCACGATCAAGCAATACTCCCGTCAGAAGTTATGACAAATCAAAATTTGAAAAAAAAATCCTTGTGTACTTTTAGACACAGCGCCCACAGAAGACTCACAATTTCCAATTCTTTATCATAACCAAACAGACAACATAGCAAGTTTTCACTTTCAATACTTTTTTAACAAAATTTTTCTTTGCAAAGAAATAAAGG
This sequence comes from Nemotelus nigrinus, assembly GCA_947369275.1. Taxonomy (NCBI): domain Eukaryota; kingdom Metazoa; phylum Arthropoda; class Insecta; order Diptera; family Stratiomyidae; genus Nemotelus; species Nemotelus nigrinus. Next base: position 87,232,324 of record OX376372.1, on the reverse strand, counting down.
GATACCCGTAAATTCACTTAAATGCCCGCCGCTCTGAGAGGGTTAAATATATCTTAAACCTAGCAAATCATGAACCGACTCCTTACTTACAGGTAAATGACTCCTATTATCCTATTAAATATATATATATATATATATATATATATATATATATATATATATATATATATATATATATATATATATATATATATATATATATATATATATATATATATATATATATATATACATATACATATATGTATAAATATATATATATATATATATATATATATATATATATATATATATATATATATATATATATATATATATATATATATATATATATATATATATATATATATATATATATATATATATATATTGTCACGTTCGCCCGTATTACGCGAACAGCATGGCTTTTTAAAAAAAAAAACCTCCACCGACCACCGGAAGCAAGGTCGATGGAGGTTGAATCGCAATCACCGAAGATTGAATTCTTTCTAACATGTTTACTTCGTTAAATTAAGGAAACAATTTTTTATACATGCAAGTAAGTGACACAACAATCTATACATTCAACATGATTCACGACTTCACATATAACATGGTTTATGACTACCGTCTACGATGCCATCTCAACGATTGGTAGCACCACGAAACGATAAACTACACTTCAAGCGCAAAGATATCTAGGACACTGTATGTGATTCACAAAAAAATGCCTATAACAAATACGATCGCGACCGAACTGATATCTAAATAGGTGGCTCGGATATATGGACGGATTTGGACGGGGTTGCTTGTGTCGGCGGCTTCTGATCTGGGCCACCATTTGACCCAGATATGACGAGCAGTGGGTGTACTCATTGAACTCTTATGGGCCATTCAGACTAGGGTCCATGCGTCCACGTGTCCATGCGTTTTTAGATTACACGAGTCAAATAAACTCAAATCCAGTTTTTTGAGGGCGGGGCTAAGGGCGGATTTTACCCGCTTATAATTATTGGATGGATTTTACACGCTTATAATTATGTTTTTTTTTGCTCCGTACAAATATATTGGTGACAGAAAATTGTATACATATACTAATCCATATGACTATATATACCTTCATACATATATATGTTTGTGTCTAGATACTCAGTCAGTCACGTAAGGATGCAAAATATATACTATCCACATAATTATATAAGAAAATAATCATCCACAAAACATATATTTAAATGATCACCAACGAATCATCCACACATGCCACTGAGCGAAAGAAATCATTTCAAAATCTATTGTACATGAATCAGCATACTCCACCTCCTTCGCCTTAGACCCGCCTATATAAACAAAATCAAATTGATTCGTGTAAGCAAAACACGCTAGATCGCATGGACGCGTGGACGCATGGACGCTTGTCTGAATGGCCTATTACAGCATATGAACGACTGAGCAAATGAAATAGAAACTCAACTCGAGTGACATCCGAATAGGTTCAGATGAATGAGCTACGTCTAGCAAATCAATCGAAAACTATCGCGAATAGACGAATGAAATTGCACTCACTACCGTCGGAAAATTGATAACCGAATGAAGTCAGATGAACGAATGAAGTACATGTAGCACTCTAAATTGGAAGATATGTATTTTCATCTTTAGAGCGGCACGAAATAATAAAAGGTTTACTTACCTGAAGAGTAAATTTTTCACGCACAGAAACGCCGAATCGAATGTTCAAGATACCCGATACTACACCACCTTGTAATTTGACAGTTTGAAATGTCACGGATTGAAATCAAACAGGTGACGGATGATCAAGAAGGGGAAATCGAGTTGTTCCAAATGGGGGAACGTGTGGTGGTATTGGAAACTAGACTCGAGTGGAATTGAGATCGAGCGAACAAACTAAGCGGACCAGGGAAGTCCCGATAGTTTTGAAAAGTGTGCTACAACCAGGAGAAGTAATAAGACTTTCTTTCTTTTGAATTTGAGCTGGGGTACATTTATACATTTTGGCAAAACTAAATTGGAATTTTTTTTACTAATTTATTTTTCGCCGTGAGAAATTCATTAACAGGGATTTTTTTATCTTTCCGGAACGAGGCGAAACATTTAGGCAGAAACAACATGAAGGCGTGATAGTTGCTTCAAAGTGACAGTTTGGCGTAATCTATTAGATACTACGAAATCCTAGAATTTGCAAAGCGAGACCGGTGGCAGATGTAAGTGCCATCGAGGAAAAGTAACGCGAAATCAGTAATTTCGAGTGGCGGCGATGAATTAATCAGCCCCAGCGGGGTATTAAGCCAGGTTTTTTTTTTTTAAATTATCTATTTCATTGAATTTGCTTGTATATAACAAAGTTTTGTCTGTCAGCAGATTCCGGCCGCATAATAATAAGTTCATGCTAAGTGTTAGATTTATCGAATTTCAAGTAACAATCCTAAAAAAATGGTGTATAAATATTGTAATGATGGTGTTTTTGAAATAAATGTATATATATATGTATATATATATATATATATATATATATATATATATATATATATATATATATATATATATATATATATATATATATATATATATATATATATATATATATATATATATATATATATATATATACACCCAGCGACAAAAAAACCCTCGAATCGAAGAATTTTCTGGTTTTTGACTATTTATCCTGTAAATCTTTTGATAAAAGAATAATACCAGTCGCTTTTGTTTGTATTTATTATTAGTTTAATATTTGTAGGTTATTTTGAGGTAAAGTTTTTCAGGTACTGATGAAAAAATGGATCAGGTTTGAAAGATGGTACTATGTGGGGGTATGATAAGAGTTTTAAATTTATATGACACAGTTTGACTTAAGCTTGACAAAATTAAAAATTTTATGAATATTAAAGAGCATTAATTGTTTGTTTGTATTTGGAATATATTGTTAACATCAGATTATTGTTACATTTATTTTTATCTGTATTATTTTTATCTTTGAATCGCACTAAAATTTTGTGGCCCCACCTTTTGCGTTTATTACGGCATTTATTAGTTCCGGCATCAATTTATATAAATGATTCAGCATCTCTTGGTTAATTTGATTCTCCCATACATTTTTAATAATTTTTTCAAATCAGTTATCGTCTTAGGTCCTTCTTTTCTTATTTTTTTTCCCATAATGGCCCAAAGGTTTTCGATGCAATTAAGGTCAAGACTATTTCTTGACCATGTTATGGACTCTATTCCCAACTCTTTTTTGTAAATTATTATTTGTGAAAAGAAAAAGCTTGCTTACAATCAGAAATTATAAAATTATAGCTTGAAGGCATTATATAAACTTACAGACCTAGCCGGATGGCAAGGCGCAGAATCATCCTGAAACAGTGGTTCTGATGTCTCTCTCGGAAGTTCCTCTATAATGGGAATAACACCGTCATTTATAATTTCTTTATATTTTTGGTAAGTAATAGTAAGTAATAGTAAGTAAGTTATAGTAATTTTGGCACCAGCATCCAAAATCCTCAAGTCTGGTCGAGTCCGGGTGGGAATGATTAGCGCCCGGGTACGCTGCTACCGGTGCCTAGGCTACGACCACACAAGACGTAGCTGCAAGGGCCCGGACCGGAGTGCCAGCTGCTGGAAATGTGGACAGGTTGGCCACCGGGCAGCAGACTGCTCTGCGCAGGCTCAGTGTATATTATGCACTGAGAGACATGGTGCGAATGGTGCCAAGCACTTAATGGGATCGAGTGCATGGCGAGTTTTCAAAGACGCACTTGATGCCAAGAAAAAGCAGGGAAGGATATGAGAGTCCTTCAAGGCAACCTGCAGGGCTGTAGAGCTGCAGACGACCTCCTCACGCAGCTAGTCTGCGAGCATAAGGCTCAGATCGTACTGATCAGCGAGCCTTATAGGGGGAGGCATTCGTCCGTTTGGCTGGCAGATGCTACGGGGTACGCGGCGATTTGGATCGCCGACGGGCAGAGGGCCCGTATCGGCAGCCGCGGCTCAGGAAATGGTCACGTGTGGGTGACATACGGAGAGGTCACCTTTGTGAGCTGCTATTTGTCCCCGAACGACTCAATGCAGGAATTCAGAGACAAGCTTAGCTCACTGGAGGACTCTCTCCGTGGCATCGTCGGCAACGTCATTGTAGGGGGTGACTTCAATGCAAGGGCGTTGGAGTGGGGCATGCCCACCGAAAACACTCGCGGGCGGCGCATAGTCGAGATGGCATCGAGGTTGGGTTTGTTGGTGCTGAATACAGGTTCAACGCCAACATTCAGAAGGCCCGGATTTGGTGAATCCATTCCCGATGTCACTATGACATCAGAGAGACTAGCGGCACTCGTCAGCGATTGGAGGGTGATGGAGGATTACACTGCGAGTGATCATAATTACATCACTTTCCAAATCGCTCAGGGCAGGCAAAGACACCGCCGCTCTCCCTGTAAGTGGCTAGGCTGGAATGCCGCGAAACTTCACAGGGACGCGATGACCGCATCGCTCGCTTCGAGCTTGGAAGGGGAGCCTCTAGCATCTGGGACTACAGGGACCCGTGCAGCAGCAGAGGCCGCTGCTGACAGAACCATGGGGTGGATTCGCAGGGCATGTGCGGCTTCAATGCCCAAACGTAAACCCTTCCGTAGGAGGCAACATGCATACTGGTGGAATGATGAAATCGCCGAACTGAGACGCATCGCTTTGGCGTGCAGGCACAGGGCACAGCGAGCCAGGAATAGGCCGGGAGCGGCTGAGCTATCTGCTGCTCACATTGCGGCAAAGAGGGAGCTGACCAAGGCCATCACGAGGAGCAAACGTGCCAAATGGCAGGCTCTTTGTGAGGAGGTCAACTCAGACCCCTGGGGGGATGGCTACAAATTGGTCACTCGCAGACTTGGCTGCATGCGGCCTAGCACTCTCAAGGATGCGATATCCATGGAGCGTATCGTTGGTTCGCTGTTCCCGGTGCATTCGTCAAGGGCTGACGGTCCCATCATCGTTAACCAGGCGAATGTTCCTCCCTTTACGGACGAGGAGCTGAACAGTGCAGTGTCCAGGATGAAGAACCGGAAGGCTCCGGGTCCTGATGGGGTACCGGTCGAGGCGCTTAAAGTCATGGCGGAGAGCCAACCGCGTCTATTATAGGACTTGTATAATTCATGTCTAGTCGCGGGGGTCTTCCCGTCGCGGTGGAAAGTAGCTCGACTGGTACTTGTTGACAAGGGGAAGGGTAACCTGGGCAATCCATCAGCATATCGCCCACTGTGCATGCTGGACACTGCGGGGAAGCTTCTCGAGGGGTTGCTCAAGCCAAGGCTGCTGTCAGCAGTGAGATCTGCTGGTGATCTCTCTGCCAGGCAGCACGGCTTCCGAAAAGGGCATTCAACAATCGATGCCATCTCAGAGGTTGTTGGGGCTGTAGCAAGAGCGGAAGAGGCATGCCATCAAGCCAGACCGGTCGTCCTGCTGGTAATGCTGGACGTACAAAATGCCTTTAACTCGGCGAGGTGGACAGACATCCTGCGGGCCCTTGAGCAGACGTTCCGTATCCCTGACTACTTGCTAGCCATGATGCGGGACTACCTCAGGGATCGCTGGTTGCTCTACGACACCGACGAAGGAGTCAAAAGAAGGCCTGTCACTTCAGGTGCGGCACAGGGGTCGATCTTAGGACCTGACCTCTGGAACATCATGTACGATGATCTGCTGCGCCTGGAAATGCCTGCGGATGTGTTTCTGGTAGGTTACGCTGATGACGTCGCAGCGGTAATCACTTCCAGATCTGCCGAATTCGCTCAATTCAGACTTAACCAAGTCATGAGGAGGGTGGATCGGTGGATGACCGAACACGGCCTCCAGCTGGCAATCTCTAAAACAGAGATTGTTATGCTGACAAAGCGGAGGATACCAACTGTCATACCCATGACAGTTGGCTCCGTCGAGGTCCAGACCAGCAAGTCGGTCAGGTATCTGGGAGTGACCCTGGACACCAAGCTGACGTATTGGGATCATATCCGCAGGGCATGTGACAGGGCTCTAGTAGTCTTCACTTCGCTGAGTAGGCTAATGGCCAACGTCGGTACACCCAGTGAGACGCGACGGAGGCTGCTGATGGTAACGACCGATTCCATCTTGCTACATGGAGCCGAAATCTGGGGAGATGCGCTCCGAACTGAAAAGTTCCGGAAGCGCATTGCCAGTGTCCAGCGCAGGGGTGCCCTGCGTATCGTCTGTAGCTACCGCACAGTCTCAGAAGAGGCTGTGATGGTGGTATCGGGAGTAATCCCGATCGATCTACTAGCGCGAGAACGCAAACAAGGGTACCTCTATCGCTCAGAGCTGGGTAGAACTGAGGCTCTAACGCACGCGCGTACTCTTACTCTCCAACTCTGGCAACAACGTTGGAGTTTAAGTGCTAAAGGACGCTGGACGGCTAAGCTAATTGGTCTCATTGAGCCTTGGCTTAACCGGAGCCACAGAGAGGTAACGGTTACTTCAGGAAATACCTGAACAGAATGGGTAAGGTGGTCACACCGTACTGCCGGTACTGTGTGACTGAGCTCGATGATGCTCAGCACACATTCTTTATGTGCAGTCGCTTCGTAAGTTTGAGGCGCACCATTGAGTCCACGATTGGCCTGGCAACGCCTGAGACGATCGTGGAAGCAATGCTGCGAAACGAGGAGAACTGGCGCGCAGTCTCAACATATGTTGAGAAAGTGCTGCGCATAAAGCGGGAGGAGGGTTGCCTTACCGACCCATGAACTGTGGTTGTTTTTGAAGTCCGTGGTTACCGATGGGTGAGTCAGCACGACCGGGTCGAAGCAGTGCTTAGGCGGGTCCCGACTCGGAACTTCGTGGGCTTGTAGATGGTCCTTTTTTTTTAAGTGAGTCAAACCTCACATACCCTGAGGTGAAAGGTCACCTGGGGATCTGGTATGCAGATTTTTTTTTGCCATCTACACTAGGGGAAAAAAAAAAAAGGAATAGCGCCCCAGACCATGACGTAAGAAGAATGTGTTACCGTTGATTAGATGCATTCCTGTTTATAACGTTCTCTTTTTCTACGTCTAACATTAACGGTACCATCCGGTCCCAATAAGTTGAATTTGGACTCATAGGAAAAGATGACTTTTTTCCAGTCATTCAGTGTCTAATCTTGGTGTTCTATACACCACTGAACTCTTTTGACCCGCATTGACTTCGTTAAAAGAGGATTTTTTGCTGGTCTTCTGAAGTGTAAATCCATTTTCCGGAGCCGTCTTTGTGCAGTTCTAGTACTGACACTTTTATTTCCAACATCTGCTAATTTTTTACGAAGTTCACGTGCTGTAGCAAATCTGTTATTTAAACATAGCCTTTTTAAATGTGAGTCTTCCCTAGAATTTGTCGCACGCGGTCTTCCGCTTCCTCTTTTTCTACATACACAAACGGTTTGTTCATATTTTTTTAAAATACCTCTAACACTCGACTCACTACATTTCACTCTACGTGCAATTTCTCAATTTGAATAATTTTCCCGTGATAAACAAACTATAACTGCCTTTACATCAGAACTTAACTGCTTGTACTTTCCCATTTCTCAACACAATTTTCTTCTCAATTTTGCTCTTTAACCGATTTATAAATATAAAGCATAAAATCAGCATAAAGAATGATAAATAATTTTAAAATAATATCACTTTTATAACCTGTTGAAACAAGAGTCAACATATTTATCTACTTCTCTGTATTTTTATGACTCTATTTTTATTGCTTTTCTGGGAAAAACTAATGCATAGTCCACTCGAGTGTTTTTTTTTTGTCGCTGGGTGTATATATATATATATATATATATATATATATATATATATATATATATATATATATATATATCTATATATATATATATATATATATATATATATATATATATATATATATATATATATATTTATTTAAATATATATATATATATATATATATATATATATATATATATATATATATATATATATATATATATATATATATATATATATATATATATGTATATATATATATATATACATATATATATATATATATATATATATATATATATATATATATATATATATATATATATATATATATACATAGATATATATATATATATATATATATATATATATATATATATATATATATATATATATATATATATATATATATATATATATATATATATATATATATATATATTTATATTTATATATATATATATATATATATATATATATATATATATATATATATATGAATTTTTCATAGATATGGGATGGATATTTCGCTAAAAAGTCGGTAGTTTCGAATATAATTGGTTAATTTTGTAGTGATCGCCTTGTGTAGCGGTTGGGTGATATTCAATCAGGCCCCGACTTGTTCAAGCAAACAAATTTATTTCTGGTGATTATATCATAAACAGCAGCATCCTTTTACTGATTTTCTAAGAAAATAAGTACTATGCTCGTTTCACCGAAAATTAATATATCTGTTAGAAATAGAAATCAAATATGTACTTGAATCAATAAAGTTAGTCGTTGACGAGCCGTACACCAGTAAAAACCTGTGTTTTTAATTTACCCGCAACAGGTTATGGGCCCAGGTCCGCTTATCAGTTTGGTTTTTGTTATCAGTCAATTCACCTGTCGCGTTGGTGTGATTATTATTTTTGGTAGCTTTTTCGAAATCGAGATAATCGAGGTTAGTTTTGCAGTATGGCAAATTTAATTGCGAGTGTGCCGAAACTGAAAGGGCGATGTAATTATCGTGAGTGGGCTTTTGCGATGAAGCACTATCTTTTGTTAGACGGCTTGCAAAATTCTCTAACCGGTAATGAGACTGATAGTGCAAAAAAAGATCAGGCGAAATCAAAATTAGTGCTGGCGATAGATCCGTCCTTGTATGTGCATATTGCAAATGCGATTGATGCAAAAGAAATCTGGCAGACGTTAGAAAAATTGTTCGCAGATTTGGGTTTTACAAGGCGGATTGGATTATTGCGGACTTTAATTTCTGCACGGTTAGATGATTTCGAGTCGATTGAACTGTACGTGACACATGTTGTCGACACAGCCCAAAAACTGTCGTCGACGGGTTTCAAAATCGACGACGAATGGGTCGGTTCTTTGTTATTAGCTGGTTTGCCGACTCCCAGATTTACGCCAATGATAATGGCGATTGAACACTCTGGAATTAAGACTACGACTGAAGAAATCAAGTCAAAACTTCTTGACGGTGAAATTGGTGATAACCATGAAGGTGCGTTCTTCGCAAAGAAATCTTTCAGGAGAAAGAAAAATTTGATAAAGTGTTTCGAGTGTGGTGAGCATGGGCATATAAAGGCTCGTTGCCCAAACAAAAGAAAACAATCGGATGATAAGCATGAGAAATCCAAAAAACATGTGCATGCTTTCAGTGCCGTATTTTTGACGGATGACTACGGTAAAAATGACTGGTACATAGATTCCGGTGCCTCTGTGCATTTAACGGTTAATGCAGATCAGTTTATAATTAGAAAACCAGCAAATACAAGTGAAGTAAAGGTGGCCAACAATATGAGCTTACCAATACATTGCCGTGGTGATATTGAACTAGAAACCAATGCGAATGGAAAAATACACAATGTAATTGTGAAAGATGTATTATGTGTACCAGACTTGGCTACAAACCTGCTCTCTGTGAGTCAACTAATTAAGAACGGGAATAAAGTGATTTTTGATAAACAGTGCTGCAAAATTTTCAATCGTGATTCGGAATTAATTGCAACTGCTGATTTGGTATATAATATATATCGGTTGAATATTCAAAAGCAAAACTGCATGCTAGCAAATTCAAGTGTTTCTGCCCAAACATGGCATCGAAGATTTGGTCACATTAACGAAGCTAACTTAAATAGAATGAAGAAAGGGATTGTAAACGGATTGAATATTCAAGGTAAAATAGAAGACAGAAATTGTGTTGTTTGTTGTGAAGGAAAGCAATGTCGAAAGTCTTTCAAATCACATGGCAGTAGAGTTAAATTCCTTCTTGAAATAGTTCACGCCGATATTTGTGGCCCTATGGCAAATGTATCGATCGGCGGAGCAAAGTACTTTCTTCTCTTCATTGACGACTACAGCAGAATGGTTTTTGTATACTTTTTGAAGACTAAAGACGAAGCTCTTGACCGATTTAAGGAATTCAAGACTTTAGTTGAAAATCAGACGGAGAGGAAAATAAAGATACTCCGCACCGACAACGGAACTGAATTCGTGAACAGTAATTTTAACAGTTTCTTAATTCGATGTGGGATTATTCATCAAAAGTCCAATCCATACTCCCCTGAGCAAAATGGATCAGCAGAGCGTATGAATCGGACTGTTGTCGAGAAAGCTAAATGCATGCTTTTCGATGCAAATTTGGATATCAAATTTTGGGCAGAAGCAGTGAACACGGCTGTTTATATCATTAATCGTTCTGTCACCTCAGCATTGGTTGATAGAACTCCACATGAAATGTGGACTGGTGTAAAACCAAGCGTGGGATATTTTCGAATTTTTGGTTCCGATGCTATGGTGCATATTCCGCAGGCAAAGCGAATAAAATGGCAAAAAAAATCAAAGAAGATGATTTTCGTTGGCTACGGGGACAATGTGAAAGGCTATCGACTAATTGACCCAGCAACTATGAAACCGAGCTACAGCCGAGACGTTATTTTTCTAGAAAAGGTTGATAAAGATAGTTCAGATGTACAATTTGATTTAACTGCGAACAACAAATTTTCACTTGATTCTGCGATTATTAAAAAGTCAGAAATGAATGAAATGGATGACCCAATAGCAGCAGACAATGAAACAGCAGCCAAAGAAGATTCTAAAAATGCAGATGATGAAATAGAAAGTAATTGTATCGATCCAGATTATGCACCGGAAGAAAGCATTGATCAGCAGTCAGTTGATACAATACGTAGATCTAATCGTAATCCGAAACCAAGACAATTTGATGGAGTGGTCACGCATATGTGCATTGAAGCAAGACATAGTGATCCATGCAGCGTTAAGGAGGCAATGGACAGTCCTGAAGCATCGAATTGGCTGTTGGCCATGCAAGAAGAAATGGAATCCTTGAAGGACAACATGACCTGGCATATGTGTGAACGACCGAAGGACAAACGCGCAATAAACTGCAAATGGGTATTCAAATCGAAAGTTGATGGGGATGGTAACGTGGTTCGATTCAAAGCGAGACTGGTCGCTAAAGGCTGTTCCCAGAAGGCTGGAATTGATTACCAAGAAATATTTTCACCAGTGGTAAGGCATACTTCCATACGTTATCTTATCTCCATTGCAGCTCAATACGATTTGGATATTTTGCACATGGATGCGGTAACTGCTTTCCTCCAAGGCGATATCGACGCAGACATATACATGGAACAGCCCGTATTGTTTCACGATGGAACTGATCGAGTATGTAAGCTCAATAAGTCAATATATGGTCTTAAGCAGGCAAGTCGGCTGTGGAATCAAAAGTTACATAAGGCGCTTGTTAACGCTAAGTTTAAACAATCTTCTGTTGATCCTTGTGTCTATTTTCGAGTTAAAGATAAAATGATGATTTTTGTCGCTGTGTACGTGGATGATTTGATGATATTTAGTAGCAGCGAAAGGGAAACTTCCGAGCTACAGTCAACTTTGATGAGGGAATTCAAAATGAAGAACCTTGGAGCGGCAGCAAATTGCATAGGCTTTCGAATCACGCGAGACCCTGGCAGACATGAAATATACTTGGATCAAGAGCGCTACATTCGTGAAATCTTGGATAAGTTTGTAATGCAGAACTGCAATCCGGTTTCGACACCAGTTGATCCCAACCAAAAGCTGACTAGGAAAATGTCACCAAAAAATCGAGAAGAAGTAGAGATAATGTCGAAGGTACCGTTCCAAGAAGCCGTAGGGAGTCTTCTATATCTAGCGCATGGTACTCGTCCTGACATCGCGTTCGCAGTTAACAATGTTAGCCGTTTTAATAAAAATCCAGGTAACTCGCATTGGAGTGCGGTGAAACATATTTTCCGTTATTTGAAAGGGACTGCTAGCTTAAAATTAAAGTTCGGTAACGATATAAATACTCGCTTATTTGGCTATGCGGATGCAGACTGGGCTAGCGAAGTTGATGATAGGCGTTCCTGTACAGGATATGTGTTCCTTCGTAACGGATGTATTTCATGGAACAGTCGACGACAACAAACAGTTGCGCTGTCTTCGACTGAGGCGGAGTATATGAGCTTATCGGCAGCAACTCAGGAAGCCATGTGGCTGCAACAATTTGAAAACGAATTTTGGTCATCTGAACAACCTACGAAGATTTATTGCGACAATCGGAGTGCCATTTGTCTCACGCAAACTGACGCGTACCATCCTCGAAGCAAGCACATCGACGTTCGTCATCATTTCGTTCGGCAGAAGTGCTTGGAAAGAAAAATACGTATAGAACCCGAAAGCACTGAATTTATGGTCGCGGACATATTAACTAAAGGTTTACCTAAAGATAAACACATGTTTTGTATGTCTAAAATGGGATTATTTAATGAATAACATTTACATTTGAATTTGTGTTTAAGATTGAAATTCGAAATTTATGCTTGAAGTTTGTAATTTTAAATTTGTACTTAAAATGAATTTGATTGCTTAAAATTTCAATTAACTTATAAATGCTTATTTGATTCAGTGGGGGTGTTAGAAATAGAAATCAAATATGTACTTGAATCAATAAAGTTAGTCGTTGACGAGCCGTACACCAGTAAAAACCTGTGTTTTTAATTTACCCGCAACAATATCTTTACATATATATATGTATATATGTATGTATGTATAGCATAGTAGTATATATATAATAGCATAGTACTTATTTTCTTGGAAAATCAGTAAAAGGAACAGTTAAATAACCAGAATTAGAAATAAAGGATCTGTTATTTTAGATAAAATCGTTAAAAGTGAGTGGTGGAGTGTCTGAAAGTCAAAACAGTGAATCATAGTGTATCGACAACAGAAGTAATAAGTCAATATATGTGTCTTGCACTAGCTATAAAACCGATCTCGTTTGCATTGCTCTTGTTTGGTTTGGAATTTTTTTCTTTGGCGACTTGATAGGTTAAGGGGAAGAAAATGCCAAGACCTATTGAGACAAAGTGAATCGGAAGTACAACGGGATGGCAGCTATTTCTCACGCGCGTGGTATTTTTGCAGCTTGTTTTGGTGAAGAAGATACTTAGCTGGCTAAAAGACTTCGTAAACGTTATGCCGTTAAATTTCGACGAACGTTGGCCAAATTTTCGTATTAGCTATCTCCCGTTAAATAGAGCAATCTGAACAAAATAGCCATTACAATAAACTTAGTCTTTAGTATAACCTCATCATCATCATCAATCATAAGCGTGAATCGCTCTGCTAGAGTAATCTAGATAATAAATCACCAAGTGTTCTCTGATTTCTGGAAGTTGACAATTCCATTTGACGCAAAGTGGCTGTAAGGCATACCTGGTGAGTAAAAACTCGCTCAGCAGCTGTAGGTTTGGTATTGGGTGAGCAATTGGTGCCCCCAAGGCCTGTTTCCGGACTAGCCGTTCACCCAAATAAACCTAATCAGACCTTTGACTACCCAGGCCGGCCGAGATAACATGGTTTTGCTTATGTTTCTGACAATGTTGAATCTGTTCAGCGGAGGTTCACTTGCACCCTACTCTTTAAATATAATATTCCCTACATGTCTTACGACGAACGCCTGTTACTCTTAAATCTCTCTCTTACTAAGGCGCAGATTTAACCTAGATGCATGCTTTCTGTTCAAAATATGCCGTGACAATCTGACTTTATCTAACATCCTTGATTAATGAACGGCAGTACGAGTGGTAAATTTGATCCTCCGTTGTCTCTGAAGTAACATTTGCATGCACGTAAACTTACTTTCATTTTCTTGTTTTACGTCTTTTGCTTATGCGAACCGACCTCCAACCAAAACACCACGGCTTCCTTTGTGAATCAAAGAGGGATAGTTTCAGGTGGCTGTGCTTACCAGAAATTGGGAGTGGGTTGGGCACTACTCGCTTCGAACCGTGAAACTATCACTTAATCGCCGCTCCGAAGGGAGAAGTAAACGACGATTTCCACTACGTACAATGACCGTTCACTTGAGAGCACCAGAAGGGTCAACCCGATGTAAATTGCTTTCTTTAAAAGTTTTCACTTCCAACACAAGTTCCTATTTTTCTTGTTACTTGCGAAAACGCGATAGTTTCGAGTATTGCTCGTACATCTCACTTTATTATGCTAAACTTTCGCTATAATGAATATCCGTACTTAGATCTAAATTAACTACTAAGCATTCTAGTGTGCACACTACCTGATACCGATGCGTCGTGTACTGGCCTGTTGGCGGCCTCATTGGGGGCCCCATTTATAGTCTCCTCTGCTTGCTATAGCCTTTTCCTGGATACGCAGATCGCCTCGCGTTCTCAATTCCTTGCAGGACATCATTTGAACAATGAATTCCCGTACAACTTTTCCGGCGATCGATTTCAAAATTGTTTGCTCAATTCGTTTGTAACGACGTCGAATTGACTCGATTTCTCAAAGCTAGTTTTGAATAATCGAGAACAAGAAAATAAATTTCGTTAGTATGCTTCTAGTCCTCTTCGTCAGACATCCGTCCACTCACCAATTTTGTCATAAAAGAGGACGTTTTTAAACTTCACAGTACCCAGGAAACTTTTCTGGCAGCAGCGGGATTTTCAAACCTGTTGATTGCACTCATCCGAGTCCAGTCTCACTCAACTGAGTGTTGGATCCCATTCTCATCAAGCGATCCACTTTAAGAAAGCACGGTTTCACCTCTTGATTCTGACTTCATCATCTCATTTGTCGATCAACTGTCATCTGTCCATGACGTCGTCCAAAGCAGCATTTGCTTATGGATATCAATCAGTTATCTTATGGTGTGATTATCGGTCCATAAGTTGATAGAAATTTCCGCTGAAATGAACAACTGGATCAAGGGTTTATCATCGGGGCGGGTCTTCGTTCGTTGCATTGTTGTACACACGGCATCGTTGTAAAAATAAGTGGCTTACTGGAAGCATAGTTCACTATGAAGTTCGCGATGTCTTTTTTTCGCTTTCATAGGAAAATAAATGTGTTTAAACCACTCTGTGCACCCCATACAACGTTTAAAGTCCAATGTTTTACGCGGATAGTTGAATGTAGCTTTGTAGTCTGGTTATTCATTGAATACTCTGTCCAAAACCTTCAGTCACAATCAATAAGACGTCGGCCGGGGTAACGTTTGAGTGTTGATATTGCTGTCGGATCACTTAATATCGATTATATCTCAGGTGTGAACGCCCTGCGGTCGTCTTGCTATTTCTTTCGATTGTCGATATCTCGGTATTATCTGTAACTCGGTCGCATATATGATGAACATGCCTAGTATGTCCGCTCCCAACCAATCGTATATCGGTCAAATGTTGACCAAGGTCGGGAGATGCCGGCATCAGTGATCTGAGTTGTACGCTGCTCTGCCGTGGATTCTATGCGTCAAACTACGATGCGTACAAACGTCACATCTATTTGGCTCGCGCGTTTGATGTCCGGATGCTTTTTGTCCAAGTGTGAATTATTTGGGCGTTCGTTGGTGATGATCTCGTAAGTTTGATGTTTGGATGTGTTATGTTGTTCATGACGTCGCAGTCAGTTGATTCTTACCTGCTAGTTTAAACTTACCTAATTTACTATTGCGACAATGTCTTTCTTTTCTCCTTGTATTGGTTGTGAATGTGATCAATCTCCATTGTTCTACCAACGTTCTCCCATTTGCTGCTGCTGACACACTGTCTTTGCTGGGTGCATGAATGGATCATTGGAGCCAACTGTATGCCAAATGACCGAATTAGTGATTTCTCATCAACAGCAGCATCGTCAATCGTCATCATCATCTAGTGGCTGTTATAATCACCAGAAATATATTTGTTTGCTTAAACAAGTCGGGGCCTGATTGAATATCACCCAACCGCTACACAAGGCGATCACTACAAAATTAACCAATTATATTCGAAACTACCGACTTTTTAGCGAAATATCCCTCCCATATCTATGAAAAATTCATGTATATGTATATATATATATATATATATATATATATATATATATATATATATATATATATATATAAATATATATATATATATATATATATATATATATATATATATATATATATATATATATATATATATATATATATATATATATATATATATATATATATATATATATATATATATTGTTGAGACCCTATTCGCCTAAACTTACGTATCTTCGGCACTTCATTAAAAGCAGTTCCAGCTGGCAGAAAAACTCACTTTTCCCATTAAGATCCTGAAATCGGAGGTAGAAAAACTGCACAGCAACGGAGTCCAACTAAAACATCACAGACCGCGCTTCTGTGGTTATTTTTAATCGCACGTTAAATGTAAACAAAGCACCACGGCACTGTTGGTTAAATTTTCCTGCTGGACCTTGTGGTGACAGCTGGAACTCCAAAACACTGCGCGAAAGCTCAGCGAACCTGGTGGTTGATTTCTGAATCTGTTATTTTGGTGATGCCATAATGATTCAGAATCACGTGGAAATCAGGGGAATTGGAAAGAAACCGCTCTAGCGGGATAATGAAAAATTTTTCGATTCGGAACAAAGAGAGTGGAGTTGAAGATGAACTGTTGAAGGAGAAAGTTAAAAATTTTTGGCGGTTTTTTGGAAAAAATTTGGATAAAGTCAAAGTGTACGAATTATTACAGTCAATTATTATCACAGTAAAGTGAGAAATTAATTAAATAAATAAACTGTTGAAGGAGAAAGGTGAAAATTTTCGGCGGTTTTGAAGAAATTTGAATAAATTCAAAGTGAGAAAGTTTAAACACCTGCAAGAGTGAAAAAGAGATTTAGTTGGCAGAAACATCTTAATTCATTGATTAACGACTGGAGAAAAAACTCAATATATACGTGACGGCAACCTTGGAATTGGCTGGCTAATTGAGTGATTGCAGCGTTCTTCGCCTGAAGTATAAAAAACCAATCGGACCAGATAAGTAGCTTTTGTTCCTTTATTGTTTGAAAGGCATGCATGAACAGTGCGGGGTCAAAGAAGCGACAAAATATGAAGACTGCACATCTCGGGATTCCTTTCTTAATTTAAAAACCTAGATTGAATGCACGCATAAGACACCAAAGAGATAAAACTACTTTTTGCACGTCGAAGAGCTGGGAGTTAACGGAATTTCGGTTGAATTTAGACAAATTAAGAAAAATCATAAATGAAATTATTTGTTTCAAACATTTATTGTTAAATCGAGTACTACTTATTTTTTTCTTGTTTCAATTCTGTGGGTGGGTATTTGTATTTTTATATCACAATATCATAGTTATATGTTTATACCAAACATTGCTTTACGTATATATATATATATTGTTTTGCATAGCATATTATATATCTAACAATTTTCAGAATTATTGTATGATCGGTGTAAACTGATCCCGGCCGGGGTTGTCCCATCCAATTTATTCAGGCATTTTAGTTATTATTTGAAACTGTTTGGATTGTAATTATTCTATCTGATTTTCATTTGATTTGAATGATTAGCATGAAGTTGTGAATTGAATTTACTGTATTGGATTTAGTTGATTTGATCATTTTTTCTTTTATT
This sequence comes from Nemotelus nigrinus, assembly GCA_947369275.1. Taxonomy (NCBI): domain Eukaryota; kingdom Metazoa; phylum Arthropoda; class Insecta; order Diptera; family Stratiomyidae; genus Nemotelus; species Nemotelus nigrinus. Next base: position 87,214,590 of record OX376372.1, on the reverse strand, counting down.
TTAGTTTTTTGCTTGTATTTTGATTTTTTGAGCTATTTTAGTAGTTATAATGCATGAAAAATAAATAATTCAGTAATGTTTCCTACGGACTTCTTTGTTTTCCCTCCTTTTTCTGTTTGTGATTGATGAATGTTGTACTGTCAGCGTGCCATAGCACGAAGAAATCTTCCGCCCGCAAACCCACGCCAGGCTGAGCTAGTCGGCAGGGAAAAGGCACGCCGGGCAAGAACAGGAAGAATTCTTAATAAATATATGCTGCACTGACGACTGCTCGACAAAGTTTAGTCGGTTGCAACAAATGGCGCCCAAAACAATCATTTGGCTTTATTTTATAGGTTTTCTTTTGGCAGATATGCTTTCGGCTGGGGTGGCAAATGTTTAATAGGAGCATCTTGTTGCCTCAGCCATTTTTTTTTTTTTTCTTCTTTGGCTATGGTGGCAGTCATATACCTGACTCTTTCTATTTGCTATCATCATCTTGCCGAGCGGTCGTCAATGCAGCATTGGCGCCCATCTCGTGCTATTGTATTCGTTCTATGTGTTGAACAGAGCTCGTCTCTTTAAGTGCTAACCAGACTCTTGTAGTTGTAGGATTACCTCCAGATTAATTAATTAGAACGGGGCAATATCTTTTGTTATCTGAATCAATCTTGTAGAAAGATTAATCTGAGTTTGCCGCATCCGGAGGAAGCTGTCCATTGAGATGACTCATGAGCTAGTTTTGATTCTTGTCCATCTGCAAGATGTTATTCAGTCAATTGAATTATATTGAGCAGGATCAAGGCAAATGTTTATTGGGACATTTTCAAGACAACTACAAGAGATCTGTATTCTCCTGAGTTCCCAGTCCCATTTCATCATTTAATGTCAAATTTTATACCTTTTCCCTTCCTGTCTTAAATTCCTGTCACAAAGAAGATCCGTAGGAATCATTATTTTTTTTTATGAATTGAATTGAAATTAATATTCATTAGATACGAAGTAGTTTTATTTCGTCGTTACATCACGAGTGTATTCAACTATTTCATACTACACAGAATTATTGGCATATGTGAGAAGAATCCTAAGATTTCGGTATTGATAATCTTATTCGTTTGTTGGTAATATTTATCTGCAAAAATATACTTAATTGTAAGTAATTCGGTTTGAATTGAAAGAAAAATATATCATACCTGAACAATGCGTCGCCGAACAAATAGTTGGGATCCGAGCTACACTCCGTTCCAGCATCAGCTAGAACGCCTGAGTCTGTCGCCTTCAGCTGCTCAAGCCACTAGAGTTTCCGAGTCAATGAGAGTAACTGCCACTGAACCATCGCGGAGACGGGTTACTCACGGAGAAAATTCATTTATTCACCAGGAGCGAGCACCTCACCCAAATACGTCAGCTGATAACGAACCACCACGAGTAACTTTCAGAGATCAGATGGATTCAGGTGAGCGGTCATCGGTAAGGCTGCCCATTTCGAAATGGAATCTATTATTTGATGGCTCAACTTCTGGGTTGACGGCCAGACAGTTTATGTTCAGGGTGCTGTCCTTGGCAGAGGATTATCGCGTTTCTTATACCACACTTGCCACAGACTTTCATTTACTTTTAAAGGGGCAAGCTGCCGACTGGTATTGGCGTTTCCGCGAGATGAATTATCCACTGGTGTGGAATAGATTACGTACAGAATTTTTGGAAAGATTTAGCTCATTTAGGTCCGATGTAGATGTACGAAGAATGCTAGATGGGCGACTGCAGAAACCCGGCGAGCGCTTTCAGGAGTTCTTTGACGCACTCGAGAATATTTCTTTACAATTAAATACCCCTCTATCAGATGTAGATTTTCAATGTGTGGTATTTAGAAATATGGCTCCTGCTCTTAGAGCACATTTAGCTGGAGTGGACTTCACTTCAACTCGAGAGTTAGTCAGACGTTGTTGCCTGGTGGAATCCGAATGGAGACTTTTGAGAATGAACTCAGACCGAGACATCAATCGTCGGCCTCGTCAAGTGCAAGAGGTGCATTTTGACTCGGACTACCTTAACAATAGTCAACTGATTGAACCCATTTTGCGCGCTCGTCATCCGTTATGGGATCAGGGTTATGTGTCATCTGATGATGGTGTACAACACAATGTGCAGGTGATTCAATCGGGTCTTAAAGGTGTCTCTTTTAATGATCCCGATTTAAGACCGTCTAATTATAATGCAAGGTTTGCACAAGAAAATCAATCCAGACCTGATGGTGAAAGTTATTCGCACGTAGTTTCAAATCCACCAGCCCCTCGTTACTTTTCTGAATTTGTGAATTCCACGCCCTCAAATGTGTTGACGAAACGGGAAGTGCACGCCGTACAAACAAATTCCAGCACTTTCCTAAATAAAGGCTGTGAAGTAGAAGGAAAAGGAGAATACCGAGTGTGTTGGAATTGTCGTGACCTGGGGCATGGTTTTATGGACTGTCCCGCTCCTATTCAGCGAATATTCTGTTTCGGATGTGGTAAGGAAGGAGTACTCAAACCTAAATGCCCTAGATGCCAAGCGGAAAACTCCAACAGGAATGCGTTTTCACCGGGGAGGATGCTTATTCCGCTGGTTATTCACCCATCCAGACCCCAAAAGACCGACGTTGCCACCAATGTCGACCCCGAATTGCAACGCCGTCAATAAATACATCCCAAAATCCATGTCCTTCTGTTACGTCTACCAACTCAAAACATGATGCTCCTAAACAGTCATCAAGGCGTTTTAATCGCGCCTGGAGATATTTCACCCTTCGGCGATTTTTGCGGAAAGCTTGTCTGGACTCTATTGTATCCATCCATGGAGATAACCGACCATTTGCCACCATTTCCATCAAAGGTCAGCAGTTGACTGGCTTGCTTGACAGTGGAGCAAGTGTAAGCATCCTGGGAGCAGGAGCATTGAAGCTGGTTGAGGAGTTGGGCTTGAATATACATTCAATGCCTACCGAAGTTCATACCGCTTCTGGTCAAAAGGCGCCTGTTCTCGGGTATGTAAGCACATTGGTGCAATTTAATGAAAAGACGAGGCTAATACGCTTCCTATTATGCCCCAGTTTAACCAATTCAGTTTATCTGGGCATAGATTTCTGGGATGCTTTCAAAATTGCACCGCATTGTTCTGCTGTTGAGTTAGTTCCACAGGACCCTGGTTATCATCAGTTGTCTCCGAGGGATAAGCAACGGCTCGATGAAATCGTGCGTCAATTTCCGTCGTTTAACCAGTTAGGATTGGGCAAAACCAATTTGTTGTCACACGTGATAGACACAGGTGATGCTCAACCAATTAAGCAACGTCACTATGCAGTGTCACCAGTGGTGCAGAAATTGATGTACGACGAATTGGACCGTATGCAGTCTTTGGGGGTAATTGAGGAGAGTAGGAGTTCCTGGAGCTCTCCAGTCCCTATTGTAAGAAAACCCGGTAAGGTGCGATTATGTTTGGACGCTCGACGATTGAACGAGGTGACGGTCAAGGATGCGTACCCTTTGCCGTTGATCGAGGGCCTGTTAGCACGTCTGCAGTCCACACGCTTTATAACCAGTCTGGACCTGAAAGATGCCTTTTGGCAGATTCCATTGGATGCAAAATCGCGGGAAAAGACAGCGTTTACAGTACCTGGACGCCCTTTATATCACTTCACTGTCATGCCTTTTGGATTGTGCAATGCTCCACAGACTATGTGTCGATTGATGCATAAGGTCATCCCTCACGAGTTGCATGACCAGGTATTCGTTTATTTGGATGATTTGCTGATAACAAGTCCAACATTTGATGACCATCTCAAATTGCTGTCTATTGTGGCCAATTTATTGCAGGAGGCGAATTTGACTATCAATGTTGAGAAGAGCAAATTCGTCCAAAAAGAAATTCGATACCTAGGTTATGTGATAAGTGATGGTGTCCTAAAGACGGATCCTGAAAAGGTGTCCGGCATCATAGCATATCCACGACCCAAAACGGTAAAGGACGTGAGGAGATTCATGGGGATGGCTAGGTGGTATAGGCGTTTCATTCCAAATTTTGCATCTATCACATCACCTATGACGGATCTGCTGAAGGGTAAAAGAAGGTTCGTATGGACTGAGGCTGCTAATAAGGCTTTCGAACGGACGAAGGAACTTTTAGTGTCTGCACCTGTGTTGATCAACCCAGATTTCTCTCGGCATTTTTATATTCAGTGCGATGCAAGTGCCACCGGCATCGGCAGTGTTTTATTTCAAAAAGATGATGATGGTGGGGAGCATCCCATCGCCTTTATGTCATCGAAGTTGAATGCTGCGCAGCGCAACTATAGCGTTACCGAACTAGAATGCTTGGCTGCGGTGCAGAGTGTCAAAAGGTTTCGGGCATATGTCGAGGGGCTGCCTTTCACCATTATCACAGACCATGCCAGTCTGAAATGGTTAATGGGCCAGAGAGATCTGTCGGGGAGGTTAGCACGGTGGAGCCTAAAATTACAAGGGTTCAATTTCAACATTGAACATCGAGCAGGCACTCAAAATGTCGTACCAGACGCGTTATCACGAGCACGCGACTCTGAAGGGGGGCCTCATTGTGCCGTTGTTTGTCTTCCTGAGCATCACCAATTGCTAGGGAACATTCCAGCACAGGCCTTTCAGGATCCTGATTACATGAATCTCGTCAATCAGATTGAGCAACATCCGGATCAGTTCGAAAACTTGTACACGAAGAACGGAATTGTGTATATTCATCTAGGTTCACACGGAGGTTTTGACTTAGATATTCCCAGTGCAAAGGTGTGGGTCCCTGAAGGAGGAAGACAAGTGTTGCTGGCACGTAGTCATGACAGCCCTTTGGGATCACATTGTGGGATTCGTAAAACACTAGAGGTCTTGCGACGCTATTATTACTGGCCGAAGCTGCGTCAAGATGTCACCAGCTATGTCAACAATTGTTCTGTTTGCAAGCAAGTTAAGGCCACGAATGCTACAATGAGACCACCTATGGGTGCTGCCAGGATTACCGATCGTCCAATGCAACGCTTGTTTATTGACTTTATGGGCCCATATCCTCGTTCGAAGCTAGGTAACACTCAGTTGCTGGTGGTGCTCGATCACTATACCAAATTCATTTGGCTCAAGGCCCTACCCAAAGCAACAGCTGAATCGATTGTGAAATTTTTAAAAGAACACATATTCTTGACCTTTGGCGTGCCTGAAATCGTCCATACTGACAATGGAGTCCAATTTGTATCTAAACTCTTCTCGGAATTCCTAGCTCAATATGGGGTGAACCATTGCTACACCCCTTTCTATTCACCCCAAGCTAATGCTTCCGAAAGAGCCAACCAGTCTATCCTAACCGCTATTCGAGCCTACATAGGGGACGACCACCGGAATTGGGACGCTAACCTGCTGGAGTCATGTGCCGCATTTCGTAATGTAGTACATGAGGCCACAGGTTGTTCGCCCCATTTCCTGATGTTCGGGTACCAACCTATCCGCCATGGTTCTGAATACGCACTTTTGAAGTCTTTACAGGCCTTTGAGGATGGAGAGGTAATGACAGTACCAAATTGTGACCGGTTACGTCAAATTCAGTGTCAGGTCAAAACCAAAATGACTGAGGCATACAACAAGGGTTCGCAACGATACAATCTAAGAAGCCGTGTAAAAGATTTTGCCATTGGTCAAGACGTATGGGTACGCAATCATTCGTTAAGCTGTGCGGTTGACCGATTTGCTGCTAAACTCGCCCCAAAATTCATTAAGGCAACGGTCAAGCGTAAAGTGGGGCAGGTCATCTACGAGTTGGTAGACGAGAAAGGAAAGGTGCTGGGAAATTACCACGCCAAAGATATCAAAGCGTGATAACGGAAGATGTACACAGTCGGATTCCAGTGAATTCTGCCCGGCATTTTTGAGACCTCTCAGGGTCTGGGTCGTCCCCACGATTGTTGAGACCCTATTCGCCTAAACTTACGTATCTTCGGCACTTCATTAAAAGCAATTCCAGCTGGCAGAAAAACTCACTTTTCCCATTAAGATCCTGAAATCGGAGGTAGAAAAACTGCACAGCAACGGAGTCCAACTAAAACATCACAGACCGCGCTTCTGTGGTTATTTTTAATCGCACGTTAAATGTAAACAAAGCACCACGGCACTGTTGGTTAAATTTTCCTGCTGGACCTTGTGGTGACAGCTGGAACTCCAAAACACTGCGCGAAAGCTCAGCGAACCTGGTGGTTGATTTCTGAATCTGTTATTTTGGTGATGCCATAATGATTCAGAATCACGTGGAAATCAGGGGAATTGGAAAGAAATCGCTCTAGCGGGATAATGAAAAATTTTTCGATTCGGAACAAAGAGAGTGGAGTTGAAGATGAACTGTTGAAGGAGAAAGTTAAAAATTTTTGGCGGTTTTTTGGAAAAAATTTGGATAAAGTCAAAGTGTACGAATTATTACAGTCAATTATTATCACAGTAAAGTGAGAAATTAATTAAATAAATAAACTGTTGAAGGAGAAAGGTGAAAATTTTCGGCGGTTTTGAAGAAATTTGAATAAATTCAAAGTGAGAAAGTTTAAACACCTGCAAGAGTGAAAAAGAGATTTAGTTGGCAGAAACATCTTAATTCATTGATTAACGACTGGAGAAAAAACTCAATATATACGTGACGGCAACCTTGGAATTGGCTGGCTAATTGAGTGATTGCAGCGTTCTTCGCCTGAAGTATAAAAAACCAATCGGACCAGATAAGTAGCTTTTGTTCCTTTATTGTTTGAAAGGCATGCATGAACAGTGCGGGGTCAAAGAAGCGACAAAATATGAAGACTGCACATCTCGGGATTCCTTTCTTAATTTAAAAACCTAGATTGAATGCACGCATAAGACACCAAAGAGATAAAACTACTTTTTGCACGTCGAAGAGCTGGGAGTTAACGGAATTTCGGTTGAATTTAGACAAATTAAGAAAAATCATAAATGAAATTATTTGTTTCAAACATTTATTGTTAAATCGAGTACTACTTATTTTTTTCTTGTTTCAATTCTGTGGGTGGGTATTTGTATTTTTATATCACAATATCATAGTTATATGTTTATACCAAACATTGCTTTACGTATATATATATATATATTGTTTTGCATAGCATATTATATATCTAACAATTTTCAGAATTATTGTATGATCGGTGTAAACTGATCCCGGCCGGGGTTGTCCCATCCAATTTATTCAGGCATTTTAGTTATTATTTGAAACTGTTTGGATTGTAATTATTCTATCTGATTTTCATTTGATTTGAATGATTAGCATGAAGTTGTGAATTGAATTTACTGTATTGGATTTAGTTGATTTGATCATTTTTTCTTTTATTTTAGTTTTTTGCTTGTATTTTGATTTTTTGAGCTATTTTAGTAGTTATAATGCATGAAAAATAAATAATTCAGTAATGTTTCCTACGGACTTCTTTGTTTTCCCTCCTTTTTCTGTTTGTGATTGATGAATGTTGTACTGTCAGCGTGCCATAGCACGAAGAAATCTTCCGCCCGCAAACCCACGCCAGGCTGAGCTAGTCGGCAGGGAAAAGGCACGCCGGGCAAGAACAGGAAGAATTCTTAATAAATCTATGCTGCACTGACGACTGCTCGACAAAGTTTAGTCGGTTGCAACAAATGGCGCCCAAAACAATCATTTGGCTTTATTTTATAGGTTTTCTTTTGGCAGATATGCTTTCGGCTGGGGTGGCAAATGTTTAATAGGAGCATCTTGTTGCCTCAGCCATTTTTTTTTTTTTCTTCTTTGGCTATGGTGGCAGTCATATACCTGACTCTTTCTATTTGCTATCATCATCTTGCCGAGCGGTCGTCAATGCAGCATTGGCGCCCATCTCGTGCTATTGTATTCGTTCTATGTGTTGAACAGAGCTCGTCTCTTTAAGTGCTAACCAGACTCTTGTAGTTGTAGGATTACCTCCAGATTAATTAATTAGAACGGGGCAATATCTTTTGTTATCTGAATCAATCTTGTAGAAAGATTAATCTGAGTTTGCCGCATCCGGAGGAAGCTGTCCATTGAGATGACTCATGAGCTAGTTTTGATTCTTGTCCATCTGCAAGATGTTATTCAGTCAATTGAATTATATTGAGCAGGATCAAGGCAAATGTTTATTGGGACATTTTCAAGACAACTACAAGAGATCTGTATTCTCCTGAGTTCCCAGTCCCATTTCATCATTTAATGTCAAATTTTATACCTTTTCCCTTCCTGTCTTAAATTCCTGTCACAAAGAAGATCCGTAGGAATCATTATTTTTTTTTATGAATTGAATTGAAATTAATATTCATTAGATACGAAGTAGTTTTATTTCGTCGTTACATCACGAGTGTATTCAACTATTTCATACTACACAGAATTATTGGCATATGTGAGAAGAATCCTAAGATTTCGGTATTGATAATCTTATTCGTTTGTTGGTAATATTTATCTGCAAAAATATACTTAATTGTAAGTAATTCGGTTTGAATTGAAAGAAAAATATATCATACCTGAACAATGCGTCGCCGAACAAATAGTTGGGATCCGAGCTACACTCCGTTCCAGCATCAGCTAGAACGCCTGAGTCTGTCGCCTTCAGCTGCTCAAGCCACTAGAGTTTCCGAGTCAATGAGAGTAACTGCCACTGAACCATCGCGGAGACGGGTTACTCACGGAGAAAATTCATTTATTCACCAGGAGCGAGCACCTCACCCAAATACGTCAGCTGATAACGAACCACCACGAGTAACTTTCAGAGATCAGATGGATTCAGGTGAGCGGTCATCGGTAAGGCTGCCCATTTCGAAATGGAATCTATTATTTGATGGCTCAACTTCTGGGTTGACGGCCAGACAGTTTATGTTCAGGGTGCTGTCCTTGGCAGAGGATTATCGCGTTTCTTATACCACACTTGCCACAGACTTTCATTTACTTTTAAAGGGGCAAGCTGCCGACTGGTATTGGCGTTTCCGCGAGATGAATTATCCACTGGTGTGGAATAGATTACGTACAGAATTTTTGGAAAGATTTAGCTCATTTAGGTCCGATGTAGATGTACGAAGAATGCTAGATGGGCGACTGCAGAAATCCGGCGAGCGCTTTCAGGAGTTCTTTGACGCACTCGAGAATATTTCTTTACAATTAAATACCCCTCTATCAGATGTAGATTTTCAATGTGTGGTATTTAGAAATATGGCTCCTGCTCTTAGAGCACATTTAGCTGGAGTGGACTTCACTTCAACTCGAGAGTTAGTCAGACGTTGTTGCCTGGTGGAATCCGAATGGAGACTTTTGAGAATGAACTCAGACCGAGACATCAATCGTCGGCCTCGTCAAGTGCAAGAGGTGCATTTTGACTCGGACTACCTTAACAATAGTCAACTGATTGAACCCATTTTGCGCGCTCGTCATCCGTTATGGGATCAGGGTTATGTGTCATCTGATGATGGTGTACAACACAATGTGCAGGTGATTCAATCGGGTCTTAAAGGTGTCTCTTTTAATGATCCCGATTTAAGACCGTCTAATTATAATGCAAGGTTTGCACAAGAAAATCAATCCAGACCTGATGGTGAAAGTTATTCGCACGTAGTTTCAAATCCACCAGCCCCTCGTTACTTTTCTGAATTTGTGAATTCCACGCCCTCAAATGTGTTGACGAAACGGGAAGTGCACGCCGTACAAACAAATTCCAGCACTTTCCTAAATAAAGGCTGTGAAGTAGAAGGAAAAGGAGAATACCGAGTGTGTTGGAATTGTCGTGACCTGGGGCATGGTTTTATGGACTGTCCCGCTCCTATTCAGCGAATATTCTGTTTCGGATGTGGTAAGGAAGGAGTACTCAAACCTAAATGCCCTAGATGCCAAGCGGAAAACTCCAACAGGAATGCGTTTTCACCGGGGAGGATGCTTATTCCGCTGGTTATTCACCCATCCAGACCCCAAAAGACCGACGTTGCCACCAATGTCGACCCCGAATTGCAACGCCGTCAATAAATACATCCCAAAATCCATGTCCTTCTGTTACGTCTACCAACTCAAAACATGATGCTCCTAAACAGTCATCAAGGCGTTTTAATCGCGCCTGGAGATATTTCACCCTTCGGCGATTTTTGCGGAAAGCTTGTCTGGACTCTATTGTATCCATTCATGGAGATAACCGACCATTTGCCACCATTTCCATCAAAGGTCAGCAGTTGACTGGCTTGCTTGACAGTGGAGCAAGTGTAAGCATCCTGGGAGCAGGAGCATTGAAGCTGGTTGAGGAGTTGGGCTTGAATATACATTCAATGCCTACCGAAGTTCATACCGCTTCTGGTCAAAAGGCGCCTGTTCTCGGGTATGTAAGCACATTGGTGCAATTTAATGAAAAGACGAGGCTAATACGCTTCCTAATATGCCCCAGTTTAACCAATTCAGTTTATCTGGGCATAGATTTCTGGGATGCTTTCAAAATTGCACCGCATTGTTCTGCTGTTGAGTTAGTTCCACAGGACCCTGGTTATCATCAGTTGTCTCCGAGGGATAAGCAACGGCTCGATGAAATCGTGCGTCAATTTCCGTCGTTTAACCAGTTAGGATTGGGCAAAACCAATTTGTTGTCACACGTGATAGACACAGGTGATGCTCAACCAATTAAGCAACGTCACTATGCAGTGTCACCAGTGGTGCAGAAATTGATGTACGACGAATTGGACCGTATGCAGTCTTTGGGGGTAATTGAGGAGAGTAGGAGTTCCTGGAGCTCTCCAGTCCCTATTGTAAGAAAACCCGGTAAGGTGCGATTATGTTTGGACGCTCGACGATTGAACGAGGTGACGGTCAAGGATGCGTACCCTTTGCCGTTGATCGAGGGCCTGTTAGCACGTCTGCAGTCCACACGCTTTATAACCAGTCTGGACCTGAAAGATGCCTTTTGGCAGGTTCCATTGGATGCAAAATCGCGGGAAAAGACAGCGTTTACAGTACCTGGACGCCCTTTATATCACTTCACTGTCATGCCTTTTGGATTGTGCAATGCTCCACAGACTATGTGTCGATTGATGCATAAGGTCATCCCTCACGAGTTGCATGACCAGGTATTCGTTTATTTGGATGATTTGCTGATAACAAGTCCAACATTTGATGACCATCTCAAATTGCTGTCTATTGTGGCCAATTTATTGCAGGAGGCGAATTTGACTATCAATGTTGAGAAGAGCAAATTCGTCCAAAAAGAAATTCGATACCTAGGTTATGTGATAAGTGATGGTGTCCTAAAGACGGATCCTGAAAAGGTGTCCGGCATCATAGCATATCCACGACCCAAAACGGTAAAGGACGTGAGGAGATTCATGGGGATGGCTAGGTGGTATAGGCGTTTCATTCCAAATTTTGCATCTATCACATCACCTATGACGGATCTGCTGAAGGGTAAAAGAAGGTTCGTATGGACTGAGGCTGCTAATAAGGCTTTCGAACGGACGAAGGAACTTTTAGTGTCTGCACCTGTGTTGATCAACCCAGATTTCTCTCGGCATTTTTATATTCAGTGCGATGCAAGTGCCACCGGCATCGGCAGTGTTTTATTTCAAAAAGATGATGATGGTGGGGAGCATCCCATCGCCTTTATGTCATCGAAGTTGAATGCTGCGCAGCGCAACTATAGCGTTACCGAACTAGAATGCTTGGCTGCGGTGCAGAGTGTCAAAAGGTTTCGGGCATATGTCGAGGGGCTGCCTTTCACCATTATCACAGACCATGCCAGTCTGAAATGGTTAATGGGCCAGAGAGATCTGTCGGGGAGGTTAGCACGGTGGAGCCTAAAATTACAAGGGTTCAATTTCAACATTGAACATCGAGCAGGCACTCAAAATGTCGTACCAGACGCGTTATCACGAGCACGCGACTCTGAAGGGGGGCCTCATTGTGCCGTTGTTTGTCTTCCTGAGCATCACCAATTGCTAGGGAACATTCCAGCACAGGCCTTTCAGGATCCTGATTACATGAATCTCGTCAATCAGATTGAGCAACATCCGGATCAGTTCGAAAACTTGTACACGAAGAACGGAATTGTGTATATTCATCTAGGTTCACACGGAGGTTTTGACTTAGATATTCCCAGTGCAAAGGTGTGGGTCCCTGAAGGAGGAAGACAAGTGTTGCTGGCACGTAGTCATGACAGCCCTTTGGGATCACATTGTGGGATTCGTAAAACACTAGAGGTCTTGCGACGCTATTATTACTGGCCGAAGCTGCGTCAAGATGTCACCAGCTATGTCAACAATTGTTCTGTTTGCAAGCAAGTTAAGGCCACGAATGCTACAATGAGACCACCTATGGGTGCTGCCAGGATTACCGATCGTCCAATGCAACGCTTGTTTATTGACTTTATGGGCCCATATCCTCGTTCGAAGCTAGGTAACACTCAGTTGCTGGTGGTGCTCGATCACTATACCAAATTCATTTGGCTCAAGGCCCTACCCAAAGCAACAGCTGAATCGATGGTGAAATTTTTAAAAGAACACATATTCTTGACCTTTGGCGTGCCTGAAATCGTCCATACTGACAATGGAGTCCAATTTGTATCTAAACTCTTCTCGGAATTCCTAGCTCAATATGGGGTGAACCATTGCTACACCCCTTTCTATTCACCCCAAGCTAATGCTTCCGAAAGAGCCAACCAGTCTATCCTAACCGCTATTCGAGCCTACATAGGGGACGACCACCGGAATTGGGACGCTAACCTGCTGGAGTCATGTGCCGCATTTCGTAATGTAGTACATGAGGCCACAGGTTGTTCGCCCCATTTCCTGATGTTCGGGTACCAACCTATCCGCCATGGTTCTGAATACGCACTTTTGAAGTCTTTACAGGCCTTTGAGGATGGAGAGGTAATGACAGTACCAAATTGTGACCGGTTACGTCAAATTCAGTGTCAGGTCAAAACCAAAATGACTGAGGCATACAACAAGGGTTCGCAACGATACAATCTAAGAAGCCGTGTAAAAGATTTTGCCATTGGTCAAGACGTATGGGTACGCAATCATTCGTTAAGCTGTGCGGTTGACCGATTTGCTGCTAAACTCGCCCCAAAATTCATTAAGGCAACGGTCAAGCGTAAAGTGGGGCAGGTCATCTACGAGTTGGTAGACGAGAAAGGAAAGGTGCTGGGAAATTACCACGCCAAAGATATCAAAGCGTGATAACGGAAGATGTACACAGTCGGATTCCAGTGAATTCTGCCCGGCATTTTTGAGACCTCTCAGGGTCTGGGTCGTCCCCACGATTGTTGAGACCCTATTCGCCTAAACTTACGTATCTTCGGCACTTCATTAAAAGCAATTCCAGCTGGCAGAAAAACTCACTTTTCCCATTAAGATCCTGAAATCGGAGGTAGAAAAACTGCACAGCAACGGAGTCCAACTAAAACATCACAGACCGCGCTTCTGTGGTTATTTTTAATCGCACGTTAAATGTAAACAAAGCACCACAGCACTGTTGGTTAAATTTTCCTGCTGGACCTTGTGGTGACAGCTGGAACTCCAAAACACTGCGCGAAAGCTCAGCGAACCTGGTGGTTGATTTCTGAATCTGTTATTTTGGTGATGCCATAATGATTCAGAATCACGTGGAAATCAGGGGAATTGGAAAGAAATCGCTCTAGCGGGATAATGAAAAATTTTTCGATTCGGAACAAAGAGAGTGGAGTTGAAGATGAACTGTTGAAGGAGAAAGTTAAAAATTTTTGGCGGTTTTTTGGAAAAAATTTGGATAAAGTCAAAGTGTACGAATTATTACAGTCAATTATTATCACAGTAAAGTGAGAAATTAATTAAATAAATAAACTGTTGAAGGAGAAAGGTGAAAATTTTCGGCGGTTTTGAAGAAATTTGAATAAATTCAAAGTGAGAAAGTTTAAACACCTGCAAGAGTGAAAAAGAGATTTAGTTGGCAGAAACATCTTAATTCATTGATTAACGACTGGAGAAAAAACTCAATATATACGTGACGGCAACCTTGGAATTGGCTGGCTAATTGAGTGATTGCAGCGTTCTTCGCCTGAAGTATAAAAAACCAATCGGACCAGATAAGTAGCTTTTGTTCCTTTATTGTTTGAAAGGCATGCATGAACAGTGCGGGGTCAAAGAAGCGACAAAATATGAAGACTGCACATCTCGGGATTCCTTTCATAATTTAAAAACCTAGATTGAATGCACGCATAAGACACCAAAGAGATAAAACTACTTTTTGCACGTCGAAGAGCTGGGAGTTAACGGAATTTCGGTTGAATTTAGACAAATTAAGAAAAATCATAAATGAAATTATTTGTTTCAAACATTTATTGTTAAATCGAGTACTACTTATTTTTTTCTTGTTTCAATTCTGTGGGTGGGTATTTGTTTTTTTATATCACAATATCATAGTTATATGTTTATACCAAACATTGCTTTACGTATATATATATATATTGTTTTGCATAGCATATTATATATCTAACAATTTTCAGAATTATTGTATGATCGGTGTAAACTGATCCCGGCCGGGGTTGAGTACGAAAAGAAAACCCCCCATCCAATTTATTCAGGCATTTTAGTTATTATTTGAAACTGTTTGGATTGTAATTATTCTATCTGATTTTCATTTGATTTGAATGATTAGCATGAAGTTGTGAATTGAATTTACTGTATTGGATTTAGTTGATTTGATCATTTTTTCTTTTATTTTAGTTTTTTGCTTGTATTTTGATTTTTTGAGCTATTTTAGTAGTTATAATGCATGAAAAATAAATAATTCAGTAATGTTTCCTACGGACTTCTTTGTTTTCCCTCCTTTTTCTGTTTGTGATTGATGAATGTTGTACTGTCAGCGTGCCATAGCACGAAGAAATCTTCCGCCCGCAAACCCACGCCAGGCTGAGCTAGTCGGCAGGGAAAAGGCACGCCAGGCAAGAACAGGAAGAATTCTTAATAAATATATGCTGCACTGACGACTGCTC
>OX376372.1:87166913-87199401 GCA_947369275.1 Nemotelus nigrinus | reverse complement strand
GATATAATGAGTTTAGTGAGTCAGGGTACAGGTCCGAAACAGTTTTATTGGCCAACCTCTAACTCCGTAGATTGTGAGAACCGGACCACCCTGTAGAACAATTTTTTGCTAAAAATATATAAAGGAATGCCTCCTTACAATAGAGTCCACCGAGTACCAAACACCCTATATATATGTATATATATATATATATATATATATATATATATATGTATATATATATATATATATATATATATATATATATATATATATATATATATATATATATATATATTTATAGTATATATATAAATATATATATATATATATATATATATATATATATATATATATATTTATATATATATATATATATATATATATATATATATATATATATATATATATATATATATATATATATATATATATATATATATATATATATATATATATATATATATCTATATATATACATGAATACATATATAGGCTTTGTAATCCCAATGCAACGATGCAGAATAAATTTAAGATGCATGTCAACTCGAATAGATAGAAAAATGCTTAAAGAGGACATAGTTATGTGTACTTAAAGTGTGATATAAACTGAAAAAGATGATAGATTACCATTTACATAGCAATATCTGTCAAAAAATTAAAATTTGAAAACGCTGTTAAAGGGAAATTTAGTATTTTAATATAATCTTTTCAAGTAACTCCATCGCTTGTTCTAGAGGTCCTCCAATCAATGATAAATGATCCATGTGATAGAAAAGGGTATTTCAGCCCGCTACGTGATGAGGACTGCGTTGATATTTTGTTTGTTTATTGTGTCAGTTTTGTTTATTGTTTGTGCAAGTATGATGTAATTATACGTGGTGATGCTTGTTATAGATGTGAAATAAAAGGAATTTAAGGATAAAAATGTTTTTATATTTTAAAGATTATTATTTTAAAAGATTATTCATTCTTTGGCAACATTACACGCTTCGAAACATGTATATTAAGCTATTGGAATCAAAAATTAAAAGGCAGCAAGTAAAAATCAATAATAAAAAAACTCTAGCGGACCTGAACCACTAGAAACATTAATGCTCGAAAAACAGTAGAAGAACCGTGCAAATTCTACCACACGAGCTGCTTAAGGATTCCTGTATTGTAAACTGTCAATGAACCGTTTAACAATAAAATATTCAAATATTTTACATACCTATTTTTGCTTCTATGCAATACCGCATACGCACGATCATTTCTTCTACCTCCAGTAAAAATAAAACGACACAAAAACATATTCAAATATTTTACATACCTTCTATTGGTCGTAGTCGTTACACATACCTTCTGCCAAATTTCACTTAAGTGATGTACGGTCCCAGTCGTAGGCCGCATAAGTGGCCCGAATTGAACGAAACTTAACGAAACGGCAGACAAGTACATTATGGGTATGCCGCTTGTTTTTTATGAAACCGTACTGTCGCATAAGCTGATTAAAGCTCACTTAATTGTATTTTAGTTCTACTTAAAGACTTCTAGGTTTGAGTGCCGCTAAAATGAAATTAATTCAAGCAAATTCTTGGAAATCGTTATTTATCATCATCATCAACATGGCACAACAGCCCGACGTCGGGCCATTGCCGCCTCCAATTGTGTCGGTTACGTGACCGCGTGCTCCAATCTTGGAACCCCAATAGTTGCTCGGCCTCCGCAAACACTGAGCTCTCCCAACGAGCTCTTGGTCTTCCTCTTGGCTTTGCTCCGTCGACTTGTCTTGCGTTCATGACACGTTTTTGCATGCGATTGTCATTCATGCGTTGCACGTGCCCAGCTCACTGTAACCGTTGAGATTTGACGATTTTGGAGACTTGAAGCCCATCGTAAAGTTCGTACAACTCATTGTTGTACCGGATCCGCCATCCATCTCGGTCGCGAATAGCCCGGAAAATCCGCCGTAGAACTTTCTGTTCGAAGGCGCCGATCATATTTTCGGAGGCTTGGGTCAGGGTCCATGTTTCGCAGCCGTAGCACAACACAGGTCTTATGATAGTTTTATAAACGCGGAGCTTAGTCTTTCTGTGCACATATTTCGATTTCATAATGGGGAGGACTGAGAAGAATGTCTTATTTGCTAGTTGTATCCGTCTTTTGATTTCGTCAGTTTCGTTGGCGTCACTCGATATATTGCTACCCAGGTAAACGAAAATGTCCACGAATTTGATGCCTTAGCCGCAATTGTTAATATAAAATATTTGCAAATTAGCACATTGAGTTAGGATGATTTCCAATCCGTCATGGAAGTTTGGATTTATAAAATATTAAAATTTGCTTGGTCTTCTAAATATTTGCATTTTGCACTTCTACGCACTTTCATACACTCTCGCTTAAATTGCATAACTTACACTTTACTCACAACACTTTTTTAACACATATCCTTTTTTAAACCTTCCAGCATATTCCCACTTTTCTTTTTTATACATTTTTATTCACCCTTTTATCACATTAACATTATCTCGCCATTATTCGTCGTTTCAACTATCAAAATAACCAAAAAATTCCAAAAACAATAAAAAATTAACAATAAAAAAACTCTAGCGCACCTGAACCGCTAGAAACACTAATGTTCGAAGAACAGTAGAAGAATCGTGCAGGTTTTGAGTGCATATTCCACCACATGAGCTGCTTATTACGGCCAAACTGTTTCAAATGCCACGTTTTACTTTGGTCTCAAGAATGCATTATAACTCACATGGAAGAAGGTTTCAGATATTACCACTGGCATGAGTTTCAACGTTTGTGAGAGCAAAACACGGGTTAATTATATTCGTTATCAGTTGCTTATTTTACAAAATTTTGAAAGCAGTAACTCATATAACATCAATGAAGAAAATGCTCAGTGCCTGCAGCACTGTAACTGAAGTTGGTGTTTGGGGCTGCGATCCGAAAAATTTACAAAACTTTGGAAATTGAAATATCGGTTATTTATTTTCATTCTAAATATTTCCGGTATGAATACTCTGTAAGCATTTATTGATGCAAAAGTAGCACAACCGACTCGTGCTGGCAACCTTTCGCCAGTATCAAAGCCAAGAATATATCATATCTGCTTCACGTTGTTATATTACATTCGAAGTTATAGGAGTATAAAGAAATTTAGGGTTACCTGCAGCAAGTTTTTTCAAATAATCGAAAGCTTAATATTTGCTGTTTATTGTCACTACAATATCATTACCAATTGAAAATTCTACGATAAAACCGCTTAATAAAGATATTGCAATTAAACACAAAACCAACAATAGCTGGCAGCCCTATCCTGGCTTTTCAACCAAATTTGGCTTGAATAATGTTTATAATAGTTTCCATTAATTGTATGAATTTCGTATTGATTTCATGACTGCATTTGAAGTTATAGGGCAAAAAGTTTTATTTTCTTGAGCGAATTTTCAAAAACCAAAGACACAAAAATTACCATAGCTGGCAGCACCAATCGAATTTTTCAACCAAATTTCTACCAAAATGAGCTTAAAGTAAGATTCAGCTACTGTGTCAATTTCATGAAAATCTGGTAACTTATTCACATTTCATAGGGCAAAAAGCAGTTTTTTTCTTTGTAATTTTTCAAGATGGCACCACTGGCACAGAGTTGCCTACAATTCAAAATCGCTTCTATCAGACCTGGTCCTACTTAAGTCCAATGCATTCTGTAAATTTCAATTGTATCTGATTATTGATTCGTGAGTTCCCGTGAACAGATATTTTTGATGCTAAAAATATAGGCTAACTGGGAAAGGGTTACCGTTCTTGTCCGACATGAAATTTCCAAAATGTTTACTTTGATCGTGTAGATAAAGCATCAGATTTGTATACAGATTGGTTTTATTATAAGAAACGGACAATTTTTAGGACATTCGATGGTTTGAATGTTTTCACTTCCAAATTTTAATTTTTCCAAATTTAAGACACCAAAATTATCATAGCTTGCAGCTCCAACCGAATTTTTCAACCAAAATTCTATCATGTTAAAATAAAATTCAGCTGATGTGTGAATTTCGTCAAAATCGAACGATCGAATCAGAATTTATAGGGCTAAAAGCAGTTATCTTTTTTAGTGATTTTTGAAGATGGCACCACTGGCACAGAATCGCCTGCATTTCAAAATCACTTCTATCAGACCTGGTCCTATTTAAGAACAATACATTCTGCAAATTTAAATTAATTCTGCTTATCGGATCGTGAGTTTCCGTGAACAGAAGTTTTTGATGCTAAAAATATAGGTAAATTGGGCAAGGGTTACCAGGCGTGCCCGTTATACCATATCAAATTTTTTGTTAGTTTATGTAAAAATAGCACAAGATTCACATATGAGTGGCTTTTTTTTGAAGAAGCGGCATTTTTTCAAGAGAGACGTTGATTTGGAGGTTTTAACTTTCAGTGCCTGCACTAGCTACAGGGTTTTTTTATTTAAAGCTACACAAATCTACAACTAAATAATACCAATATGTTCTGAAAATTTCGTAATGATTAAATAGCTCTGTCAAAAGTTATCACAATTTAAAAATTTTCAAGTTGTTCCGTTCTCTTTTTAGGCATCCAGCGCACACATGAGGTTAAAAAATTGTTCTTCTTCGAACATTAGTAAAAACAAAAATGAATAGCCATAATTTTATTTTTTTTTCTTTAAAAAAAATGTTTCCTCCCGATTTCTTCCCAAAAAAGTGACCGTGAAATTAATTTTACTTTCCTCCATAAAAAATATCTCCATTCTTGCCATTTTCGTCGTTATTTCGGATTACTCAGCCATTTTTGGACACAAACGACACATTTTTAGAAGCTAAATCGGAGATTAGAATCGTTGTTTTTTCGGAAATCGTCATATAAACTCGGATCATAGACAAGAATCTAGTTATCCCCGATTTTCACGTCGTTTACGCAAACATTTGTGTACAAAAACGACACATTTTTAGAAGCTTTAGAATCGGAATCGGAGATAAGAACTAAATATCATTAGAATTGTTGGGACCACAAGGTTGGACACAGTGTCGCGGCATTACCAACGTTACCCACACTGCATAGCCATCGTCATTACGTAGAATTACCACTTCATCTTCATCAGTCGACCGACTAGGTCGTGCCATGGGCGCGCTCATCATTTCTGTCCTGTCATTTAAGTTTGTAGTAATAAATTGCTTCTTTAGTTAAATATTAGTGTTTACTTTAGCGACAATCAGTAGCCCATACGCAACATTGGTGACCCCGAACGAACGAGCGAGAAAAGAACATCCCGATGGCCGTCACCTCGGCAGCCGCTACTCGCTGCCACGAGGCCCGATGGCTATCGCCTCGGCAGCCGTGACTCGCCGCCACGAGGCCCGACAACTGTCGCCTCGGCAGCCGCATGGACTCGCTGCCACGATCAGCAACACCGTCGCGTCCGAAGCTTCGCCACAATGGCCCACTATTTCTAGCAATAGCGTGATGGTTACACTGTAGCCCATCGAGCTACCCAGAAGGCCCCCGACGGCAGATCAGCCGCCATCGACACGGTAACATACTTCGCTCCAAATATCAGTGCAAGCACTTGAGGGGGAGTGCTGTGGGGACCACAAGGTTGGATGCAGTGTCGCGGCATTACCAACATTACCCACACTGCATAGCCATCGTCATTACGTAGAACTACCACTTCATCTTCATCAGCCGACCGACTAGGGGTGTGTTCAATGTGCATGCTATAGCAGCTTTTAGCTGCTATTTTAGCAGCTCTTGGTGTCCAATGTCACGAAAAAGCTACTTTCTGATGCTTGCTATTTGACAGTCGGGCTGTCCAAGATTCCGGCATAGCTGCTAACGTAGCAGCTATTTGCTGCTCGCAGTCTGGAGGATAGCAAGAAAGTAGCTAAGGCAAAATGGCCGTGCGTACACAGCTGACATGCAGTTCAAACGTCATTCTCAATTGGAAATTGAAATGAAAAGAAGTTTTTGAGCTTTTGTGAAATTTTTGTGAAAAATTTGAAAATAGTGACAGCATAAATTAAATACGGGCTTTTAAACACTTCAACTCAACTCGAGTTAAGTCGGGTTTTACACAGTGCAGCTCATCTTGAGTTTTTAGCAGGCGAGCATGAAGCGCAAAAGGCCGAGTGCACTGATTCATGTGCCATCAAAAGTTCAACGATTATTTTTTGCTCTTTCTCACATCTTTGGTGTCAAAAGCCGGAAATAAGTGATACGTTTCAAATATGTTAGGAAAATTTAATGGTTTCTGCAGCTGTTCGTTGAAAACTCCTAAAGTTTATACAATTTCCAAAGTGCAATGGAAGTATTGAACTAATCTACGAAAACACAAATATTAAAAATAAAAACAAAATTTTGAAAAAGTATTTTTGAATTTGCTGACCTTCGTAGCAGCTCTTGGCTGTCCAATATCCATAGCTGCTTTACCTAGCTACTTCAAATGATGACACTTGCTTAAGTGATGCCATGCTATGCTCTTGAAGCAGCTATAGCATGCATATTGAACGCACCCTAGGTCGTGCCGTCGGCGCCCTCAACATTTCTGTCCTGTCATTTAAGTTTGTAGTAATAAATTGTTTCTTTAGTTAAGTATCAGTGTTTATTTTAGCGACAATCAGTAGCCCATACGCAACAGAACTATAGAGCTTAAACACGGCGTTATTTTCTAGTTGAAAATCAGGGAAACTTGCGATCAACGTCTACACTAATTGACCGGGCTAGCAAATTGAGAACCCGTAACAACGTGTGGATGGTAGCATTTGCGCAAAATTTTCCCGTCACCAGTGCTGTCGTTTTACCGCTGAAGCACACTGCGATGTCGTCTACCGCAGCCAAGCGCAGCCAAGCTGTCAGTTGAGTTGACTATATGGGTTTTCCATAGCAGTGAGCACACCCTACGTCGACATGTCGCAGCTAAGCGCAGCGAGGCGCAGCTCAGGTCGAATTGGATTCAACTCTTTGCAGCAAAGAGTTGCAATCAGCTGTAATTGCTTGAGAAACGCACGGGATTTGAAATGTATGCAAAAATGTAAATAGAGTTGATTTTGTATTAGTAATTTTTTGTAGAATTCAAAAACAAATTTTATTGGTAATAGCTTAGATAGTTCACATTAAAATAAAAAGATATTTAATAGCAGAGTGATTATAGTAATTTCAAATACTTGAGTAGCCTAGTGGGTAGATTGATGATTCGAATCCAGGTTCGGACGAAGGCTCGCGCATCAAGCTTTGAGTTCACCTAGCTTTGATTAGGTACGTGGTTTAAAATCAGGGATAAAGTGAGTCTTCAAATTCCACACTCGTATTCAAAAATTGTAAAGAAGCTCCCTACCAGCTTCAACTCCTAGATCCGTACGAGGGTTGTCGTGGACTTACTTTTAAATTAATTATGGTCTAAAGACCAGTTTTTTTCTCCTACTAGCCAGATCTATTCAAATGTATTTATATATTTATTACGAGGGCTATTTGGCTTCCTCCTTAAAGGCCATCAGTGAAATATTATGCTAAAAGTATAATAAACGGATGTTTACTTTTATTTAAATAACATTGGAACATTTTTAAGAGCCAAGTAAGATTTCAAACGTGACTATGGCAAAAGGCAAGTAGCAAAATAAACTTTTAAAGCATTCGGCATAAATATAAGGCTGAGTTTACGTTAGACTTAAACTCATTTAAAGTGCAGAGAAAATAACACCCTCGAATAAATCAAATAATACATAGCATTTTTTCAAAATGCAGTCAATTAAAGATGCAGTGTTGGATGACGAGGTGTCAATAGAGATGCTGATAGCCCAAGTGAAGGAGCGTCCGATTATTCATGAGAAAGCTACAGGCGGATACAGAGATGTCGCCGTGGAATTCAAACCTCAACTGAAAATTCTTCTACTTCACTGACACTTAGTCACGTTGCAGTGTAACCAGACGATAGGCCAAGATTCAATCAACGCGAATGCGAATGCGAACGGTTTGAGCATAAGGAAAACATATGCAAGACGCAGCGAATAGAACCATTCACGACGAATGCGAATTCGCACGAACTTGCGAATGCAACTAGTTTGAGCAAAGAGCAAAATAGTCGCACGAATTGTCAGAATGGCCAATTGCACGAAAAGAAAATGTACATCATGTATGTCATATAATAGTAAGTTGGGTCTTGGGTAAAAAAATTTATAGTGGCGGTTGGTTTGAAAGCAAATAGGGATTATTGGTTTTCATGTGAAAATAAGTAGATTTCACGATTGGGTATTGTTCGCAATAGGTTTTGTAGCGCAGTAACTTAGTTAAGTAATGCCATTTAATTTCGCAGAAAGATTTGAATAAAAAACTGTTTCAGCTGGCAGGAGATGGTTTCATTTTGTTCGTAAAAAGTAGTGGGTGGGAAAAATTGTTGATGACTATGTTTGTGTTAGGTAGTTGTCAAAGTATATTTATTAAAATATGTCTATAATCTCAAATTTGTGGTTTTGAAATTTTCGTGACACATTCATTAAGGAAGAGAAAAAAATTAGTTTATTGTCTGATAGTTCATACCATCGTCAATCAACATGGAAATATTACAGTACATATAGTTTTCGCAGTCTGCTTTACAGATCAGGGAGTTTGAATAATTTTATGTTATGTAATAACTTTAATATTTTGTGACTTTGTTTATCGAATACTATTCAATTACTTTTTGATTGATTAATAAGTAATTTGGAGAGCTTCCCTCAGAGTTCGGTAGTGTTGCATCTGCTAATAGCAACAATACGCCAGTCAACATTTTGGTCATGTATTTTTCTTGGATGTAATGTATTTTTAATTCGCAACAAACAGAGTATTTTCAGGTTTGAATCAAAGTAAGTTCAATTAATTCCACAATATTCGGAAATGGCACCGTATCCCACAACCACTAACGAATTCAAATACCTCACTCACTTTACATATTTTCCAGTTGGCAGCTTTGACGCGAATGCGAATCGCACCGATTGGTTCTTCAAATGCGATTCGTTTGCGTGCTCCTGTCAAAAAATGCGATTCGCATTTCGCATTCGCGTTGATTGAATCTTAGCCTGATTTCGTTGACTGTGGTTGGTCACTGTTGGCTGTGTTTCGCTGCGTCGACTGTAATTCAGGCATTAGTTTTTCTTTGTGCAGTAAATAAAGGGCAGCAGATTGCTCTAAATTGCAATAAATTGATTTTTCTATAGTCTTTTTACATTCATTTAAAATACCACTATTGCTATTTGAAATAGCAATATCAAACCATTTTCAACCAAATGTATATTTTTTTAAAGATATCAGATTCGCGTTTAGTCGTTTGGTTAAAAATACATACTATTGTTAATTTCAGTTTTTCCATATGAAAGAAAATAAATTGCAATATACAATGATATCTCCAGGATTTAGAATTGGGGAAATTCCTATTCATTCTTTGCTCAAAACGGCTAGCAGTTGCATATATAACTTAACAGAGCGAAACTAATTTACTAAATATGCTTGCTAGATTAAACAAGCAGCAAATTTTGTAAAATTCAACAGATGAGACTCAAATGCAATGTGCATCAAATTGCAACCACCCGTCACCAATCCGTCTGACTTCGAGCTCGCCTAGCCTTGGCAAATATGTACATATGTGCTAAATAAAAAATGTAGCTTGTAGAGCTCACGAGCAACGATGCTATCAAATAATAACTTGTCAATCTACATACATACAGTGGCTCACAGCTTATTTGATACAATGACTTTTTCAAAATGCAAATCACTGTAACTTTGAAATAAAGAACCCTGTCCAAAAAATTTAAACGTTTTTGACTAGATGCATGGTCAACGAATACAATGCAAACAAAAAATTTTCCAGCAATATTCCTCGGCGTCACGCAAAAGAGAAATACCTCTGGAGCAGAAAAAATGCAGCTCCCAGCTTATTTGATACAGACACTTCAATGCGAATAAACTTCTATTTGTCGCGCCGTTAATCTGTGTTGTTTTTGTTTCTTGAATTTTTGATTGTGTTTAGACATTGATGAGGTAATTTTTAGCAAGATCTTGCAGGCTGAAGTGCCAAAATTGAGTAGTTGTTGTAAAATGGGTTCTCATTAGAGATGAGGCGTTTATACTGGAACAGGTATTTTTTTGGAACAGCCAGTACCTAGTACGAAATTCAAAAATACTAGGTACGAGTATTTTTGTGGACTATACATGTAATCAAGAATTAACACAATCAATTTCGTCCATTTGATTCATTTCAATCAAACAGTGACGTAATAGTATCCTAATTTTAATATAAACTCGTATTTCATACTTGCAAGTGCTTTCATACTCACGAGTATCTCGTACGCGAGACGAACATACTTGCAAGTACGAAAATACTCGAAACGAGTATATACTCGTATGGTTCCAAAATATTCGATACGAATATACTCGTATCGTTCCAAAATATTCGATACGAGTGTATACTCTTATCGTTCCAAAATATTCGATACGAATAGACTTGTATCGTTCCAAAATATTCGATACGAGTATATACTCGTAACGTTCCAAAATATTCGATACGAATATACTCGTATCGTTCCAAAATATTCGATACGAATATACTCGTATCGTTCCAAAATATTCGATACAAGTATATACTCGTATCGTTCCAAAATATTCGATACGAGTATATACTCGTATCGTTCCAAAATATTCGATACGAATACACTCGTATCGTTCCAAAATATTCGATACGAGTATATGCTCGTATGGCGGTCGGTCGCCAGCCGAATAGGGGGAAAAACATGTAGTATACGCAAATATACACGTGCCGCAACTGTTCGGTCTGGTGAAAGTGTGATCCATAACCTCCTCGCGGTGGCCGCCGGTAACAATCCCCCGGAAGGAAGGATTGGCTAATTGGATCAAGCTAGTCCCTTCTAAGTAAGGTTGGTGAGAGATGTCTCTCCCGTAAAAAATTTTTGGTTCTGCCGCACGCCCGTACAGCAGCCAGCTGTATGGGCGGTGTAAACGGAGGCCTCGCCCGTAGCCGGCAGAGGGGTGCCCTTGTTTCTCTCCGCAGGGGTGACACGGAGGCCTGGGGACAGGTCTAGGCTGGTGACTGAGGTGAAGGTTCACCTGCGGGGTTCTGAATCCAACACTTCACTTTGCCCGGTTCTGGAACCTGGCGAACCGCGGTCTACAGAGTAGCGAACTGTTAGACTAGGGGAGACACCTTGGTTGCCTCGGCAGCAAGGAGCGCAGGTTCAGCGTACTGTGAAAGCCTACGGAACCCTTGGATGATCGTGGGGGAGTCTGTCTCGCGATCCGAAGAGGGGGAAGGTCGGTCGGAGCAATACGTTGTTCCTATGGGGGCGGGGTGTAGCGGGAAGCAAAATGCTGGCAATTGCCTCGGCTGTGGTCCGAGAACGCGAAACCCAAACCTGAAACATTGAATAAACAATATCTATGGATCCTACCAAAGACATAAATAAGAAAATTGAACTTCCCGCCAGTACTACTGGAGGGAAGTCACCAGATAACGACCCATTCAAAAGGAGTTCAAAGGTGACACGATCACCAACGTCGGGAAGCGAAACGGCTCAGGGTCAGACGATCGAAATATTGCGGGCCCTGAAGCTAGATGGGGAACCCGCCGCGGGATCTACTGTGAGTCCGATGGACGTAGCGGTACCCGTCAGCAGAGCAGCTACTCAGCAGTCTGGCGGCGGGTCTGGAGATTCACTGGCCAGTACAACGGAAGCGGCGGTTGAGTTGGCTTCTAGCAAAGCTGTGACCAAGAACGGAGGCGGCAAGCTGAAAGGCTTGCAGGTCACCGGGAAGGAAGCGGCGGCTAAGCCACTCAGCAGAGCTGTAACCAAGACTGGAGGTGGTGCCTCCAAAGATCTGCAGTCTACTGTGAAGGTGGCGGCAGCTGATCCCACCAAAGGGAGGAAGCGGAATGCCCAACGCTTCAGAAGGAGAGAGGCAAAACGAGCGGCCAGCAGCACGGTGACGCTGGAATCCAAAGGGAAACCCAAGGTTGCCCAATTGAAACCTGCTGCAGCGGCTGCAAGTAAACGCCAACGCTCAGAGGAGTTAACCTCGCCGAGAGGTAAATCGACGAAGAGGCCACGACAGGAGACGGCAGTTCGTTCCTTTAGGGACGTAGCGGCCAGTCACCTTAAGCTGGCCGTCATTGACAAGCAGGAACCCCTGGATAGAGACTTGAAGATGACGTGGCCAAGGTGATTCTTAAACGAATCACCGAGGAACTCCTCAGGTTTGCCATGTCAACGGAAGAAGGGTCACCTCGCTTTGAAGGCTGTAACATTGTTCGCGGCCACATTGCGGTGACCTGTAGTGACGTCTTCTCGACGGAATGGCTTCGGTCTACCGTCCTGAAGATTTCTGCAGACCATCCAGGTTTGGAAGTAGTGGAAGAGACATCCGTGCCTAAGCTAATTACAGCGAAGGTGGCGGTGCCCCACTCGAACGCTTTGGAGGCTCTGTCTCTGTTAAAAAGACAGAACCCCGATCTGAAAGTTTCAGGCTGTAGATTATTCCAGGCTGTTAAACTAACTAACCAATCTGCGGAGCCTGACTTAACTGGTGCAGCTAAGTTAGTGCTTGTGCTGGGTATCGATCGGGAGTCCGCGGATCAAGTACGGGCCAACAACGGGTTGATTCACTTCGGTCTGAAGAGGATCACCTTGAAAGTTGGAGCGGAGAAGGTGACTGAGGGAAGCCGAAGTGCGAGTGGTCCAAGCAAATCTGCACCACAGTAGAGGGGCGACGGCCAATCTGCTTCGGCATCTCAGTCGAGGGCGCGCTGACATCGCACTGATACAGGAACCGCTTCTGTACAAGAATGTGGCTTGTGGATTCGGCACCAGCCTCAGTGTGTTCCAGCTAAAAGGAAGGGACAAGACAAGGACTTGTATTGTCGCCAAAAAAGAGGTGAAAGCAATCTTGATTCCGCAGCTGTGTGATGGGGATACAACCACAGTGTGTGTGGAGTGGGGGATCGCTGGTAGCGGCACGAAGCGGTGCCTGTTGTCGGCGGTCTATCTACCATACGACATGGATCCCATCACGCCTGGACTGAGAAGATTGGCAGTACCGGCTATGACAACGGAGGCTGTTATCGGCTGTGACGCAAATGCTCACCACGAAATATGGGGAAGCACCAACATAAACGAGAGAGGTAGGAGTTTGCTAGAATTTCTAACGTCAACCAACCTCAACATCCTCAACATGGGTAACAAACCCACATTTATAACTAAGAACAGGGCTGAGGTAATTGATATTACCCTGGCAACTCCAAGCATAATGAAAAGTGTCCACAGCTGGCAGGTTTATAACCTGCCATCGCTCTCGGACCACCAGTGGCTATGCTGGAATATCGGTTGTTCTGTTATTTCACCTAAAAAAGTACGGAACCCGAGAACAGCACAATGGGAAGTTTACTCAAGGAAAACAAATAGACACCTCAGAGCACTAGACGATCTGGAACTGACGAGTCCAGGACGGCTTAACGAGCAGGTGAACCGATTAACGGGAATCCTAGTGTCAGATTTCAAAGACGTGTGTCCGGAAAAGCCCGTAAGGAAGAACGCTACCTTGTGGTGGAATGGCGAACTCACAGAGGCTAGAGGTCGCACACGAAGGGCGTTTAACACCGCAAGACGTTCCGGAAACGTGGCTGACTGGGATCGTTATAAGCAAGAGCTGTCGCTTTTCAAAAAGAAGATTAGACAAGCCAAGCGCGACTCATGGAGGGAATTCTGTGAGAACATTGAAGGAGGTACAGAGGCTGCCAGAATCAGGAAGGTCCTAAGCGTAACCCCCGGCGTACCTACGCTTTTGCGAAGGGAAAACGGGGATTGGGTGGAGGACCCGAAAGAGTGCCTGGACTTGCTACTGGAAACTCACTTTCCAGAATCAGCCTGCGTGACACCACGTAGTGACGTACTTCGAGGAACCCACCGGGCGTCTGAGCGGCTGATCAAGGAAGTAGTGGACGAGGTCAAGATTGAATGGGCTATTGGCACATTTCGACCTTACAAAGCTACAGGGATTGATGAGATATCACCTATCATGCTTCAAAAAGCAGATAAGATCATCATTCCCATTCTGCAGCGTATTTTTACCGCATGCCTCCGCCTCGGGGTAGTACCCGAGCAATGGACAAAAGCTAGAGTGGTCTTCATTCCGAAACCTGGTAGGTTGAATCATCATTACGTGAAGGACTTTAGACCAATCAGCTTAACATCGTTTCTGCTCAAAACACTAGAGAGGCTTGTTGATCTGCACATCAAAAGCTCGATTGATGTCGCGAGACTCTGTGTTGATCAACACGCGTATCTAGCGGGCAGATCAGTAGATACGGCATTACACAAAGTTGTCGGTACAATAGAAAAATCCCTACGACAGAAGGAATTCACGTTGGCAGCCTTCTTAGACATTGAGGGGGCCTTCAATAATGTCACTGTCGCGAGTATCATTGATGCCTTGGTTCGATATGGAGTGGATAAAACCCTGGCGACCTGGGCATCTGACTTGCTCAAGAGCAGGCGGATTGAGGCTACCTTTTTGGAGGCCAAAGTGGAAAGAACAGTCGGTACCGGAACACCACAAGGAGGGATTATATCTCCCCTTTTCTGGATCCTGACAGTCAATGAAATACTGGAGAAGTTAAGGGCCAGTGGCTTTGAGGTAGTGGCGTATGCCGATGACATTGTGGTACTTGTGAGGGGTGCGTTCCCACAAACTTTGTCGGACCTTATGCAATCGGCGCTGGACCATATTCAAATCTGGGCCAGGAAAGTCGGTCTTAGGGCAAACCCGACAAAAACCGAACGTATGCTCTTCACAAAGAAACACAGGGTACCGGCTATTGCCACGCCTAACCTCAACGGAATAACATTGGAGCTTGCTGATAGTGTTAAATATTTGGGCCTTATACTAGACAGGAAACTGAACTGGGGGGCTAACGTGAAGCACAGAATTAGTAAGGCCCGCGTAGCACTTTTCGCTTGCCGGTCCGCCTACTCCAATACCTGGGGTCTTAAACCTAGGGCGGCCTATTACATATTCACATGTGTAGTCAGGCCAATTTTGGTGTATGGAGCGGTCGTGTGGTGGAAAGCAGCGGAGAGTAAAACTAATATCAAAGAGCTAACAACACTGCAAAGATTAGTTTGCATATGTATTACGGGCGCTTTAAGAACCGCCCCAACGGCTGGGTTGGAAATGATTTTGGGATTCATGCCCCTAGATCGATTCATCTTTAGAAGCGCAAGCTTAGCGGCGATACGCGCTAAAAAATCTGGCATGTGGAACGATTCATATCAGTGGGGCCACAGCGGTATTCTTATAGAATGCTGCAAAAGATTTGGACTCGTTGCAGAAGACACGGACCACATGAGCAAAATAATACATCTTGGCAGGAATTTCCAGGTCAAGATACCCACAAGAACAGACTGGAAGAAAAAGGAAGCTACCACCGATAGGGGTGCCTGGATTTACACGGACGGGTCAAAGACGGACACAGGAGTTGGCTCGGGCGTATTTTCTACGGATTTGAGCCTTAACCTGTGGTGTAGACTGTCGGACCATGCTACCGTCTTTCAGCCTGAATTACATGCTATACGCATGGCAGTTGAGTCCATTAGTGGAATATCAACCAGACCAATGACCATTTGTGTCGACAGTAGGGCGGCCATTCTCGCTCTTGCGTCTTACAGATGTTCTTCAAAAACTGTTAACGCTTGCAGAGTGGCTCTCAATGATAAAGCAAGGCATATGTGGGTGCCAGGGCATAGTGGGGCCATAGGCAACGAAAAAGCTGATGAATTGGCGAGGAAAGGTTCAGGAGCTAGCAACTGCCCCTGCATCACTGTACCTCGGTCAATCGCGGACGCCACAAACAAACTTGATGCCGCCATATGGGCCAAACTAAAGTCCGAATGGGAAAACAGGCTGGACTGCAGGGTGGCCAGGACATTATGGCCATCACCTGACCCAAGCAAAAGCAGGAAACTGCTCAAGCTCAGCAGGAACTGCTTGAGAACCACGGTCGGCTTGCTCACAGGGCACTGCCTTACCGCATCTCATGCGAAGAAAATGGGACTGACATCCAGCAGTTTATGCAAGAGGTGCGAGATGGAAGAGGACACCATCGAGCATACTCTCTGCGATTGTCCGGCCCTAAATAATAAACGCCTCAAAATTTTTGGTGCATACCACTTTCAAGGGTTAGCAGAGGTGGCCGGTACCGTCACGCTGAGTCAGCTGATCCAGTTTGGCGAAGCGGTCACTTGGCAGCTCTAAAAAGCCAGCGGAGGGTGGCAAATGGGCCCAAACTGGTGCCCTAATGCAAGCCGCGTTTCCCGGCAGCCCTCTTTACTAACCTAACCTAATATGCTCGTTTCGTTCCAAAATATTCGATACGAATATACTCGTATCGTTCCAAAATATTCGATACGAGTATATACTCGTATCGTTCCAAAATATTCGATACAAATAAACTCGTATCGTTCCAAAATATTCGATACGAGTATATACTCGTATCGTTCCAAAATATTCGATACGAATATACTCGTATCGTTCCAAAATATTCGATACGAGTATATACTCGTATCGTTCCAAAATATTCGATACGAATATACTCGTATCGTTCCAAGATATTCGATACGAATATACTCGTATCGTTCCAAAATGTTCGATACGAGTGTATACTCGTATCGTTCCAAATTATTCGATACGAATATACTCGTATCGTTCCAAAATATTCGATACGAGTATATACTCGTATCGTTCCAAAATCTTCGATACGAATATACTCGTATCGTTCCAAAATATTCGATACGAGTATATACTCGTATCGTTCCAAAATATTCGATACGAATATACTCGTATCGTTCCAAAATATTCGATACAAGTATATACTCGTACCGTTCCAAAATATTCGATACGAATACACTCGTATCGTTCCAAAATATTCGATACGAGTATATACTCGTATCGTTCCAAAAAATTCGATACGAATATACTCGTATCGTTCCAAAATATTCGATACGAGTATATACTCGTATCGTTCCAAAATATTCGATACGAATATACTCGTATCGTTTCAAAATATTCGATACGAGTATATACTCGTATCGTTCCAAAATATTCGATACAAATAAACTCGTATCGTTCCAAAATATTCGATACGAGTATATACTCGTATCGTTCCAAAATATTCGATACGAATATACTCGTATCGTTCCAAAATCTTCGATACGAATATACTCGTATCGTTCTAAAATATTCGATACGAGTATATACTCGTATCGTTCCAAAATATTCGATACGAATATACTCGTATCGTTCCAAAATATTCAATACAAGTATATACTCGTATCGTTCCAAAATATTCGATACAAATATACTCGTATCGTTCCAAAATATTCGATACGAGTATATACTCGTATCGTTCCAAAATATTCGATACGAATATACTCGTATCGTTCCAAAATATTCGATACGAGTATATACTCGTATCGTTCCAAAATATTCGATACAAATAAACTCGTATCGTTCCTAGGGACACGATGAAAGTACTGATGTTAGTACGGTATCGATACTTTCGTTTGATACCAAGTAAAATTTTACTTGAATCGAAACTGTTCGATATTTTACTCATATCAATACTTTGATGGTAGTATCGTATCGACATGTGACTGAAACATTTTCAAATGGAAATCGACCCATCTTTCTAAACTGAGCTACGAATTATGTCTTCGTACAGTAGCTATTTGAAACTCAAGTGATAAAAAACAATAAATTGTTGCAAGAAATTTAAAAAAGTTTTAAGACAGATTTATTCAATAAAGATTTTATTTAATTTAGAAACAAAAACTAATACATTTAAATTATTCATTGCAAAGTTATTAACTAAAAATAAAGCAAAGTCGACAATTTGCCTGCAATAAAGTCTTCGTAGACTTACGAAACAGTTTATGAAAATCTTAAAAACTATAGATACTTTTTTTGGTATTATTTAGTTGGGTAGCCTTTATTTTTAATCACGGTTTCAAGGCAGATTGGCATCAATTCTACAAGTATTTTTGCATAGCTTGGCTCTATTTTCACCCATTTCTGCTAAAGAGCCTGTTTCAACTTAGATTTTGAGCTAATAGGATGAGTCCTGATCCTTTTTTCTAGCATGTTCCGCATGTGCTCAATGGGATTGAGGTCAGGACTTTGCAGCGATGTTTTAAGCAAATGTAGAATTTCATACGCCAAAAACATCCTTTTGAAATGTGGAAATAGCGAGGGGTGTCTTACAACCAGTGCTGCCAATTCTAGCTAAAAGTAAGTATATCTACTTACTTTTGCCCTTCATAACAAACCTACTTACTGTGCTTCTCGATCTACTTACTTTTTCCTTTTATAACCTATCTACTTACTAATCTACTTATATTTGCTCTAGGTGAGTTACTTTTGTTTTGTTGAAAGAAACAAACTTTTGTTGTTTGTTGCTTTCCTCTATGTATTTGCTACAAAACAGTTAGTGAAAGTTAAATTTATGATTTCTAATTCTGACTCAAATTTTCAATACAAATATGTAGCTCAAAACTTTAAAGCTTTCGCACAACACGACTCTAAAAAGAAGAACAAGACACAGAGTTGCATAGCATGAGAAATATAAAGTGAAATAAATCCTATGTTCTCCGGGAACCACCGTTTTGGATATAGACATTTAACATTATGACAAACCTAGTTGATCCAGTGAGGTAGTAGAAATGGAGTGGACATGCCCATAAGATTTACATTGAAGGAGATGGTAGTAATTTTTTAGCTACTCATTGTCAAATCGGGTCAAATCCAAGTAGTTCCCCTCCAATTTGACAATGAGTGCTACGCAGTTTTAACATGCTTTGTGCGCGAGAAGATTGAAGGAGCTAATGGTGGAAAGCTATACCGTCCGCGTCCAGGGGCTGAACAGAACAAACGTTTGCCTGCACACCGTTTTCCATTTTAAAGTGTGTCCTTCACCGTAAGTTGTTTTCTACTACCTCACTGGCTCTGTTCTCTTTTTGGCAGCGCACAATTTGTCATTTACTTTTATGGAATATTTTCCGCGGTTTCTAAGTGCAATGGCATTGGACTCTGAAATTCTTAAACGGTTTACATAGGTGCGGTCGTACGAAGTTTACTGCTATTCTGATGAATGTTTTGGGGGCAAATTATGTGGAAAAATTGGCTGGAATTTTAAATAAGTCTAAATTTTCACACATTATATATGAGGCTCCTGATATTTCAAAAGAGGAAAATGTGTCTGCCACTGTTTCCATCTCTATGCTTTTTAAGCATGTGAAAAGCTACCAGGATATATGGGAATTTTGGCGAGAGACCTATGTAATTATCTGAGAAGATCCAAGCGCCTTTTGGACTTTCAATTCATCGCAAACACTTTTTGATATGAAACTACTTCGATTTCTCTTCCCTGCGCAAACAGGATGGCTTTCACTAGAATGTGTTGTATCCAGTTTAGTTGACCAATTCGATTCACTTCAGTTCCGGATTATTACAAAATCTTAATGTAATTGTTCTTTAGAAGAAAGTGATTGGAATTAAGAGAACACAGAAGAATTTTGGACGGATATAAAGTCAATTACAATAGTTGATCAGGGTGCATTTGATGCATTGTGTGCTTTTATATTTAATATCTTAATGCTTCCACACTTTTTTGCTTGCACTGAGATAATATTTTCTCATGACAGTCTAATTAAAACTAAAACTAGAAATTATTTTTGTAATGAAATAATTAGAGGCTGCCTGCAAGTAAAAGCTCTGTTGAAAATATGACTTTAAAGTAACACCTGATATAATTAAGAAATTTTCCCGAAACATGTATACTTTTATAAAAATAATAATAAATAAAATGTATCTGAATTGGATTAATAAAAAAATCATGCCCGATATTTAAAGAAAATTAAAACTATTTTTCTACTTACCGTTTTTGCTGTTCTACTTACTTTTCTGTGGGAAATCTACTTACTCGTCGGATTTTTAGTTGGCAGCACTGCTTACAACCCAAAAAAACACCATGAAAACTGTAAAGCACTGTGGCGGCTGCGTTATGAAATGGGGCTGTCTGGCTGCCAGCGGCGTTGGAAACTTAGAAATAATTGAAGGAAACATGGATCATCGGGCATATATTGCAATTCTCAAGGGAAATTTGCAGCCATGTGCTGACAAATTGGGCGAATCGAAGGATTTTTACTTTCAACAAGATACTGATCCTAAGTGCATGCTCATAACACTAGAATGTTCTTGGCGTACAAAATTCTACATTTGCTTAAAACATCGCCGCAAAGTCCTGACCTCAATCCCGTTGAGCACATGCGGAACATGCTGGAAAAAAGGATTAGGCCTCATCATATTAGCTCAAAACCTAAGTTGAAACAGGCTCTTTAGCAGAAATGAACAAAAATAGAGCCAAACTAGAATTGATGCCACACTGTCTTAAAATCGTGATTAAAAATAAAGGCTACCCAATTATATATTAACAAAAAATGTATCTATAGTTTTTAAGATTTGTCATAAATTATTTCGTTAGTGTACGAAGACTTTATTGGAGACATATTGTTGACTTTGTTTTATTTTTAGTTAATAGCTTTGTAATGAATAACTGAAATCGAACTGTTTTTGTTTCTAAATTAAATAAAAATGTTTAATGAATAAATCTGCATTAAAACTTTTTCAAATTTCTTGCAACAATTTATTGTTTTGTATCACTTGTGTTTCAAATAGCTGCTGTACGGGGACATTATTGGTACACTGTAATTAGTATCAACTTTCATATCCTAATGTCCTCTCAATGGACGAATAACAATGATATTAAATTAGTTTCAAAAGTGATATATGTATGTGTAAAAAGACACATTTTTGACTTGAGAGTGCAACAATCCTCGTGAACAATATCTGGTCTTCTGTACGCATCCTCATCATATCACTGTTTTTTATCATCGCTTATCTCCTCTTCAAAATTAACTTTTATCTAGTTTAATTTAATTTAATAAATTTATTATTTTAATGTTTCTAATCCGACTCAAAGAATGCTGTTTGCTTGCTCCCGTCTTGAGCGAGCAAACAAAACGAAATCTGATAGAATAGTTGCGATTAGCTCCACACGTCGGCTGAGTTGCGCTTTTGAGCCTCCATTTTCTTGATAAACCGTTGTGCTTCGGCCTCTGACTCATTTCCTTTGCTGGATGCTGACTTTGAGCAGAATAATTCTTACATCGATTGCCATATTTTTGGCGTCGCTGTGAGCACGGGATTAATGAGTAATGGAAAGGGATAATCAAGTGAAGCAAACGTACCCGCCCATGTGTTCTCACCAATAAATAACCTTCAGAATTAGATCTGAATCTGTGACGTAAATTTTGTGTGCTTGATCCCGAGAACAAAGTCGCGGAACGGCACCAGACCAGTTCCCGGCCCTATCATTATAATTGAAATCTCTGGCTTCGCTGGAAGTCTAAACTGACTGACTATAGTAAGTATTATTTGATATTTACTCATATCAGTACTGTCGCAATGAGTACGGGACTTATATCAATACTTGGTTCTGATACTACTTTAAAGTAAAAGTATCGATACTTTCTTTCGATATCGTGTCCCTAATCGTTCCAAAATATTCGATACGAGTATATACTCGTATCGTTCCAAAATATTCGATACGAATATACTCGTATCGTTCCAAAATCTTCGATACGAATATACTCGTATCGTTCCAAAATATTCGATACGAATATACTCGTATCGTTCCAAAATCTTCGATACGAATATACTCGTATCGTTCCAAAATATTCGATACGAGTATATACTCGTATCGTTCCAAAATATTCGATACGAATATACTCGTATCGTTCCAAAATATTCAATACAAGTATATACTCGTATCGTTCCAAAATATTCGATACGAATATACTCGTATCGTTCCAAAATATTCGATACAAGTATATACTCGTATCGTTCCAAAATATTCGATACGAGTATATACTCGTATCGTTCCAAAATATTCGATGCGAATACACTCGTATCGTTCCAAAATATTCGATACGAGTATATGCTCGTATCGTTCCAAAATATTCGATATGAATATACTCGTATCGTTCCAAAATCTTCGATACGAATATACTCGTATCGTTCCAAAATATTCGATACGAGTATATACTCGTATCGTTCCAAAATATTCGATACGAATATACTCGTATCGTTCCAAAATATTCGATACGAGTATATACTCGTATCGTTCCAAAATATTCGATACAAATAAACTCGTATCGTTCCAAAATATTCGATACGAGTATATACTCGTATCGTTCCAAAATATTCGATACGAATATACTCGTATCGTTCCAAAATCTTCGATACGAATATACTCGTATCGTTCCAAAATATTCAATACGAGTATATACTCGTATCGTTCCAAAATATTCGATACGAATATACTCGTATCGTTCCAAAATATTCAATACAAGTATATACTCGTATCGTTCCAAAATATTCGATACGAATATACTCGTATCGTTCCAAAATATTCAATACAAGTATATACTCGTATCGTTCCAAAATATTCGATACGAATATACTCGTATCGTTCCAAAATATTCGATACAAGTATATACTCGTATCGTTCCAAAATATTCGATACGAGTATATACTCGTATCGTTCCAAAATATTCGATACGAATACACTCGTATCGTTCCAAAATATTCGATACGAGTATATGCTCGTATCGTTCCAAAATATTCGATATGAATATACTCGTATCGTTCCAAAATCTTCGATACGAATATACTCGTATCGTTCCAAAATATTCGATACGAGTATATACTCGTATCGTTCCAAAATATTCGATACGAATACACTCGTATCGTTATAAAATATTCGATACGAGTATATGCTCGTATCGTTCCAAAATATTCGATATGAATATACTCGTATCGTTCCAAAATCTTCGATACGAATATACTCGTATCGTTCCAAAATATTCGATACGAGTATATACTCGTATCGTTCCAAAATATTCGATACGAATATACTCGTATCGTTCCAAAATATTCGATACGAGTATATACTCGTATCGTTCCAAAATATTCGATACAAATAAATTCGTATCGTTCCAAAATATTCAATACGAGTATATACTCGTATCGTTCCAAAATATTCGATACGAATATACTCGTATCGTTCCAAAATCTTCGATACGAATATACTCGTATCGTTCCAAAATATTCAATACGAGTATATACTCGTACCGTTCCAAAATATTCGATACGAATATACTCGTATCGTTCCAAAATATTCAATACAAGTATATACTCGTATCGTTCCAAAATATTCGATACGAATATACTCGTTTCGTTCCAAAATCTTCGATACGAATATACTCGTATCGTTCCAAAATATTCGATACGAGTATATATTCGTATCGTTCCAAAATATTCGATACGAGTATATACTCGTATCGTTCCAAAATATTCGATACGAATATACTCGTATCGTTCCAAAATATTCAATACAAGTATATACTCGAATCGTTACTAAATATTCGATACGAATATACTCGTATCGTTCCAAAATATTCGATACAAGTATATACTCGTATCGCTCCAAAATATTCGATACGAGTATATACTCGTATCGTTCCAAAATATTCGATACGAATACACTCGTATCGTTCCAAAATATTCGATACGAGTATATGCTCGTATCGTTCCAAAATATTCGATACGAATATACTCGTATCGTTCCAAAATCTTCGATACGAATATACTCGTATCGTTCCAAAATATTCAATACGAGTATATACTCGTACCGTTCCAAAATATTCGATACGAATATACTCGTATCGTTCCAAAATATTCAATACAAGTATATACTCGTATCGTTCCAAAATATTCGATACGAGTATATACTCGTATCGTTCCAAAATATTCGATACAAATAAACTCGTATCGTTCCAAAATATTCAATACGAGTATATACTCGTATCGTTCCAAAATATTCGATACGAATATACTCGTATCGTTCCAAAATCTTCGATACGAATATACTCGTATCGTTCCAAAATATTCAATACGAGTATATACTCGTACCGTTCCAAAATATTCGATACGAATATACTCGTATCGTTCCAAAATATTCAATACAAGTATATACTCGTATCGTTCCAAAATATTCGATACGAATATACTCGTATCGTTCCAAAATCTTCGATACGAATATACTCGTATCGTTCCAAAATATTCGATACGAGTATATATTCGTATCGTTCCAAAATATTCGATACGAGTATATACTCGTATCGTTCCAAAATATTCGATACGAATATACTCGTATCGTTCCAAAATATTCAATACAAGTATATACTCGAATCGTTACTAAATATTCGATACGAATATACTCGTATCGTTCCAAAATATTCGATACAAGTATATACTCGTATCGCTCCAAAATATTCGATACGAGTATATACTCGTATCGTTCCAAAATATTCGATACGAATACACTCGTATCGTTCCAAAATATTCGATACGAGTATATGCTCGTATCGTTCCAAAATATTCGATACGAATATACTCGTATCGTTCCAAAATCTTCGATACGAATATACTCGTATCGTTCCAAAATATTCGATACGAGTATATACTCGTATCGTTCCAAAATATTCGATACAAATAAACTCGTATCCATAGGCGGGCCGTGGCCTAAAATCTGGCAGGGGCCAGGGACTGAAAGGTTCAAAACATGCGCTGATTTTGTTTTTGATTGTACACGTACTGTTCATAAAATTTATATAATTTACTAATACATTATATTTTTGTTGATTTATTCTTTGTTATTTGCTAATGAATAATGCATTATCAAATAAACTTCTTGTCTGTGAATACGTATGAGCTACTACCACATGCATATAATTTGAATGGTAGGTATGAACTACTCATGAATTATCAATGACCGCTAAGAAAGAAAGCTTGTATGAATTGTACGGGAATAGAATGGAAATAATTCAAAATGTAAGAATATTTCTTCGTTTAGAAGCTAAATATATTTCAACTTATACTTGAAGAAGAGGATACTTAGTTTCAAAATATCTTAAAAGAAATTGGAATATATTAAGCTTAGAAGGAAAAAATTGACCTCTTGCTTCAAACATTTGTTACCTAGAAAACCTAGAAAAAGCGAAAATAATTTGGCAAGATGAAAAATGCCGTATCTTACTCTTCCCGAGCCATTTGGTTTGCAGAAATATCTTTGTAGCCCTAACTGCGTGTCCGAGGCTAGATGAAACAGCAAAACCTTTGAAACTAGTGCTTTTTGCTGTTTTCCGTTTTCACGATCCTCTGGCAAATGTGAGATCCAGACAGTTCTTTTCTGCGAATGATTTCATTTTTTCCCAAACTACATACAAGTCTTCTCGCTCACTTAGTATGTTTTAACTGTTCCATTCATAAGATTTATCCCATCCCTAAGAGTTGCATTTTTAGTTTGGAAATATGTGCTTAACATGTTCGTTATAAAAAGAACATAGTGAAAGATGAAAAGATTTACTACAAATTTAGGATTACTGATTGAATGAAAGATCCCCAATGAATAAACTGAGTCGTTGTATTTTGCCTCATTAATTTCTTTTTCTAAAGCCTCTTTCATAGTCCCATAGCTATCGATCACATATTTGCAATTGTGAAATCTCGTTGACTAACGAGTCGAGCTTAAACTTCTCATTCCATGCCTTGTGTTTAGACCAACTGCCTCTTCAAGCTGCTTCAACAATTCGTGTTGTGATGGCTTCGAAAAGTGTAGGTAAAGGGACTCGATGGCATTGAAAAAGGATGTACACGTTTCGATTGTGAAAAATGTCTTAATCACAACCAGGATAATTTTATGAGCTAGACAGTGTACAAATGTGGCTGCAGGGTGTTTCATCTTAATTTAGATTTGTACACAATTTTTTAGTCCTGACATGACACTAGCACCATCATAAGACTGCCCAACAACAGGCATTTCGCTAAGTCCGTAGCTGTTTAACAGGCTCAAAATTATATCTACTAAATACGAGGCATTTCTTGCTCCTGCACAATCTACAAAACTTGAGAACCTTTCTTCGACTGCTAGCGCTTTAGCAAATCTGACAACCATGGAGAGTTGTTCCTTTTGTGGACCCTTGCTTCGTTTGCCATAATGGATATCAGTCCGCAATCTTTTATTTCAGCTGTATTGTCCTCGCGAACGATTTCAGGAATTATTTTCATCAATTCATTTTGTGTTTTGCCACTACAGTAGTTCGCAACTTTGTTTTTAAAATTATTTTCAAAAGTTGAATCATGCTTCGCGAATAATGCATAAAATTCCAAAAAAAATCACGGTTATCACTGGCACTACTTTCATCATCTCCTCTGAAAGCACGTCTTTGGTGACTGAGACACGTCGTAAGGTCGATAGCCTTTTCCAAATAATTTTGGTTCATCTTGACAATATTCCAAGGCTGTTCAAGCACCATATCATTTACTGTCTTCCAAGTACTATTAAAGTTTTCACATTGTGCATGAATTTTACTATCCGGATAATTTATCCGGATCGTGAAGTTTGGTCGAGCTAAAATTTTGGTGTATTTTGGCGACAATGGAAATTCTATGGAAAATTTTGCATTGTGATAACTTCACACTGAGTCATCAGATCATCACAAAATTGACAAGACTCATCAATGGGCATAAAAAATAAGTTTCTGTCGTTTTTAAATAATGTCTGGGCAACCTTGTAGCTACCATAAGTACGTAAACACAAATCTTTCACACGGCTGTAAGAATAAAATGCAAATTATTGATGAATTTGATACTACATTTATACAGTCAAATCTAAACTTGTAAAATTCCCAATGGCACAAAAATCGCACCAAATTATTTATATTTCTAGCACCTGGAACTTGCGTTTGCGGTATCTCGCAACCGGATAAAATTCATAGAATATACTGGTCTTGAGTAGATACAGGTTTGACAAAAGTTCAATGAATATGATAAGAACCATGTGGCGGCTGTGTCACTATGAAAAAACGCTCGGTGAAATTGAAGTGCTATGCCTTTTAACTTCCGATGCAGTTATCAAATTGTAATGAAATTCACACGTATTTAACCTGAGTGTAAACCAATTAGGTCATAGATAGCATAAAAGTAGCAGGGATAAAATTTGTATTCTCCAAATGACTTCGAAAATTGTATTCTACGTTAATTACCTTATTGCCTACCATTTTAATACTTAGACTATATTTTGTGAAAAACATAATTGCTTAAAACGCCAGATTATAAAAGTGTTCTTATCTAAATACCTGTATATTCCCTAGTAGGAATGAACAGATAATCTTAATAAAAAAAGGATGATTGGCGAGGCGCTTTTCGTTTTTTTCTTAACGTATAACTTGTCCGAATTAAATATTGTCATCCATATCTCGAAATAAGTCCCATAACATCGTAATTAATACCGCAAGTAACACAGTCTCTATGTTATAAGTAGTGTAAATTGGTATAAGCTTACACTACTGCACTACACAATTCTTGCTGTAACCACAAAAACCTTAGAGGCGAAAACTTAAGTGTCTGCTGTTGGAAATATTTATTTTTCTGGGAGGGGCCAACCTAGGGTTTGGGGGGGTCCTGGCCCCCCCTGGCCCCCCCTACGGCGCGCCTATGCTCGTATCGTTCCAAAATATTCGATACGAGTATATACTCTTATCGTTCCAAAATATTCGATACGAATATACTCGTATCGTTCCAAAATATTCGATACGAATATACTCGTATCGTTCCAAAATATTCGATACGAGTATATACTCGTATCGTTCCAAAATATTCGATACGAATATACTCGTATCGTTCCAAAATATTCAATACAAGTATATACTCGTATCGTTCCAAAATATTCGATACGAATATACTCGTATCGTTCCAAAATATTCGATACAAATATACTCGTATCGTTCCAAAATATTCGATACGAGTATATACTCGTATCGTTCCAAAATACTTGCAAGTATTTTGGAACGATACGAGTATATACTCGTATCGAGTATTTTTGAACTTGCAAGTATTTTCGTATCGCATATATTTGTATACAGTATTTTCGTGCTTGCGAGTATTTTGGGACTTTAGGGTTAGGTTTTTAAGGCAAAAGTAGCTGAAATCGGACAAAATCGGCCAAGTTTGGGTTAGAGTTGTTTGGGACATAACGGGCCAAGACCTATTGCTGTGATACAAAAATTTAGGTTTTGTAAGGGAGGAAAGGTTTTTTGGCCATAGTTTGTCAAAAACTGCCTTTACATCGCTTTCGATGATTGAAAGTGGTCGGGGAGTATATTAGTGATATATTAAGGGCGAAAAAAATGTTGATAGGAGAAATTGGGCAAGTATTTTATTCAATTATTCAAAATAGTTTTAGGGCAAAAGTAGCTGAAATCGGACAAAATCGGCCAATGTTGAGTTAGGGTGGTTTGGGGCATAACGGGCCAAGACCTATTGCTGTGATTAAAAGATTTCGGTTTTGTGGGGGAGTAAGTGGTTATGGGTCATAGTTCGGCAAAAACTGCCTTTACGGCGCTTTCGATGATTGAAAGTGGTCGGGGAATATAATAGTGATATTTTACGGGCGGAAATATTTTTGATAGGGGAAATTGGGCAAAAACGTCCAATATTTTTTAAAAATTTATTTTTGGTTTAGCATGAATTCGGGGACCTTTCTGAGGTGTTTCGGGCGAAATTTCCATACAAATTTGGAAAAAGTGACCTAGTTTCTAAGATACGGCAAAATGAAATCCTCCGGAAAAACTGAAAGTAGCACTAAAAATGTTGAGATCCTTTTTGGTTCGACAGTTCGCTTCTCCGGCTGTGCTGAAGCCCTCCTCGTGATTGCACTCCAACCTTATCGGGGTTGTGACTCATGTCCAGCCTTACCGAAGAGGTTGGCCCCCTATTGGGTGCATGTTTAATAGACGTAACATTTCTTTTATAATTTCTTCATAAAATTTTCGATAAACTTCATGCTTCAGTGAGACAAAGTGGAAAACCGACAGTTTTAGATTAGCCAGGAAAAGTTTGGTATCAGAGATCAGTCGCTGAAAAGTTATATAGATGGCAACAGGATTAGTTGGTCCTGTTTTAGTAAATTTTTCGACATTGGTAATTTGAACGAATACAGGAGTTGTTTTATGCAAATATTAAAATGAAAATCAAATTAAATTGATTGAATTTGATTGTTTTCCCTTAGATGGCTCCTAGATTGGAGACAAACTTGCCAAATAAATGACCGACCATTGGAAAGTTACGAACAATCTGCACGGACTAATGACTCGATATCTTTTCACGGTCATCTGCACCATCATCATTCTTGCCTGGGAACTTTGTGTCTGGTGGGTGGGGGAGGGCATATCATACCGTTTGATTACATCACTACAAATCGCATGTACTTGTGGGTTTATATGTACATACTTCAAAAAATACTAGCTAGTATTTTTCGAACAGGCATTTGGAACTGGCATTTTTTTGTACTCGTACTAGGAATACCAAGTATGTGAAAATGCGAGTACGACCCAACTCTAGTCCTCGCACCACAATTGAACAGCGCGAATTGGTATTAAACCACTTTAAAAAAGGACAAAGTGGTCGAAAAATTACTGAAAGTGTGAATTTGAGTGTCTTTACAGTGCAGCACATAATTGAGCGCTTCGTACACGAAAATTAGGTAGAAAATACGAGCAGAAATTCGCCAAAAATTTTTTTTACCGTATCCGACGAACGATACATTGTAAGGAAAGTGAAAGCAAACACGAAGATTTCCGCTCCAAAATTGATTACTGAGGTTAATCGTGAATTAAGGAAGTCATGTAGTGCTAAAACCGTCCGACGAGTGCTTCGCGACCATGATTTCAACGGGCGAGTAGCTCGTAGGAAGCCATTCATATCCAAAAAAATACAATAA
The DNA here is from genome assembly GCA_947369275.1 of Nemotelus nigrinus. Lineage (NCBI taxonomy): Eukaryota > Metazoa > Arthropoda > Insecta > Diptera > Stratiomyidae > Nemotelus > Nemotelus nigrinus. The sequence continues at coordinate 87,169,427 of OX376372.1, read as the reverse complement.
GCCGATTTGCCTTTGCCAAAGAGCATGTGAGAAAGCCATCCGAGTTCTGGAATACAATTATTTTTGCGGACGAGTCTAAGTTTAACATTTTTGACTCGGACGGAATGTCATATGTGTGGCGCAAGGCAAACAATGAGCTAAACAACGAGAACCTCAAAGCTATTGTGGAGCATGGTGGCGGCAGTGTGATAGTTTGGGCCTGCATGTCCACAGCCGGAGTCGAAAATTTAAATTTTATTGAGGAAACAATGGACCAAACAAAGAACCTTGATGTACTCAAAAACATTTTGCTGCAAAGTACTGAAAAACAGCGTGTTGTTGCAGACGACCCAGCTCTGCCGAGCCGTCGTCAGTGCAGCATAATTTGAGTTAAGTAATCGTGGAGAACCATCCCCTGCGTGCATTGCCCCGCCGACTAGCCCAGTCTGGTCGTGGACTTTTGGGGTCCACGATCCTTCATGCTATGCACGCAAACTACACAGCACAGTAACACACGTTATGAGGGGAAGGGCAGCGGAGATTTCACGTCAGAATCTATATCTATCTGTCAATTTACGCGTTCATAATAATATTATCCATGTACTATTTTCGAAATTATACCTTTTTGATTGAAAATTGGGTTAGAAATATCAACAACAAAATCTTCGCAGAAAATAACAATTCAACTTAAATTCATTCAGTAAGAAGCGAAATATGACAATCTTTGTCTATTTCTTTGGGGTGAACTTCAATTTCACCCAATTCCGGCCGGAATCGGTTTACACCGATTTTAACAATTTCAAATGATAATGTCGAATAATGCAAAAAAATCATATAAATAATAATTCAAATAAATAAATAAAGAAATAATAATACAAGGAAAGAAAGAAAGGAAAATCAAATACACACAGCGCCCACACCAAAGATTTACTATGAGTAATTATCAAATTTATATAAATAATGCTGTTAGCTTTTTTTTTCTTGTGTGTTTGATACCATTATTTTTTTATCATAATACTTTATTTATATTTCTTAATTCAATCTCATTAATACTCTTTAAAAATCAAGCGGAATTATAACTCATCTTAAATACATATACAATTCGTTCGGTTTACCGTTTTTACTTTAGTATCTCTATTTAACGTAATGAGAATTATAACCGTTTTGTAAATTTTGATGCTAATAAATCATTTGCCACTACAACATTCATAATCAACATGCAGTACTTATCTTGATCCACCAATATTCTTGTCTTTAGTTCATTATCTCTTATTTAATCCGTCATCGATTCAGCAATCTTATGTTATGGAATTTCGACACGCCTGGTACACCATACTCATTCCCAACATTTCATTTTGCCGCCTCACCACCAACCCAGTTTCGCTCGTCAATATTTTCAATGCGCAAAGCTTTTGCTGTTTTCCCAATTTAGTTTGTTTGCCCTCAAATTATCTTAGTTTGTCCCTCCTCTGCCTTTATATTCTCGACAATTCATGGATTGACCTCAATATCGTCAGTTTACACCCTTTTTAAATATTTTTTCCCCGCAACTTTCCGGTACGTTAACGTTTCACCTACGTCTGAAAATATTTTCGCCGTTCTCGAAAAAAATCGCTCTGCTTCGCTCACAATTTGGTTCACAAATAAAAAGAAATCCGTTCTGTTTCAATCGGCTTCAATTTGAACTTCTATTTTAAAACTTTTTTCACACTTGCTCTAAACTTTCTTTCTTCTTACAATAAAACTTCCACACACTTTCACGTTCCAAACCAAAAAGAACGAAATCCCCTTTTCTTTCTTATCAAAAATTTTCATTTCACCGCAAGAGCGGTTTCTTTCCAATCCAATCTCTAGCGTGATTTTTATCTATTTCATAGCTTAAGGCATGCCTAAATTCCAGGTACAGTCCTACACAGAAGTACCAGCTGATGGGACATCAGCTGACCAGCTGATTGACGGAACATTTCATACGTCAGAATGTTGACGTTTTTCATTTATTTACTGTGCGGCTTAAACAATGACGTTAATCCTCAACCTGCAGTCTAAGTTGTGCTTTTTCTCACTTGTCTTAGTTTACATCATTGCTTGGGCCCTACGAAAATATACTAATATTGATTTTCGGTCAAAACGTTGTACTTAAAAAAATGAACCATGACACTATTAATATATTAGCGTTGTTGAAACGAAATGTTCAGATCATGTATCGAAATCTTTATCATATGTGCAGTCATGCACCGATTAGTGTCATTATATCTATTATTGCGTGTATTACTTTTCGTCGATGGCTCCGAACTATTATTTTCCATACATGAATGCAACATTCCCGCGATTATCGCATTTTGGCCAGATATTTGACCTGTGTTTGGATAAGTATGATTCTGTTCAAGCCCTAAATGCGGGATCGTTTATCTTGCAGTAAGTGGCATTGTCGTTGGGGGTATTTTCGTGGTCAATTGCTGATGCAGCGTGTATCGTTTCAGCGCCTTCGTAAGGTGGACGAGGTATCATTTGAGCATTTACAGCACTAATCCACAT
>OX376372.1:87134817-87166713 GCA_947369275.1 Nemotelus nigrinus | reverse complement strand
AATTGAAACAAAAGTATTTTTGGAATTCCTGTGTAAGCAATTTTTGGAATTCCTGTGTATTTTTGGAATTCCTGCGTAGCAGCTCTTGGCTGTCCAATATCCATAGCTGCTTCATCTAGCTACTGCGAATTTTGACACTTGCTAAAGTGATGCTATGCTATGGTTTTGGAGCACCTTTACCATGCGCGTTGAACGCACCCCCGATTTTATCTCATCATTTATGTGTTGTGCTACTCAAATCGTCAGGTTACATACATATGTACTTTCCTTCTATTGCTTATTGTTGTTCATTTGTGTCTTTTGAAACGTACGCGGATACGAGACTAGAGAACGAATTTATATGGTATCTGGTGAGACGTTCGGAAACGAATTGATGAAACACTCAGACATAAAATGGTAAGCAGTTCGGAAATGATATGGTGAACTGTTCGAATATCAAATAATGATATAAGGCCAAGATTCAATCAATGCAAATTGCGAATCGCATTTTTTGACAGGAGCACGCAAACGAATCGCATTTGAAGAACCAATCGGTGTGATTCGCATTCGCGTCAAAGCTGCCTTGTAAAGTGAAACTTGTAAAGTGAGTGAGGTATTTGAATTCGTTGGTGGTTGTAGGATACGGTGCCATATCCAAAAATTGTGAAATTAATTGAACTTACTTTGTTTTAATCCTGAAAATACTTTGTTTGTTGCAAATTGAAATTGTTCTGAGAGAAATACATGACATCCAAGAAAAATACCTGACCAAAATTTTGAGTGGCGTATTGTTGCTATTAGCAGATACAACGCTACTGAACTCTGGGGGAAGTTCTCCAAACTACTTATTAATAAATCAAAAATTAATTTAATAGTATTCGGTACACAAAATAATAAAATATTAAAATTATTACAAAACATAAAATTATTAAAACTCCTGATCTGTAAAGCATATTGCAAAAATTATATGTACTGTGATGTTTCCATGTTGATTGACGCGGGTATGAACTATCAGACAACAAACTAATTTTCTTCTCTTCCTTAATGAATGTGTCACAAAAATTTCAAAACCACTAATTTGAAATTAAAGACATTTTTGTAAATATATATTTCGACAACTATCTAACAAAACAGTTGTCATCAAAAATTTTTCCCACCTATTACTTTTTACGAACAAAATGAAACCATCTATTGCCAGCTGAAACAGTTTTTATTCAAATTTTTCTGCGAAATTAAATGGCGTTTCTTACCTAAGTTACTGCGCTACAAAACCTATTGCGAACAATATCCAATCGTGAAATCTACTTATTTTCACATAAAAACTAATAACTCCTTATTTCTTTCAAACCAACCGCTACTATAGACTTTTTTACCCAAGACCCAACCTACTATTATATGACATACATACAGGTAATGTACATTTTCTTTTCGCGCAATTGGCCATTCCGACAAGTCGCGCGACCAATTTGGTATTTGCTCAAATTTTCCGCATTCGCATGTTCCTGCGAATTCGCATTCACAGTGATTGGACTTATTCGCTACGTCTTGCATATGTTTTCCTTATGTTCAAACCGTTCGCATTCGCATTCGCATTCACGTTGATTGAATCTTGGCCTATAGTTCGTTCATTTCAGTGAAGGGAAACATTTTTAATAATTTGCGAAGAAAATTAGTATTAAACTCGTTTCGCCGAAAATTACATATATATATATATATATATTATATATATATATATTATATATATTATATATATATATGTATATATATATATATGAATATATATAAATATATATATATATATATATTATATATATATATATAATATATATATATATATATATATTTATATTATATATATATATATATTATTATATATATATATTTATTTATATATTATATATATATATATATTATATATAATATATATATATATATATATATATATATATATATATATAACTATATATATATATATATATATTTATATATATATATATATATATATATATATATATATATATATATATATATATATATATATATATATATATATATATATATATATATATATATCAGCATTATGATTTTCCGAGATAATCTCTGGAGTGGCCAATCCGATTGAGCTGAAATTTTTGGAGAACGTAGATGTACACAAAAGGTAGGTCCATGACTTGCTAAAATTCAGATATCCGAAACCTTTTGGCGGCGGCGAGTGTTTTAGTGAATTTTGAGGTACTCTTATATTTCCAAGCACTGTAAATTTTTGTTAAGAAAAAGTATAAGAAATGAAAATTTATTATGTTCTAAGCTTGTAAATGGTAAAGAATTGGAAATTTTGAGTCGTGTGTAGGTGCAGCATGCCTAAAAAAAAACAAGGATTTTTTTTCCAATTTTGATTTGTCATTACTTCTGACAAAAATATTGGATCATCGTGAAAATTGCAGAGCGTATTGATGTTGACTAAGACTAAGCATTTGTGCGGGTAACCCTGTAGCTACGGCAGGCTCCTGAAAAAAAATCCTTCAAATCATTGACCCTGCTCAAAAATTTTTGATTTTTGACAATAATTTCAAACCAGTGATAAATTTTGACTTTTGTCCATCATGTCAAATTAAAATTTTGAAAATTTCGATTTGCACAAGAACGGCAACCCATCACCAAACTACCTCTATTTTCAGCACTCGAAATTTCTGTTCACGAGAACTGACGACCGAATTATCCGATCATAATGAAATTGACAGGACATGTTGGCATTAGCTGGAATCAGGTCTGATAGAAGTGATTTTGAAATGCGGACAACCCTGCGGCAGTGGTACCATCCAGAAAAAAACCGGTTTTTAGATAACATTTGATGAAAATTTGGCTGAAAAATTAGAATAGAGTTGCCAGCTATGGTGATTTTTGTCTCCTAAATCTTGCAAATTTGCTCAGCAAAATCAAGCTTTTATCCCTATAACTTCCGGTCCAGTCATGAAATCAAAACGAACTTCGTGCAGTAAATGGACCTTAATGAAAGGCAAATGTCATAGAAATTTTGTAAGAAAATCTTGAAAGGGCTGCCAGCTATGACCATTTTTGTAATTTTTTGGAATTTCTTTACTGAGCGATTTGTCATTAGATTTGTAAATATGAATGACCCTGCAATGAAAATTAGCAACAAATATTAACGATTTAAAAATTTGAAAAGTTTTGAGGGTGATTACCCTAAAGTTCTTTTCACCCGTACAGCTTTCAGCGCAGTGATTCAATCGAAACGAAATTTACTGGTTGAGTTTATCTTAACGTGAAGCAGATTTGGTATAGATTTTGCTTTGCTGCTGACACAGGATAACCAGCGTTGGCCATTTACGTAAATATTGCACCAACGGTTGCTTCAAATTACGTACTCATATGCAAAGTATTTGCAATAAAAATAAGAAACCAATTTTTAAATTTTCCGAGTTTTGAACATTTTTTGGATGACAGCTTCAAACAACGTTTAACCGCTGAAACTTTCGGTGAAATCCTGCGATGAGAACAAAATTCAAAGGATAAGTTTATTTGAGTATGAACTTTTTATGGTAAACTTATTGCTGCTTCGTTCGGAAAGTGTTGCCAGCACTGAACATTTTCATCATTTGTGTTATAGTTGAGTTTTGTTGCTTTGGATAAGGAATGGTTGATATGATTCTACAAAAAAGTGTATAACGTCTTTCCACATTTTTTTGTCATCCAAAGACAATTTCTTCGAAAATTAGTTTTCTAGCGGTTCTGATGCGCTAGACTTTTTTTAGTTCGTTCGTTCATGAACGACCAAAGTCTATTGTTTATGCTATCAATACAAATTTATTATTTGTTCGATATCTTTCCGATGTTTCGATACTTATGTAAATTAAGTTTTTAATGTTAACCTAATTTATTTCGCATACTGCTAATGCTTCATGATGTTTTTGGATTTAAATACGCGTTAGCATATTCGATATTTTATTATTGGTGTTCAATAAGAATCATAAGTAGTATGAACAATGGTCAACGGTCATTTTTGATACAATGTAAAGCTATGTTGTGGAGAATGAAACGTAGCAAATGTAAAGTAAGCAACATTAAGATATAAAAATAATGAATTAACGTAAATAAAATCAATCTAAGCGTGGGAAAGCCCTATTATTTAGGCTGCTTAGGGCGCTAAGGTTAGTTGAGCTCTGACACTGAGCTTGAACTCGACAGTTCTATTACATTACCTAGTTTTTGGTACTGTACTAGAAGTTAGTGCTGTCATAGAATCCTCCAAAGGTAAAAATAAGTACTGAACTTATTCTTCGTCACCTGGTAGTAGTTGAAGCTGAGTTCTTGTACTGTACTTGAGCTCAACATTTCAACTAAATCACCTGGTTTCTGGTATTGCACTTGAAATCAGTGTCCTAAAAGAACTCTCTCTGAAAGCCAGGATAAGTACTGTACTTAGTCTACGCCCGATCGCCCGATTGATATCAGGTGCTGGATTTATATCAAGAGCGATTCAAGAAAAGCCTTGGTCGTTATATAAAAACATTATTCAAACAATTTTTGGTGCAATATTTACAAAAATATCTGGTGCTGGCAGCCCTGTGCTAGCATCACAGCCAAAATCATACCAAATCTGCTTCACGTTAAGCTACACCTACCCTGTGAAGTTTAGTTTCGATTGAATGACTGCGCTGAAAGTCACAGGGGTGATAAATTTTACCACCCGCAAAACTGTTTAAATTTTCGAAAACTAAATATTTGTGGTTAATTGTCATTGCAGGATTAATCCCATTGGAAAATTTTATGACAACGTTTAGTTAAGAAATACCAAGAAATTACAAAGCCTTTTCATGATTTTTCAACTAGATTTCTTGTGAATTTGGCATATAACGAGGATCCTTTGATACATGAATTTCGTTCTGATTTCATGGCTGCATCAGAAGTTACAGGGGAAACAGCTTTTTTTGCTGAGCAAACTTACAACATTTAGGGGACAAAAACTACCATAGCTGTTTAATTAATAACTAACTTATTAAATTACTTAATTTTTTAGCCAAATTAATACCGAACGCGGTTTGAAGTAAGGTCCAGCTACTATGTTAATTTCGTTGTAATCTGTTTGCTAAATTGGAAGTTATGGGCCGACAAAACTGGTTTTTATTAGTAATTTTTCAAGATGCCACCACTGCCACAGAGTTGACCGCATTTCAAATTCATTTCTTTCAGACCAGGTCCTAGTTAATACCAACAGTTTCTGTGAATTTCATATTGATTGGATAATCCGGCCGTCAGTTCTCGTCATCAGAAGTTTCAAGCGCTAAAATAGAGGTAGTTTGGTGATGGATTTCCATTCTGGTGCAATGCGAATTTTAACAAATATTTATTAAAAATATTGGCCAAGGGTAGAGTTCATAAATAATTTGAATTTATTTTCAAAAAGCAAACATTTTCCAGAAGAGTCGAAGATTCGAAAGATTTTTTTCGCATCATTGCCGTGGCTACAGGGTTTTCCGCACAGTTTTGAAAGGCCATGTTTGTAGAGCTTTCACCAACATCAATACATTCTGCAAATTTCATAATGGTCCAATGTTTCTGGCAGATAATATGACAAATCTAAATTTGAAAAAATCCTTGCCTATTTTAGGCACTAAGCGCCCACAGTGGGTTGATAAGTTCCACATTTTTATCATTTACAAGCATAAATTGCAGAGTTGCATTTTGTATGTGAACGGGTCAGTCGTGCTCCGGGGCCGACCTCTTGATCCAAGTTAAGCAGAGTTTTGGCAGTGTAATCAATTCTATCTGGTACCATGGTATGTCCTGTACCCAACACAACTTGGTGAGCCCGTACCATCCTAACACCATCTAATTGATGGTTATCAGTGATCGAAAGGATAGTTACGCTTGATTCGCTCAAGGTCTATATTGCAGACATAACACTGCTTTTGACTTTGTTCGGATCGTCGTAACTTGTTTTGATTGCGTATAACTGTAAATTTCCGTTGCGTGCTGCACGTTTTGTTTTTCAATTGTGCTTTGGGTTGGTTTTTATTAATTTTTCAACGTTAAAGTCATGCATGGTATTAAATAGAATTTTGCAATGTTCGCGGGATAAGAAAGAATAATTTTTCAGTCTATTGTCATATATCCATACACAAACCGGCAATTTTGGCACTAAGTAAGGTCGTTTTTGACACTTATATCTATCAGTACCACATATCTGGTTATCACGTAGTGCCCCGCTTCTCTCCTCAAAGAAGAATTGCAATTTATGTGCGTAATAATGTGCCGTTTATCAGCTTTAACCACTTTACTGTTGCTAACCCAGAGTTTAATTATCTCTGGATTAAATTCAAATTTGCTAAGCACACCCTTTCTTTGCTTTTTATACTGCAGCCCTGACATGTCTGATCCAGATATATTTCGTTCCTTTGATGCACTGTCTTTTGACATTGACAAAATGCTTGAGACATCCCCCTTCATCTGAAATCATTCTTGCCGTTGATTTCAATGTGCATAACGTCTATTGGCTCAGACAATCTTCCACCACAAGCCCGGTGGTCAGGCACGTTGAGCTTTCTAGCAAGTTGTTCAATTTGGAGCAGTTAGTAGATTGTGCAACGAGAATTTCCGACGCATCTGGGCACAATGCAAATCTTTTAGATTTGTTTTAAACTTCACACCCAGATAAGTATTCGATCTCAGTCTCTGCGCCTCTTGGCAACTCGGACCACAATGTGATCTCGGTCCACTTTAACATTTCTTCTCTGATTAACACTTATCAGTTTCTCACCAAACGGCTGGTCTGGCATTATGGCATGTGCTTACTGGACTGCATTTAGAAAATACATCAGAGAGATCGACTGCACCGATTGTTTTGCAAAAAAAAAACGTCGAATGTATAGCTTCCACCATAACCGACATCGGATGATATGGAATGTACTCTTTGATCCCAGATGCCTAATGAAGCCAACCACCACCTCATGGCTAAGTTACCAATATCAAGAGGTCATTCGCATTAAAGAGGCGGCATTCCAATCTTACAAGCTTTCTCCGTCTGATGATTTAAAAAAAAACTTTACAAAACCGCTTGCAATACCTGTACAACCATTATCAGAAGAGTTAAACTCCAGTGGGACCAAAAAATTAAACAGAAGGCTCTTGCAAGCCAGAAAGAAAGCAAAAAACTCTCGTCGCTTGATAAAAGGATTAAAAGCAACGTCTCTAGTTCCTAGGTGCCACCTCTTCTTCATGGTGGTTATGTACGTACTGAGTCACTGGATAAAGTAATCTTTCTGCTGAGATTTTCGCTACAAACTCTTGCTTTTCACCTTCATCACTGAGTCCTTTTAGTCCTCCAATAAGCGCTTCTAAGCAAGGACCTCTATTTTTTTCCACACGAGAGAGGTATTGAAAATACTCGCCAAGCTTGACGTTTCCAAATCTGCGGGACCTGATACTAAGGTGCTGCCCCTCCACCTTAGCTAAACCGCTACGCAAATTATTCAACCTATCATATTCGACTGGAAAATTTCCTTCCGCATGGAAGCTTGCACACGTTCAGCCCAAACCTAAAATAGGGGAAGCCTGTGATCACTCGAACTATCGACATATTGCAATCGTTTCGGTTCTGTCTAAAGTATTTGAATCACTCGTGAACTCAAAATTAATGAAATATCTTCGGAAAACCGTTGTCTCCATAGCTTTGGTGAAGAAATGGTCGTTTCTCGTGACATTTCGAAAGCCTTTGAAAGAGTTTGACACCCTGCCCTATTAGCCCCGTCCTCTTCAAGTGGGTTGAAATTTTCCTTGTAGATCGCTCCTTTAGAGTTGTTTTGGATGGACTCAAAATCGTGTGTACTCACCACCAATGCCGTGGCTCCGCAAGGACATTTTCTTTCACCAACTCTTTTCCTCTTATATATAAATGACCTCCTTTCTTCCACTTTCAATCCGATTCAATGTTTTGCCGATGACAGCACCCTTGACTTCACGTACCCTTTTGACAGAGTGGCCAAGTCTCGCGAAAATGCTACTTCTATTAGTAGAGATCGCATGCTTGCATCGCTAAACAGGGACCTATTAAACATTATCGCTTGGTGCTCAGCGCACCGTGTTGTGTTTAATGTACCCAAAACCAAATGCTGTCGTCTTTCGCTCAGACCTTATCCTCCTCCTACTAGCCACACTTTTTCCGTTGATGGTGTGCGTATTTCTGAATCACCCTCACTTAACCTATTAGGATTCAGCATCTCCAGCAAACTAAACTGGACCGGCCACATTTTTCAAATTGCGAAAAATGCCAGGAAATGCCTAGGTTTCCTTCAGAGAGGCAAGAAATACTTTACAACATCATACAAATGGCACATCTACAAAACTCTCGTAAGGCCAATACTTGATTATTACTCCCATATATGGGCTAGGGCAGGCCGCACTGTTTTAGTGGAACTAGACAAAGTCCAACGTAAAGCTCTCAAGCTTGTTTGCGATGAAACTATTACCTCACGTTTTGAGTCCCTCGAGCACTGACGTAATGTGGGTTGTTTTTCTCTTCTTTATCGCTTTTATTATAGTCTTTGCTCTAATGAATTGAGCCTCTCAACGCGCTCACTCTCATACCCTTTCGATCAGTTCCAGTCATACCGTCAAATTTCACGATTCTTTCTTATCTAGGTCAATACGTATATGGAACAGCCTGCCATCTTCTGTTTCCGCCGCCGACTATGAGCTACAATTGTTCACGTGAACGGCGCATCCCATCCTTTCTTCCTTCTCTTAAATTTCCTTCTGCCAACGCTTTGCTGTAGCAAAATATGGCATCGCCTGAACATTGGCATCATTATAGAAAAAAAACACCCAATAAACTTTCATTTTCTATCCTTACTTTTAAGAAAAAATTAGCTGTGCATAAAAATGTAGGGGTACCTCAAATTCACGAAAATCCCACCGCCGCCAGAGAGTCAAAAATATCTTAATTTTAACAAGTCACTGCACAAGTCTTAGTTTACATATATTGTTACACTCCAAATTTATGTTGATATTTCAATAGTGATACTGGTTCAAGTAATTACCTGGAGACCACGTTGTTACCAGGCGGGTGGTTTTTGGGCCGACCGAGCCCACGGAGACGGGCGTGGGCACCCCGCGTTTCGTGCCAAAAACGCCCCTAAACCTGCCGCGAAACGCAAAGTCGGCAAGCCAGCACCCTGATTTGTTTCAGGAACAATACTTCAGTACGTTTTCCACTCAAATTTTTAGCCACAGTTCACTGATTTCACTTATAATTTTTTTTGTTCACTATGCTTCACATTCACAACCTGACGTTCCTCACACGACTCTGCTCCAGCAATCCCTCATTCCAACTCCCCCATAACTCGTTTCTTCTACTGCCCAAGAACCTGTTCGCCCACGCCACAACCTGTTCTCAAGCGACCCGATGCCACTCAAACTCTTTCTCGTAACACTCTCCCCTTGTTAAAAGAGAATTTTCTCGAAATTTTCTCCCCTGAACTAACATTAGTACTAATCACTAACTCTCCTACTACAGAACACTATTGCTACCGGATCCTTATTAATTCGATTATGCTACGTATCTCTCTCATTCAAACTTAAACGCCTTATTCATAATACTATGGTAACCCTATCACTCCACTCATTGTCTTACTGCTAACTTCCACCTATTACCTTACTACTAATCTCCACCTATTGCCTTATTACTAACCTCCACATATTGCCGTACTACCATCCTATACTTTATCCTAGGGTGAATGCTCCTAATGGCTAATGCTACGCTAGCTTCATAAATTTAGTTACGCTACGTTGCTTACTCTATAATACCCCTACGTTAACTTCAATTCCTTCTTTTTTTGATTGTCACTAGACTACGTAGGGTTTCAGGTCCTTTGAACTCCATATGCCAGCGTAACGACCTTCCTCATACATTGAAGGTGATAGTTTTTTCTTCACAGTGAAGGGTCCTTTGTACTCCGGGGCTACTTTGGCTGAAAAGTATTGTCCAGTATCTGACAGGACATAATTGCGCCTCCATACTTTCTCGTGCAAGAAAAATTCATCAGCTCGCTTTCTCAGGTTTTAATGGCATTTGCCCGTCTGCGCATGTTGTTGGAGTCGAGATAGTACATCCAGTCTAATTCTTTCTAAAGCGACTGCTCTCTGCTGGGTATTGGTACCCTCCTCTCCGTCACTAGGTATCTCAATCTCCTTCCGCTTCGTTATCATTTCGCGCCCAAAATTGACAAAGTACGGGGTGAATTTAGTGGTGGCGCTCGTACTAGTACGTAGAGCGCAACCTATCTCAGCTAAGTGGGTGTCCCATTGACTTTGGTTGTCCGAGACGTAGGTTAGCAGCATACGCTTTAGATCCTGGTTAAGCCGTTCAACTGGATTTGCCTGTGGATGGTAGAGCGCTGTAAATTTTATTTCGGCACCAAACGAGTGCACTAACGCCAGGAATGCCTGAGATCAAAACTGCACTCCATTATCGTTACGGATTACCTATGGCACTTTGAAGAGCAGAAACACCTCCTACCGTTGCAGCTCGAAGAGGAAATAGTAAGGGAAACTTAGAGAAGTAGTCAAGTATCTTAAGTATGTACGTGTATCCCCTGGATGTACGTGGTAGTGGCCCCACAAGGTCTACATATATCATCTCCCACGGCTTGGTAGCCTCTCCAGCTCTTCATACCATATATTGCCGAGGTCGATCACGTTCAACCTTGTTTTCTTGACATTTGAAGCACTTGCGCACATAGTTTCGAATAGCTGCGTGCATTTTGGGCCAACAGTACTCGCGCGCGGGACGATCATGTGCTCGGCTAACTCCCATATGGCCGGCAGTTGGTTCATCGTGGCATTCTTTGAGCACTTCAGTCCTCTTTGACTAAGGCACCACTTGCCTACAGCTTCCACAGCCTCCTAGGTCCTGGTGCCCAGCTCAAACTTGCTTCCACAAGGTCTCACCGTTCAAGCGCCATTCTGGAAATTTACCGGGATTCTCCATAACTTGATGTCGCATTCGTTCATACCATTGGTCCTCTGAAGCCGTACCAAGACCTGTTTGGACTACCACTACTGCGCGGGAAAGCACATCTGGGACCAGATGATCTGTGCTTTTCTTGGATGATGAACGGTAATTCGTAGTCCGGGCATGTGAGGACAGGCGCCGTTGACAATTTCACTTTGGCCCGGATAAAAGCACGCTCGCATTCTTTTGACCAGACGAACTTCTGACCCTTCCTGAGAAGTGATGTCAAAGGTGCCACCAAACTGGTGAAATCCGGTATAAACCGTCGGTACCATGACACCATCCCCAAAAATTGTCGGACGCCCTTGACATTAGCAGGGCGAGGGATTTGAAAAAGGCACTCTACTTTCTCCGGGTCCACGTTCAATCCATGTGCGTTTACTACATACCCTAGATATTTCAGCTGAGGACGAAAAAACTCACAATTTTCTTTGGACACCTTTACTCCTGCCTGTCAGACTTGCAGGTTTTTTCAAGGTGTTGGGGTACGATAATTGTGTTGTCGAGATATGTTAGTACGTAGGGTTCAAAGTCGGGACCCAATACTCTATCAATCAGTTTTTGCCACGTAGCTGGAGAATTTTGGAGCCCAAATGGCATTCGCCGAAACTGAAACAACTCTCGGTTGGGCACCGTGAAAGCTATAAAATTTTTGTATGCCGATTTAATATCAAGCAAGGAAAGATATTTGGCCTCACAAAGCTGGTCTAATGTTGCCGAATGGCAACATTAGACACGCTGGCGAAAATGGCAAGGAATTTGCATCCCTTTTCGACACTTTGTTCAGTTTCCTTTACTCGACACAGAACCGATATGAACCGTCGTTCTTTTTGACGAGAAGTATTGGGAACGCCTACAGGCTAGTTGAAAGCTTGACGATTCCTGCGTCCATTATTTCTTTTAACTTGGCATCTATGTGCTTTTGTATGGCAAAGGAGACCGGGTAATAGTGTTGTTTGATGGATGGCGATGATGTTTGAATTACGTGCTCAACCATTGCCGTACATCCAATGCCTAGTCCCATCAACGCGAGTTACCTTCCTAGTAATGCTGCCAGTTTTTCCTCTTCCTTACCGGCCAACCTGGAGCGTTCTTTGCGCTGTTCTTTCATAACCCCCTCCAATGCATGGAAAACATTGTATTGATATTCTCGAAGATTCAGCACTATCCCAAACTGACGAATAAAATCAACTCCTAAAATGAGAGGGTGAGGTAGAGCTGGGGCAACCAAAGCCCGTAACCATTTTGTCTGACCTTTCAAATGTAATGGTACATGCACAGTTCCCAATATGGTAACCGGTTCGTCATTTGTGAGCCGAATCGAAGCTCTTGTCGTGGTTTCCAAGGCCACTCCAAGATCTTGGAGTTTTTCCCAACCCTTACATCCAATAATTGTGTTCGATGCGCCTGAATTGGTTGGTTGGTTGGTCGCACGTACGGGTTGTGTGACCCATTCGCTGGCGATTCCAGTACCTCAGAGCTGTTGAGTTCCCAGCCGTGGCCGCTGCAACTTGTGCTAGCTTAGCATTCCCTTAGTACGCCAGGTCTTGCTCGAAAGGTAAAATCTTCTGGTTCGTGGAATTGTAAATAACACTGGAAAATTACGGCACATGTCTGCACAGCTTGCTTGATTTGTCATTTTTTTCAAACTAAATGTATGAGAAAATGGATTTTCTTCACAAATATTGTTTAATTAATTTTTCTAATAGCTATTCTGCTATTCGTTTTAATAGCTATTCTGCAAAGACAAATCTAACAAAGCAAAGATAATAACATTCAGTCCACATTCAGTCCACCTGGCGTACTAAGGGAATGCTAAGCTAGCACAAGTTGCAGCGGCCACGGCTGGGAACTCAACAGCTCTGAGGTACTGGAATCGCCAGCGAATGGGTCACACAACCCGTACGTGCGACCAACCAACCAACCAATTCCGGCGCATCGAACACAATTATTGGGTGTAAGGGTTGGGAAAAACTCCAAGATCTTGGAGTGGCCTTGGAAACCACGACAAGAGCTTCGATTCGGCTCACAAATGACGAACCGGTTACCATATTGGGAACTGTGCATGTACCATTACATTTGAAAGGTCAGACAAAATGGTTACGGGCTTTGGTTGCCCCAGCTCTACCTCACCCTCTCATTTTAGGAGTTGATTTTATTCGTCAGTTTGGGATAGTGCTGAATCTTCGAGAATATCAATACAATGTTTTCCATGCATTGGAGGGGGTTATGAAAGAACAGCGCAAAGAACGCTCCAGGTTGGCCGGTAAGGAAGAGGAAAAACTGGCAGCATTACTAGGAAGGGAACTCGCGTTGATGGGACTAGGCATTGGATGTACGGCAATGGTTGAGCACGTAATTCAAACATCATCGCCATCCATCAAACAGCACTATTACCCGGTCTCCTTTGCCATACAAAAGCACATAGATGCCAAGTTAAAAGAAATAATGGACGCAGGAATCGTCAAGCTTTCAACTAGCCTGTAGGCGTTCCCAATATTTCTCGTCAAAAAGAACGACGGTTCATATCGGTTCTGTGTCGAGTAAAGGAAACTGAACAAAGTGTCGAAAAGGGATGCAAATTCCTTGCCATTTTCGCCAGCTTGTCTAATGTTGCCATTCGGCAACATTAGACCAGCTTTGTGAGGCCAAATATCTTTCCTTGCTTGATATTAAATCGGCATACAAAAATTTTATAGCTTTCACGGTGCCCAACCGAGAGTTGTTTCAGTTTCGGCGAATGCCATTTGGGCTCCAAAATTCTCCAGCTACGTGGCAAAAACTGATTGATAGAGTATTGGGTCCCGACTTTGAACACTACGTACTAACATATCTCGACAACACAATTATCGTACCCCAACACCTTGAAAAACACCTGCAAGTCTGACAGGCAGGAGTAAAGGTGTCCAAAGAAAATTGTGAGTTTTTTCGTCCTCAGCTGAAATATCTAGGGTATGTAGTAAACGCACATGGATTGAACGTGGACCCGGAGAAAGTAGAGTGCCTTTTTCAAATCCCTCGCCCTGCTAATGTCAAGGGCGTCCGACAATTTTTGGGGATGGTGTCATGGTACCGACGGTTTATACCGGATTTCACCAGTTTGGTGGCACCATTGACATCACTTCTCAGGAAGGGTCAGAAGTTCGTCTGGTCAAAAGAATGCGAGCGTGCTTTTATCCGGGCCAAAGTGAAATTGTCAACGGCGCCTGTCCTCACATGCCCGGACTACGAATTACCGTTCATCATCCAAGAAAAGCACAGATCATCTGGTCCCAGATGTGCTTTCCCGCGCAGTAGTGGTAGTCCAAACAGGTCTTGGTACGGCTTCAGAGGAACAATGGTATGAACGAATGCGACATCAAGTTATGGAGAATCCCGGTAAATTTCCAGAATGGCGCTTGAACGGTGAGACCTTGTGGAAGCAAGTTTGAGCTGGGCACCAGGACCTAGGAGGCTGTGGAAGCTGTAGGCAAGTGGTGCCTTAGTCAAAGAGGACTGAAGTGCTCAAAGAATGCCACGATGAACCAACTGCCGGCCATATGGGAGTTAGCCGAGCACATGATCGTCCCGCGCGCGAGTACTGTTGGCCCAAAATGCACGCAGCTATTCGAAACTATGTGCGCAAGTGCTTCAAATGTCAAGAAAACAAGGTTGAACGTGATTGACCTCAGCAATATATGGTATGAAGAGCTGGAGAGGCTACCAAGCCGTGGAAGATGATATATGTAGACCTTGTGGGGCCACTACCACGTACATCCAGGGGATACACGTACATACTTAAGATACTTGACTACTTCTCTAAGTTTCCCTTACTATTTCCTCTTCGACCTGCAACGGTAGGAGGTGTTTCTGCTCTTCAAAGTGCCCTAGGTAATCCATAGCGATAATGGAGTGCAGTTTTGATCTCAGGCATTCCTGGCGTTAGTGCACTCGTTTGGTGCCGAAATAAAATTTACAGCGCTCTACCATCCACAGGCAAATCCAGTTGAACGGCTTAACCAGGATCTAAAGCGTATGCTGCTTACCTACGTCTCGGACAACCAAAGTCAATGGGACACCCACTTAGCTGAGATAGGTTGCGCTCTACGTACTAGTACGAGCGCCACCACTAAATTCACCCCGTACTTTGTCAATTTTGGGCGCGAAATGATAACGAAGCGGAAGGAGATTGAGATACCTAGTGACGGAGAGGAGGGTACCAATACCCAGCAGAGAGCAGTCGCTTTAGAAAGAATTAGACTGGATGTACTATCTCGACTCCAACAACATGCGCAGACGGGCAAATGCCATTAAAACCTGAGAAAGCGAGCTGATGAATTTTTCTTGCACGAGAAAGTATGGAGGCGCAATTATGTCCTGTCAGATACTGGACAATACTTTTCAGCCAAAGTAGCCCCGGAGTACAAAGGACCCTTCACTGTGAAGAAAAAACTATCACCTTCAATGTATGAGGAAGGTCGTTACGCTGGCATATGGAGTTCAAAGGACCTGAAACCCTACGTAGTCTAGTGACAATCAAAAAAAGAAGGAATTGAAGTTAACGTAGGGGTATTATAGAGTAAGCAACGTAGCGTAACTAAATTTATGAAGCTAGCGTAGCATTAGCCATTAGGAGCATTCACCCTAGGATAAAGTATAGGATGGTAGTACGGCAATATGTGGAGGTTAGTAATAAGGCAATAGGTGGAGATTAGTACTAAGGTAATAGGTGGAAGTTAGCAGTAAGACAATGAGTGGAGTGATAGGGTTACCATAGTATTATGAATAAGGCGTTTAAGTTTGAATGAGAGAGATACGTAGCATAATCGAATTAATAAGGATCCGGTAGCAATAGTGTTCTGTAGTAGGAGAGTTAGTGATTAGTACTAATGTTAGTTCAGGGGAGAAAATTTCGAGAAAATTCTCTTTTAACAAGGGGAGAGTGTTACGAGAAAGAGTTTGAGTGGCATCGGGTCGCTTGAGAACAGGTTGTGGCGTGGGCGAACAGGTTCTTGGGCAGTAGAAGAAACGAGTTATGGGGGAGTTGGAATGAGGGATTGCTGGAGCAGAGTCGTGTGAGGAACGTCAGGTTGTGAATGTGAAGCAGAGTGAACAAAAAAAATTATAAGTGAAATCAGTGAACTGTGGCTAAAAATTTGAGTGGAAAACGTACTGAAGTATTGTTCCTGAAACAAATCAGGGTGCTGGCTTGCCGACTTTGCGTTTCGCGAAAGGTTTAGGGGCGTTTTTGGCACGAAACGCGGGGTGCCCACGCCCGTCTCCGTGGGCTCGGTCGGCCCAAAAACCACCCGCCTGGTAACAACGTGGTCTCCAGGTAATTACTTGAACCAGTATCACTATTGAAATATCAACATAAATTTGGAGTGTAACAATATATGTAAACTAAGACTTGTGCAGTGACTTGTTAAAATTAAGATATTTTTGACTCTCTGGCGGCGGTGGGATTTTTGTGAATTTGAGGTACCCCTACATTTTTATACACAGCTAATTTTTTCTTAAAAGTAAGGATAGAAAATGAAAGTTTATTGGGTGTTTTTTTGCTATAATGATGCCAATGTTCAGGCGATGCCATATTTTGCTACAGCAAAGCGTTGGCAGAAGGAAATTTAAGAGAAGGAAGTAAGGAGGGGATGCGCCGTTCACGTGAACAATTGTAGCTCATAGTCGGCGGCGGAAACAGAAGATGGCAGGCTGTTCCATAAACGTATTGACCTAGATAAGAAAGAATCGTGAAATTTGACGGTATGACTGGAACTGATCGAAAGGGTATGAGAGTGAGCGCGTTGAGAGGCTCAATTCATTAGAGCAAAGACTATAATAAATGCGATAAAGAAGAGAAAGGCAACCCACATTACGTCAGTGCTCGAGGGACTCAAAACGTGAGGTAATAGTTTCATCGCAAACAAGCTTGAGAGCTTTACGTTGGACTTTGTCTAGTTCCACTAAAACAGTGCGGCCTGCCCTAGCCCATATATGGGAGTAATAATCAAGTATTGGCCTTACGAGAGTTTTGTAGATGTGCGCTTTGTATGATGTTGTAAAGTATTTCTTGCCTCTCTGAAGGAAACCTAGGCATTTCCTGGCATTTTTCGCAATTTGAAAAATGTGGCCGGTCCAGTTTAGTTTGCTGGAGATGCTGAATCCTAATAGGTTTAGTGAGGGTGATTCAGAAATACGCACACCATCAACGGAAAAAGTGTGGCTAGTAGGAGGAGGATAAGGTCTGAGCGAAAAACGACAGCATTTGGTTTTTGCTATTCGTTTTAATAGCTATTCTGCAAAGACACATCTAACAAAGCAAAGATAATAACATTCAGTCCACCCGTTCTTTAGTTATAGATAGTGAAACTTACCCGGCTTATATATATATATATATATATATATATATATATATATATATATATATATATATATGTATATATATATATACATATATATATATATATATATATATATATATATATATATATATATATATATATATATATATATATATATATATATATATATATATATATATATATATATATATATATATATATATATATATATATATATATATATATAAGAGTCCACAGATGACGATCACATTCACTCATTCATTCGCATACGATCTGGATCTAACTCCCCATTTTTGTAGCATTATACTTTATTATTTGTTGTTAATTAAAAGTTACTTATAAAATTTACAACGAATTATTAGGTGTCACGAAGGACCATCATTGGCGATCCTGCCTAAAAACGACAACAAACATCGCTCATCTGAGCTGACGATCTCGATTCACACTTTTTCCAGCGGATAACACCACGATGACACCGAGAAAAGACCCAACGAAGGACAAATCTGCAAGCACTGCCCACAACGCCTAGCAGTCCGCAGACGACAAACACGAACGAACAAACTCATAGAAAACAACTCCCTCAAACATTTGATCGACTCCGGAAGTACGCCATCACAATCAAAACATACAAATGCCAGTTAGGTCAATCTAAAAAACGCTTTTTGGGACACACGATAACATTGCATGGATTGAAACCTCCTCCAGAGAAAACAGAAGGCGTATCCGCGGTTCCAAAGCCCAGCATCATCCATCAACTGAAATTTTTCTTTGGCATGCTCAACTTTTACAGACGATTCCTGCCGCATGCTGCACAGAGCCAACGTCTACTGCAAAGATTGATAATCGGAAATTGAAAGCAAGATAAGACCACATTGGAATGGACTGACGATCACGCAAGAGCATTTGAGAAGTGCAAAGCAGATTTAAGCAATGCATCATCGCAAGCGCATCCTGATCCATCAGGAATTTGGTCACAATCCGTAGACGCTTCAGACGAAGGAATCGGAACCGTTCTACATCAGACTACGAAGTCTGGTACATCACCTCTAGGATTCTTTTCACGCAAGCTGACCGCCTTCCAGCGACGATACAGTACCTACCATAGGGAACGACTGGCGATCCACGAAGCGATGAAACACTTCCGACACATACCCGAAGGCAGAGTATTCACAGTATTTTCGGACCACAAGCTATTACAATTACCCTTCAAACAACGGCCGGAGAAAGCATCACCGAGGCAATAACAACAATTAAACTTTTTTTTTAGTTCACGGTTCTCATCCGCCACATCCCGGGCCGGGATAACACTATCGCGTATTATTTGTCTTGGGTAAGTGCTATCAACACCATCGACTTCTTTTCTCTCGCTTCAACTCAACAACACGATCAGGAACTTCAGCGCTTGATTGAAGATCAAACGCAACAGCTCAAATGGAAGAAGCAGGAACTGACTGGCTTAAACACGAACAACCATGGCTTTGTGCATCCTGACAACCGCGCGACGAGGAGACTTATCACCGACCGTTTTTTCTGGAAAGCCATGAACGTTGATATAAACAACTTCGTCCGGAGCTGTATCGCCTGCCATCAAAACAAAGTTGGACGCCACGTGAAGTCCACACTTCAGCTACACGCTTCCAGATGCCAGGTTCGAGCACATCAACGCCGATCTCATCGGACCATTATCACCAAGTCGGGGATACTGATACTGCTTGACCATCATCGACAGGCTCGCGCGTTGGCCTAAAGCTTTCCCCCTCCAGAACATCACTACAACATCAGTCGTCGAGGCGCTAGTCAACGCGCAGGCTAACCGCTTCGGAGTACCAGCACGGATCACTACTGATCTGGGACGCCAGTTCGAGAGCCAAATCTTTGCTGAGCTGACATGGAAGTTAACATTTGTCGCGGTATGGACGGCAAAAAAAAACACACGTTTACCTTATGACAAATGTATTAAATCGAATCTGGTTAAAGACTGAAGCTAAAGTACAATAATTACTACTATATATTACTTCCAAATTGCTTATTCAATAAAAGAAATCATGTCATATTTTGTTAATACAATTTTGCTTACTCGCTATGATCTAAATTGTTACTTCCAAATTGCTTATTCAATATAAGAAATCATGTCATATTTTGTTAATACAATTTTGCTTACTCGCTATGATCTAAACTGAAACAACTATGATCTAAACTGAAACAAAACAATTTGCATGAGACCGCACCAAGTTCAATGGGGTCAAACTGAAACAGCTATGATCTAAACTGAAACAAAGCAATTTGCATGAGACCGCACCAAGTTCAATGGGGTCAATTACTACACCTGCCCGATTACCTGGGATGAACGGCCTGCGGAAATAGCTGACAACGGAAATAATTAATTGGCATGTGCCGTATGGAATGAAATGAGTGTATAAAGTGGCACGTGGGGAGTGTGATAACTCCTCCCTCCTCAAAAATCTGTGTCTCACTGATTAGAATGACAGCGTGATAGGATTTGAATGATTATAACCCGAACTTACGCTAGGACTCACGTTAAACACATGTTTCTTTCGAGGGTAGAAAATCCATAATCCCACCACCAGGATTCCTATGAATAGAATTATTAGTGTGTCAGAGACAACTGATACAGTATTAACAAGAGGAATATTCCGTAACTTTTTTACATTCTCCAAATGGAGTTGATGCAGGTATTCAAGATCTAATTTAATTTCGTGCTCGGTTAAATTGCTATCTAAGGCAGGGGCAAAAAATTAAAGGTTCTAACTTCCTTACTGATGTATTCGACATTATCAACCCAAATTGTGTCGTTTTGAAAGTTTACAAGGTAGGTACCATTAAGAATTCTAGATACATTCCCGTAACGAAGATTTCCATGGAAGTTAGTCACGTAAAGAGTGTTCTTGTCGACAAGCTCAATAATTGGTCTTGCATGGAACTGATAGTCAAAAATGGCATCATTTCCCTCCAGTATACGAAAAAGACATTCGTTTGAGGTCAATTCCTTTAACTGATTTCTTGAGCATACAAGAGTTTCCCGCATCTTTAGGCATTTTCCAATGATACCGAATCTAATTTTTTGCGCGACAAGCAAACTGGAATAGTTAAGATGGATCATTTAACAGTTTCTGATGGTCGGTCGCACTATAATATGATTTAAGTCAAGGTCCTCGGTTTTGGGAAGGCAAATTACGTACAAGAGTAACGAATCTTTAATTAGCACCATTGGTTCTGCATACTCTAGAGCAGTGGTGGGCAAACGGTCGATCGCAATCGACCGGTCGATCGCGAACATTTCGACAGTCGATCACAGACATTTTTAATAATTTACTAGGTTATTTTGAAATGTGAACTAAAAATTTAGTAGACGATTTATTCAGTACATTTTGGAATGGGCTTTAGCTTAATAGATCCAATCGGACAGTCCACGCAGTTTCAGCTCACACAAAAGCTCGCTGAGCCTTGGTAGCAGAGAAGCCAAAGGGAAAATCCGAAAAAGCTATGCTCTCGATTTGTGCAATTTATAGATTTATATCATTTTAGTAAAACTGCTTCACTTAATCTCGTATAAGTATATGGTTGTTTCATTTCCTTAAATCTCTCTGTTCTAAAGTACAAACTTTATATTTTTGCTTCCCGCTATACACCCTGCCTGCATTTGCATTCGTCTCCTTGCTACCGAGATAGTAAATTGTCACATACAGCGTAACAAAGGTTAATCTCAATTTTAGATAAAATCAAATTTTAAATTAAAATCTTTTCACGCCAATTTAGTTTGTGCAGTTCATTCTTTCGAGCTAAAAAGTGACATTTGGTGGTTGAATGTGAAAATTGAATTGTGTAAATGTCTTTTCAATAACAAAATCGTTTGAAAATTGAAATTCTTGACATCTTATCCGTCAGAAATAATAAGTGTCCCCGTTTTTCTGCATTTTCAAAATTTTTGCTTGAAAGAATGACCAGATAATGGAGACATGTCAAAATTTAGCTTCACGATTAACTCAGTACTAGACTAAATAATGAACTGCACATACTAAATTGCCGTGAAATGATTGGAAACATGTGCCAAAGCTATCTGCATTTTCAAAGCGAAGGCATGTTCCAAGCAATTTTTCACGCTTCAAAGGGAGTACAACTCTTGCTTATTTTTAAGCTAAATTTTCGCCGAAATAAATTTCACGTGAAAATTTGCATGAAAATTTAACGTGAAATCGAAAACAGTACTAAGCTTTAGATGGCTTAGCTGAGGAACCTTTGGCAAAGATTTCTAAATCTTTTGCCTGAAATTATTGCATTTTTGAACACATTGGGAGAAAAACATGAACAATTGGAAGATCCAGTATGGGTGAAGAAATTTGCTTTTCTTACGGATTTTATGGGCCGTTACAGCTTGCTAAATTTACAATCACAAGGAAAACGAAAATATTGTTGACTTGTTGGGTTCGGTAAATGTTTTTTTAAGTAAAATTAAAACCTTTTGCTTCACAATTAAATAGGCAAATTTTTCAAATATGTTCCATAATTTGAAAAACATATTAAATTTACTGGTGAATCTAAAATGCAAAAGCTGAAATACATCTTTCAGTTCGCGAAAAAGTCCGGGGCCTTCGATGGCCGCTTGGACTGAATTTTTTTTCGCCTGGCCCATTTATCTGGTATCACTATGGTCTATGTGTGGTCTATGTGTGGCCTTGTGCCAACTGGTAAAACCTTATCTAACCTACTGGTTAGATTAGAATGTTTTGTCCTGAACTTGAAAATTTTAAACAAGAATTCGAGAGACGATTTGCAAATTTCAATTACCTTCAACCGATTTTTGAATTTATTTCATTTCCTTTTAGAGAATTCGATAACAAGGATATTTCATCAAATCTAGCTCATACTTTACAATTGAATTCATCAGATCTTGAGTTAGAAATTTTCATAATAGCACGCGCAAATGAAAATTATTTTTGGATTTTATTACCATAAAAAATATCCATTATTGAGATTGATGGAAATGAGGATATTTGCATTTTTTTTGGCTTCCATTTATCTATGTGAAACAACGTTTTCTCAAATGAAAAACATCGAACCGCAACTTAGAAGTTCTCTGACTGATGACCACTTAATGGCATCTATTTGAAAAATTAATTCAAAATTTTTATTAATAAAGTACATTGCACAAAGTAGTAATGCAATGTATTAATATCAATAAAGACTTAAATTAAATTTTTATTTGTTTTTTATTTAACCCATTTTTCGAAGTCGATTGGCATAAATTAAAAAAACTCTAGCGCACCTGAACCGCTAGAAAACTAATTTTCGAAGAAATTGTCTTTGGATGACAAAAAAATGTGGAAAGACGTTATACACTTTTTGTAGAATCATATCAACCATTCCTTATCCAAAGCAACAAAACTCAACTATAACACAAATGATGAAAATGTTCAGTGCTGGCAACATTTTCCCAACGAAGCAGCAATAAGTTTACCTTCACAAGCTCATACTTAAATCAACTTATCCTTTGAATTTCGTTCTCATCGGAGGATTTCGTCGAAAGCTTTAGCGGTTAACGTTGTTTGAAGCTGCCATCCAAAAAATGTTCAAAACTCAGAAAATTTAATAATTGGTTTCCTAGTTTTATTGCAAATGTTTTGCATATGTATATGTAATTTGAAGCACCTGTTGATGCAATAGTTACGAAAATGGCTAAAGCTCGTTACCCTGTGTCAGCAGCAAAGCAAAATATATACCAAATCTGCTTCACGTTAAACTAAACCCAACCAATAAATTTCGTTTCGATTGAATCACTGCGCTGAAAGTTATACGGGTGAAAACTTTTCAAATTTTTAAAGCGTTAATATTTGTTGTTAATTTTCATTGCTGGATCGTTCCCATTTGCAAATCTAATGACATAATCGCGCAGTAAAGAAATTCCAAAAAATTACAAAAATGGACAACGCTGGCAGCACTTTCACGATTTTTGTACGAAATTCCTATGACATTTGGCTCACATCAAAATCTATTTACTGCATTAACTTCATTTTGATATCATGACTGCACCGGAAGTTATAGGGAAAAAAGCTTTATTTTGCTGAGCAAATTTGCAAGATTTTGGAGACAAAAATCACCATAGCTGGCAACCCTATTCTAATTTTTCAGCCAAATTTTCATCAAATGTTATCTTAAGTAAGATCCAAATATTGTGTGAATTTCGTTTACATCTGATGGCTGAATCGGAAGTTATAGGCCAAAGACCGGTTTTTTTTCTCATTGATTTTTCAAGATGGCACCACTGCCACAGGATTGCCCGGATTTCAAAATTATTTCTATCAGACCTGGTCCTAGTTGATACCAACATGTCTTGTAAATTTCATTATGATCGGATAATCCGGTCTTCAGTTCTCGTGAACAGAACTTTCGAGTGCTGGAAATAGAGGTAATTTAGTGATGGGTTGCCGTTCTTGTGCAAATCGGAATTTTAAAAATTTCAAATTGACATGATGCACAAACGTTAAAATTTATCAATGATTTGAATTTTTTGTCAAAAATCAAAAATTTTTCAGGAGGTTCAATGATTTGTTGATTTTTTTTCAAGAGCCTGCCGCAGCTACAGGGTTACGCGCACTACCTTGGAAATCCATGTGTATTAAACTTTAGTCAACATCAATACGCTCTGCAAATTTCACGATGATCCAATGTTTTTGTTAGAAGTAATGACAAATCAAAATTTGAAAAAAAATCTTTGCCTACTTTTAGGCACGCTGCACCCACACACGGCTCAAAATTTCCAATTCTTTACCATAAACAAACTCAGAACATAATAAGTTTTCATTCCCAATACTTTTTTTGAACAAAAATTCATGCAGCTTGGAAATATAGGAGTACCTCAAAATTCACAAAAACGCTCGCCGCCGCCAAACGGTTTAGGATATCTGAATTTAAGCAAGTCGTGGACCTACCTACTATATACATCTACGTTCTCCGAAAGTTTCAGCTCAATCGGATTGGCCACTCCAGAGATTATCTCCCTTAATCATTTTGATGATATATATATATATATATAAAGAAATATGAATTTTCGGCGAAACGAGTTTAATACTACTTTTCTTCGAAAATTAGTAAAAAAACTCTAGCGCACCTGAACCACTAGAAACACTAATGTTCGAAGAACAGTAGAAGAATCGTGCAGGTTTTGAGTGCATATTCCACCACATGCGCTGCTTATTACGGCCAAATTGTTTCAAATGCCACGTTTTACTTTTGTCTCAAGAATGCATTATAACTCATATGGTAGAAGGTTTCAGATATTACCACTGGCATGAATTTCAACGTTTATGAGAGCAAACACGGGTTAATTATATTCGTTATCAGTTGCTTATTTCACAAAATTTTGAAAGCAGCATCTCATATAACATCAATGAAGAAAATGCTCAGTGCCTGCAGCACTATAACTGAAGTTGGAGTTTGGGGCTGCGATCCGAAAAATTTGCAGAACTTTGGGAATTGAAACATCGGTTATTTATTTTCATTGTAAATGTTTCCGGTATGAATACTAACTGTAAGCATTTATTGATACAAAAGTAACACAACCGACTCGTGCTGGCAACCTTTCGCCAGTATCAAAGCCAAGAATATATCACATCTGCTTCACGTTGTTATATAACATTAGAAGTTATAGGAGTATAAAGAAATTCAGGGTTACCTGCAGCAAATTTTTACAAATAATCGAAAGCTTAATATTTGCTGTTTATTGTCACTACAATATCATAGCCAATTGAAAATTCTACGTTAAAACCGCTTAATAAAGATATTGCAAACAAACACAAAACCAACAATAGCTGGCAACCCTATCATGGCTTTCAACTATCTCAACCAAATTTGGCTTGAATAATGTTTATAATAGGTTCCAGTAATTGTATGAAATTCGTATTGAGTTCATGACTGCACTGGAAGTTATAGGGCAAAAAGTTTTATTTTCCTGAGCAAATTTTCAAAACCAAAGACACAAAAATTACCATAGCTGGCAGCACCAATCGAATTTTTCAACCAAATTTCTATCAAACAGAGTTTAGAGTAAGGTTCAGCTACTGTGTCAATTTCATGAAAATCTGGTAACTAATTCACATTTCATAGGGCAAAAAGCATTTTTTTTTCTTTGTAATTTTTCAAGATGGCACCACTGGAACACAGTTGCCTACAATTCAAAATCGCTTCTATCAGACCTGGCCCTACTAAAGTCCAATGCATTCTGTAAATTTCAATTCTATCTGATGATTGATTCGTGAGTTCCCGTGAACAGAAATTTTTGAAGCTAAAAATATAGGTTAACTGAAAAAGGGTTACCGTTCTTGTCCGACATGAAATTTCCAAAGTTTTACTTTGACTGTGTAGATTAAGCATAAGATTTGTATACAGATTGGTTTTATTGTAGAAACGGACATTTTTTAGGATATTCGATGGTTTGAATGTTTTCACTTTCAAATTTTTATTTTTTCAAATTCAAGACACCAAAATTATCATAGCTGGCAGCTCCAACCGAATTTTTCAACCAACTTTCTACCAGACGTAGTTTGAAGTAAGATGCAACTACGGTGTAAATTTCATCAAAATGGAATGATTCAATCAGAATTTATAGGGCTAAAAGCAGTTATCTTTTTTAGTGATTTTTCAAGATGGCACCACTGGCACAGAATTACTTGCAATTCAAAATCACTTCTATCAGACCTGGTCCTATTTAAGACCAATACATTCTGCAAATTTCAATAAATTCTGTTCATCGCATCGTGAGTTTCCGTGAACAGAAGTTTTTGATGCTAAAAATATAGGTAACTTGGGCAAGGGTTACCAGGCGTGCCCGTTATATCATATCAAATTTTTTTCTTTGTTTATGTAAACAAAGCACAAAATTTACATATGAGTGGCTTTTTTTTAAGAAACGACATTTTTTCAAGAGAGACGATGATTTGGAGGTTTTCACTTTCAGTGCCTGCCCTAGCTACAGGGTTGCGAGCACGCTCATTAAAACAAACACTGATCTACAACTAAATAATACCAATTTGTCCTGAAAATTTCGTAATCATGGAATAGCTCTGTCAAAAGTAATCGCAATTTTAAAATTTTCAAATTTTCCCGTTCTCTTTTTAGGCACCCACCGCACACATGGGGTTAAAAAATTCCAAAACATTATACGATTCACATGTAAAACTTGTACGAAATTGATGTCGTAAACTTTATTTTTGCAAAAGTTATTTGTGTACGGAATAAAAGGTATATTAAAAAAATCACTAAAGTGGCCGCCGGCGCCAAAGGGTTAAAGATTATTTACTTTTTGAGAAACCTGGCACTATTCTGCATGTACACTAATGTGTCCTGAAAATTTCAGCTCAATCGGATGGCGCGTTTCTGAGATTTTTTCACTGAAATTTTTTGATGATATATATATATATATATATATATATATATATATATATATATATATATATATATATATATATATATATATATATATATATATATATATATATATATATATATATATATATATATATATATATATATATATATATATATATATATATATATATATATATATATATATATATATATATATATATATATATATATATATATATATATATATATATATATATATATATATATATATATATATATATATATATATATATATATATATATATATATATATATATAGAAATATGAATTTTTGGCCAAAGTGATTTTACTACTAATGTTCTTCTTCGAACATTAGTAAAAATTAATGTCGATCATACCAGTATTAGGTTTGCCCACCCCTGCTCTAGAGCTTCGACTTCATTCTCATATGGAAGCGTTTCGATTTGCGAAAGCACATTATTTAATTCACTACTATCCAAAAGTCTTGAATTGACTATACCCGTTTTTGCAAGCTGACATGCCAAAATAATTTCCTGAATTTCATCCTTGAGAATGGTTATTTTGTTAAAGAGCATTTGTTCAAATTTTTCGCTTCTCAGATCATTAATGTCAGAAACGATCCTATTATAATTATCGAGTAGATTGGTGGATATTTTCGTTACATAGTTATTAATTTTATATTGTTGGTTACCGTTGCTAATTATTTCGTTCTGATTCCAGACAACTTTATCCCAGTCAGTGGCATTTGGGTTGCCTGCAAGCCACTTCCAGGCTGAACCTATCCAGTTTATGGAACGTTTGTTTCTTGTTCCGAAGCTGGTCCATTGACTCCTCTGCTATTGAAAGTTGATGCTGAAGCTGAGGCATCAAGATACTTGATCTATTAACCTGATGGCGTATTGCTGATTTCATATTGCTGATAATTTCGTCGTACTTTCCAAGGTTGGTGGTGTGAATGATCTTGAAATCTACTTCTATTATTTTCTCAGTTCCTTGTTTCATGGTCATAAGTGGGCCTTTATATTCGAAGATATCCACTGACGCTTGCGCGCCCAGTAGGATTAATCTGAAACAGAAGGAAGGTTCTTAAGATGGACTTTGTTGATCCTTTTGCCTGTAGTTGTGGTAATTGTGACCCTGTTGTCCTGTGCAACGATCTTTTTCTTAAAAGGTGGCTTAATTTTTGCCTTGATTTGTTTGTCGCGTTTGAAAACTATATCACCAGGTTTATAATCTTTTGGCTTCGATCTTCTAGAGTTATGGTTCCTAATTTGGTTTATTTGTTTGCGAATGATTTCCTGTTTAACGTCCTGCTTTAATTTTGATCCAAAGTCAAGTAAGTTTTGGTAATTTATGCGTTCTGATCTATCGAAGAATACGTCGGCGGGTTTCCTACCGGTGGCAGAGTGGAATGAGTTATTATATCTGCCAACGGATATTTCTATCAGCTCTTTCTTGGAGAGGTCAGGGTATTCCTTTTGTAGACACCTAAAGATTTCCAGAATAGTTGAGTGAAGCCGCTCGACTGTGCCATTGACTTCGCTCTTTTGTGGTGGCGTCAAGTTAATCCTAATGCTTCGAGTAAATTCAGCACCGTCGGGCTTACGAAACTTCCATCGTTATCGGTTACCAGGACTCGCGGGGTCGAGAAGTAGTAAAGTATTTTAATTATGTTGCCACGAATATACAGGGCAGATTTGTTTTTCAATCGAAAAAGTTTCGTAAATTTACTGAATTTGTCAATTGATGTTCAATATCTTTCACCTGCGATTTCCCAAATATCCATGTGCAGAATCTCGGTCGGGTTGTCAGGGATAGGAGTTTCCTGAAGTTTGGGTTTGCAAGGGTGCCAATCATTTTTGTTGGTGTTATAAATGTCACAGGTCGCAACATATTTTTTTATTAATTTGTTCTTCGTGGGGAAATAATATTTCTCGAGTATATGTTCCTTGTTCAACCTGCTGTTTCTGTGGGCTCTACGGTGCTCCTGTCGTATGATTTGAGCTTCACGTTCTTCGTTAGCAACATCCTCTA
Organism: Nemotelus nigrinus; assembly: GCA_947369275.1. Lineage (NCBI taxonomy): Eukaryota > Metazoa > Arthropoda > Insecta > Diptera > Stratiomyidae > Nemotelus > Nemotelus nigrinus. The sequence continues at coordinate 87,137,928 of OX376372.1, read as the reverse complement.
CAACGCGCTGCGCTATTCGTATTCTAAATTGCGAAAAATTCTCTTTATAGACTTCCTGAAGGAGCTGGATGAATTGCTCGGGTATTTTGATTCCGTTAACTACATTAGGATTTAAGTACTTTTTCAGGGCTTGCACTAAAGCATCTTGATTTAACTCCCTAACCCGTACATAATGCCTGTGATAATTTGCATGTGGCTCCTCATATGCAGTTACGTCTTTGCCCTCGGAAAAAATTATTTGTTTCTTAAAAACATTAATCGGTGCTTCGCAATGTGGGATGAGGTCTGTACTGTCATCATTTGCGCTGTGTGCTGTTTCGGAACTAGAAGTTAAGATATTTGCTTCGAGTGGTAGTCTTGAGAGAGCGTTGGCCACGACATTAGCCTTTCTTGGCTTGTAAATCAGCTTATAGTTATATTCCTCGATCCTTGCCTTCCAGCGCTTGAGTTTGGCGTTGTAGTTACAATTACTCAAGGCAAAGGTAAGAAGTTGGTGGTCCGTTAAGATTTTGACTTTCTTCGCTCTGTAAAGATAAGTCCTCAGCTTGTCGAGAGCCCAAACAATGGCGAGTAGCTCCTTTTCGTTAGTAGCATAGCTCTCTTCAGTCTTGTTTGGCGACCTTGAGATGTAAATGATCGGCTTATCTCCACCAATTTCAGTCGTCAGAATAAATGGCTTATCGAAGTCCGGGAACACCAGAACCTCCGAAGATGTGAGGAGTTCTTTTAGATCATTAAATGCCTTCAGCTCTGGTTCTGCAAATTTCACTTCCTTCCTTTTCGACTGGTTAGCTCTGATCTGCGCGTTTTCTCCTCTCGTAAGGTTGGTCAGGTTTCGCAATCTTTGCGAAGTCTCTTATGAACTTCTTGTAATACAAAGCGAGGCCGAGGAACCCTTTCAGTTCCTTTAGGTTAGTTGGAGGCTTGATTTTGCTGATAGCTGAAATTTTTTTGGGGTCAGGCAGAATTCCGTCTTGGGAGATAATATAACCCGAAAATTCCACCCGAGTATTAAAGAATGAGGATTTTTCCAGATTAACCTTGAGATTTGCTTCTTCTAGCCGCATAAGAACAGTTCTAATATTCTCCATGTGCTGCTTCTCAGTTTCTCCAAGGATGATTATATCATCGATATACACGTAGCATATCTTGCCAATGAATGGTTTTAGTACATCGTCAATCATCTTTTGGAAGATCGCTGGAGCGTTCTTAAGTCCGAACGGTAACCTGGATAATTTGTATTTACCACTCGCGGTAGAAAAGGCAGTCTTGGGAAAGTCACTGTCTCTCATCTTGATCTGATGAAAACCGGAAGTTAAATCTAATGCGGTAAAAAATTTTGAATTTCCGAAACTAGCGAGAGGATTTGTGATATCCGGGATCGGATATGTATCCGAGACAGTTACTGCGTTGAGCCTCTGAAAATCTACCACAAGTCGATATTGTTTCTCTCCCTTGGAGATAGCCTTTTTTGGCACAATCCAAATAGGTGAGTTATAGGCACTTTTGGAACGGCGAATAATTCCGTCCTCGAGCATTTTCTCTATTTGCCTTCCAACCTCACTTCTTAAGTTTACGGGATCAGGGTAGGATTTCGTATAAATTGGCTCAGTGGTCGAAGTTTTGATTTCAGCTTTTATATTTGTATCGAGCACCTCATTATCGCTAATAGGACCAAAGAGATTTGAGTATTCTTCGAGTAATTTTTGCAGTTTTTCCGCAGTCTCCTTACTTAGATTATCATTTGCGGTGTTGATGTTATTTACCTGTGTTGACTCCTTAGCTTTAAAGGGAATTCTAATGCCGGGTTTAATTATAAGGACGTTATTTCTCCTATCAATTAACGCATCTAAGTCTTTCAAGGTGTCGTCGACAATTATACCATCAAAGGATTTAAGACCTGGTAAGATAAAAAAATCCAAAGTGGTATCATTTCCCGCACACTTGAAAATTTTCCAGAAATTTTCATATCAATAAGTATTTCCCCCGCGGCAGATTGAATTTTGAAGGGAGTTTTTACCGGTTTTGCGTATTTGGTGAACTCAGTTGTAATGAAATTTTTATTTCCTCCAGTGTCCACAAGAAATTTAAGAATACGACCGTCGCAGGTGGTATACTCTAGGTATGGAACGCTAGACAGGCGTCCGTCATAAAATTTTGCTGATTTTCCTCGTATTCTGCTGCAAATTCCTCCGTTTGGCTAAAATACTCCTCTACCTCTTCTGGGTTTCCAACATTGGAATCTTCTTGGGAATGATCGAGATTATCCTCTTGTGGCTGGCCTTGTAACTCCAAATTATACAAACGCTGTGATTTTTTCGCTATATTCGCGGATTCATTCGATCGTTTACTCGGAAGGAAGTTAGATGGCCTATTCATATAATCCACTTGCCTAGTTTGGGCAGATCTGTCAATATTCATAGGAACCGGAGGCTTAGGTGGTCTTGTAGGGGGATTTTGGGGAACAAGTTGATAAGAGTTTCTATGCTGAGTGTTGTAAATGCGATTCTGCTCGTTCACATTTAGTCGCTGATGGGGAACGAATATTTTTGGTTTCACGGGGTCAAGACGCTGTGTGAAAATCTGGTTAACAGGAGAGGAAATTGTGTTGTTCAAATTCCTCTTATGAATTGGGAAGTTCCTAAAATTTAAATTTTGAATCTCCAAACAAGAAGCATAAACTTCCGGGAGCATCTGAGGCTTTTGAACCACAAGCATTCTAGAAAGGTCTCCGTTCAAACCCCTTACAAAAACATCCAATGCTCTGTTCCAATAATTGCAAGTCAGAGCGTTAACCATTTCACTCGAATAATCATCACATTTGATCTTATTGACAAGCTAGGAGAGTTGATGATTCACTGCTGCGTAAAATTCATCAACACTTCTGCTTCCCTGGAACAACGAATGTAGCTGATGTTCAAGCGTTCGAACATCACGCTTATCGGCGTAATGGAGAGAAAAACACTGTTTTATCAATCTTCGTCGAAGATATTATAGGATATAAGGGCAGCATCTGCGGCTCCTCTAACTTTCTGCCGAATGTGGCGAAGAAAAGCTCTGTAAAGTGGTTTATGTCGCACAATTTTATAATCCTCTAGGATTGTTTCGACA
>OX376372.1:87092617-87134617 GCA_947369275.1 Nemotelus nigrinus | reverse complement strand
GAACCGATGATTGCTGTCCACTAGGACTAAAAGAACAATGCTGAAGGTGCCTTTATAGTTATAAAATTCGGATCCGCTATTGACAGGACATTGAATAACTATATGTTTCCCATCCAAAGATCCTACGCAGTGAGAAAAATTCGCCTTGAAATCTTTTTCAATTTCCAGCCACTTTTCCACTGTAGTTGGCATCTGCAATTGTTTGCTTTTGATATTGACCAGCGATTAAAGAGAGGGGTGTGGAGGGAAAGTGGTGGAGAATTGTAGTTCATGTACCATACTGATCTACTAACTGATCAAAACACAAAATACTTAATTACTCGAAACTACTAAATTGTAGATATAACCTTTATGGTTTGTAGAGCAGCATAGTATCTATTATGCTTTCCTTCCGGTTATTGAAAATTGTTAATCTTTGAAGTTTTCGATGAACGCAACCAAAAAATACCAAATTTGAATCAGTCCACTGAATAAGTAACATTTCAATTTCTATGCATACATTGATCAACATATCTGACAACTTCCACTACATCCACAAAAATGACATTCTTGCCCTTAGTATTATAATTCATTTAGTGATTTGACTTGGAAAAACCGAATAGAAAGGACAATTTGCAAACTCTGTTATGATGCTCAACGTTGTATTCACCAAAAACGGATTAGTTAAGCCATAAACACTATTTTTACCCCTTGATGTCGTTAAACTCTTCCTGTCGGAGTTGGAATAATCTCAAAGGTGTTATATTTATGTTCCCAGGGTTCCCAGGTAGGTTTAATTTTCTCAAAATATTAACTTAATATTTGATCTCAAAAATGTAATGTGTCTAGCATGTGGTTATGGGAAATTTATTTTGTTCAATGGTAGTATTGAGATAGAAAAGGATCATACTTCGTTATAGTAGGTGTCCGTCTCAACTTAAGAGTATACTAAAGGAAATCATTAGATTAGGAAAAGAGTATTGGATCTTACAAACTACGTGAGATCGATGCATTGGTTTTTGACAAAACCCAGAGGAAAATTACTGTGTACATATGCATGTCACACTGTACTTTGCATGTATATATTAATGTGAGGCCGAACTTTTCATACTTAGCTTCTATTTAAAATGAAAGTTACGCTTAATTAAGCGTACAGCTTTATATTGACTGCGGTTTCACGTTAGATTTTAATTACAAATATAAGATTAAATATCTTTTGACGAATTTTTGCTTCTAAATTCTTGAGAGCGGTGACGACCTGTTTGCTTGTAAAGTGACTTTCGCTGTGATTCGTGAAAGGTTTAACTTCAGATGTAGCGCAAATAAATGTATTTGCATCCATGTTTTAACTTTCACAAATCTTCGAATATCTGGAAAATGCAGATAGGTCGTTTATTTGAAGGACAACAGAATGAGATTTTGAAATGAAACATTGAATAATGCCGATATTTTTGTCAGCAAAAAAAAATCCCATGCAAGTTGAAATTTCAATGTAAATGGCCACTTCGCCTATTCACCAGTATTTTTTTTCATATGCCGAAACATGGTTAGTTTTATGTTTTTCAGGAGGAAACTGTCGACGTTGAAACTATCGACGAAGATATAACGCTAATGGCGAACACCGACGGAGAACCTATGTCATCTGGAGGCAGTAGTCGCAAATTGAACCGCCGTTCTCGTGATATACCTCTGCTACGCAAAACAGCACATCAAATTCAAAGGGCATTTACTTTTTTTCGTTAAATTGACCCTGTCTTCCAAGGATCGAGGTTGGCCTTAAACCATGGGTATTGGCCATCGGATTCGATATCACCCGTAGTGTGGGTTTGACCTTTTACACAAATTTGATTTTGGCATCGTTTCTTCTTTGTCCAGGAGATATAGGAGATTAGGTAAAGGATTAAATAGGGTAGGAACTTATTGAAGTAGAGGATTGAGATGGCACCTCCAAACTAATTATACAATCATACTAAGGTCAACAATATCAATTTGGTTATTTAATTAGATTAAAATATTACATCGAGTTTGAACTGAAAGGCTCTTCGTGTATATATAATTTGAGAAGAAAGGTATAATCAAAAAAGTAACTCTAAAGAACGTTAGTATGGATATACCGCAGGCTTTGACCTTCGTCGTCCAGCAATATCCTTATTTATTTATTACTTTGTATTATATTTAATGCACACATCTTCGAAAACCTATTCTTTTAACTTATAAAAAAAAAAATAAAACAAAAAGAAAAGAAAAAACTCTAGCGCACCTGAACCGCTAGAAATACTAATGTTCAAAGAACAGTAGAGGAATCGTGCAGATTTTGAGTGCATATTCCACCACACGAGCTGCTTATTACGGCCAAACTGTTTCAAATGCCACGTTTTACTTTGGTCTCAAGAATGCATTATAGCTTATATGGTAGAAAAGTTTCAGATATTACCACTGGCATGAATTTCTTAGTTTATGAAAGCAAAACACTTGTTCATTATATGCGTTATCAGTTGTTTAATTCACAAAACTTTGAAAGCAGCATCTCATATAATATAAATGGAGAAAAATGCTCAGTGCCTGCAGCACTGTAACTGAAGTTGGTGTTTGGGGCTGCGATCCGAAAAATTTGCAGAACTTTGGGAATTGAAACATTGGTTATTTATTTTCATTATAAATAATTCCGGTATGAATACTAACTGTAAGCATTTATTGATACAAAAGTAGCACAACCGACTCATGCTAGCAACTTTTTGCCAGTTTCAAAGCCAAAAATATATCACATCTGCTTCACGTTGAAGTTAACCTACGCTGCGAATTTCGTCTCGATCCGATGACTGCGTTCGAAGTTTTAGGAGTTTAAAGAAATTTGGGTCTAGCAGCTGCTAAATTTTTCAAATAATCGAAAACTTTATATTAATTTTTTGTCATAACCATTTGAAAATTTTACGATAAAATTGCGCAATAAAGATATTGCAAATAAACACAAAACCATCAATAGCTGGCAACCCTATGGTGGCTTTAAAACCAGATTCGGCCTGAATAATACCTATAATAGGTTCCATTAATTGTATGAAATTCGTATTGATTTCATGAACGCACTGGAAGTTATAAGGCGAATGGCTTTATTTTCCTGAGCGAATTTTCAAAAACAAAGAAACAAAACCACCATAGCTTGCAGCACCAATGGAATTTTTCAACCAAATTTCTGTCAAACATGGGTTCAAGTAAGGTTCAGTTACTGTGTCAATTTCATAAAAATCTGGTAACTGAATCAGAATTCATAGGGCAAATAGCAGTTTTTTTTCTTTGTAATTTTTCAAGATGGCACCACTGGCACAGAGTTGCCCACAACTCAAAATGGCTTCTATCAGACCTGGTTCTATTTAAGTCCAATGTTGTCCGTAAATTTCAACTGTATCTGATAATTGGTTCGTGAGTTCCCGTGAGCAGACACTTTTGATGCTAAAAATATAGGTAAATTGGAAAAGGGCTACCGTTTTTGTCCGACATGAAATTTCCAAAGTTTTATTTTGACTGTATAGATAAAGCATAAGATTTGTACAAGTAAATAAAAACGACTCGGGTTTTTATTTAAAAAAATAATTTTCTTTATTTAGACCGAATTGGTCGGATGATCACTTAAGACTAACACATTAATTGCTTAAACCTAAAAACGAAGATTCGCTGCGCTCATTTCCCACGATTTGCAGAACGTGATCTTTTCCTCACGTTGTCATTGTCGGAAAGCGGCCAGACGGTGTCAGCTTTACATATTGCTGGAACTTGATGACGGCAGTTCGCGTGTGGGAAGATTTTCTTGAACTTTGTTGTGAACGACGATATTTTATTTTTCGCAGGGCCAGGTGTTATCTTACACAAGTTGAATTTTATTGGAAGAAACATACACTTTTTAGGAGGTTCGATGGTTTGAATGTTTTCACTTTCAGTCCCTTCAGTAGCTACATGGTTGTCAGCACGTCCATCAGGCAAGTGTGCTACTTAACAACATTAACATGTCCAGTGGCGTTGGAACACATATTTCTGGGGTGGGTAGTAAAAAGCTTTCAATAACTGTAAATAAGTGGGTGATTGGGATATATTTACAAATCATTTAATGTTTCCTTTGATTGTCAATAACAAGCTGCAAAAGAAAGTATTATTTCGCGTCTGTGCACACTTTACAAATAAAAAACTCTAGCGCACCTGAACCACTAAAAACACTAATGTTCGAAGAACAGTATAAGAATCGTGCAGGTTTTGAGTGCATATTCCACCACATGCGCTGCTTATTACGGCCAAATTGTTTCAAATGCCACGTTTTACTTATGTCTCAAGAATGCATTATAACTCATATGGTAGAAGGTTTCAGATATTACCACTGGCATGAATTTCAAAGTTTATGAGAGCAAAACACGGGTTAATTATATTCGTTATCAGTTGCTTATTTCACAAAATTTTGAAAGCAACATCTCATATAACATCAATGAAAAAAATGCTCAGTGCCTGCAGCACTGTAACTGAAGTTGGAGTTTGGGGCCGCGATCCGAAAAATTTGCAGAACTTTGGGAATTGAAACATTGGTTATTTATTTTCATATTAAATGTTTCCGGTATGAATACTAACTGTAAGCATTTATTGATACAAAAGTAGCACAACCGACTCGTGCTGGCAACCTTTCGCCAGTATCAAAGCCAAGAATATATCACATCTGCTTCACGTTGTTATATAACATTAGAAGTTATAGGAGTATAAAGAAATTTAGGGTTACCATTAATTAATCCATACATTGACTGTTAGTGCTGAATAATAATTAATTCATTCTTTTGTGCGGCATTTAGTGACTCATTCATCACTAGTGGACTTCTTGACCATTTTTGTGCGCGATATTAATGACCCAATTTCGATTTCGCAATTATGCATGTGTAGCTTAAGAGCACTTGAGTGAATATAATTTACCACCAAGCAAAGTGTGACAATTTCAATTTTCAAAGTGACCCAATTTAAATCTTAAATGCAAGTGCAAGCAAATCAAATTAAATAAACAAAGTTTTCCCAGTGTTTTCAAGTGTAATAAAAATAAAATAACCATGACCTTCAAGTGCAATCTACCAAACTGTATTGCATTTGACAACACTTTTAAATATGGGACGTGCAAAGCTTTTTGCAATCGGAAGCTGCATGGAGCATGTATGGATGCACCAAGAGACTGGTACCATCCCTATCTCGAAGATCACTTCATCTGTTCCGACTGTCAGCACATAGAAAGGCTGATGAAATGTATGCATGACGGCATTGTTAGCAAAATAGCAAAATTAGATGCAGAGAAAGAGAATTTACTTTCCAAGCAACAATGTCAATTTAGAGTAAACAATGAGGCATTTACGGAAATGGCGAATAGCTTCGATAAATTGATAACGGCACTATCACAGACCAACGGTGATCGAGGCAATAATTTAATCGAGTCCATTGATCGTAAAATCAATGCGATTTATAGTTCCCTAGATGAACTTACGTCTTCACTAGTATCAACGGCTTCACCTCGCATCAGCTCCGAAACTATCCTTGCTGAGATAAAAAGCAAACTGGCAGTCTCGTCTGCAACTCAATATGATGCTATCATTAATTTCAACACTACCTGGATGAATACAGTGGAACAAAAGTTATGCGCTGCGGTCAAGTCTTTCGAAGAAAAACTTAATTCCTTAAATATACAGCTCAGGGAAATCAATAACACTACAAGTGTTGATTCGTCGTCACTAAGTGTTGAGCTAATGTTCGCAGAGGTGAAAGATATGTTGCACAATGCTAGTATTAGTCAAAACAAAAATCATGTGACTAGTGCAATCTATGGACACATCCACTTCCCCAATAAAACAAGATGCCATACAACACAGGGTCAGTCTGTCAGCACCACCAGTTCATCAGACCGAAAATTTGATCTTCAACTTCGGTACTCTCTGGACAAAGGAGGAATGGTCGAGACGAATCGAAAAAATTAAGAGCGTAAATGCGGCTCAAGCTAAAGCAAATTGTCTTGCTAAATCAAAATCAGAATCACCTCTACGGTACGAACTGTTTTTTGTAAAAGGAGCTCCTTACTCTGCCGATGAAAACTGGATGCAGAAATTCTTTGAAAATAAAATGTCGATCAAAGACTGCAAAGTTGCAATTTTACCAGGGCGAGTAAAAGGCAAAAAGTTATACAGGTGCTTTAAAGTGGCGATTCCAGCAAAATATGCATGGCTATTCACGAGCTTCAATGGATCAGTCGACGATCAAGTCTGGAGAGGGATATCATTCAGCAGCTGGAAAACCAAGGCTAGTCGTAAGAAACACATTTCTTGTAACTCTAAATTAAGTAAGGATAAAAAATGTAATAACACCTCCTTCCAAAACCATTCCCATCCTCCTTCCCCAATACGAGCTACCAAGAAGTTAGCATTCAAACCCTCAGAGCTAGATACCTTGACAACTGCCCCGCAAAAAGAAGTTATTTCGAGCAACCATATTCAAATGGTCCCCGTGCAGGCAGATATGAGTGCCGACCAGATGTCCAGCGCGGAGTCGATCAATTCTCTCACCAGTCCTCAAATAACCGTTCGTCCTAGCATGCCCACCAGTGCAGCAACAAATTTTTCATACAAAAATTTCATTCAGAAAATGAAAAAGACAATTTCGGCAAAAAAGAATGTTGGGGTTAAAGACAATAAAAATTGTGAAATTGCACATTGCGGCCCAAATGATACCAATCAAGCTAGGAAAGACTCTCTGCATGAAAATCCTACTCCAGCCCAGTTATCACCTTCTCCATATGCAAATTTCATCCGTGGTGAAGATCAAATACCATCCACAACCACCTTAGCTACAAAACTTCCATCACAACCTGCATCCAGTTTTTTAGACCCATTAGTGCCTCCACATGTGAAAGCTACCATTACATCAAGTGCTGATTTAGAAAACAGGTATCTACTTTCTCGGCTAAGAGATGGTAAAATATACGACAATGTTCGTCTTTTCCTGGCCTATATGCACAAAGCCAGCGACTGCGCATGTTTTGAGGGTAAAACCAAAACTCATTTGAAAATTATGATCCAGCAAGAGGGTCTACCAATCGACTTTGATTCCCTTCATGTTATCTTTACTCGGTACCACGAGCAGCTTGGAGTATCCGCAGACCAAGTCAAAAGTGACCTAAAATTATACGCTTCACATGTCTCCTCAAAATATATTTCTCAGCTTCAGAAAACAATCTAAACAGAAAACAATCTAACAGAAAACAATCTAAACATGGCCTCAAACTTTTTTACCACAATTGCGGTGGTATGAGAGGCAAACTAAATCAACTCTTTCTTGACGCCAAATCTTGCAAATTCAATGTGCTTACCTTTACCGAAACCTGGTTAAACCACTCTCATTTAAACGAGGAAATACTCGACGGTTGCTGGACCATATACAGAAATGACCGTAATTATACCCATACTGGACAAACCAGAGGTGGTGGTGTACTCATTGCCGCTCATAACTCTCTCTCGAGTGAAATAGTCGAAACCGATTCACAATATCAGTTTGAGCACAAATTTATTCGAATTTCTTGGTCCAAAGGTTTCTTGTACATTGGCATTTTCTACGTCCCGCCTAACTCAGACGATACCGTTTACAATGACATATGCGAAACCATTTCTTCTCTGGTCTCATCACTTAATGATAATGATAAGATTATAATACTAGGAGATTTCAACCGTCCAAATTTAAAGTTCGTGGAAGATGAAAACGACAACAACCTCCTCCCGTTCAATATCGTTGATTCTTCTGATTTAAATCTTGTAAGTACATTTTACAGCAATGATCTGCAGCAAATCGCCCCGACTTCTAACCAAAATGGCAATTGGTTAGATCTAATTGTTACCAACAGTTACGTCGATGTAGTAGCTAATCTGACAGTAGATGCAGAGCATCTTTTTTCCAATACTTTTCATCACTCTGCTTTTACAGTCGAGCTATTTATATCTGATTTGACAACCTCAAAATCATACAACAATTCAGTTGTATATGATTTTCGAAATGCTGACTATGAGAGCATTAACCTCCACTTGAATAATATTGACTGGAATAGTTCTCTATTAACGTTGGAATTGAACGATGCGGTGTCTTTATTCTACCAGTTGATTTTTGATACGGTTGAAAAATTTGTCCCTAAAATAAAGAGAAAAGATAAACTATCTGAGCCTTGGTTGGATAGAACTCTGAGGTGTTTACAAAATCAGAGAAATAAACTATATAAGATAATAAAAACCGACATCAATGCTAGCGAAGATATCAAGAGAACATACAATGAACTAGCTAAAGAATTCTTAAGGAAGTCTCGCGAAGCATATGAATATTATATTAATATAGTTGGGGAAAATATAATCTGTGACCCCAAAAAATTTTTTGACTACGTGAACACCAAGCGAAAAACTTCAGGCTATCCCACAGCAATGTATAAAAACGACTCACTCTCTTCTGACCCACTAAAAATATGTGACATGTTTGCCGACCATTTTCAAGAAGTTTTCTGTCCACCCAGTGGATTATGTAACATGTCGCTTGTCTCAACACCTCAGTTTGTTATCGCTGATGAAATATATTTAACTAGAGAGGACATTGTAAAAGCGATAAAAGAACTTGACATGAAAAAAGGCCCTGGACAGGATCTACTTCCTCCGAGCTTCATAATCAACAGTGCGGAAACTATTATCTCACCCCTGCTTATAATTTTCACCAAATCACTATCATGCGGTAGATTTCCTCAATTCTGGAAATCTTCTCATCTCACGCCAATTCATAAAAGTGGTGACAAGCGCTCGGTTAAAAATTATAGAGGCATTGCCATTCTGTCAGCTATACCTAAACTATTCGAAAAAATTGTCTGTGATAAACTAATTATAGCTATTGATCCTCTTCTTAACGAACAGCAACATGGCTTCAGAAAGGGCAGGTCAACTACCACCAACCTTTTGATATTTACCTCGGATGTACTTTGCAATATGGAGAAAGGGTGTCAGATCGATACCATATATACTGATTTCAGCAAAGCTTTTGACCGTGTTTACCATGATGTTTTGAAATATAAACTGCAAAAACTAGGCATTTCCGGAAACTTGCTAGGATAGTTGGACTCCTACCTTCGGAATCGAACACAACAAGTAAAATTCCAAGGTTTTCTCTCAAAAAAAATTACTGCCTCTTCGGGGGTACCTCAAGGCAGCCACTTAGGTCCACTTCTGTTCAATATTTTTATTTCGGATCTCTCGGAAGTGTTATCCGATATTCCACACCTTTTTTATGCGGACGATCTAAAATTATACCACACTATTCAATCGGAGTCCGATTCAAACTTCCTTCAATCAAAACTCTTATCGTTGGAGCGATGGTGTAACCGCAATAAACTTTTTCTTAACGTAGAAAAATGCCATGCCATAAGCTTTTCCCGCAAGTCATGCTCTTTAAATTTTGATTACCGCCTTAGTAATCAGTTGCTGAAAAAAGTGGATAGTGTTGTAGATCTCGGAGTCGTTCTAGATAAAAAGCTGCGCTTCAATCTTCAGTACGACAAAGTTCTAGCGAGAGCCAGCAAGCAATTAGGATTCATTAAGAGGCGTGCGAAAGAATTTAAGAACTTATGGGTTACAAAATCTCTTTACGTATCCTTAGTTCGTCCAATATTGGAATGTTGTTGCATCGTTTGGAATCCCATTTTCAACTGTTATAGCGATAGATTGGAATCCATCCAAAAGCAGTTTGTTATTTTTGCTTTGAGAGATATATATAACCCACACGATTTTGAAAGTCTGCCATCTTATAATTACAGATTAAGCCTTTTAAACCTTGAGACACTTTCTTCGAGGAGAACGGTATTATGCTCATGTTTCATTTTTGATGCAGTTAGGGGCTTGATCAACGTTGAGTATCTTTCGAATAAAATCACTTTAAATAACCCTGTAAGACGTACTAGGTATACACGTCTTCTCAATGAACACCAGCATCGTACTGTTTATGGTGACAGAGAGCCCATCAATAGATGCTGCAAAATATTTAATAATTTTTCCAACTACTATTCCTTATCGATTTCCAAGACAAATTTCAAATATGCTTTATTCAAGGATCTAAAATCTTAAAAAAAAAAAAATTCCTTATAAATTCCTCAAATTGACAACCAAATATAAGTTTGGAATAAAAATTATTTATGCTAATTTGTTAAAGTGTAGTTTAAGAAAACTTACATTTAATTCAAATAGTGATTTATTATTATTTTTTGTTATATGCCTTGCTTGGCTTGAAATAAAATAAAATAAAATAAAAAAAAAAACACAAAACCAACAATAGCTGGCAACCCTATCATGGCTTCTCAACCAAATTTGGCTTGAAAAATGTTTATAATAGGTTCCAGTAATTGTATGAAATTCGTATTGAGTTCATGACTGCACTGGAAGTTATAGGGCAAAAAGTTTTATTTTCCTGAGCGAATTTTCAAAACCAAAGACACAAAAATTACCATAGCTGGCAGCACCAATCGAATTTTTCAACCAAATTTCTATCAAACAGAGTTTAGAGTAAGGTTCAGCTACTGTGTCAATTTCATGAAAATCTGGTAACTTATTCACATTTCATAGGGCAAAAAGCATTTTTTTTCTTTGTAATTTTTCAAGATGGCACCACTGGAACACAGTTGCCTACAATTCAAAATCGCTTGTATCAGACCTGGCCCTACTTAAGTCCAATGCATTCTGTAAATTTCAATTCTATCTGATGATTGATTCGTGAGCTCCCGTGAACAGAAGTTTTTGAAGCTAAAAATATAGGTTAACTGAGAAAGGGTTACCGTTCTTGTCCGACATGAAATTTCCAAAGTTTTACTTTGACTGTGTAGATTAAGCATAAGATTTGTATACAGATTGGTTTTATTGTAGAAACGGACATTTTTTAGGATATTCGATGGTTTGAATGTTTTCACTTCCAAATTTTTATTTTTTCAAATTCAAGACACCAAAATTATCATAGCTGGCAGCTCCAACCGAATTTTTCAACCAAATTTCTACCAGTTTGAAGTAAGATGCAGCTACGGTGTGAATTTCATCAAAATCGAACGATTCAATCAGAATTTATAGGGCTAAAAGCAGTTATCTTTTTTTGTGATTTTTCAAGATGGCACCACTGGCACAGAATCACTTGCAATTCAAAATCACTTCTATCAGACCTGGTCCTATTTAAGGCCAATACATTCTGCAAATTTCAATAAATTCTGTTCATCGGATCGTGAGTTTCCGTGAACAGAAGTTTTTGATGCTAAAAATATAGGTAACTTGGGCAAGGGTTACCAGGCGTGCCCGTTATACCATATCAATTTTTTTTCTTTGTTTATGTAAACAAAGCACAAAATTTATATATGAGTGGCTTTTTTTTAAGAAACGTCATTTTTTCAAGAGAGACGATGATTTGGAGGTTTTCACTTTCAGTGCCTGCCCTAGCTACAGGGTTGCCAGCACGCTCATTAAAACGTACACTGATCTACAACTAAATAAAACAAACAAGTCCTGAAAATTTCGTAATCATGGAAAAGCTCTGTCAAGCTCTGAAAAAATTTCCAAAACATTATCCGATTCACATGTAAAACTTGTTCGAAATTTATGTCGCCAACTTTATTTTTGCAAAAGTTATTTGTGTACGGAATAATAGGTATATTAAAAAAATCACTAAAATGGCCGCCGGCGCCAAAGGGTTAAAGATTATTTACTTTTTGTGAGACCTGGCACTATTCTGCATATACACCAATGTGTCCTGAAAATTTCAACTCAATCAGATGGCGCGTTCCTCAGATTTTTTCACTAAAATTTTTTGATGATATATATATATATATATATATATATATATATATATATATATATATATATATATATATATATATATATATATATATATATATATATATATATATATATATATATATATATATATATATATATATATATATATATATATATATATATATATATATATATATATATATATATATATATATCTATATATATATATATATATATATATATATATATAGAAATATGAATTTTTGGCCAAAGTGATTTTAATACTAATGTTCTTCTTCGAACATTAGTAAAAAGCCAGCCTCATTTGTATCGAAGAACGGGAATTGGGCTTTGTATCTCTGATATGCTTTGTGTATAAGCGATGTTGAAACATTGGAATCTGAAAAGCCATAAGAACTTTTTACTAATGTTCGAAGAAGAACATTAATTAGAATGAATAATCAGAATTTTGACTGAAGTGTGTGAAAATAGGAAATGGGCATTAGTAAAAAGTCCATATCAGAAAAAGTGAAGATAAGCAGACCACGCGAATGACCTCCAAGAACGGAAATTATTTGTAAAGAGAGCACAGATGACCTGAGGAAAGTAGGCGAACTGAGACTGGATGGGAATATTGCAGAAAATTGGCGCAGGTTTGAGCAAAATTTTAAAATATTCGCTAGAGAGCAACAAAACATGGCAGTCCTTGGGGACTGAGCGATTGAAGTTATACATCTTTGGCTTTATTAACACAACATAACGGCATAAACGACATAAACCATGGCAAATTTCCATAACCTTATCGATTTTCATATTTGATTCAAATTGTTTTCTATTGTGTAGTATTTGCAATTGATAACGGTCATATATTTCATTAAATTTGAAATCCGTTAAAATGTATCTTTCTTAGTTTCGGAATGGCAGATGCAAAGTTAACATTTCTCTTCGGTATTCATTGTAATCTTCCGCCATGTCATAGTTTCTGCAGCATATAATTCTTGGTTTGTCTCTTTCTACGGATTCACCTTTATTGTTCTTGTAATATTTAGCCCCAAATTGAGCCAAAGTAATTTGTTCTAAGCAATCAAGCCTTTTCTCATATTTGTCAACCCAATTTTCCTTCCAGATGTCAGTGCTATCGTCATCAAGGTTACTTAGCTCTTTCATAGTTTTCTTTATCCGATTTTGCTCGATTGGCCAAACAGTAGGAATGTAAACAATAACCACTGACATTTTAGACATCGGTTCTCTCAGTAAGTACCAAGCAGCTTCTTGACTGGTCATTTCATTATTAATTAATAGATCAATACTAATATTTTTAGTTACTTGAACAATATCAAACTCTGGATGATCAACCACAACTTCAACAATTTTTCTTTGTAAATGACTGATACTTCTGTTTGTTTTATTAACATATTCAACAACATAAGCTGCACACGAGTATTCTTTTGTGATGAATTGGAAATCTGTATTTAATTTTACTACACTAAAAAGAAATGGATTAAAAGGATTGTGCCATTTTTCGCACGGTTGACTTCTCAAGAAAACTCTTGGTCGTTTAATGCCGGCTCTAATTATATTAATATATTCTTCATCGGATACAACATCGTTCTTCTCATAAAAATCATCAATGTCTACATAATCATTCATATCTCAATTTTTTCTTATGGCAGTATACTTTTTTTTATAGACTTTGAATCCAACCTCATCATCTTTCATCGGCGTCAAAATCATTGTTTCTTTTGAAGGCAAAAATGGAGCGTCGAATCTGCATTTTTCAGCTTTATTGGGCGTGATCTTCTTGAAACATGTGAAAGTATGACGATGAGTCTGTAATTTGATGTTACCCGATGATTCAAAGTCCGAAATCGATATCAAACAATCTATAAGTTTGATAGCCTTGTCATAGTCTTTGCCTAATGCTTCTGAAATATCATTTTGTAGCCATCCAATAATGTGAGCATTGCAATATATAATATATAAGAGCGTTTCACAAATATCTGGCGGATCCGAACGATTCTAGCCCAAGCTTAGTCACCCTTCTTCTCTCTCCGTCTTCTTTCTCTTTCTTAAGCAAATTAATATATAATACATAAGAGCGTTTCACAACCATCTGACGGATCCGAGTGATCCTATCCAGAGCCTAGTCACCCCTCTTCTCTCTCCGTCTTCTTTCTTTTTCTTAAGCATTGTAATATATAATATAAAAGAGCGTTCCACAAACATCTGACGGATCCGAGCGATTTTATCCTAAGCTTAGTCGCCCCTCTTCTCTCTCCGTCTTCTTTCTCTTTCAGAGCATTTAAAAAAAAAAATCTGACGGATCAGAGCGAATTTCACCCATGCTTTTTAATACCTACCCAACGAGCCAAAAGAAGTATAACTTCAAAAAACTCTAGCGCACCTGAACCGCTAGAAACACTAATGTTCGAAGAACAGTAGAAGAATCGTGCAGGTTTTGAGTGCATATTCCACCACATGAGCTGCTTATTACGGCCAAACTGTTTCAAACGCCACGTTTTACTTTGGTCTCAAGAATGCATTATAACTCATATGGTGGAAGGTTTCAGATATTACCACTGGCATGAATTTCATTGTTTCTGAGAGCAAAACACGGGTTAATTATATTCGTCATCAGTTGCTTATTTCACAAAATTTTGAAAGCAGCATCTCATATAACATCAATGAAGAAAATGCTCACTGCCTGCAGCACTGTAACTGAAGTTGGTGTTTGGGGCTGCGATCCGAAAAATTTGCAGAACTTTGGGAATTGAAACATCGGTTATTTATTTTCATTGTAAATGTTTCCGGTATGTATACTAACTGTAAGCATTTATTGATACAAAAGTAGCACAACCGACTCGTGCTGGCAACCTTTCGCCAGTACCAAAGCCAAGAATATATCACATCTGCTTCACGTTGTTATATTACATTCGAAGTTATAGGAGTATAAAGAAATTTAGGGTTACCTGCAGCAAGTTTTTTCATATAATCGAAAACTTAATATTTGCTGTTTATTGTCACTACAATATCATTACCAATTGAAAATTTTACGATAAAACCGCTTAATAAAGATATTGCAAACAAACACAAAACCAACAATAGCTGGCAACCCTATCGTGGCTTTTCAACCAAATTTGGCCTGAATAATGCTTAAAATAGGTTCCATTAATTGTATGAAATTCGTGTTGATTGCATGACTGCGCTGGAAGTTATAGGGCAAAAAGTTTCATTTTCCTGAGCGATTTTTTCGAAATCAAAGACACAAAAATTACCATAGCTGGCAGCACCAATCGAATTTTTCAACCAAATTTCTATCAAACAGAGATTAAAGTAAGGTTCAGCTACTGTGTCAATTTCATGAAAATCTGGTAACTTATTCACATTTCATACGGCAAAAAGCAGTTTTTTTTCTTGGTAATTTTTCAACATGGCACCACTGGCACAGAGTTACCTGCAATTCAAAATCGCTTCTATCAGACCTGGTCCTACTTAAGTCCAATTCATTCTGTAAATTTCAATTGTATATAACTATTGATTCTTGAGTTCCTGTGAACAGAAGTTTTTGATGCTAAAAATATAGGTTAACTGGGAAAGGGTTACCGTTCTGGTCCGACATGAAATTTCCAAAATTTTACTTTGAACGTGTAGATAAAGCATAAAATTTGTATACAGATTGATTTAATTGTAACAAGCGGACATTTTTTAGGATATTCGATGGTTTGAATGTTTTCACTTCCACATTTTGATTTTTCAAATTTAAGACACCAAAATTATCATAACTGGCAGCTCCGACCGAATTTTTCAACCAAATTTCTACCACACGTGGCTTGAAGTAAGGTTCAGCTACTGTGTGAATTTCATCAAAATTTAGTGATTTTTTTTTTTCAATTAGTGATTTTTCAAGATGGCACCACTGTTACAGAATCACCTGCATTTCAAAATCACTTCTGTCAGACCTGATCCTATTTCAGACCAATACATTCTGCAAATTTCAATTAATTCTGTTTAATGGATCGTGAGTTTCCGTGAACAAAAGTTTTTGATGCTAAAAATATAGGTAAATCGGGTAAGGTACCAGTGAAATATACAAGTGTGGTTGTAATGAAATATGTGTTGGTCGTCAGATTGGCCTCTAAATGTTTCTGATTCAGTCCGGGTGCAATCTGGTTTTCTACTGCTGTGAGAAAAGTATTTGATTTAATCAAGCAGTGGAGAGCAAAGTATTGTCAGTATTCAACCTACCAAAGCGGCGAGGCCGCAGTTATTGATGGCACCATGTCTAAGCTAATCTTAAACATTTGCCGTGCTTAATTTTGCTATGCAAGTATAACCTCGCAAGAGCAGAGATTCAGTAAAACAACTGTGTTCAATACGTCTACTCAAATGAATCTATTTTTTAATCACTCTTACAACTCCTTATATACGATTTTTACAAACATAACTTAACCTACTTTATTACCTAAACTCAGCATGCCCTGAAATAAATCATTAACGCATATATTTTTTCATGACACAAAATTCTACATGAATCACATGTGTTCTACTTTCTCACGCTACACTTGACCAATATTTCTAGCGCCACTCAATCAACATGTACAAGATTTATCGCCATGTGCGCTCATTCATACTGTAACCAAAATACATAATATTTGGGTCGCGTGCCATGGTGACACATAATTTATATCGATCGCAACATGACTCTGCATTGCATTCGAATATACCATATGGCATGGAAGTTAACACGCTATTTTCAGCTTACATTGCATTTTCATAACTTGCACGTTCCCACACAATTATTTTTCCAGATTTTGCAGACAGGTGTAATGTTCTTTTGCAATTCGTGCACATGTCGCGTCGTCATCAAGAAGTTGAACTCGGGAGTCAGGTTAAATTTTGTAGATTCGTGTAAATTGTTTACGTATGCTTTTGAAATGTCATAAAAGAGGCAAATCATGTTTCATTTAAGTCAGTTATTGTCGACACGTCGTGAAATAAATAATATTTAAAAAAGATTTGTACATTGTTCTATTATTTTTTTGTCATCCTATTGGGAAAACCCGTTAACTGGCGCTCGAGCTAAAAAAAACTGTTCCCATGAGAACACAGTTATCCGTGCTACCCGAAGCATAATAGTCACGCGAACGGTTGAACAGCAATCTTTTCTGTAAATCCGCGGAGCAAGTCAATACCGCGCGAAACGACGTGTGTGAAAAGTGTCTTTGATAAAGGAAGTTCCAGCAAAGTGTGCGAAACGCCTATTCGAAAATTTGTAAGGAGCAGCAACGTGTGCGAATCGCCTATTCGAAAAATCATAAGGATCAGCAGCAACGTGTGCGGAAGGCTTTATCAATAAAAGACGATATCACGACGGCAAGGAGTATTCGTACCCCAGTAGGCAGCTTCCAAGCATCAACGGTCGGTGCCAAAAAGGAACAATACGGTGCTCTGCAATCAACAATGAATATATTAACTTGTATCATGTAAGTTTGCCTCTTTTCGACAATAACTGCCAACATTTTTCAAATATTTTTTATATTTCATTATTAATATTAAGAATTTTTCACATAAATAAAACATACAACTGTATCCATTTGAATTAAAAATCTATCCATTTGAAACTAAATTGATTATTGATTATTATTGTGAATACTTGAAAGTGAATTGATTATTGATTATTATTATTGTGATTATTGTGTAAACCGAGTTCAACTTGCGAGTGTTTCGTGTTTTCGTGCCTTGTTGTATTGTGTTTTATAGAATAATTGAATTCCATTTCGGTTAAGATGGAAGAAGTTAAACAAACCCTTATTCAATTGACGGGTGCAATAAATGCACAAATCGAAATAAGTAAGAAACTTGAGAGTAGATTGAATACTCTTGAGCAAAACGCGAGATTCTATCCAACGAATTCTTCCTCGCAGATAGATTCTGTCACACCTAAAACAGAGCAGGACCTTGAAGATATTAAAAGGTTACCTGATTGCGTGAGAGATCTGCAGGGATTTGAGAGAAATCCTGTGCAGTACGTATCCTGGGTGCATAGTGTTGAGACTATACTCAGTGATTGCGAAATAGTGCGACATAAACCTATCTACCGGGCAATTCTACGTCACATCAGACAAAAAATAAGAGGCCCGGCGGATGCGGCTCTCAACTCATATATTTGATGAGAGTTGGTTAAGCATCAAGAAGTGTCTTTTTTTACATTATGCCGATAAGCGTGATGTACGGACTTTAGAACATCAACTGTATTCTATGTCGCAGAAGCATAAAAGTGTTGACGAGTTTTACGCCGAAGTAAACCATCAACTGTCCCTTCTAATTGATAAAATCAAAACCGAAGATTATTCTCAAGAAACGGTGATTGCTTTAACTGAAAATTATCAAAATCGTGCGCTCGATGTTTTCATACGCGGTCTCAACGGAGATTTATCTCGAATGTTAATTGTGCAAAAACCCCAAACTCTTCCAGAGGCATACGGTTTTTGTTTAGAATTTCAGAATTTGAATTACAGAAGCTATCAAATTCATCATAAATACGCGAATAACTCCATTTCGGCCCCAGTAAACCAATTTTTCTCTGCTAAAATTGATTCAAACAAATACGATCCCAATCTAGCTACGTATGCTCGTCTAAGAGCGCCTCTTCGTAACCAAGTTTATAACATTCCAAGGAATGCGCAGCAAAACGTACAAAACTCACCCCCACCAAGACCTAGCTATCCAAAACCCGCTGTCCCGATGGATATTGATAAATCTGTACAAACCAAACAGGTGGACTACATGAATAGACCTCCTTACAATCAGGCTATAAAGCGCTCAAACGACTCCGTGGCTTATCCCAAAAAATCACAGCGGCTATTTAACTTAGAAACTGAAGAGCAACCAGCATGTAATGACTCATCTGAAATTTGTGATGATTTAGCTTCACAGAACTTATATAATGAAAACTATTTTGAGCAGTCTCAAAATCACGACAATGTTGGGGACAATGATGGTGAGGTAAATTTTATGATGGACGCCTTTCCAGCGTACCATACTTAGAGTATGTCTTGCGTAATGGTCAGATACTAAAATTTTTGGTTGATACTGGCGCAAATAAAAACTTTATTGCTCCAGAATTTTCCTTTAATGCCAAATTGGTCGAAACTCCATTTAATATACAATCAGCAGCAGGTGAAATACTCATCACCAAAAAAGTTTCAGGTCAATTTTTCAAAAAAGCAGGGAATGATACGACTTTAAATTTTTACGTTCTACCAGGATTAAAATCGTTTGACGGTATAATTGGTGACGATACCCTCAAACAGTTAGACGCGATTATAGATAGGAAAAACAATATTTTACAAATACCTCCGAACATTAAAATACCCCTAAAAGCAAAAAGATCTAAACAAGTGAATATTTTGGACGTTGTAAACAATCATTTAGATCAGCAGACCAAAGATAATTTGGACAAAATACTTAGGAAATATTCTGAAATTTTTGGAACGGTGACTGACGCTGAAACAGTGGAAACAAGCGTAAGGGCCGAGATAAAGACATCAACATCGGATCCCATCTACGTCAAGTCCTACCCATACCCTGTAAACTTGAGGAACGAGGTCGAGAAACAAATCGAAAAGATGCTACAGGATGGAATTATTCGCCCATCAAAAAGCCCTTATAATTCTCCAATATGGATCGTGCCCAAGAAACCCAATAAGTTGGATGAAAAACAATATCGTCTAGTCGTCGACTTCAAAAGGCTTAACGCCGTCACTATATCGGATGCGTACCCAATACCCGATATAACCAATACATTAGCCAGCTTTGGGAAATCGAAGTTCTTCACTACTCTCGATCTTACTTCTGGGTTTCACCAAATCAGGATGAGAGAAAGCGACATTCAAAAAACTGCCTTCTCGACCGCAAACGGCAAATATGAATTCACGAGACTGCCTTTTGGTCTCAAAAACGCGCCAGCCATTTTTCAGCGCATGATTGATGATGTGTTGAAGCCGTTTGTTGGCAAAATTTGTTTCGTATACATCGACGACATAATTATCCTAGGGGAAACCGAAGTAGAACACCTTCGAAACCTTGAAACAATTCTTGAACAATTAAAAAAGTCAAATTTAAAGGTTAACTTAGAAAAATCCACTTTTCTCAAAAGTCAAGTTCAATTTTTAGGATACATTATTTCGGATGCAGGAATTCTTCCTGATCCAGAGTAAATTTCCGCTATTACGAAAATGAAGCCTCCATCGAATTTAAAGGACTTAAAAGCCTTCCTGGGCATGGCATCCTATTATAGGAAATTCATTAAAGATTTCGCAAAAATCGCGAAACCATTGACCAACCTTACTCGTGGTGAAAATGCGCAGGTTAGAGCCAACCAATCCAAACATAAAGATATCGAATTTGGCAATCCACAACTCGAAGCATTCAATACCTTGAAATCATTACCTACTTCTTCTGAAATACTGGCATTTCCAGACTTTGAAAAACCATTTTTGCTTACAACTGACGCTTCAAGCCACGCAATTGGTGCCGTGTTGTCCCAAGGTGACATCGGGAAGGACAAACCAATAATCTATATATCAAGATCACTTAATAAGACGGAAGAGAGCTACCACCAACGAAAAAGAGCTCTTGTCTGGGCACTCGACAAATTAAATAAATAGTCTGGGCACTCGACAAATTAAGAACTTATCTGTACGGGGCAAAAAAGATTAAAATCTGGACTGATCACCAGCCGTTAACATTTGCTTCAAGCAACGCGAATCACAATGCGAAGCTAAAACGCTGGAAGGCCAGAATAGAAGAGTATAACTATGAATTAATTTATAGACCTGGCAAAAGTAACTGCGTAGCAGATGCTTTTTCTAGGCTGCCACTCGAAATAAATATGCTGAATTCAAGCTCTTCAACTGCCCATAGTGCGTCCCAAGACAACACCGATCTTATTCCTTTCTGCAACGCCCCTATAAATGTTTTCAGGAAACAAATCATCCTATCTGAAGGCAAGGAAATAAATGCATATGAACAACCGCATGCAGGTTTCCATAGGCACTATATACGTTTAAATAAAATAACCAAGGAAGCATTAGCAAAAGTTCTAAAGGAAACACTTTCTCCTAACATTATAAACGGGATTAAGATTCCAGAACACTTTATACAGCTTTTGCAGGATGTTTATAAAGAACACTTTTCTAAATTCAAAATACGAATCACGCAGCGTGTGGCGGAGGACATAGCTCAAGAAGACAACCAGTTGCGGATTATTCAACAGGAACATCGCAAAGCTCACAGGAACCATCGTGAAAATAAGGAGCAGATCTTGGAAAAGTACTACTTTCCGAAAATGACCAGCCTGATCCGCAAATATACAAAAAATTGCGAAGTCTGCAATACCAGCAAGTATGACCGCCATCCACTCAAGCCGGAATTACAGGAAACACCCAACCCCGAATATCCGACAGAAATCCTACACATAGATATTTGAGAGCTCATGGGGGAGAAATATATCACTTGTATCGACAAGTTCAGCAAATTCGCAAAAATTTTTCACTTAAAGGATAAATCTGCATTACACCTACGCAAAAAGATACTAAACGTTCTTCATTATTTCTCAGTCCCCAGAATTCTAACCTCCGATAACGAGGGTGGCTTTATTAGCCAAATAATTCACAACCTTTTGGAGGAATTGGGCATTACGGTATATCTAACACCACCACAAAAGAGTGAGGTAAATGGCACAATTGAAAGGCTTCATTCAACAATCCTCGAAATCGTAAGGTGTCTAATCAGAGAATACCCAGATCTTTCCGCAAAGGAAATTGTAAGCATTTCTGTCGACCGATACAATAGTTCGTTTCACTCCTTAACTGGAAAAAAACCGGTAGATGTATTTCTTAATCGCTCTCAACGTATAAATTACCAGCTACTGCATAATTTCAAGGCCAAACTCAATGAAAATTTAAAAGAAGAAATCCTACGGAAACAAAAAAATCAATTGAAGAGCCACAACAGGAAAAGAACAAAGCCAAGAACATACGAACCTGGCGACGTAGTATATAAGATCGATAAACAAATTAAATCTAAGCATAAGCCTCTTTATAAGAAAGAAACAGTATCAAGGGATAACAAAGTCACGATAACTACTAACACTGGAAGGAAAGTCCATAAGTCCCATCTGAAAAATATTTCATCTTTTTCAGAGTAATCCTGGGCAGCGCATGCGCTATTGTCGACATCTATGAATACAACGGTCCCATCATGACGATGAAATTAGGATTAGGGAAGATTACCAACGGCAATTTCAAAATCATTCATACTATCGACCTAAAGCAGTACGACGATATCCTGGGAAACATCGAACCTGTCATATAACACCGGATTAACAAAAGTAGCATTTTACGGCCACAGCTTTACCAGCAGCTATCTGTTATTTCAAGGCAATTGAATCAACTGAAGAGTAAAAGGAAACCAAAGCGCGCTATTAACTGGATTGGATCCGCCTGGAAGTGGATCGCAGGAAATCCCGACGCTACCGACTGGGACGAAATAGTTAAATCCCAAAATAAGATCATAGAAAACAGCAACAAGCAATATAAAATTAACCAATATATTTCTAAAGTATCTACAGAGCTTGTAGATACCTACAACATGATAGTGGCAGATATTAATGCAAGTACCGATGCTAAATTTGAACAAGTACTGTTTAACAAGTTAACCATACTCAAGGACGAAATTGGGGAAATTGTTTTGGCAGTCCAGCTTGCGTCTAAAGGTATAGTGAATTCCAATCTTTTGGACAATGAGGAGATTAACATCCTTCTATCCCGCATGGAAACCCTTCCCTACCAAAATGAGATCGAAGCCATAGAATACGCAAAACCGATGGTTTTGGTAAAGGAATCTCTCCTCCTGTATGTCGTCTGCCTACCTACAACTGAAACTACGGAGTTTAACCATGTTTTGATCTGACCGACGATCCAAAATAATAAAATGATTCATGTCACTTACTCTAATCTCTTTTTAACGCGATCAGAAAAATTTGGCATAGTTGGCAATTGTCTCAATATTCGTGATCTGACCATTTGCGAGAGACGTTCTCTTCAAGAACTTGGTGCAAACAATTGTCTCACACAAGTTTTGAATGGTCTCAACGCTGATTGTGAGTATGAGTTTCACAATAAACCAATAGTCGAAATGATCGATTCAAATTCGGTATTTCTTACAAATTTCTATGGGAAAATAATTGTGTGGGAACGTGCAAGTCATGAAAATGCAATGTAAGCTGAAAATAGCGTGTTAACTCCTCCCTCCTTAAAATCTGTGTCTCACAGATTAAAAGGGTAATTTGATTGGATTAGGGTAAGTGTAACTCAGATTGGATTCTGGTAATTTCAATTTAATCCCGCTCTGATAAAAAAGATAAATGAATATTACTGCTAAGGTAATTAACAAGATAACGATTGCTGCATCAGAAGCAATGAAAACCACGCTGTCGTCTTGGATAGTTTGGAAAAATTAAACAAAATCCAAGACGACAGCGTGGTTTCTATTGCTTCTGATGCGGTAATCGTTATCTTGTTAATTACCTTAGCAGTAATATTCATTTATCTTTTTTATCAGAGCGGGATTAAATTGAAATTACCAGAATCCAATCTGAGTTACACTTACCCTAATCCAATCAAATTATCCTTTTAATCTGTGAGACACAGATTTTAAGGAGGAAGGAGTTAACACGCTATTTTCAGCTTACATTGCATTTTCATAACTTGCACGTTCCCACACAAATATTTTCCCAGATTTTGCAGACAGGTGTAATGTTCTTTTGCAATTCGTGCACATGTCGCGTCATCATCAAGAAGTTGAACTCGGGAGTCAGGTTAAATTTTGTAGATTTGTGTAAATTGTTTACGTATGCTTTTGAAATGTCATAAAAGAGGCAAATCATGTTTCATTTAAGTCAGTTATTGTCGACACGTCGTGAAATAAATAATATTTAAAAAAGATTTGTACATTGTTCTATTATTTTTTTGTCATCCTATTGGGAAAACCCGTTAACTTGGATATTCACGGTCGCTACTCGGAAACCTGATATGGTCAGTTGAGCGCAAGTGTATAGCATTGTACTTGACCTACATGATGCGTGTGGTCTGCTATTACGTAGACAATATTAGTGAATTGCATGGTGTTCTATTTTGATTTATTTGTTTTGATTGCTCTGATTTGATTTATTTCATGCATGTTGATGGTATATCATTACACTTTTACCCTTTTTTTGATTAGGGTTCATTTGCAACAAAAAAAATATGAAGACTCACAAACATTAAGTTCAATAGTCCCAGAAGGGGTTTTTACAATAATATTCTCTTATCTTTAGTCACAAAAAAGTTTATCATTCTCAATGTATTTTAAAACATAACAAAATTTTTCTATTTTTAGGTTCATTTTTTTTTTTCTCGTGTAGTCACAATAATGCTAACTTAGCTTAACTTAACATAATGCGTATCATTCTGAGCGTTTGTTTTTTTTTTTTATTACAAAATTTTTCTATATGTAGTTTCGTATATATATTTTTTTATTTATCTACATTGTCGTTTATGTTACATGTGTGGTAAGGTTTTAATCTGTTCTTATGTACTAATTTACGGTTTCCTGCTATGTCTAAAGTGACATTACAGTGATCCATGTCCAATACTCTACATGGACCTTTATATGGTGGTTGATGTTTCTTTCTATTTTCATTTCTCAAAAGTACTAAATCTCCTATTTTAGGATTCAAAGAATGTATATTTGCTTGGTTCATTGTTCTTTTGATATTAACTTTTTCAATCAAACTTCGTGCTCTATTGATCGACATCCTCAATCTTGCCTTTAACTCGTTGGCATAATCATCTAAATCGTAAATTACATCTTGATTATCAACTATGTCATTTGGTAAGTATGGAAGTTTACCGAAAGTCAATTCAAATGGAGTGTAGTTTGTATCTACATTTGGGGTTGTATTGTACGCAAATGTGTAATATGGAACCCATTTGTCCCATTGTTGGTCATCAGCAAACGAATACATATATTCGTTTAGTACCCGATGATTCCTTTCTACTACTCCTAAAGTCTGGTGGTGATATGGTGTTGAAAATATTTGTTTTATTTTTAGCAAATCACAGATGTTGCTCATAAGCTTATTCGCAAATTCAGTACCTAAATAAGACTTGAGTATTTTGAAATGTCCATACTTTAATATAAATTCATTAACTATTCCTACAGCTATGGTTTGTGCTTCTTTATTCTCTAATGGGAACGCTACTACAAATTTAGTTAGTTCACATTGTAAGGTTAATATGTATCTATAGTTATTAGATATCCTTAATGGACCTACGGTATCTATTTGTATTGTTTCAAAACTCGTTGTTGGTGTGTCGGTTTTCATCATTTCTTCTTTTGTGTGTCTCACCTGTTTGTTTATTTGACAAGGTGTGCAATTCCTTACGTGGGATTTAACCATACCGTTCATGTTTTTCCAGCAATATCTTTGTTTTAGTCTTAACAAAGTCTTGCGAATCCCTAAATGTCCTCCGTGCGGTGAATTGTGATATTCTTCTATTAATTTCACCTGTTCATCTTTATTCGTTATCCTAGCGGGTGGCTTGTATATCATTATTCGTAGCTTCATATGCGCATTATCTTTACTTTTTCGTTGCAACAGGTTAAATACTTTCTTAAATTCTTCTTTGTCTATAGACTTCAATATAATATCATCACTTGATAATGAGAGTTCTTGGACTTTGTTACGTCTAGCAAAATCTAACAGTTTCTCCATAATCAAAACGTGTTCTAAATGTGGATTATCACTATTATTCTCATTACCTTTGTGTCTGTGGGTACCCCTATTTATTGTTAGCTTTGCATTAACGGAAACTGGTTTCACGTTAGATATATCGCTACAATATACTTTTACAATATCTTTAGTACGTACGATATCAATACCTTTATTTTCATCATTGCGCAGGATAAATTTTAACTTCATAACACCGGTGATATCCGACAAGCTAGTGCAATCCCAACAATAGAATTGATCAGGTTCTACCTTCACGTGGTTGCTTTCGCTGCGGGTTTCTTGCTTTTTATCCTCTGTTTTCTTTGCCATGCCCCTTGTAATTGCTAATAGTCAACGCTTTGCTGCTTCATCTATAACTGGAGGTATTAACGCTTTTAAAGAGTCAGAATCCAACTCAATTCTTGACAAAGCATCAGCATTCGTGTTCATGCTGCCTTTTTTGTACACAATCGTGAAATCATAATCCGATAAGTCAACTCTAATTCTAGTGAGTTTT
Source organism: Nemotelus nigrinus (assembly GCA_947369275.1). Lineage (NCBI taxonomy): Eukaryota > Metazoa > Arthropoda > Insecta > Diptera > Stratiomyidae > Nemotelus > Nemotelus nigrinus. The sequence goes on along the minus strand of OX376372.1, from coordinate 87,108,477 downwards.
GATGAAGGATTTGCATGGGTGAATAAAGATACTAGTGGTCTATGGTCTGTGACAACTACGAACTTTCTTCCGTAGAGATAGGGTCTGAAAAAGTTTATGCCCCAATGTATGGCTAAAAGTTTTTTTTCTATGACTGGTTTGTTAATGTCGTGTTTCACTAGCGACTTGTTTTCATACGAAATTGGTAAATCCTGTCCAATTTCACCTTGCGATAAAACAGCGCCTAATGCGTAATTAGATGCATCAGTTGTTAAAATGACTGGCTCGTCGAACTTTGGATACTGCAGAATTGGTGGCTCAATTAATTTATTCTTAAGTGTTTCAGACGCTTTTTGACACTCTTCGGTCCATTCAAATGTAATGTTCTTTTTCAGTAGCGAGTTCAAACTTTTGGCGATTCCGGCAAAGTTCGGAATAAAACGCCTGTAGTAGTTGCAGAATGCAACAAATCTGCGTACTTCATCTGCACATTTCGGAACCGGATAGTTTCTGATCGTCTCGAATTTAGATGGGTCTGTTTTAACACCCTCACTGGTTATCAAATGCCCTAAATACACTACTTCCGATTTCAAAAAGTGACACTTCCCAGGGTTCAACTTCAAGTTGTACTGTCGCATTCGCTGTAACACTTTGCGAAGATTGTCATTGTGGTGTTTGACACTGCATCCAAAGACTATGATGTCATCCACGTATGGAAATGCCTCATGACTTAAACCACCCAAAGCAATCGTCAACATCCGTTGGAAACTGTTGGACGAAATCTGTAATCCAAATGGTAGTCTCTTGAATTGATAGTGACCATCACTGGTCGAAAACGCGGTGACGGGTCTAGATTCTTTCTCAAGTTCGATTTGGTGTAATGAACTAGTCATGTCCAAAGTTGAGAAATACTTCGCTCTACCGAGCCTATCTAGAACGTCTTCCAATCTAGTCAAAGAGAACTTATCATTGATGATTCTGTCGTTCAATCTACGAAAATCCACTACAAGTCTCCACTTAGCTTTACCATCTGAAGTCTTCTTCGGTACAACCAAAAGTGGTGAATTGTATGGGCTTACTGACGGTTCGACAATATCATTGTCTTCTAAGTCTCTGACCTGTTGTAATATTTCTTCGTTTTGTGCTTGAGGTAGCCTATAATTCTTGATGTAGACTGGACTATCGTCTGCCATCTGCAGCTTTTGTCTGTGGAAATTGTTTGTTGTTAACTTCTCTTCCTCCAAGTGAAAAACATTTTGATACTCTTTGATTATCTCAAGCAAGCTGTCCATAGATCTTTTGTCCAAATTATGTTTATCTACAACTCCCAGCAGTTTCTCGAAACGCTTCTGACCACATCTCTGCTGTTTTCCTGCATATACTTTGTAGTTGAAGTTGTTTATGACTACATCTTTATCAGTTCTGTTCAGAACCTTTACATTTCGAACGCCTTTGGCGTTCTAACCTTTCTTTGACTACATCTTTATCAGTTCTGTTCAGAACCTTTACATTTCGAACGCCTTTGGCTGGTATAATAGTGTTTCCGATGAAAACACCCTTCCCAATTTCTGCGTTCAGCACAATGCTATCCTCATCGATGCTTACATTTACCGGAACTATCGCTTCAGTTCTCGCGGATATATGAATTCCCGAATGGTTTTAACGTTTTGTATCCATGGGTAGTACAATTTCTTTATTGACACACTAAAAGAAATGGTGAATGTTTCATAATCTATTTTACTCATGAAACTAACTAATAAATCTCTACCGATAATACTGTCTGTACTAATCGGAAAATTGTCGTCCACAATGTAAAATAGTTCTGTTATCCTTCTATTCCCAATGAATAAATCTAATTTCGAAGTACCTAAAGACATAGTTACTTCCTTAGTAATTCCAGTTAACTTAATTTTATCCTTGCTATTCACTCTATGTTCTAACGCCTTAAATATACCTACTTTACAAATTGATACGTCTGCACCTGTATCTTTTAAGAACGATAGTTCTCTATTCGCTCCATCATTATAAATTCTTACGTAATTCGTGCAGCCATCTGTTATTCTGTAAATTTTACATTCTTTACTCGTGTTATTTATTCCGGGAGGCTCCTCATTTCCTCTCCAGAATCTAGGACGTTTCCCTGGTCTGAAATTACATGTAGGCTTCTATTATTGTTATTGCGGTGGCTACTATGGTTGTTGGCATAGCTGTTATTCCTACGGTGATTATCCCTGTTACCATCATTATTTCTATAATGATCTGATCTATTATCTGTCTTTCTATTAAAATTTCTATGGTTATCGTATCTTTTATCCCAAACATCTCTTAGATTGTCTCTATTTCTATAACCATTACCATTCCTATCATCGTTATTATTTTTGTATCTTCGACCACGGTTACTTCTATTATTTGCGAAATTGCCGATATGCATTACGCTACTCGTGGCTTGCGATTCTAATGTCTCAACCTCTTGCGCCAATGATACTGCCTCAGCAAAAGTTTTGGGCCTAGCTGAAAATATTGTGCCTTTCAGCTGATCATTAAGTCCACTTTTAGTGAGTGCATAAGTATCGTTCATTTGCGCGATAACTTTCTTTTCTGGTTCCGTGGCCTGATTACCTGTAATTGATTGAGCTCATCTACCAAAGATAAAATTTTATCCTTGTATGTAGTAACAGATGATCTGTTCTGACACATGTTACTGAGCATAGAATGAATCTGTGGTACAGTTTTATTGTTTTTAAACCTGCTAGACAATTCATTTTTTAAAGATTCGAAAGTGCTGATTGAGGTGTTAATCAAAGATAATCTCGCATTCGCGGTGAGCTTAACTTTAGTGACGAAATCTATGAGTTGGGTTTTTCCTGAAGCGGTTAATGTGGAATTTAGTAATTCTACTATTTTCAAAAAGGATTCTAATTCCTTATACTTTCCCTCGAAAGAAAAATTATTTTTATGGCAGTCTCTAGACTAAACTCAGACATCTTGGCTTTGTCTTCTAGCGCTTGTAAACTAGTCTCTAATTCTTCGGTGATGTCGCACTCTTGTTGGACGTCTTCCGCAGAATATCCTTGTTTACCGAGCTGTAGCCAGATTTCTCCCTCCAATATCGCTGTTACCGCTTTGAACTGTAATTTGATATCTAGGACCTCAGAGTTTTCGTCATTAAAATTGCTGATTGTTTTTCTAAATTTTTCTTTACGCGCCTGTAAATCGTTCAATTTTTCTTTTAATGTTTCAAACTTATATAAATTCTTCGAACTTTTTCTTAAATTTCTTAAAACTTGCTCGTTTTCTAAGATCAAACCTCCTAAAGTGTCCATACATAATTATTGTATGACTGGAATTTTACAAAAAGGAACCGTACATTCATGAATAAAAGTTTTAAAATTCATGTATCAAAACATATATATTGTTTTTATTATTTCTAAACGTCTATACTCCTATTTAATCTTTTAGCTACATACTCCTTATTCTTTTTATTATAAACATAAAATATTCCTAATACTATGCAAAAAATTGCTGCTGTTGTTAAAGACTGCTGATACTCCTGTATCACCGTTACCTCCTCTGTCGAGCAATTATTTCCCATCTTTGAGTTCCCGTAGTCTCTTCTGAAAGTACTCCCTCTGCTGCCCAAAAGCAATTCGTATTAGTCTGTGTAATTTCGCTCGTTCGCGTTTTAATTTCGTCTTTCTGCCTCCACGTGGCCGTCTTGGTTTGGGGATGGTGTTCAAAATATCTTCTCTAGCCTTCCTTTTGGTAAACTCTTCTATTCTTCTAGGCCTGGGTCCAGGTGTACATATCCGTGTTGGTCGATAGTACAATGGTGTAGTTGTTACCGGTTCAGGGACGTATTCTTCCTGTTCCAATCGCTCCTCTTCTTCTTCTTCTTTTTCGTTTTCGCAGCTGCCTAGATGCTTACTGTCGACTCCAAAATTCAGTTTCGCAGGATCGCCATGAAATATACAAGTGTGGTTGCCATGAAATATGTGTTGGTCGCCAGATGGGCCTCTAAATGTTTCTGATTCAGTCCGGGTGCAATCTGGTTTTCTACTGCTGTGAGAAAAGTATTTGATTTAATCCAGCAGTGGAGAGCAAAGTATTGTCAGTATTCAACCTACCAAAGCGGCGAGGCCGCAGTTATTGATGGCACCATGTCTAAGCTAATCTTAAACATTTGCCGTGCTTAATTTTGCTATGCAAGTATAACCTCGCAAGAGCAGAGATTCAGTAAAACAACTGTGTTCAGTACGTCTACTCAAATGAATCTATTTTTTAATCATTCTTACAACTCCTTATATACGATTTTTACAAACATAACTTAACCTACTTTATTACCTAAACTCAGCATGCCCTGAAATAAATCATTAACGCATATATTTTGTCATGACACAAAATTCTACATGAATCACATGTGTTCTACTTTCTCACGCTACACTTGACCAATATTTCTAGCGCCACTCAATCAACATGTACAAGATTTATCGCCATGTGCGCTCATTCATACTGTAACCAAAATACATAATATTTGGGTCGCGTGCCATGGTGACACATAATTTATATCGATCGCAACATGACTCTGCTTTGCATTCGAATATACCATATGGCATGGATATTCACGGTCGCTACTCGGAAACCTGATATAGTCAGCATTGTACTCGACCTACATGATGCGTGTGGTCTGCTATTACGTAGACAATATTAGTGAATTGCATGGTGTTCTATTTTGATTTATTTGTTTTGATTGCTCTGATTTGATTTATTTCATGCATATTGATGGTATATCATTACACCAGGCGTGCCCGTTATACCATATCAAACTTTATTTTTTGTCTATGTAAACAAAGCACAAATTTACATATGAGTGGCTTTATTTTGAAGAAACGGCATTTTTTCAAGAGAGACGATGATTTGGAGGTTTTCACTTTCAGTGCCTACCCTAGCTACAGAGTTGCCAGCACGCTCATTAAAAGCTACATAAATCTACAAATAACTAATATCAATATGTATTGAAAATTTCGTAATGATTGAATAGCTGTGTCAAAAGTTATCGCAATTTAAAAATTTTCAAGTTTTCCCGTTCTCTTTTTAGGCACCCAGCGCACACATGGGGTTAACAAATTCCAAAACATTATCCGATTCACAAGTATGGTCAAACACGTTTGAAATGTATTTCGTCAACTTAATTTTTGCAACAATTATTTGTGTACGGAATAATAGGTATATTAAAAATATCACTAAAATGGCCGCCGGCGCCAAAGGGTTAAAGATAATTAACTTTTTGTGAGACCTGGCACTATTCTGCATATATAAGACCTGGCAATATTCTGCATATATAATAATTTGAATTTTTGGCCAAAATTATTTTAATACTAATGTTCCTCTTCGAACATTAGTAAAAAATGTTAGCGCATCAGAACCGCTAGAAAACTAATTTTCGAAGAAATTATCTTTGAGGGATTTAAAAATGTGTCAAGACGTTATACCCTTCTTTTTCGTATCATATCAACCATTTCTTACTTAAGGGAACAAATATCATTTTCTGACAACATTTCCTATAACAAAAATGATGAAAATGTTCAGTGCTGGCAACATTTGTCCACCACAGCAGCAATAAATTTAGCATACCATGCTCATGCTTAGTCAACATATCCTTTGAATTTTGTTTTCATCCGATAATATTATCGAAAGTTTCAGCGATTAAACTATGTCTGGGGTTGCCATCCGAAAAATTTCAAAAACTTGGAAAATTTAAATATCGGTTGCTTATTTTATTGTAAATGCTTTGCTTATGTATACAAAATGGAAGCATCTGTTGGTGCAATATTTACGAAATTGTCTGGTGCTGGCAATCATGTGCTAGCCCCATAGCTGCTTCACGTTGTATTTAACCCACCCTATGAGTTTTGTTCCAATTGAATGGCTGCGCTGTAAATTATAGGAGTGAATAAAATTTGAGGGTTACCACCGTCCAAACTATTTAAATTTTTGAAACGTGAATATTTGTTGCTAATTGTCATTGCAGGATCATTTCCATTTGGAAATTTTATGAAAGCATTGCTCGATAAAGAAATGTCAATAAATTATAAAATTCATCATAGCTGGCAACCCTTCCATAATTTTTCAACGAAATTCCTACAGAATTAGATATGCAATCCACATATGAATTTCGTTTTGATTTCGTTACTGCATCGAAAGTTATAGGGCAAAAACCTTTATTTTCCTGAGCAAATTTAAAATATTTAGTAGACAAAAAATTGCCATAGCTGGCGACCCTATACTAATTTTTCAACCAAATTTCTATGAAATCTGTCTTAGAGTAAGGTTTATCTACTGCGTGAATTATGAATCAAAAACCAGTTACTACCAGTTACTATGGGTCAAAAACCAATTTTTTTTCTCAATGATTTTTCCAAATGGCCTGTATTTCAAAATCATTTTTATCAGACCTGGTCCTAGTTAATACTAACATGTCCTGCAAATTTCATATTGATCGTATTATCCGATCGTCATTTCTCGTGAACAGAAGTTTTGAGTGCTGAAAATAGAGGTAATTTGATCACGGGTTGCCGTTCTTGTTTACCGCGGAAATTTTGAAATTTTTATTTGACTTCAATTCATCAATAATTTGAATTTATTTTCAAAAAACAAAAATTTTTTAGGAGACTCGATGATTTGAAGGATTTTTTTTCAGGATCCTGCTGTAGTTACAGAGTTGCCCGCACACTCATGAAAGTCCATGTGTATTAAAGTCTTCTCTACATCAATACGCTCTGAAACTTTCACGATGATCCAATGTTTTTCTTAGAAGTTATGACAAATCAAAATTTGAAAAAAAATCTTTGCCTACTTGTATGCACTCAGCGCCCACACAAGGCTCACAATTTCCACTTCTTTGCTTCTTTGCTTCACTTTTATGATCTATAAGAAGTCTCTGTGACGATCTATAATGTTTAAAGAATCCAAAATCATTTCTGAATGAACCAAAATGTGCACAAGTAAATATCTTATGATCTATAGTGTCTAACTCATTAAAAAAATCACATTTTGGATCATTTTTTATTTCAATCTTATATAATCTTAGGTTGTTGTACGCCTTCCCTGTGAATAGTCTAATAATTATTTTAGTACTATTGCCGCTCCCTTGACACCTACGGAGCCATGTGTGTTGTCTAAAAGCCAAGTCAGTCCCCAGCCAAGGGCATCTTTCAACCCTTCTGGTCAATTCCCTATATATATTCTGCCAAGATCTATTAATTTCACGCCATACTGTTAATAATATACCGTTTAGGCAAACCGGTGTTGGAACAGGCGTACCTTCCAAAATTGCCCTTTTGGCCATAATGTCAACTTCCTTCATTAAAATGATTCCCCTATGACCTGGAGCCCAAAAAACTCTAACCTAAATGTCCCTATTCGCCAACAACATGTCCCAGATCTTATGTATAATTAGATTTTTCGAGCTGTGTTCATTTAACAACGTGCAAGCACAATTGCTATCTGAGAAGATTGTAATCTTTTTCAACCTCAGCTCAATACTTATTGCTATGGCACACATAATTGCAGACAACTCCGTTCCAACAACATCCGACATTCCTGATAGCGAGAAACCACAATTAATTCCTTAATTTTTACCCAAAACAGCACATTCAGCACATTAACTCTCTAAACATGCCAAAAATGATTCCAAAATTTGAGTTATCTGGGGCCAAACTAGCCATCTGATACAAATTTGTGTCTTCACTTTTAAGTTGAATCACTTCTCTGGTTGTGAACCAAATTGCTCTGTAATAGGAAGGCTAAGCAAAGGTCACACAGTTAGGGATTTGAGATGATAGCCCCATGCATCTTTTCAACACTTTCGCCTTTATAGAATCTAAACCTTCGAAGAAATATTTTGGAGCACTCATATTAGCAGATATGTGATTTTCCAGTCTCGGTCTAACTAATGCCTTGTATAAGACCAAACTTTTCTGTGGAGGCAGCCACTTTTCCTTCCTGTCACTAAATTTATTAGGTTTATCGCTTTGTCAGCACTGTTTCTTATTTCATTTAGGTCCTGTTTATTGGTGTAACTAGTATTTATTATTTTACCTAGATACTTAATTTCCTTCTCCCAAGATATCGATGTGTTATTATACATAATAGGTTGTAAATTTTCCACATTAATGTTAATACAGATTATTTTACATTTAAGTGGATTTACCTTCATCTTGATTTCCCTACAATTGTTTTCAAATCTATTAATAGCATTTTGGATCAGGTTTCTACGTCACGTTTCTTGTCTGATGTCATGATCATGAAAACATCCGCATATTGTAGCAGACTGGACGATGGCAAGTTCAACTCGTGGAAGGATCTTGTCTATAAGTTAAAGAGGAGTGGGCTCAGTACGTCCCCCTGCGGTAGTCCATTGTTAATTTTTACTGGGCAGTCATTTGACCACACTGATCTCTTCGCTAAGAAATTTATTATCCAATAACATATATTTTCGGGGATGAGATGTATTAGGATTTCGTGTAGTACTTCCAAGTCCAACCCCTCATATGCATTTTCTAAGTCAAGAACCGCCAGCATTACGAATTTGCTATTATTTTTAGCTTCCCTCACCAGGTTGTCCAGATGATTTAGGCAGGATTTGATCGATTTCCCAGGGACATACGCATATGACCCCTTGGGTATGAAGTTAAGGATGTTGTGTGATCTGATACATTTGTTTTTAATCATATTGTTTATTATTTTTATGTAGACATTTATCAGGTAAATAGGTCTGAAGCTATTAACAAAAACAGGATCTTTAGTCGGTTTTAATATAGGTACGATTTTGATTTTAAGGTAGTTTTCTACATTTATTCTGTTATTAACTAATTCATTAAGGGTTTTTACACAGTTTTCTTTGCTAGTTTTGTTCATGTATTTTATCAAATCATATGGAATTTTATCCGGGCCTGGTGCCGATTTTTTCGTATGCGTTTCTAATACGCTGTACAGTTCATGAAACTCAAACTGAATAAGATTTTGAGGCACAGGCAGATTATTACACGACCATTTGCTTTTGTAACCTTTACTTTTAATTAGATTTAAGAAAGGTAAGCTATTAACCGTTTCCCATCCTGATCCGTAAGTAATATTTTGGTTTTTTTTATGTTATTTAGTAGTCTCCACTTTTCGCATTCATTTCCTTTTTTGCCTACATCTACCACCACCTTGTTCCATGCGTTTTTTTTTGCCTCCCTAACAGCCTGCCACCACTCTTTGTTTCAGTGATTATTTGACCTAGGTCCTCGCTGAAGATATTTTGTGCAATGCTATTTTTGAGTTTATTTACATTAATTTTGGTTTTAACAATAACAGTTTTTTTTTTAAATTTAAAGGAAAACATTATGGGTTTGTGACCACTACTGCTTATATCATTAAAATTAACTGAGTTCTGTTCGCAAAGGTAAGGTCTGGAACCGACGACCCACCTACCCCCTAGTGACTCTTGTGTACATTTGTAACCATCCCTAGATCGTTCATGATTCTCCTCAATATATTCCCTTTTCTGTTGTTTTTTCTATCCCCCCATCCAATTTGCCTGGCATTGAAGTCTCCGCATATTACCGTCAAGGTATCACTGGGCAAACTATTGAACATTTCACCTAATTCTCTTTCAAAAAAGTTATTATCTAGATCAGGAGGGCAACATAGGGATACCACCGTCATGGGGATATCAAGGTTCTTAATTTTACCGCCACTGCTTCTATATTTGTTTTCATTTTGATCAATGAGAAATTCATTCCCTTCTTAATTATCAAAGCAACCCGTCCACCTAAAGCATTTTCTCTGCTTTTGACCTATGTATGGTATCCACCTATTTGATTTGAGTAATTATAGCTAGTACACGTTAGTGTCTCAGATATGCACGCAATATCTATCCAATTTTTATTCATAATGATCACTAAATTTTCTTTATTTTTATAAAGTCCTTGGATGTTGTGCTGCAGTATTTTCATGGATAAGTTGTAAAATAAACTAGGGATTTTATTGATAAACAAACAAATAAAATAAATCGTAGATATATTGCTGCGGTTTTATTCTTCCTATTTGCATTTTTAATTAACAGTTGATGGTAAAGCCATTGGGTTTTCTTTAGTAACGTTAAATCTTTCACTATCTTTATTAATTTCAACCTTATGTTCTAGATTCATAATTATTTTATCCACCACGTTGTTGATTAGTGTAACGTATTCCTAGTTGTTTTATGGTATGTTATTTAGTACTCCTTCTTTGCTTAAGACCTCCATCAGTCTTTCAATTTTTTTTTTCATTTATTAAATTCGTCTAATGCAGACTATACACATACAATAAAAATTAATTATTCTTATACAGAATTCGTTTAAGTGATGCTGTAGATAAATAAAAATCAAACTTATAATAAGCTTCGTTAAAGCATTTACTTATTGCAGTGACTGGTTCATTGTAACCATAATTGGTCCGATGTTGAGGGATCGACAAAAAGTTAACACGCCTGACACGTTTGTTATTAGTGTTAAAATTAAGTTGGCTTAATAAGTAGTTTGAGTCAACGGTGCCATCCAAAATTTTCGCGGCAAATAAGATTTTGGAATTTTGACGTCGAGAGTCCAAGGTATCCATTCGTAAAAGATTTAAGCGGTCTTGATAAGGAGGTAGATGTAAAGGGTCATACCACGGAAGACCGCGGAGGCAGAAACGTAAGAACCTCTTTTGAATTGACTCAATTTGGTCTATGTAGACTTTTTGATATGGTGACCATACAATACTTGCATATTCGACAATAGGTCTTACTAAGCTACAAAAGAGGGTCTTAGTTAGAAAAATGTCGTTGAATTCCTTCGAACGTCTTCTGACAAAACCTAAGGCATTGCTAGCTTTCACAACGATTGAATCGATGTGATCGTCAAATGTGAAGGATTGATTCAGCAATACTCCTAAATCGAGTACTTTCGCTGATCTATTTAAAGATGTACTCAAAAGTGAGTATTCATAGATTACAGGATTATTTTTGCGTGTGTAAGATATAATCGTACACTTGTCAGGATTAATTAGGAGATTATTATCGGAACACCAGTTGGCAAATCTGTTTAGATCCTGCTGCAAATCATTGCAATCGTTAAGGTTTTTCACAACTTTGAAAATTTGAGCGTCATCGGCATAAAGAAGAACAGAAGATGACTGTAGAATGGAACCTACGTCATTAATAAATAAAGCGAACAGTAAAGGGCCTAGACGACTACCTTGTGGAACACCAGACGTGGTTCTAATTTCAGATGACAAGGCACCGCGAAAAGATACACGTTGAGTTTGATTCGTCAAGTAAGAGTAAACCCAATTTAAAAACAAGTAAGGGAATTGAAAGGAATGAAGCTTAGCTAAAAGTATAGAATGATCAAGCTTATCAAAGACTTTCGTCAAGTCTGTTTAGGCGCAGTCAGTTTGGAGCCCAGCTTCAATTGAGTTGGTTATTTGGTGAGAAAATTCAAGCAGGTTTGTTGTGGTTGAACGACCTTTCATGAAACCATGCTGATACGGAGCCATAATTGATTTGGCTAAGGCTACAACATTCGTGACTATGGCTTCAAAAAGTTTTGCGACACAGGGAAGTTTTGCAATAGGTCTATAGTTGCAAGCGTCATTACGACTCCCTTTCTTGAATAAAGGAGTGACGGTGGAGTATTTCCACAAATGAGGAAAGTTGCCTGTTTTTAAGGATGTATTGAAAATATAAGACAGCACAGGTAGTAGTGACGACACACAATATTTCAAGACCAAATTAGGTATGCCATCTGGGCTAGGTGTTATATTATTGTCAAGTTTATTTACAAATGTGATAATAGTGTCCTCGTCAATTTTTAAATCCTTCATCTCCAAAGAAGAAACTGTTGAGTTCGTCAAGTAGGGTGAAAAGTGTCTGGAGTTAGGAAAGTCCGTACGATAGGCTTTACGGAAAACGGAAGCAAATAAATTACTAATATCAAAGGGATCATCAAAATAAGAGTCGTCAGATTTAAATGTGAGTGGATACCCATCATTATAAGTCTTAGAATTAACAAAATTCCAAAATCTCTTAGGTTGAGCTTGAAAATTAAATCTAAGCTGTTGCGTATGTCTATGATATGCAAATGCAACTTCATTATGATGCAGATCTCGTAATGTGGATAAACGTTGATAGTCAGGTTCTGAGCGAGTCAGGCGAAACTTTTTCCAGGCTTTGCTTTTGGAATTTTTTAAATGGCAAAGCTGTGGAGACATCCAAGGAAAACGAACCTTGCTTTTAGTGAAGATAGTTGGCACGCACCGTAAAAAACAGCTAAACAACCGAATGTGGAAATAGAACGTAGCTTTATCAGGATTAGGTTCCTGCAACACGGAGGACCAATCATAGTTAGCAAGCAAGTAACGTATTTGATCGACATTAGCTCGTCTAAAATTAAATTTAAGTTCAGATGTGCTCGATGATAAGTAATTACTAGACTTTGGCTCGAAAATAATGTTGAGTGCACAATGATGCGCGGTTTCGTCGATGAAAGATGATGTGAGGGGTTTTACCACAGTAGAAGAGGCATCAGTCGAAAAAATCAGGTCCAGAATTTTTTCATTTACGTTCCGGAGGCAATTGGCTTGAAACAAACCAAGTGATATAAATTCATTTGCAATGTTGATGTCGTGTTGTCCGCCAATAGAAGTATAGCTCGGAACTTCGAAAGTGCCGTCCGCTGAAGGGCACCAGTTTATTCTAGGTAGGTTGAAATCACCCATTAAGACGACGTCGTCGTTATTGTCCGCAAGATCGCATATGAGCTGCATAATATGTATAAGCGAAGCGTAAACATCATACGAAGAATTTGGTGGCGTGTAGTTGACACCGAAAAATATTTTCTTTGACGTCTGTTCGACTTGGGCACAAATAAATTCATTATTTGTATGCGGTATTTCGATTAGAGATACTTTGAATTTTTTGTGAAATGCCAGAAGAACACCACCTCCGACAGGAGCGTCAGTAAGATCTCCATGTCTATCCCGGCAAAAAATAGTATACTCCGAATTAAAAATTTCAGTATTGTGAATATTTGCACAAAGCCACGTTTCGGTGATCGCAATGACATCAAAAGCTTCAGAGTTTGACAGCTCATAGAACTTATTAAGTTTAGATCGCATTCCATTTACGTTGGTGTAAAGTGCTGAGATGAGTTCGTCCCGTTTTTTGTTGCAGCACTTGATTTACTTATTCGTTTGTTGATGAATTCATGCACAACAGAGTTCGGCGGCCAGAAATTGCTATTTGCAATGGAATCAAAGCAACAATCTGGTGCTATAATTTTAAATGATGATACACGATGCCGATTCCCTATCTTAATAACTGATACACAGTCCTTAGGGATGAAGGATTTTGTATGCTCAAGGATTCCCTCAACATTTTTCTTCACGTCATCTGCGGTGGTATCAGGAGCAAGCCTAGATACAAATATAGCTCTGGGTTGTGTGACACCTCTGAGGGTGCAGTTGAAAATATTCAAATCATTTGATACTATATGAGGATCTAATACGATGTTGGCATCTACTGCTTTTGAGCTAGTTTTCTTAGCTACATTAGATGCGGAGACTGGAGATTTCGAAGTCGCATTAGCAGATGATTTTGAACATTTGGCGTTATTTTTTGAATTTGCTTTCCGCTCACTCATTGCTGCATCTGGTATTTTATAAGTTGATTTATGTTTTGCGCCAACATTATCAGAAATCGGTTTGTGTTTTGTAGCAACACTATCAGAAGTTGTCGGTATTTCATTTTCCGGAACCGTCTGGCAGGCAATGGATCTTGATGCAGGTTTTGAGGGTTGGGAGATTGAGATACGATCAAGTTGATGCTCCATTGCGTTTAATTTCGACGATATTAGGTCGATCGAACACGAAGTTAGACTCGTGTCAGTAATGTCTACTACAGTGTCAGCTACGGCTGACGCCTTAACATCGACACTCCTAATTTTAGATCGAATTAAGTCCATCTTATCTTCAATTTGGTCTAGTCTAGAGGAAAGTGCCAAGACTTTATCTTGCTGACCGCGTAAGTCGTCTATTAAATCGACCATAGGTTTTAATGAAGAAGATAAGTTCTTAATAATATTCCCGATAACAGCATTGTCTCGAGATAACGACTCGTTTCGCTCATTCATGCTTTCCAAATTATTGTTTGTTAATTGAAACATCCTCAGAACATGGCATGGTTTAATGTCGCTGACAGACTTGCGCGTAGATTTCATGCATGAATTGTGGAATGATCGATTGCATATCCCGTCGCAAACAACAGAATTCTTCTTATCCAAAGGTTTGTCACAGGCTCCACAAAGAAGGTAGTTGCGCGATGAAGATGTTGCGCGATGATTTCAGAAGACTTTTAGTAGTTCTACTTTTCATAGACTGGGATGCTTCTGGCATTTTGTTCTGTTATCCTTGGTTCACTATGACTTTTTCTATGATTTTCAATCATCTTAACCATGGCAGAATATTTCTTCTTAGTAAGCACTCTATTCGCTTCTTCATTGCTATTCCTTGATCTATGAGATATCTTATTGCTATTATTCGGTGGCAATTCTGGAAAGTCTTCACTTAAATTGAATTCATCTAGTAGAGCAAATCCGTTTCCTTTATTATTTAGAAACTTAGTCCTTGCCTCGAAAGGTGTTATGTTTTTAATAGACGCCAACTCCATACTCATCTCCTCTTTTAGCCTTCTGGGGCACTAAGTGTTGCTCCAGTCATGGTCTGAACCGTTGCATAAGATGCATTTTATTATTTGGCATTGTTTGTTACAAGCCTCCTCTCCACATTTCAAACATCTAGGATTTTTTGCTTGCAAAATTTATTATTATGTCCAAATCTGCCACAATTTGTGCACAATTTCGGTTTGAAGATGAAGTGGCTTACAGGAACCCTTACATAGTCTATTTTGATCATCTCCGGTAATTCGTTACTTAGAAAAGTTACTTTAATTGATTGCGATGGAATAAATTTGTCTTTGTTCTCTCTATCTCTAATGTGTATTCATTCTGCAGCCTTGATCACGCAGTTACTCAACGGTAAACCTCTGTCATTGCACGCTACACCATTTTCAACAAATCTATCTGCCGGGATGTCTATCGGTATACCTCTTATAACTCCATATCTAAAAATTAAGTTATTTGGTATACAGCTGCTACAGCCCATACTTTCTGCTAAACCACTATTTATGAAATTATTTGCATCCGCAGCATTGTTGAGATATAGCCTAATTACATTATAGCCACCCCTTTCAGAATCAAAAATTTTCAAATCTCTTTTCCTAGTTGCCATCAAGAAGTGTATTGGCTTGAACAACTATCTTACCCCATTAATATCTAATTTCTGTACCATTACCGTGTATTTACTTCTATTATCTTCAACATACCTATTTGAAAATTTGTTCAGATTAACTGTACTTTTCTCACTCATTTTACCCAATGTGGTTTCAGAAACCATCATAACATCTGACCTAATTGTATTTTGCATTGCAGTTTACATTATCCATCTCATGTGCACCAAGACTATCTACTACCACGTTATCAACGCAGTTCAGGTTAACAGTACTTTTCTCACTAATTTTATCCAATGTAGATTCACTATTCTTCACAGCATCTATCCTAACTGTATTATGCAATGCAGTTACATTATTCATCGCAGGTACAACCGCAATATTCACTAACGCATTTTCAAAACATTCATTTACATTCATTTTCTTTTTCGCTGGAATTGATTAAGGTGTAATATAGTCCGTACCATGCTTTCTCGCCACTTTTCTGAATCTAAAAGGTCTACTGTTTTCCAAACCAAAAACTTTATCTACC
>OX376372.1:87072617-87087617 GCA_947369275.1 Nemotelus nigrinus | reverse complement strand
CTGACAGAAGGTTGCCAGCACGAGTCAGTTGTGCTTCTTTTGTATCAATAAATGCTTACAGTTAGTATTCATACCGGAAACATTTACAATGAAAATAAATAACCAATGTTTCAATTCCCAAAGTTCTGCAAATTTTTCGGATCGCAGCCCCAAACACCAACTTCAGTTACAGTGCTGCAGGCACTGAGCATGTTCTTCATTGATGTTATATGAGATGCTGCTTTCAAAATTATGTGAAATAAGCAACTGATAACGAATATAATTAACCCGTGTTTTGCTCTCATAAACGTTGAAATTCATGCCAGTGGTAATATCTGAAACCTTCCACCATATGAGTTATAATGCATTCTTGAGACCAAAGTAAAACGTGGCATTTGAAACAGTTTGGCCGTAATAAGCAGCACATGTGATGGAATATGCACTCAAAACCTGCACGATTCTTCTACTGTTCTTCGAACATTAGTGTTTCTAGCGGTTCAGGTGCGCTAGAGTTTTTTATATTTTGCTTTGTTGTTTAGAAAACCGACACAATTGCTGGGTACCAAATTTAAGTTGCAGGACTGGTTCTATTAACGTGATCAAATGGCTAAATAAAAACAAACGTTGATTACCTTTTGGATTCGCTGTGATATGGTGGTAACCTACTAATTATGTCAGTGGCCATTCCTTTTGCTTGACACCTCTCATCGGCCATGGGCTATCGAGAAAAAAGAAACGCTGCTTGTTGTAGTCTGACATAGTATCGGTAACACAACCAGTACCACAGAAACTTTTTAACCTATTCCTCAACATAGCGAAGACTGCCAGCTGGATGCTGAAGAAGAAATTTGACTTAAAAGTGCCTACAACCTCACAAGCGTCAGAGTTTTCGAGTGCAAATATTATTTGTGACGAGCCTCATAGACTTTTGCAAGTTAAGCTCAGTGACCTTATGCGAGAATTAAATTGGATGTTCAAATACATGAAAACCAACTGGCTTGATGATATTTGGTATAAGCATTTTATGACTGGGAGATCAACATAGGATCGATTAATTTTTGAATATAGCAAACAATGATCCTTTCCAAAATCATAAGCAGGACAAAGCCAAGACATATTAAACGATAGTCCATTGGGCTTTCACGCAAAACTCTTCGTGGTTTAGGGTCAAATATCACTGTACTTTCCCACCAGCAAGTGGTAACATACCAGAAGCGTAAGCAAGATTTGTATACCTGTCTTAGCCATGGTAACGATACTTTGATGGATTGCTAGACATCAACCGCAAGAACGCCATTAGGGCCCGGAGACTTAAGCGGCTCGAGTGAGTGGATGTCACATCTCAATTAAAAATTGAACATCATTAACGATGGCCTTTAGCTAATGGCCTAATCCGTCTGATGCGCCACTTCTAGAGAAAACTCCCTATGGCCTCCACGTTTCCACAGAAAATTTTCTTCCATACCTTTTTATCTGCGTATGGTATACTTAAAAGCTATCAACTTTGTTTTATAAAGCGACCTTTCATTATACCATTTAGAGCTGATAAACTCCTTCCTGTACTCTCTTAGCAGGGTGGTGATCTCCATATTTCACCATGAGGGCTTCGGGTTTTCCTTGGCTGTGAGTGGTTTACATGCTGCCATAGGTGCGGAGTTGAGAGTTTTGATCAGAGTGTCAACCGTCTGATCCAATTCATGATAGCAGTCGATGCTCTTCAGGGCTGTTTCCAATGAGGATTGGATAAGGTATTTAAAAAACTTTCAGTTCGTCCTCCTTCTCTCAGAAAAGGCTCTTCGCTCAGCCGAGCAGCGGCCAGCCACGTTGGAAGCCGCCATGGTAGTCACTATGATCAGAGAAAAAAACACTCCTGTGAAACCCTCCAGACACGGAGAAGATGCAAGTGTCGTCCATTGACAAGGTTGGCGATGAGAGCCTCCCTACGGCTAGGGCTGAGAAAGGTAGGTTCGTTGTTATCATTGGCGATTTCTGGGTCGTAGGTCAGGACGAAATCCAAAAGTATTTCACCTCGGCTATTTGTAATTGTTCAATCCCATTACGAGCATTAGAGTCAGTTCTGAGAATAAGACAAACACCAGCTCTCATGGCAACACGATACCCTTGACAACGCCGCAAAAAGGCTAATGCCATGATCGTGTGCCTTCAAAAAATAAATCAACATAACATTTGACTGATTTCCGCTGCAACATCCATGTTATCCTTGTCACAGAAGCTGTAAAGAACAAAGACATTAATGGTTTTCTTAACAAGAAACAGACACGTGGTTGTTGTCAGTCTGTACCCGGTTGTTGGCAACCCTTGGTTCCTGGATTAAGGTTAGCTCATTCATTGTTCTAAACATGTGGAGCAGCTGACGGTGCTTTGGAATGCTAATGTTGAATTGTTAATTAGGGTTAGGTTAAATTTCTCCTTCGCCGACATAATAGATGCCTCAGCCCCTTTTTCTATATCTAGAAGCAAGAAATCCAGGCTGTTATTCGATTCAGAGACAGTTCCAACGCTAAATCTATCAGCATAAAGGGATACCACATCTAATTTCGCTTCAGAGGTATGCCCTCAGGTAGGCGATGGCAATACTTGTTTTGTGTCAAGTTTGGTAGATCTCTCAAACCAAAATTTTTCGGCCTATTGCTTCGGCAAATCTACAAAAGCAATTCCTCGATCCCGTGTTTAATAATGACCTTTTCGGTATCCAAGACTGGCAGTGATTCCTCATTTATAATGAAGAGGACTTCCCGCTGATTATCAACAGGCTCATCAACTTTCAAAACCCTTCAATCGTCTTATTATTTTTACCCATTCAGAGAAATTGGCCGAGCATTTGTCTTCGAACGCAACCAGCCGGATTCTTTTTCACCAGTCCGCATCGTTCACCAAAGGTGAAAAACTCGAGCTAGTCATTTACAGCTAGCAGCAGACCTTGAATAACTGCCTTATTTTAAGCTAGGTATCGAAAAGGATGCTTCCATCTTCGTTGGTGGCATCGACTCATTAAATGGCAGAGTTGTCACTGGAACGGTCGTCAAAAGCTTCTGTTTTTTTACAATTCTTTTGCCAAGTGGACCTCTGTTGTTTCTGATCTGAATCTGCAGGGCTTAAAAAAAATAAATGTTGTTGTCCATTTTATGGAGTTTTTGTCCTTTTCGTACATTGTGTCAGAGAGAACTTTTTTTTGGCTTCCTCAAAACTTTAAAAGCTGCCTTTTTAGTTTCGTAAACCCGACAAGTGTTGAAGGGAGTCAATTGGTCACCGAAGGCAGCACTTGGCCGTTAATTTACGAAACCGTTTCACCACACTTGCCATAATCGGGCTTTTTGGCTTTCATCGCTTCAGGTTTGGTCACTTTAGTTCCCCCTTCACATTAAAAGGTAGGTTTGATTTATTGCCCGACTTGTGCCTGATCATATTTTACACGGTTTTTTTATTATATATTATTATTATTTATTTTTTAAAAAAACTATAACGTGAAGAAAATGATGTTGATGGTATCCCTAATTGGATCAAAAATCCTGTGCCAGGGAAAAACTATGTTTTGCGACTACTTTAAACCTATTTTACACAAAACATAGTGCATATTTGGGGAAAACATCCCTTCTTTTATTTTAATAAAGAGAAAAGAATGCCATCGGAAAGCAGAAGAAAATTATCAAAACTAAATCTACAAAAGTAACAACATCAGCGCACATCATTCAAAAAAAGAAGATGATACATAATCTGTTTGCGTAGTTGCAAAAAGAAAACAAATAATTTGTTGCAAAATGTGAATAAAAAATCCGAAAAGTAAAATGAAAAGCATTATAATAGGTGTGTTTTTTGCAATCTAGAAACGCACTTGAGCGTAGGGTTACAAAAAAATGATCCCAAGGAGAAAAATTGCGTTATTCGAAAATGTTGTTGCATTTTGTTTTTGTTGATTGTTGCTTTTGCTGAGCTTTCGCTTAGGTTAATTGTTAAATTGAAAAATACATAGAAAAAGTCTATATAAAAACTATGAAATCTTATCAAAATCAAACATGAAACTTGTATATGAAAGAATCTACAATATAATACAAACATTATTTCCAGTATATTGCAATGAATCTTCAAGAAAACTAGTTTGCTACATGTAAATGAAGCGAGTTTTTTTTTTTTGTAAACTGCTGCTGCATAAATGAATAAATATTCAAAGTAATAAACACTATATGTATATACTTAATCCAAGTCAGAAATATTACGATGATGTCATAACGAATCCACAAAATGAAGGACGTCTTTCACTTGCTTATTTAATATTAATTTATAGTTTGACGTTGTTAAAGTTGTTTTCATATAAAGTGGCATAGTGTTGTACATGCCATTTTTAATTGTGATCATGGTTCCCTTCTTGTCTATAAACCAGCATAGACACCATATATCGTCTCTAAAGCTTATCAAAGCAGAGAATATTGATACGGGAAACTCGATCGTTTTACGGAATAAGCCTCCGAAGCCGAATCAAATTAGAATTTTTTTTTTTTGTGGGATGATTAAAATTGAAAACTTTTTATTTGCATTGAAAATTTTATTTGGCAAAGTGGTTTCGAAAGTATGCACTGATTCTCATCAGACACCAGCACACAGTGCATACTAGACTGATGTGACCACTTCCAGTTGGACTTGTATTTACGCTAGTTTTGACAATTTTGAACATCTCCGACTTATATCCATCGATATATGATAATTTACTTGTAAAGGTCATTTTAAATTCCTTTCTTGTCCTTTCTTGTCTATAAATCAGCATAGACAACGTACATCTTTGAGTTCAAAATACTAGCATGCTCTCTGGTTAGTTCTAAATTGCATCTACATATTTACGAGAGGTTGTTGCATTTACTATCTAGTATTAAGATTATTGATGCAGCTGGGGACTTTGTTTTTATTTTTAAAGATGAGTTTTAAAATAGTGTAGGTGAAATGGTTGAGGATAATAAAAACGTTGAAAAGTTTGAAACGCAGCTCTGTGGAAAATAGTACTGGTTTATTGAGACTATTTTGATGATTCTATTTTGTAGATTTTGCAAACACACAATAGTTGTAGAATAAGTACTACTCCACGATATAATGCCATATAGAAAAATGCTTTATATAAGAGCAAAGTAAGTTGCACGTACTACACGTCTTTGCACAAATTCTCTTAGTTTTTTAAATACAAATACCATATTTCTCAGTCTGTTGCACACTGACTGTATATGAACATCCCATTTGAAATTTTGCTGCAAAATTATTCTCCGATATGTAATTGATGAAACCCTTCACATTGCATCAGCATTCAATTAAGCTAACATGCCATCCACATCAGAGTTGGAACCTTCCATTCAGAAGAGGTCCCACTCAAAGCCGGAATCTCTGCCCGTATGTGCAGTCACCTGCATGATCCCATGGTTATCTATGAAAGCAGGGAGGTAATGCAAGCGTTGGTACAAACCTTTATAGGGACAAGCTCTCAGAGTAAGATTGGCGCAAATCTGAAGACCGCCTCAACTCAAGCTACACCAAAAGCTTTATGGCGGTGGAACTAAGAACGTACTCTAAGGCCTGCTAGGGTTTTACGGAGACGGAGATGGTCGTATTAATCCAGAGCCGTTCACGGAGCAATTCCGTTGCTATCACGCCTGAAGGCGACTAAGCGCAACAAACAAGACCGTAATTCAAGAGAAATCCGAAGACGAAAGCAGTCGTGGGAGAGTCTAGATCAGCCATACTCAACCTTTTTTATATCAGGGCCGCTAAAAAATGAGCACTAAGCTACGTGAGCCGCAGTCTTGTGATAGCTGCAAAAGCAAAGGCAAATAAACAAGAGACATCATGGTGAAAATTACATTTAGTAAAAATTTAGTACGACCTCTGACAGTCTGACAAATTTTTCACAATTTCAGTTAAATCAAGCTGGAAAGTGCTACTGCAATTCTTAAGATATCGCGTTAGTGGAAATCAGCAAGCCGATTTCTACAAACTTTTTTTACAGATGCTTTTTTTTTGCATTTTCGAATATGATGATTCGCACAGAAAAGTCGATGTGAACAACGTCAAAAGAAACTCGACGCAGCTTTTCACTGTCTTATAATTTGCCGGTACCAGTTGCCACAATACCGCATACTCCTTTATCCTCTCTTTTTTCGTTACATATAACCTCCAGTGTTGCGGCACATCAGCGGTCTCTACAACACGGGAACCTGAAAGGAAAAAACAACAAAGAATCGGATCTAATATAAAAAATATATTACTTATCTAAAGTCGGTTTCCATTGTTATCGATCCGCATTGTATTTTGATGATAATTGTCACTTGATATTTGTCATTCGACACTAATAAACCGTTCACACTACACTCTAAATCAGGCGATTTCGATCAGAGCTGAATCAACTTAAATCTACCTGTTTGCCCATACATTTTTCTCGGCGTCTGACAGTTGAAAGCTACCTGATTTAGAGTAAATCAAGTACAAATCAGGTACTATTATGAATTCTGTCCCTGGTGAATTTTTCTCAGAGCGTGGTGAATCCCATCTGTGAGAGGGAGAGTAGATTTTAGTAAAATGTTATTCGAATTTCATTCTAAAATACCAAAAATTGAACAAAAAACGAAAATGTGAGTTGTACAAAGTGAAAAAAAAATGTTTTTGCATGTTACTGCATCATTTTCAATAACTTTAACGCAAAAAAAAAATTAGGCACATAAATTCGAATGGCATTTCTCTCTCTAAATCTTCTCATTCTAAATCACGTCGGGTAGTGTGAACGCTTACCTGATTAGCTTAACAGCTTTCAAATCCACCTGATTTAGATGTGTAGTGTGAACGACATATAAATGTTAAATGTCCATTCACAATTGTTGTTTTTACTAATTTCCGAAGAAAATTAGTATTAAACTCGTTTCGCCGAAAATTCATATTTCTTTATGTATATATATATATATCATCAAAATGATTAAGGGAGATAATCTCTGGACTGGCCGATCCGATTGAGCTGAAACTTTTGGAGATCGTAGATGTATATAGTAAGTAGGTTCACAACTTGCTAAAATTCAAATATCTTAAACATTTTGGCGGCGGCAAGCGTTTTAATGAATTTTGAGGTACTCCTATATTTCCAAGCACCGTAACTTTTTGTGCAAAAAAAGTATTGGAAATGAAATTTTATTATGTTTTAAGCTTGCTTATGACAAAAAATTGGAAATTTTAAGCCGTGTGTGGGTGCAGCGTGCCTAAAAGTAGGCAAGGATTTTTTTTCAAATTTTGATTTGTAGTTACTTCTGCCAAAAACATTGGATCATCGTGAAATTTGCAGAGCGTATTGATGTTGACTAAAATTTAACACACATAGATTTTCAAGGTAGTGCGGGTAAATCTGTAGCTGCGGCAGGCTCCTGAAAAAAAATCCTTTAAACCATTGACCCTCCTGAAAAATTTTTGACTTTTGACAAAAAATTCAAATCATTGATAAATTTTAACCTTTGTGCATTGTGTGAAATTACAATTTTTTTTTCCGATTTGCACAAGAACGGCAGCCAGTGCTGCCAATTCTAGCTAAAAGTAAGTATATCTACTTACTTTTGCCCTTCATAACAAACCTACTTACTGTGCTTCTCGATCTACTTATTTTTTCCTTTTATAACCTATCTACTTACTAATCTACTTATATTTGCTCTAGGTGAGTTACTTTTGTTTTGTTGAAA
Organism: Nemotelus nigrinus; assembly: GCA_947369275.1. Lineage (NCBI taxonomy): Eukaryota > Metazoa > Arthropoda > Insecta > Diptera > Stratiomyidae > Nemotelus > Nemotelus nigrinus. The sequence continues at coordinate 87,079,926 of OX376372.1, read as the reverse complement.
GAAACAAACTTTTGTTGTTTGTTGCTTTCCTCTATGTATTTGCTACAAAACAGTTAGTGAAAGTTAAATTTATGATTTCTAATTCTGACTCAAATTTTCAATACAAATATGTAGCTCAAAACTTTAAAGCTTTCGCATAACACGACTCTAAAAAGAAGAACAAGACACAGAGTTGCATAGCATGAGAAATATAAAGTGAAATAAATCCTATGTTCTCCGGGAACCACCGTTTTGGATATAGACATTTAACATTATGACAAACCTAGTTGATCCAGTGAGGTAGTAGAAATGGAGTGGACATGCCCATAAGATTTACATTGAAGGAGATGGTAGTAATTTTTTAGCTACTCATTGTCAAATCGGGTCAAATCCAAGTAGTTCCCCTCCAATTTGACAATGAGTGCTACGCAGTTTTAACATGCTTTGTGCGCGAGAAGATTGAAGGAGCTAATGGTGGAAAGCTATACCGTCCGCGTCCAGGGGCTGAACAGAACAAACGTTTGCCTGCACACCGTTTTCCATTTTAAAGTGTGTCCTTCACCGTAAGTTGTTTTCTACTACCTCACTGGCTCTGTTCTCTTTTTGGCAGCGCACAATTTGTCATTTACTTTTATGGAATATTTTCCGCGGTTTCTAAGTGCAATGGCATTGGACTCTGAAATTCTTAAACGGTTTACATAGGTGCGGTCGTACGAAGTTTACTGCTATTCTGATGAATGTTTTGGGGGCAAATTATGTGGAAAAATTGGCTGGAATTTTAAATAAGTCTAAATTTTCACACATTATATATGAGGCTCCTGATATTTCAAAAGAGGAAAATGTGTCTGCCACTGTTTCCATCTCTATGCTTTTTAAGCATGTGAAAAGCTACCAGGATATATGGGAATTTTGGCGAGAGACCTATGTAATTATCTGAGAAGATCCAAGCGCCTTTTGGACTTTCAATTCATCGCAAACACTTTTTGATATGAAACTACTTCGATTTCTCTTCCCTGCGCAAACAGGATGGCTTTCACTAGAATGTGTTGTATCCAGTTTAGTTGACCAATTCGATTCACTTCAGTTCCGGATTATTACAAAATCTTAATGTAATTGTTCTTTAGAAGAAGGTGATTGGAATTAAGAGAACACAGAAGAATTTTGGACGGATATAAAGTCAATTACAATAGTTGATCAGGGTGCATTTGATGCATTGTGTGCTTTTATATTTAATATCTTAATGCTTCCACACTTTTTTGCTTGCACTGAGATAATATTTTCTCATGACAGTCTAATTAAAACTAAAACTAGAAATTATTTTTGTAATGAAATAATTAGAGGCTGCCTGCAAGTAAAAGCTCTGTTGAAAATATGACTTTAAAGTAACACCTGATATAATTAAGAAATTTTCCCGAAACATGTATACTTTTATAAAAATAATAATAAATAAAATGTATCTGAATTGGATTAATAAAAAAATCATGCCCGATATTTAAAGAAAATTAAAACTATTTTTCTACTTACCGTTTTTGCTGTTCTACTTACTTTTCTGTGGGAAATCTACTTACTCGTCGGATTTTTAGTTGGCAGCACTGACGGCAGCCCATCACCAAATTACCTCTATTTTCAGCACTCGAAAGTCGTGTTCACGAGAACTGACGACCGAATTATCCGATCATAATGAAATTCACAGGACATGTTGGTATTAACTAGGACCAAGTCTGATAGAAGTGATTTTGAAATGCGGGCAACCCTGTGGCAGTGGTGCTATCTTGAAAAATCACTGAGAAAAAAAACAGTTTTTTGGCCTATAACTTCCGATTCAGCCATCAGATTTAAACAAAATTGACACATTTTTTGGATCTTACTATAGATAACATTTGGTGAAAATTTGGCTGAAAAATTAGAATAGAATTGCCAGCTATGGTGATTTTTGTCTCCTAAATCTTGCAAACTTGCTCAGCAATATAAAGCTATTTTCCCCTTAATTTCCGGTGCAGTCATGATATCAAAACGAAAAACAGTAACTAGACTTTGATGTGAACCAAATGTCGAAGAAATTCCGTACAAAAATTATGAGAGGGCTGCCAGCTATGACCAATTTTTGTAAGTTTTTGGAATTTCTTTACTGAGCGATTATGTCATTAGATTTGCAAATGGGAACGATGCTGCAATGAAAATTAACAACAAATATTTACGCTTTAAAAATTTAAAAAGTTTTGAGGGTGGTTACACTAAAAAATTTTTCACCCGTAAAACTTCTAGCGCAGTGATTCAATTGAAACGAAATTTATTGGTTGGGTTTAGTTTAACTTGAAGCAGATTTGGTATATATTTTGCTTTGCTGCTGACTCAAGGTAACCAGCTTTAGCCATTTTCGTAACTATTGCATCAACAGATGCTTCAAATAACATCCTCGTATGCAAAAAATTTGCAATAAAAATAAGAAACTTATTTTTAAATTTCCCGAGTTTTGAACATGTTTTGGATGGCAGCCTCAAACAACGTTTAACCGCTAAAACTTTCGACGAAATCCTCCGATGAGAACGAAATTCAAAGGATAAGTTTATTTTCTTTCCACATTTTTTTGTCACTCAAAGACAATTTCTTCAAAAATAAGTTTTCTATCGGTTCAGGTGCGCTAGAGTTTTTTTCACTTATTATTCACCACGAGTAAGAATACTGGTAATTATAACAGGTGAATTAGAAGAAAGTTTGTATAACAGAAAGGAAAGTACTAATATTTTCACCTTACAGTTGTCGTTTGAATCGGTGTTAGAAAATTTGTACATTTGATTGAAAATTGAAATCAAATTAGAATAAAGAATTTTAAATCATAATCCGTGGTGGTTTTAATTGTATGGTGGTTTTAGTTAGAACATTTTTGGTCCTTCGACCAAATCGAAATTTAGTGCAATCGAAAAACAGTGCAACGGCAATTAGGTCTGGTAAGTCCTTGCTCCATCCTTGCATTATATCCAATTGAATTTTACCTTTTCACATATATTTCAAAATACATCATCCCGCATTTCATTCTCAAGCACTGTAACATTAGTCTTTCTTAATGAGTGAGCGAAAATTGCGAAAGGGCTGAATATATTGGTTAGTTGATTAGTGCAAAAAGTACGGGATTGACTGACACTAAATATACGGTTAAATTATAATAATATAGATTTGTGCTGTGATATCAGCAAAGCAGTGAGTGGAGTCACTGAGGCATAGTAGATAGATAGATCCGAAGATTTTCACCATCAATCATCCAGCGCTGATTGTGTCAGTCATTGATTCTAGTGTACAATATTTATACTTATAGTGCAAATCTTTGCGTCGTGATACTCGAAAAATTATTATCCAACGCAATGAACCGATTATTGACTCAGCAAAAATTGTTAAACGAATAACTGCATAAAATGCAAAGTAACTTCTGAAAAGATTCGAAAATACGGAAAACTATTGTATATGCCACGAAATTGCTACAGCGAGTGCAAGAGATTCGGCAAATTTTTCTTGAAACGCATCAAAAGATACTCGCATTAGTCCAAGAGTGAACTGATCTTGACTTAGAGTATTTTAAAGATAAATTGTATTTGTCTTTTGAAGAACTCAATGGGAGTTTTGAAACAGATTTAGAAGATCTGAAAATGGAACAAAGGGCACAAGCAGCACAGGCTGATAATGAGGGACAAAGTCATTTTTGTCTATCAAACGATGACATGGATGTTTGACTTCCACGTATAAATTTGCGGAAGTTTAATGGAAATTATGGGGAATGGACCTCTTTCAAAGATTTGTTTGTATCTTTAATCTATAACAAACCTAATTTATTTCAGGTATAGAAGTTACACTACCTAAAGTGCAGTCTTTCGGGGGAAGCTGAGCATCTTCTCAAACATTACTCGATCACCGAATGCAATTATTATTTAGCGTGGAGATTGTTCATAGAACGTTATGATGCTAAGCGCGTTCTATTGCTACTCAATTTAAAAGGTTGCTAGCCATCAATAACGCAAATAAATCCGCTTCGTCTATTAAAATGTTACTCGATAAAACTATCGACAGCGTTCAAGCAATTGTCAATTTAGAGGTAGTGAATATTTGGGATGCAATGTTAGTGCATTTGTCAACTCAACGACTACCAACTGAAACATGTCAAATTTGGGAACAACAGCAAGCTTTGCATACAGAAACATCATCGTTTAAAGACCTCACAGATTTCTTGCAGCATCGTTTTAGAGCATTAGGAGCTGCTGGGGTAGAAAAACATAAATCCACTCGATCTTCGCCTAATCTGTTTTTGACAAAACACGAGCAGCATACTATGTGTATTTGGTGTAAGGGGCTACATCATTTAAGACAATATACCACTTTTCTTCAATCAGATCATGCGACGAGATTTGATATGGTAAAAAAATGAATGTGCCTCAATTGCTTGAATAAAGGACACACAGTGGGAAAATGCCCCAGCACATCAAGATGTTTCAAGTGTAAAAAAGCAGATCACACACTTCTGCATAAACCCAATGTATCTACAACTGGAGTCCTTCCGCACCAGTCGCAATCTTCATCTTGGCATAGAAACCAGACTTCGAATTCATTCACTCAAAATAGTCTGCCTCCTACCTCAGAATTCAATCAAGAACCTTCAACCTCGTTTTCACACAATGTTCGACCATCGACTTTGACTTCTTTGGATCATAGACCTTCTACTTCAGTGTCAACAGTCACGAAGATAAACTCTTCGACTAGCAATGCTACAAAAACGGTATTGTTAGCAACAGAACTAGTGACGGTTGAGTCTTCGAATGGATTTATAACACTACGCGCTTTGCTGCATCACGGTTCAAAGGCCTCAATCATTACAGAGAGTGCAGTTTAAAGAATTGGAGGGAAAAGACAATCGACAAACATCACTAAAGCTGGCATTGGAGAGACAAAGGGTATTTCGACGAATGGAAATTTGGAAATTAAACTTCGCACCTAAACAAACGAATATTTGAAAATAGATGCTCTTGTTTTGAGAAAGTTGACAAATTTCATTCCATTGCAAACAATTTCCACATCAATTCGAGACCAGATTGGAAATCTAGATCTGGCTGATCCTCACTTTGACCAACCGAGTAAAATTGATATTCTATTGGGAGCTGAAGCTTACGCTCAGTTGTTACCTGGGAAAATTCGAAAATTGACTCTAGGTCCAGTGCTACAACTTACTAAGCTAGGCTGGATAATATCAGGTAGATTCAGCGACAACAACTCGCAAGTGGCGCACACACTTAATGTGCAAATAGAGAAGGACGTGAAAATTAGTGAGCAACTTAAACATTTTTGGGAGATTGAGGAAGTTGGAATGGAAAAGAATATTACTCAAGAAAAAGAAGCATGTGAAGAACACTATAAAGTAAATATCAAGAGAAAGCAAAACGGTCGATATCAAGTTCGGTTGCCATTTAGAAACACTGAGAGTCAAAATTCACTATGGTTTTCCAGAAAAAATGCAATCAAATGTTTAATGCAGATGGAGACACGCTTCGAAAGGGACAGAAGTCTTCAAGAAAAATATTCAGCAGTATTGCAAGAATACGTAAAACTGGGTCACATGAAGGAAGTTCCCCTTTGTAAAGAAGTCACCTTTGAATCTGGAAAAATAATCAGTACAGCTAACTTCCTTCTACATCACGCAGTGCATAAAGAAAGTACATCTAGGTGGTGTTTGATGCATCAAGGAAAACAAGTTCTGGTGTGTCTTTCAACGATATATTATTGACAGGACCGACCATTCAGAGCACTATGACATCAATTCTTATAAGATAGAGGTTAAAGCAGCTCACAATGGTGGCCGACATTGCTAAGATGTACCGACAAATAGATATGCATCTGGAAGATGCAAAATTTCAGAAAATTGTTTGGAGGCAACAGCCAACTGATCTAGTTAGAGACTATGTCCTGACTATCGTAACCTGTGAAACTACTTCAGCACCGTTTCTAGCACCAATTAGCAATAGATGAAATTGAAAGATTTCCAAATGCAAGTAAAGCAGTCCTCGAAGAATTTTACGTAGATGACTTATCGGGAGGAAATAGTCTACAAAAATGTATTATCAAAAGAGACGAACTCATTAAATTGTTGAATTCTGGCACTTATAAGCTGAGAAAATGGATAGCAAACGACAAACGAATTTTAGAAGGAATCCCATCTGAAGACATTGAAATGCAAGATGCAATCAACATGGATATTGATAATAGATACAAATCGCTAGGAATAATGTGGTATCCGCTAGCAGACTTCTTCACCTATCGATTGAAAAGGCACAAGCAATTAGACACCTACACAAAACGCTCGATTTTATCAGAAGTTGCACGTCTCTACGATCCATTAGGCTGGATAGCACCTGTCTAATGTCATCAATAAAATAGAAAAAAGCTTAAATAAATAAAGACTTGTTATTCATAATTTTGCATACATTTTGTTACATGTAGACACTCCTTTATATTATTTGATTGTTGAATATTTAACAACTTGCACCCACAATTGAATTGTATACGCATCGCCATCTAGCCCAAGTGAATTCGAACCTATCGTAAACAATGCAAGTCGTTGCAGTAAAATTTGCAATAGAAGATCGTGGATAAATGTTTAGGTAATTGGATCATTTCGAAAACAATTACTTCTGCTATGTAAGATTCGTACTAAGTGTCGCGAGTAAGAATAGGATATCGAATTCACTTGAGCTGATGATGCAAGAAATGCACAGACCTTAGGTCAGCGTAATTGCACTGGATGCAATCGTGGGAATGCAACTCAAGGTAGTTGTTATAATTAAGAAAGATTTTCATGTAATTCAGTTGTTCATTAATCGTCGAAGAATTAAGAGCTAATAAATAATAAAGTTCAGTTTTAAGACAAGTTTAGATTGTTGTTGGCATTGTTGTAGTGGAACGATAGTGGATAACATAATAGACGTTGACTTATCTGTTCTTCGATTGTGGATCGATTGTGTATCGAGACACACAAATTGCGACTGACTAGATTTGCATCTAGGCGACCGCACAGCGGCAGAATAAAATAATTCTGTCGCAGAATAAACATTTTCTGGTGACCCCGACGTGATTAGTGAAACGTGAAAACAATGGAAAGTTTAGCAGTGGCACAGATCAGTTGTGGTGAACGCATTCGAAAGGCGTTCATCAATTTCAAGAAGGATGGCCTTCATCGACGGACAGCTGAATACATCAGTAATCGGCTGAAACAATTGGAACTCGAGTGGACCCAATTCAACGATCGCCATGAGGAAATTCAACAACTAGGCGATGAGATCAAAGACCATGCTTA
>OX376372.1:86989493-87072417 GCA_947369275.1 Nemotelus nigrinus | reverse complement strand
GAAATTACACCTGCGAAAGATCTAATGGTGGGGTGATAAAACGTCATGCAAACCAATTGAGAAAGAGAACTTATGTCCAATCCAGAGGTATAATAGATACAAATAGTGTTCAGACTGATAATAATCAACCAAATAAACTAGGTTTAGAGCAGGAACCATTTAGGAATACACTCGATGAAAGACAGTATCGAAGCAGGGAATTGTGTGAAAGTGTCAATTTAGAATGCGGAACTAATGGTCCAATGCAAATGCCTCAATCCAAATCACCACAGTTAGTGAGAAGGTCTGAAAGAATAAAAGCTCAAGTAAATAACCATTAAGAATTGTTAAATATATTGCACGGATAAGTTTGAATTCATTAAGTAACGAGATTAGAAACTATGTATGTATGAATTTGATTGATGAAGTAACGATTAGTAAAATACTTAAGAAGAGGGATATGTAATGTTTGATTCTCTTATTGTGCACAGAATACAATATAACTATTGTAATACACAGAGAATACAGAATTTAATTGTAGTAGTAATAGTTGTAGTAGTAGTCGTAGCTAGTAAGATGATTTTGAAATAAAGACTTCAGTCTACACAAAACCGTCTTTCTATTCGGATATCCAACTAGACTGGTACACCACAAAGAGAAAAGTCGGTCGAGAGCTTTTCCTCTGCTTAGTTGCTTAATCGCAGTTGTATGTATAATGACATCACCATAATTATTGTTTAGCTCTTCCAAGAGGTTTTTGAATTTTCTATGATTCAACTCTCGTGCTCGAATGCAATGGAAATGAAATATAATGAAAAAAAATTTAATAATGTCTCACAATATTATATTTTTTAAATATCATACTTTGCCGACAAATTAAACAAGTAGTAATATGCAAGCATCATATAATAGTAATATGTATCGAGAAGAGTGTGACATCTACCTTTTACGAATTATTATGTTACCTTAGAACTGAAAATAAGACTGAGCTAAGTCTGCTGTAATGTGTAACTTAAACGGTAAACTAGAGTTCTATTCCATTGTGTTGACGTTGTAATGGATCCGAACCCACAATATTGGTAGAAAAAGAGTTTAAAATGAGTTGCAAAAGTTCACAGCGTCACATCGTGATGGTTTGGCTGGTTTCATACGAGACACCAGTGTATGGCTCCTGAGACCGCATTTACATACCCGAGCCATCGTTGAAAACAATTATGAGGTGGAATTAGTTCATCTTCCACATATCTTCCGCCGAAGGCCAGCAATCTGATTGGCTGATCGTTCGGATATGTAAATGTGGTCTGAAACTCCAGCTAACAGTGACCAGGATTCGGCATTGCCACTCAAAAGCCACTCGGTGTCTCTTACGTCTCTATTTATACAATTGAATGTTCAACTACTGGTCGAGCCACAGAGCAATGGCTTGAAAGGAGAGGCACTTATGAGCAGCGCTTCCCCCTTTTCTACTAAAGTAGTAGATTTATTACTATTGTCCTGCCAAAAAATTACTACAATAGCAACTCAATCTGCTATTATTTGATAAACCGGCAGAGGCAAAATAAATATTTTCCGTTCATAAACAATCAATGGATTCAAATTAATTTTTCCACTTCTTTAAAAGAAGAGAAATAATGTAATTGGCTTGTTTACACCAGACCAAGCACCATGCAGCTGAGTCAAAGCCAATGAATTCAAATGTTCTATTATTTTTATTTATCAATTTTTATCTATATTTTCGTCTATTTTTTCATTGTTTCGCTATAGTTTGCTTTGAAGCCCTCTCACTCTTTAAACTCTGGCTTAATTTTCAATGTTTAAAGCATTCAGCTATATCTACCATTACTATTTTTTAGTATAGGATTCGAACAATATATTCAATATTATTATGTTAATGGTAAATTACATATATAATAAAAAAAAATTATAGAACTTTTATTTTAGCTATGTGCATACATTCAAAAGAAATTTGATGTAAAAACAATAAGTAAGTTATATTAAATTAGTCAAATATGTGGTAAATTTCCATACTTTTTTCATGAAAGTGTAAGTGAATTTTCATTTTATTAGGCTTTTAAAAAATATAACCTACTATTAATTTCAACCAACTACTCTTTTCTGTCATTTTTACTGCGTAAGAGATTATTCGAAATCAAGTGGCCCCAGTCACTGTGACTCTGCGTGTAATGTCGCCTCCACACTGTGGACCATCATGTGGCCAATTGTGTAAACGGGCCATGGCTTGCAGTGGCCGACACTGGCGAAGCATGAAAAAACGCAGGCCGAGGATGACTTTCGAAGCGATTTTTCACATACATCAAAGCGGGCCATAATGTGCAAACGAAAAATCATGACTGGCCTATCTAGCGGCCCAGTGATAGAGGCAAATTTGAGATGGTCGCCACAATTATGGTGATCATTGCGACCATTGCAGTGGCCGATGATGGCCCACAGTGAGGAGGCAGCATCATCTTTCATTCAATTCTATACCGCGAGAAGGGCTGGAGGCTCAGTGGCTGTACAGTGGCCGTCTTTTGCAATGGTAGCCCTGGTCTCTCTGATTTATCGCTTGTTTGGATATGAAACACGAGCATATTTGTGAACATGACAAATTTAACTGGAAATCAATAACTTTCACTTTCGGTCAACACTTAGGAGCTTTGTGGGCCGCAAGCGGCCCACGGGCCACGGGTTGAGTATAGCTAGTTTAGATCATTCAGCGTAACCCTGAATGCACCGCGAGGAGTCAATCTAGTTTGCATCCCATTCTTACTTTTATTGATATAAAAACGCCATGACTAACCATGATAGCACCAAACTATTTCCGAACTTGGAGGTAAAACGCATGCTAGACATAAACTTCATAAATAAAGGCACATGCTAATGCTTTTTGCCGCATACATTATCGTGATGTATCATGGCTAAACTTTTAATCTATCTTTGTTAATTTTTCTCTTCACAATATTTTATCATCGATATTGCATTTTTGTTAATTATAGAATCTGAGTTTGTCTGTGGTAACGTAGTTCGCATGTTTGATGTTAACTTGAACTTAAGTTAGCTCGAGCTTGAATGAAGACCTAGTCCAAAGAAAGTTGTTCTTTGAGTTTTAAAAGAATATGTTCCTATGCCTTGTTTCTCTAAGAAGCAAAAATATTCATTAAAGCTATTTGATGCGGCTATTTGAACTAACGAAAAAAAGTCCAATGTATTAATTTGTTGGTATTCTTTTCTGGAACTGTGTCAGATTTCACCCCTCTGTGGAAAATCAACTGATTTTAAAGCTTTCCATTTGCCTTTTTGTGTACCGCTGTATTTATCGTTGGCTGCACAATGCCTAGCTTGCATGCAAAGCAAAATGGAGTATTTGTGTTAACCTTCTAATGGCCATTTTAGATGTATATATCATAATACTATACAATATTCCAATTTAATTTATGATGATTTCAAATATTTTGCTCTTCTTCAGAAAACTGGTTGCCTGTACGAGCACATTAGATGGGGCGATGCGTTTGTTGTTGTTTACTCTGTTTGTGATAAACCTAGTTTTTCTGCTGCCGAAGATTATTTGAAGCAGTTGACAAAACTTAAATTGCCATCATACTACACCACATTACTACTCGGCAACAAAAGGGATTTGGATCATGTAAGGTATGGCCTGTGAAAAGTAAGCAGAAACCGTCAAATTTAATAATATATTTTCATTACAGAAAAGTTACAGTTAATGAAGGACACGAGCTTTCGCTGAAATACTCTTGCCAATTTTATGAAGTATCTGCCGCTGAAAGCTTCGCGGGTGTATCGCTTGCATTCCAGTCACTTTTACGCGAAGCGAAATCCATACAACTGTTGAAAGCATTGCCGATTAGGCGAAAACTTGGGGTAAATAGCGTATCCAAGGTAAATTTAAATAACAAGATTGTGAGTGGGCAGTACAACTAAGATTTGTTCGTCAGTGCTTGCCAGTATAAATGATTGGGAATGTTAACTTTTAACCCAGTGAAATCCTACATAAAAAAACCGAAACTTCGGAAAAATTAGGGGAAGCTGAATTTTGGTGTAAACCTTGGTACTGGCGTGTTGAACAACATTTCAAAAGCCCCCATCGATCCGAGTGCTGCGTTACTTCTTATACGGGGTCAAAGGTCACCAAAAGTGACCTTTCCTAAATATCCCGGTAAGGGTCACGTTTTCAGAAAAAGAATGTGTGACGAATTTGTAGCTTAAAAAATTTCCAACAAATAGATCCAAAACTTTTTCTTGCAACCATAACCGTTTTTGAGATATATTGATCAAAACATTTGCTACAAACAGCATCTCCTTTCTCAACGGCATGCTGATATTATCCGATTTTGATTACGACTTGGAATGTTTGTGAGTTTGTTTTGCTAAGTTTAAGAGGCCCATTAAAAAAAACATGTAAAAAAACCTATCTACCAGACTCCAGGGTAAATGGAAAAGTGTGCTCCGAAAATTTAACACCACCCCCCGCCCCCGTTTGCCATAAAACTTATAGAGACATCTGCTCGCTACTCTCTTCTCGGAAATAAACTGTATTGCTGAATCATGTATGGGATATTCCACGAAAAAGCAGGACAAGACAACAACATTGCAGGTGAAAATAGGTTTTGTAACATATCATGGCCTTCGGAGTATGAAAAAGCAAGATAATATCATGGCATAGTTCTGTAAACGCTCATTCTTGACATTATAGGAGCTCGGCCCGCTGCAGACTATCCCCAAATAATCAGTTTTTTACCAGTTCTGTGATGACTGCATAGCGCCAAAAGGACATGATACGTCTCGAAACCAATTTACACCTGAAATTACGTGACTTTAGCCTGATCGATCATGGGATAAGACGGTATGGAAGAAAAAATTACAAAACCGGGTATTTCAGGGTGGTTCGTTTGCGGGGTTGGGCAGAGTGTGGGTAAGGTGTGGGTGTATGGCTGGCCTTGCGATGTCAACAATAGGCAATTAGCAGCATAAAAAGTGATCTAATCTTGATTAACAGTGGGCAAAGAGTAGGCAACGAGCTCATTCCTGAAGATTTGGGAAGGAAGCTCAGTGATGCTATTTTATGGAAAAGGGGGGGGGATAACTTTTTGGAGCACACTTTTCCACCTAACCTGGAGTTTGGTACATAAGCTTGTTAACATGTTTTTTTTATGGGCCTCTTAAACATAGAAAACAAACTCACAAACATTCCAAGTCGTAATCAAAATCGGGTAATATCAACATGCCGTTGAGAAAGAGGATACTGTTTGTAGCAAATGTTTAGATCAAGAAGTTTTTCGTCCAGTTAGCATCCCATCATTGTATCGATTCCCGGGTGCGACTCAAACAATTTTTTCTGAGGATATGAACATATCGAGGAGTGAAATATTTACTGCCATTATGGAGCTTGACAGTAACAAGGGCCTTGGACCTGACCTCCTCCCTCTTATTTTTATGACCATGTGTGTAAAATAACTGATCTCGCCCTTTCATACGTTATTCAATAATTCTCATTGCTCTGGACTATTTCCTTCGTATTGTGGCGATATATGTCTTATTCAAAATTATAGAGGCATCGCCATTCTATTTGCTATTCCCAAACTATTTGAAAAAATCATCTACTGCAAAATTTCTCCTATGGTCGACGCTTGACTGAACGAGCAGGAAAGTTCGTTCCACTACATTTAATCTTAAGGTGCTTGTTTCTGATGTTTTGTGCAAAATGGAGAAAGGTGATCAAATTGACGCAGTCTTTAGCAAAGCATTCGACCGAGTTGATCACTCCATTTGGATCCCCAATCTGAAACAATTTGGAATTGCAGGATCCTTACTAAAGTGGCTTGGCTCCTACCTACACTAACGCTTGCAATTCGTGAAATTCCAAGGTCACATTTCTAAAAAAGTCGTCGTTAAATTCGGTGTACCTCAAGGAAGTCATTTTGGCCTTCTTCTTTTTAATATCTTTATATCTGACATATCGGAGGTTTTATCTGATATCCCTCATTTACTATATGTGGACGACCTCGAAATTTACCATGTCATCAGGTCACAATCTGACGCGGCCTTTTTTCAGTCTAAGCTATTCTCTAGACCATTGGTGCTCGGCGAACAAACTCCCTCTTAACATTGCCAAAAGCCGCGCAATCAGTTTCTCTCGCAAAACTGCACGCTTTCATTATACGTACAGCCTCAGCAACACGGCACTCAGCAGGGTTGACAACATATTAGATATCGGTGTCACCCTCGATGGAAAGCTCCACTTCAATCTACATTACAAGAGAGTGCTTTCCCGAGCAAGTAAACAACTTGGTTTCATTAAGCGACGGGCCAAAGAGTTTAAGAATCTTTGGGTTACTAAATCCTTACATATTTCACTCGTGCGTTCTCTTCTCGAATATGCGTGCACTATCTGGAACCCGGCTTTCGAAGTTCACAGCCAAAGATTTGAGTCTGTTCAGAAGCAGTTTTTACTGTTCGCTCTGAGAGATCTTTTCAACCCTTATGATTTCAGTAATCTACCACCATACGAAGATCGCCTTAAATGTATCAACTTGTTACCTCTTGCATCGAGAAGATTAATGTTATCTGCCTGCTTCAGCTTAGAGACGTGGTTAATGTCGTCTACTTGAAAGAAAAGTTTGTGCTCAATCAGCACTTGAGAATCACTAGATCCCGACGATTGCTTATTGAATACCAACACAACAAAACATATGCAGCAAACGAGCCAATAAATAGGTGTTGCAGGCTATTCCATAGCATGAGCGAGAACTTTTCCCCTAAGATATATGAGGCAACTTTTAAAAAAAATATTATGAAGGCTCTCTCTTCATAGTCTCTCCCCTTCCCACGCCATACTAACATATAATTGTATTGTAAATTTAAATTCACTTAGCTATTTGTCATTTGTTATTCATTTAGTAATTTGTCATTTAGCTATTACTTTATGTGTAATTTATTTGTAACTAATTTATTTTTGGGTTATTTATTAATCTTGTATTCATATATAGTTTTGTTTTTTACTTTATTTCGTATATTATTTTATTTTATTTTATTTTATTTTATTTTATTTTGTTTCGTAATTTTATCTATGTACTATATTATTTATTCTTCTGTACATGTACACCTTGCTTAGTGAATAAATAAAATAAAATAAAAAATAAAATAAAATATATATATCTCAAAAACGGTTATGGTTAGAAAAAAAAGTTATGCAATCTTTTTTGTTGGAAATTTTTTAAGCTACAAATTTGTTATATTTAATTTTTCTGAGACGTGACCGTTACCGAGATATTAAGGAAAGGTTACTTTTGGTGACCTTTGACCCTGTACAAAAAGTAACGCAGCACTCGGATCGAACGGGATTTTTGAAATTTCGTTCAACATGCCAGTACCAAGGTTCACACCAAAATTCAGATTTCCCCTAATTTTTCCGAAGCACCATATAAAATTTCCCCGGACTATTTATGAATCATTGATATTTAGAGGCAGGTTGAATTCAAAATATATGATTCTATTCGAAAAATACTATCAAATTTAAATATACTCACAAAGGAGAACTTTATGGATTATTTATCTGCGTAGTGGTCTTTGGTCACAATTTAGTCTCACATTTTTCAAATCGTTGAACCAAAATAGCCTATCACTGAACTCTTGAAATCAACAAAACTAATCTGAAAAATTGATAACCTTGTTTGAAACATACTTAATTAATGAAAAAATTATTATAAGAAAATCGCTGAAGTGGTGTACCTTCACTCGATAAGCAAATGAGATCAGCCAAAATATTGAGCATCTATAAAGTTTTAATAATAAAATTGCCATCCTAATTTATGCCTGCACATTCCATCAAATCTTCATTTTATGCACTTTTATTAATTTAAAAAAGGAAATTCTAGTAAAAAAATTATATTTTAATGTCGGCCTGCTCCGAAAATCGGCGAGTCAATCCTATTTTGTCTCAGAATAAGAATCAAATTTGTCAAGAAGAAATTCAAAGTGTATTGCTTGGACTACCACTGTACCTATTTAAAATGATTTTTTAATGAGTTTCATTCGTGCTATCAAACAAATAAGCGCTGACAAAAAGAGCTAAATCAGGCCTACTGCAGGAGCAAGGCGGCTGACTTTTGGAACAATCGTAATCAAAAGTAGTGAGCAACCATACAATCAGCGACCAGTTTTCAGATTTCCGTACGCACGAAACTGTGATCAATAAAAATCACAATCATAAATTCCACTTTGATTCTGCTTACGGAGGCTTATTCCGCAAAACGATCGAGTTTTCCGTATCAATTATTCTCGGCTTTGATAGGCTTTGGAGACGATATACGTTGTCTATGCTGATTTATAGATAAGAAGGGAACCATAATCACAGATCAATAACCTTTATGAATAATCTAAAATTTCTAGCGATAAGAAACTGTTAAAAATATTTATTTCCAAAGAAAAGTAGAGGAATCGTGCAGATTATGAATGCCTTTTCTAACACACATGCTCTTTATTACAACCAGTCCGTTTTAATTATTCTATTCGATGAATGCATCAAAAGTTGTAGGGTAGAGCGGTTTTTTAGGACTACCACTCGCATGAATTTCAAAAATTAGGAAAGTATAGTACTTATTGCTTATATTCATTATCAGATGCTTGTCTCATAAAACTGTCAAAGTATAGCGCAAACTATATTGTAAACGATGCAAATTCTCAGAGCATGCATCACTTTACAAACACTTCTACCAAAAGTATACCACACAGCTTCACATTAAAATCAATCTGCCAGGTGATTTTCGTTTCCATCCGCAGATTTCATTGAATTTTACTGATATAGAAAGGTGTTTGGGGCTGGTATCCAAAGTTGGAAAACTAAAACATTGGTTGCTTAATTGCATTGTAGGTGTTTGCTATATGAATATTTGATGGTGGCATCTGTTGGTTTGGAAATGACAAAAATGCCTGGTACTGGCAGCCCTTTGCTAAAACCAAATCTGTTGCATGTTAATTTTGTGAATTTTGTTTCGATTAGATGAATGCATTAGGAATTATAAGGACAAAACTAAATTTGGGACTACCAGACCACCCGTAAAGCTTAGCAAAGTGCTATGTGAGTTATCATTTAGAACTGCTCTGAACAGCTCATACCCTCACTTTAGTGGCAAAAAGAGTTTGTGCCTGAGCTTTTTGAAGCAAAACGTTGGCACATGCACATATGCATATCGTATTGCACAGAGCTAAAAGCCAGCTCCGTGTGAATGAAGAATGAATGATAGCATGGAGCCACCACCGGGTGTAGTGCGAATAGAGTGTGAATGATGAGTACTATGTGAATCGTGAGTGAGAGCACTGAGCCAACACCGTGTGCAATGCGAATAGAATGTGAATGATGAGTACTGTGTGAATGATAGTACTGTGTGAATGACAAGAACGATAAGATATGAATGCTTATCGCATGAGGTTATTGATGGCGATATTTTCTGAGCACGCAGCGTGCGTTTTGCGTGCATATACTTTGCTCTAGCTCACTAATATTTGCGCTTTTTTGCCATATGATGGCTATTAGATAGTAAATTTAAAAAGTAGATGAGGGTTTTTGAAGGCTATGCTGAATGTTTTGGCAACTACAAAATTTGAAAAAGTGTAATGAGTAGAAAGTTAAAAGAGACTGTGAGCTTATTTAAGATTTTCTATTGATTGTGATAATTTTCATTCCTAATTTTTACTAATGTTCGAAGATGAGTAAAATGCGAATATGACTAATTCTCGGGAACGCGAGATCTGATTGAGCTGAAATTTTCAGGAAACATTTGTGTTCATATAAAATAGGTTCTTATTTTTACACTATAATTTATAAGATACAAAGATTTTCATGTATGATTGTTGTTAAAAAGCCGATCGATTATTCATTCAAGGATTATTTTTTAATTCATGTTATATTTTATATTATATTTTTAAAGTAATGCAATGTTATATTATATTTTGGGTTACTAATATTATTAAAACAACAAAAAACAGCTGTTTTGTTTACACTTTTGCAAGCATGAAAAGAGTTACTTGAGATGGTTTTAAAGAGCAGCTCTTCACGGAGCTGGCTCACTAGAATGAGCTATTTTACCCATCACTACATATGAGATATGTTTGTAGTTATATTCTCTTGTCATTACCATATGGGAATATATTGATGATATCGCTTAGTAGAGAAATGACAAATCTTTGTAAATATTACTGTAGCTTTCAATCAAACTTGACTTACCATAAAGACCATCAACTGTAAGAATTTTATTTTGATTTCATGATCCAATAGAAGCTATAGGGTAATAAGCTTATACTGTGCTGAGCAAATATCTAAGATTCGAGAAATAAAAGTTAGCATAGCTGGCAGCTCTATTCAATTTTTATTTAAACTTTTGTCATACTTGGCTTAGAAAAAGTTCCAACTGCTGGGTGAATTGCGCTAAATGTAATTACTGAATCAGAATTCATAGGGCAAAATGTAACTTTTGTTTGTCAGCAATTTTTCAAGATTATTTAATATTTGATATCACTGCCACAGTATTCCCTTATTTCGAGCGCACTTCTATTACACCTGTACACTCTGTGGATTTCATATTGATCTGATTATTGGGTGAGTTTTCGCGAACTTAAGTTTCGAGCTTGGTGACCGGTTATCTCCCTCATGCAACGATAATTTTCGAAAATTTTAATTTGGCTCTGCAGGCGAAGCATGGAATTCATAAAAAAATGTTTTTGACCGCGTGGGCTTGGAAATTTCCGAAACATTATGATAACCATGCTTGACCCATATTCAACCCTTAAAGTGCATTGTGGGTGCCTGACACCCAACAACATTAAATTGAAAAAAGTCATTTTTCAAACTTTTTTTCTTTCAACAATTTTTTTAACAAATTAAAAATTAATAAATTAATATAAAATTTACATAACTTTGAAGGAGATATTTTAAAGTACATCTCATAATTTTTTTGTAAGAAAATATTCAAAAGCGGCAGAGCAAATCAGCATAGAACACGTCAAGGTGTCGTACACCCAAGTGTGCACTTTACGTGATTCCTAAAGCCGCGTACACATAGGACCAAGACCAACAGCTAAGCCATTTGTTGGCTTGGATTCGCTTAGTGTGTACGAAGAGCCAACCTTGGCCTTGGTTGCTGTTTGCTCTGCTGGCGGTAATTTCAAAGCGTTGGTAATGTATTGGCCTTGGGACTCCGTTGTAGTGTCGACGGTTGGTCGAGTTGGCTGTCATCAATACCGAGTAGTATGTAGAGCTAGGCTGTGTTTCTTGTATATTGTCAAATATAGTGTATGGTGTCAAAATGCGTTCTACTACCATAAATGCGTTCTACTTTACAACCCCATTTTAATCGCTGTCAATCACTAGGTGTACATGAAAAGCCCGTTTTGTCGTTTAATGTCCGTGCCTACTGTTAAGTTTAATCGGACGGCCCACCATTAGGGCAGGGACTAACAATGTCAGTCACCATCGTCCTGTGCACTACAGGACTACCATTTTTGATCAGACCTATGGAGAATAATTTATGAATGTTAAAATAGCGCACCTATCTTCATGCGGCTTTTATTGCCCATTGACCCGGGTCCAGGCGGAGTGTGTGCTTTCGCTCCCAACACTCCTAAGCAAGCGCTGCATCCAGAAATGATTAGCCGCCACTAACCAAACATTTCTATAGCAGATAGCTTATAAACCACTGCCCCCGCGGAGCTCCCACAAAGGGGGCCACTCCCAGCGACAGGATATACCTACAAATAGGTATGGGCTACACCTGCCCCCGCGGTACCGACTCTGAGACAAGTAAGTCGTTAAAACCTGTGCCTTCTTTACTGTATGAAGACACGAAAAGTCTTTTCATACAGATGTACACTGGATTACCTTTCCATAGTTGTAATACGAGGCCAGGGCCTAATGTCGCAGTGAAACTATTTAATTATATATTGAAGAATATAATTTAATCAATTCATGCATATGCTAATTTACCAGTGAGGGTTTACCAGATAGATGCCCTATCTAGCGCTTGATTTCCCCCACTGGGGACACTAGGTGTACAATGACACACAACCCGAACCGCATCCAGTGCCTTGGTTCCAGGCTATTGGTCCCAATCTGTTCCTGTGTAGACGGCAGGACCACGCCAAAGCCAAAGACCAACATTCGATCAAACTGTCATTGACCGTTCGTTGGTTGTATGTGTACGCGCCTTAAGAAGTATGCACTTTAAGGGATAATACTAGCTGTACACACCTAATTAGTACTTAAAATCATCAGACACCAGTAAAATGTGAATGTGTTCTAATTGCAGCATTTTAACAGACACTATAGAGTCAAATCGTTGTTGTCGTTAAATCCAACTCATTTATGTACTTGCGAATTTCATTTACCACAAAAAAGAAAAATCAACAAAAACCAAATCAAGCAATACCAATTTGATTCAATACAACTGATAAGCATTTGTGCATATTCCAGTTAATGTTCCATACAGATTCGCTTTAATATGCCTTAATCAATTAAATATAACCTTGATAAAAACATTTTTTATCGTATATGACGATCAAAGAGAATGTCAATAAGAACATGTAGTCCGGGGAAATTTAACATGGTGCTTCGGAAAATATAGGGACAAGCTGAATTTTGGGGCGAACCTTGGTACTAGCATGTTGAACAAAATTTCAAAAGTCACCATCGTACCAAGTGCACTTTTCCATCTACTGCCTAGTACTATAATCTTCGCGAAACGAATTCAACGGTCAAATCCCATACCAAAAGAGCTTTTCAATTCGTCAGTAAAGCTCTTTTGTATGGGATTTAACCGTGGAATTCGTTTCGCGAAGAGTACTAGGCATACCCTAGAGTGTGGTAGATAAGTTTGTTAACATGTTTTTTTTCATGCGCCTCTTAAACATAGAAAAACAAACTCACAAACATTCCAAGTCGTAATCAACATCGGATGATATCAACATGCCGCTGAGAAAGAGGATGCTGTTAGTAGCAAATGTTTAGATCAATATATCTCAAAAACAGTTATGGTTACAAGAAAAAGCTATCAAATTGTTTTTGTTGGAATTTTTTTAAGCTACAAATTCGTCACACATTGTTTTTCTGAAAACGTGACCGTGACTGAGATATTTAGGAAAGGTCACTTTTGGTGACCTTTGACCCCGTATAAAAAGTAACGCAGCACTCGGATCGATGGGGACTTTTGACATTTTATTCAACATGCTAAGTTCAAGGTTCACACCAAAATTCAGCTTTTCCCTAATTTTTCCGAAGTTTCGGCTTTTTTATGTCGGATTTCACTTTGCTAATGGTTCTCCAGAGTGCTTGAGACAATCAAACAGCATATATCACGATTGATTGGATTAGTTGTTCAGATTGTTTACCCTCCGTGTTACACAAACATTATGAATCCTTAATTGTCTTCTCAGTTCTGCATCGTTCTGTTAAAATATGTTCATGTGCATGTGTTTTGGTAAACATATGCATGGTTCTGGAGAAAAATCTTGTTGCATTGAAACATTGCTCATGGCAATGGATTTTCGTTCGAATCAGCTACGAAATATTTAATGCATTAAGCGTAAAATTCAATGGTTTTTATTGCGTCTGCTGATTCTTGTTGAGTGTTAATCATATTCAAGAAGAAATCAATTTTTCTCTCTTCTTATTATGCTATTGCTTTTGAGGCACAATCGACGTTAATGAAATTCATGGTACAGCGCTCGAATCTCGTTAACACTAAATACTGCTCATACTAAGATACAAAAGCCAGGAACAAGAGAGCAGTGAGTGACGTTTCCGCTCCACAATTTTCTGAATTTGGTAAGTATGCGGTGATGGACTGGTGAGTAACCCGACCGTATGGCACAAGCGTTTTATCAAAATAAACGTATCTCAAAAGCCAAAAAAAATTCAAAAACTCAAAACACGTATCACCGAAGAAGTTCAAGGTGTCATACTCTGCTGACAAAGTCATGGCGTCCTTTTTTTAGGACTCAGAAAGGATTCTTTAGGTGGATTTTAAAATCAAACCAGAGAATACTACGCTTTAATTCCAGAGTGGTTAAAAGAAGCCATTAAAGAAAAAAGCAGAGGAAATAAATGTGCCTGTTCACAAAAGTAGTCTGGATTGACTGCGCTGCATAACGTGGGCTTCAATATTATAGATCACCCATCCTAAAGCTATGACTTTTTCCCCCAAAATTATAAAAGGAACTTCCTGGGAAGAGGTTTCCAGCCGTTGAAGAAGCGAATGAGGTAGTCCGGCTAACTTTTCCAATAAAAGCAAAATATAGTTTGAGAAGGAATGCAAAACTCATTAAAAGATTCATTGGAAAAGAAAAAAAATTTACATGTATATTTTCACTTCTTGCTTTCTATTCCATGAACTTAATGGTATATATATCCAGTCTAATTTAATAATATTTTATCAGTTATCATATATGTACATAAATATATATATATATATATATATATATATATATATATATATATATATATATATATATATATATATAAATGTATATATATATATATATATATATATATATATATATATATATATATATATATAAAGATATACATATATATATATATATATATATATATATATATATATATATATATATATATATATATATATATATATATATATATATATATATATATATGTATGTATATATATATATATATATATATATATATATATATATATATATATATATATATATATATATATATATATATATATATATATATATATCTATATATACAGTTGGGGACAAAACTCTCCATACACCCTCAAAATTTCATAAATTTAGTAGAAAATGCAAATATTTATGAGAATTTTATATGCAACTTTACTGCAAATGTATTTTTATTAACATAAATTTAAAAAAAAATACATGAATTAACTTATAACCGTAAAAACACCAGAAAAAACGAAATTCAGCAGGGACAAAAGTGTTCATACTAGAGTGGCCAGCTATGGCAATTTTTGTTTCCTAAATATTGTAAATTTGCTCAGGCAAATAAAGGCTTTTTCCCTATAGCTTCCGATGTAGTAACGAAATCAAAACGAAATTCATGTGATATGCGGATCTTGTTACATTTCTAATTCTGTAGGAATTTCGTTGAAAAATGTTGAGAGAGTTCCAAGCTATGATGAGTTTTGTTTAATTTACTAACATTTCTCTATCGAGCGATGTTGTCATAAAATTTCCACATGGGAATGATCCTGCAATGACAACAACAAATATTATTACCATCTTGAAAAATTACAAAGAAAAAAACTGCTTTTTGCTCTATGAAATGTGAATTAGTCACCAGATTTTCATGAAACTGACACAGTAGCTGAACCTTATTCTAATCTCTGTTTTGTAGAAATTTGGATGAAAAATTTGATTGGTGCTACCAGCTATGGTAATTTTTGTGTCTTTGGTTTTGAAAATTCGCTCAGGAAAATAAAACTTTTTTACTATAACTTCCAGTGCAGTCATGAAATCAATACGAATTTATTACAATTAATGAAACCTGTCATAAACATTATTCAGGCCAAATTTGGTTGAAAAGCCACAATAGGGTTGCCAGCTATTTTTGGTTTTGTGTTTAATTGCAATATCTTTATTAAGCGGTTTTATCGTAAAATTTTCAAATGGTAATGATATTGTTGTGACAATAAACAGGAAATATTAAGTTTTCGATTATTTGAAAAAACTCGCTGCAGGTAACCCTAAATTTCTTTATACTCCTATAACTTCGAATGTAATATAACAGCGTGAAGCAGATGTGATATATTCTTGGATTTGATACTGGCAGAATTTGATACTGGCAGATACGGTTGTGCTTCTTTTGTATCAATAACTGCTTACAGTTAGTATTCATACCGGAAACATTTACAATGAAAATAAATAGCCAATGTTTCAATTCCCAAAGTTCTGCAAATTTTTCGGATCGCAGCCCCAAACACCAACTTCAGTTACAGTGCTGCAGGCATTGAGCATTTTCTTCATTGATGTTATGTGAGATGCTGCTTTCAAAATTATGTGAAATAAGCAACTGATAACGAATATAATTAACCCGTGTTTTGCTCTCATAAACGTTGAAATTCATGCCAGTGGTAATATCTGAAACCTTTCCACCATATGAGTTATAATGCATTCTTGAGACCAAAGTAAAACGTGGCATTTGAAACAGTTTGGTCGTAATAAGCAGCACATGTGGTGGAATATGCACTCAAAACCTGCACGATTCTTCTACTGTTCTTCGAACATTATTGTTTCTAGCGGTTCAGGTGCGCTAAAGTTTTTTTTTGTTTATCTTGATTGAAATGATACTGTATTTTATGTAAAAGCTATTTTTCTTTTTCTACGTTACAATAAACACATAATCCATTCACATAATGGTTTCTGAGTATTTTAATCTGGTGCCTGAAGTGCATTAGTGAATACTGTTAAGGCATTAGTTGAGAGGTTAGTGAATATATCGTATTAGTGATCCTGGTGAACGTTTCGGAAAGTTATTTAACTATTGACTGGATATATGGATATATTATTGCTAGGATAGTGTTTGATCGGTCATATTATGATATATGTTTGAGCGCAAATGCGAATCAGGCAAGTTTAATGAGTTGATTTGGAGGTTAGTTTTTTCGATATATGTATGTTCGTATGTATGTTTGGGTGAATCAATAAACTGATCTTGTTCTTGAGTGAAGTAATTGGCAAATTCTATGATTCGAAATGGAGAATAGTTTTCAAATGCAGGCATCTTGCTAAATTTAAGAATGAGAATATTTTCAGCAGAAGTTTGGCGACCATTAATAATTAATGGTAGCCGATGGTGATTTAATTACATATAGATATTAGCTCTGTTTGCGTACTGCGGCAGCAACCTATTTTTGGTAGCTGGCTCCTTTTTGTGGCAAAATTTGGTTTTCAGCAAGAGTACAAAAACGACTTGCTGCGAATCTATTTGATTATACCATAAAAAGATAGCTGTTTCCTATTACCTTATTTTTTCATTGCGTTGGGTCGGTTTGTTACCTATTAGTGGCAATCCAATGTCATAAAATTTGTTCCCAATGCCGGTCCTTTCTACAAGACTAATCACTGAAATGCAACCGTTAATTTAATGTGAACATGCGTCGGATATACTAAGGACTTTTGACTCATAAATAAAGAAAATCATTTAAGTCGACATGATGGTGCAAATGAGGTACATTCCTGCAACTATTTGTATCCATGCAAATGTAAATGACGGGATTTAAGATGCAACGGATGAAAAAGACAAAAGATGAATTTGGAGTAGGAAAAATATTTAAACTATTGTTTGGTGTTAGTGAATATATCGTTTTAGTGATGTTACCGATTATATTCATTAATTATTTGTCATCAGATTATAACTTGGCGCATAATGATGGAACATTCGATACGATTGCGCATATCTGCTCAATGTTGTGTGGCTAAAATAGTGTATTATAGTTGATAGAATGACATATGTATCACACGTAAGACAAGTCTAAAGGCGGCTTTAGATATACGGTGTTTGTCAAACACCTCCTATTCGCCAAATACCGAACACCTAGTCAAGTCATTTGGCTTGGTGATTGCGAAATGACAAGCACATTGAATTAGACATTCGGGCATTGCCGAATGTTTGCCAAAACTGGAACATGTACGAGCTGCTCGTCGTTGTTCACTCCCGCCATTTTCTTGTAAAAATTAACGAAATAGTTGCTGCATATCTGAGTAAATAATTAAATAAATTTATGTCATTTAATAACATTACGCAAAAAATATGTTGCTTACCGTGCCACATTTGAAAATTTTTACTCGCGCCGCACAGTTTGACATTTTTCAGTATTTATCAACAACCGCAACAAATACCGAATGTCTAAAGCGGGGATCCGAACATACCCAAACACATTGTTCGTCTACTTTGATTTGGTTGAAAGTTCCACAAACAACGGGTATAGCGAGCACCCGAATGTTTGTGCTTGGCCTAGGGCAAGCACTAGGCGAGCAACCCAACCACACATGCGAAGTTTGCCAAACAAGGTGCTCGGTATTTGACAAACACCGCATATCTAAAGCCGCCTTAGGCAATCCGCACACGGGTCGTTGAGCTAACGTAGTAGATGCGATATTTCTACGCTTGGTCGTCACAACCTATGTAAATCAATGGGTGACCGCTAACGGAGCGTTAGCCTATCGTGAAGAGCGAGATGCGTAGTCGGTTCACGTTGAGTGCGTCTCAAGCGTTGTGCATTGCAGGCCTCAGGTCGAATGTCTAGTCGTTTTTGCAAGCGCGGTGGATGACGGCAACGTACAATTCGTGGGGGAGGTGGAAAAATGCCTCGAATTGTATGATTTAACGACGCATACTGACGTTTTCTTGGTGACCCGTGTGCGAACATGATACGAAGATGACGGCACTCGTTTTCTCGCGAACTTCACAAGTGTCAAACGCATCTCCCACGTATCGCATGGTTAACGACCCGTGTGCGGAGTGCCTTAATGAATTCAGTATGAGGCAAGTTTAATGAGTCAAATGTGTGTATGTTTAAATGGAGTAAAATAAGAAGTAACATATTCTGTTGATTAATGAATTTTGTGAACGCACCTAAGTTTGAATAAATTGATGCGTGGATGGAAATAGTGTTAATGAATTCATACGGATCGTAAAACTTGTTTCACATGTACGAGATTCTATTCGATTCGGTTCGTTTTCGGTTGCAACCGATAACAAACCAAAGCGAACGAAACCCCTTCACACATACACGGTTCGCACATGGTTCATATTAGGTTTTTTGTTTTCTTCCTTAACTTTGCGTAAAATTTCCACACAATCGTTTTTCCATGCCTCTTGCGTCTTAAATTTATCTTCATATTTTGCACAAGTCTTGTCCTACAGCGCTACTTTAGATTGCACAGCAAAAATCAGCCGATTCACATCAGCATCTTATAAATCGCTTATTTTATCAGAAAAACTACGACTGATAATTTAAAAAAAAATTAAGGTAATTATAAAACTTATTAAAACTGACTAAACTAACTAGTTAAAACGTCTAAATATTTCAAATTAAGAGATTCAAATTGATAATTTATAATTTTAAAAAGAAAAATCAAATGACCCAATCAGTTAAAACCGAAACTAAACCGTGCATGTGTGAACGCCTTGATTGCTTTCTGTTCCCTGGGCACGAATTCACACCTAATAGAAACCTGATGAAACATATTCGGGTTCAGGGAGTATTCGGTTCTATACGGTTTCTATTAGGCATCAAATAGAAACCGAATCATCGTTTCTCACTTGTCGTCAGCGACCGAAAACGAACCGAAAACGAACTGAACCGAATGGAACCTCATATGTGTGAAACGAGCCTAACGGAGAGCCGTTTTTGCATTCGCGATTTTTCTTGGACTAAAAATTTGAATATGTTTAATTAAATGTTTATCGAATATTAGTTGATGGAGTTATATGAAGGTGATAATAAATAGGTATTTTCACAGCGGTATGCATTTATTTGGGATTTGAAATGATAATAGAAGAAAATTGATCGTAGTTTTCATATATTAAAACAATGATGAGCGGACAATTTGCAGTATGAAATAGTTCACGGAATAGATATTTTGATATTCGATTTGTTTAGCTACACAATAGGTGAAGTGAATGTTCAAATGTGATGAGCCTATTGAAGGGTCCATGGGCTGCGTTACTAGTGGGAACGAGACGAAAGTTTGGAAGCAGGCGAATAGAAATTGATGTTTTTGAGTAACATAATATTTTCACTGTTCTAATTATTACTAATGGTACCGATTCTAGTTGAACTCATTGAAAAACTCAAATAACTCTTTCATTTATGAACATGAAATCAAAATACAAACATAATGCCGTAGAACGAGAAATTATTAAAACCAAATATTAGTAATATATTAATATTAGTTAATATATTATAATATCGTGTAACTAATATATTCGTATTAGGTAATATCACGAAATATTAGTACAAACCCATCTCTTATATATATATATATATATATATATATATATATATATATATATATATATATATATATATATATATATATATATATATATATATATATATATATATATATATATATATATATATATCTATATATATATATATATATATATATATATATATATATATATATATATATATATATATATATATATAAATATATATATATATATATATATATATATATATAAATAGATATATATATATATATATATATATATATATATATATATATATATATATATATATATATATATATATATATATATATATATATATATATATATATATATATATATATATATATATATATATATATATATATATATATATGAAAATGTGGCTTGAAAAGGTACTGCTTCTCTTTTACCTGTTGCTAGAATTGAGCAACCTGCTGGCTCTCACTGAGTACTTGCCGCTGATCTGTATCAAAAGGCAGAACAACAACGACTATCTTTGCACAATCAACTGCCTTCTCCGCTACCTTCCTAATCATTTTCAGCGCGATGTGATGCGATCACATGCGGCCAGCGTGTGCCTCTGCAGCAGCAGCTGCCCTAGGAGCAACAACAATAAACACAACAATAAACGCAACAATAATTTCAACAACAGTCAATGCAACAACAACCAAATATTCAACAACAACGACAAAAACAGTCACTGCAACAACAACCAAATATTAAACATCTTCAGTCTGTAAACATGCCAGCTGTTCCTTCATTAAGGAAAGTGAAACCTTCACTGCAAGTGTTTGTATCACGCCTCACATACAGCACGTCAGCGGGGGATATTGCATCGTATGTTGCGACAAAGTTGGAATGTGTTTTTTCTTTCCTAACATGTAAAAAGCTCACGAATGATAATTAAACCATCGCCTCATTCTGAATTACTGTTTCTCCAGGTTTCAACAAAGTTTTCCGAAAAGATATTTGGCAACCCGGCATCTTAGTAAAGAATTTCCTTCCGAGGCCTCAGAAGACCAGTCGCTCGAATGCATCGCTAAACTTTCGTAATTAATAATAACAATCCCATAGATGTATACTACTAGAACGTTCGTGGACTTACGACTAAGCTAATCACGGCAGTGTGTCTAATGGTATCCCAAACCTGGTGGCCAAATCGTTTTCATCGTCTTTATGTGCTCTTTTGTCTATTACATTTAAACTCAGCCTTTCCTCCGGCTCTTTCTCCGCCAGTTGAAAGTCTGCTTATATATCCTAAATTCACAAGTCTGTTGACCGAAGCTGTGTTTCCAACTACCATCTCATTTCTATTCTTCCTCGTTTTGGAAAAGTTCTTGAAAGAGTAGTTTATAAGAGGATGATTCCTCTCCTCCATCCTTTTCTTGCTCAAGAACAGTATGATTTCGTCAAAGAGCGATTTTACAGCAGTTCCCGATTCAAGATTGGGATTATACCGTTATTCGTGAGCTTTCGCCCGATTTCCATGTATGTGTGCGCAGACTGTGTACGTGCACGGAAGCTCCTCATGAGCTTGATTTCCGAATACCAATTTTGTACGAAGCGTTTATATGTGTGTGTGCCGGATAAAATTGTATGGCTACACGAAGATCATATTAAAACCGGTTTGAAATCCCGATTTCGTGTAACCATACAAATTTGATCGGCGATCTGGTTTACAAACACATAGATTGTGATTTGTTTTCAATAGGGCATGTCCAAGAGGGAAATTTCTAATAACGTGGCTTTTAGCGGCCGCTGTTCACTTCGTCGAACAGTTTGGTGACCATCCACCAAACAACATGGATCGGAATGAAATATAATTCTGAAAATGCCTCTGAGCGGAAAGCACGTGTGCTGTATCTGAGCGTTGAATGCTCTTAAGGGTTTATTTTAAGTGTAGGGTGAAGAAATTCTGCTGCAGATGAATACTTCACGTGTGTGTGTGTGTGAGTTGGGGGAGAGGCGCATTGGCACCTCTAAGCACTCAGGCCAAAGGACCCATTGTACTCG
The DNA here is from genome assembly GCA_947369275.1 of Nemotelus nigrinus. NCBI lineage: Eukaryota > Metazoa > Arthropoda > Insecta > Diptera > Stratiomyidae > Nemotelus > Nemotelus nigrinus. The sequence continues at coordinate 87,050,408 of OX376372.1, read as the reverse complement.
TTTCCCCCTGCCTACCATAGTTTCCCAGACTTCTTGATAAAGTCTACCATCACTAATAGGGGAAAAGAGGCTATCGTCTGCATGCGTGCAACATCCCAGCCAAAGCATTGATATCTGAGACGCGCAAACACTGGGCATTCACAGAGCAAATGATCCGCAGAGTCAGCCTCTTCTAGACACGATGAACAGAGGTCATCCTGTGCAACACCTATTCGGTACATATGTCTTCCTAGGCAGTTGAGTCCAGTCAGAATACCCACTATGGCCCTGCAAACTTTCCTGCTCTTATTGAGCAAGAATCCCGCAGTCACATGGTTGAGTTCTGATAGGAACACCTTCGTGTGCCTGGCCACACTGGCAGCCGTCCATCTATCTTTGTGAGCATCATCTACCCACTTTCGAATAATGGCACGTGCAGATGTGGTCGGCACACCCAAGGCGGGTTCAGGGCCCCGTAGTGGAAGTCCCGAACCTTGCTTTGCAATGACGTCAGCTATTTCATTCCCCTCAACACCACAGTGCCCCGGTATCCAGAGCAGATGCACCCTATTGAATCTGGCGACAGAGTTCAATCGTGCTCTGCACTTTTGGACAATTTACGAGTTTGTCAGGGGTCTGCGCAGCGCCATCAGTGCAGCTTGACTGTCACTGCAAATAGCAATGCTCTTTCCCCTCCATCTTTCTTCAATTGCCCAACAGGCAGCTCTCAGGATAGTAAATATTTCTGCTTGAAAAACCGAAGCGCGCTCTCCAAGAGAGAAAGCCCATCTGCCATCCGATGAATGTAGATAGACACCAGCTCCAGATCTACTATCTGACCTCGAGCCGTCCGTGGAGAAGATCTCCGAATATCCCCTCGTACACAGATCTGGATCATCCCAGTTACTTCTGCTTGAGAGAATTACTTCGTACCTTCTTCTGAAGTCGAGGAAGGCCACCCGAGCGTCCGAAGGCATCTTGAGAATCGGAGATATCTCACACATGGAACTCCTAATAGAGCAGTGCCCCACATCGTCTTCACCTACCCATAAGCCAAGCTGAGCTAGTCTATGGGCAGAGCTCATCGCCACACTCTGAACTTGAATGTCAAGAGGAGGCAAATTGAGAAGCGCATCAAGGGACACACCCGGAGTAGTGCTCATGGCACCACAGATACCCAGGCACACCGTCCTTTGCAGCGTGGCTAACCTTTTCCGAGCATACTATAGCCTCACGATAGTCCACCACACCCCCGATGCGTACGTGAACATCGGCCTAATTATTGCTGTGTAGATCCACATCACTACATGAGGCTTTAGACCCCATGTGGTAGCAAAAGCTCTCTTGCACTGCCCGAAAGCTTTTATAGCACGAGTAAGCTTCACTTCCACATGTTTCTTCCAGAGAAGTTTTTTGTCCAAGATTACTCCAAGATATTGGACTTCATCTGAAAGTTGAAGTGTTACACCCTTCATGTTTGAAAGCACTAGTCCTCTCAGTTTTCTTTTCCTGGTAAACAAAACAAGTTTCGTCTTACCAGGATTCACTGTTAGGCCGTGCCTCGAACACCAGATGCCAATCAGATCCAATGCACGTTGTGTATTTCTACATACCACATTCAGATCTTTACCGACAGCCAGTGCGGACTTGTCATCAGCATAAGCTTGTGCGTGCAGCCTTTCTTGTTGCAGTTCGTTAAGCAGGGAGTCGACTAGCATACTCCACAGGAGCGGTGATAGGACGCTCCCTTGAGGGCATCCATTTGTCGCCTCTGTTCTTAAGTAGCAATCGGATCCAGCTTCCGCCAGCAACCAACTCTGCGTCAGCATGGCATGAATCCACCTAACTAAGACATCATCCACGCCATGACCTTTTGCAGCATTACATAGTTCCACTAAGGGCGCCCAATCAAAGGCCCCTTCAATGTCCAAAAATACCCCCAACGCATACTCACCATTGGAGATCGCTCCCTCAACTCTGGCCACCAAAGAATGAAGGGCCAACCCGCATGATTTTCCTCGCTGGTACGCATGTTGCTCATCATTCAAAGGGTTAAACCTGAGCGCCGTAGTACGTATGTGTCGTTTGGCAAGTCTCTCTAGGCATTTCAACATAAACGAAGTTAAGCTGATCGGTCTGAAGTTCCTTGGATCGGAATAGTCATCTCTCCCCGGTTTAGGTATAAAAACTACCTTAACCTCTCGCCAAGGTGACGGAACATATAAAAGATAATAAAGGCATGCCCAGAAGAAATTATAAAAACATAATAAAGGCATGCCCAGAAGATTTCTCTCAGGTCTGCCCCCAAGTGGTCAATTCCCTCCCTAAGCATAACCGGATAGATACCATCCAGGCCCGGCGATTTGAAATTTTCAAAAGACATGATTGCATCCCTGACCTTTTAACTAGTGACCACAGATCTAGTTGTGTACCAGCACTTCTTACTGCTGCGAAGAGGAGGGATCTCGGTCACAGGCGCATTTGCCTTCTGCGACTCAATCACCGGAGCTCCCGGGAAGTGAGTCCTAAGTAAAGTCTGCAAAGACTCCTTTTTGGACTTGGTAAACTCGCCATCCGAGCGTTTTAGAGAGTCTAGCTTAGCTGAGTGATCCTTCTCTAGGACTTTGCAAAGCCTAAACGTCTCCCGTGCGCCTTCCAGTCTCTCACAGTAAGATCTAAATGACTCCCTCTTAGAGGAACTCACTAGCTTCTTATACGTTCTCTGCAAAGTTCTGTAGGCGATCCAGTCATCCTCATTGTTGCTCTTACAAGCTCTGTTGAGAATTTTCCTGGTAGTTATTCTTAGCTTCTGCAGTTCCCGATTCCACCAGGGAACCGTCTTGCCACATCTGCTCTTACTGATCGGGCAGGCCTCTTGATAGCTACTCATTAGGTCTCTATTCAGAGTGCTCAACCGGGATTCTATTGACTTTGGCGATTTTATCCTACCACTAGGACGCGCTCTGTCTGCAAGAAGCCGATTGAACGTAGACCAATCAGTGTTTCTTGGGTTTCTTCTTTCCACCACGGGTGTTAGATCCGTGGCTAAAGAGAACACCAAGTAGCGACGATCAGAGAGTGAATCCTCATCTGATACATTCCATCCAGTCATTGATCCAACTATTCCAGATGAACATAGCGATACATCAATGACCGCCCTTCTGTTTGGGGTGACAAATGTGGGAGTAGTCCCAGTGTTTAAAATCATCAGCCCGGCAGAAGCTATAAAATCAAAGAGACTTTTACCCCTGGCGTTACATTTGTTGCTGCCCCAGCTGGTTTGCTGGGAGTTGGCATCGCAGCCCACCACAAGTTCAAGTCTCTCCGATTCAGCGTACAAGACCAGGTCCTTTAACTCCTGTATCGGCGGTGGGAGTAAGGAGTCAAAGGGAAAGTAAGCTGAGGCAACTATCGTGCGCTTAAGCCTACCATTTTCTCGGTGTTGTACGACAACCGCTGACAGGTCCGGGCTTAAAATCTGTCTGAGCATGGTGGCATCAAGCAGATTGGAAACCAGAACACAAGTCCTCGGCCGTATTGATCTTTCATCATAAAAGATCTTGGCCCCCGTGGTTTGACTAAGTCCGTAGATCCTACCGCCTCGAACACACGGTTCCTATACAAGTGCAATGTAGGGGGAAACTTGCAGTTTTGTCAGTTTTTCGCTCAAAAGATAGGACGAAGCCTTGGCACGCCGCAAGTTGATCTGGACAAATCTTATACCTTCAGGCAAAGAAACGTCCGGAGTTTAAATCTTTGGATGCCTTTGCAGGGACCCTTAGACAATGTCCGCGTGACCTCAGTGAAAGAAACTCTATAGGAGAGAATTTCCACTGGATCTCTGCGTTTTGCTCTGATGATCTGTCCATATACAGTCACAAAAGTTCGTGCCTCACCACTTCCTGATTTGGTTAAATTTAACCGCATACAAGAAGGAGCTCAGCACCATCCGGTACCTGTCTCTTAGCATCGAGAAACTTATCTGGTCAAGTACGATCACCAGGTTGAAACCATCTTCACCTGTGGTGGGATTCTTCCTGGGATTCATGTACTTGATGATCCAGTGTTTCGCATCGATGCCCGGATTCAGTTTGCCGAACATGCCAGTGATGTCACCTGCACTCTTGCGAGGACCAGGGATCCAACAACTGACATAATAGGGTTTGGCTAAGTCGGAGTCCAAAATGGTAAATTTCGCCCGACTGCCAGTACCCAATTTAAAAACGATCTGTGTGAGCCACTCCTTGGATGTTTGATTGGAGCAGGCGACTTGGAGGTGACTGTCCACAAACTTCGCTTGCGTTAAGTTGTAAACTGATCCCGACTCCACTATCTCTCGCCACAGCTCGTTCTTAAGGATAGCGCACTGACCTTCGGTCAGTTTGCCACCCTTGCCAGACACACCTATCACAACAACCAGCGAAGAAGACGCAGCTTCTGCATACGTTCTCTTCCCTACTATGGCGGAAGGTGTGTTTGTGCCAGAAGGGCCAGCCTCTGCAAGATCTCTCTCGCAGATTCACGTGTAGGATATATAACTTTTTGTATGAGCGGATCAAATTGTTTCGCAATGTGCCACAATTTCAAATTCTGTAGACTATTTTGATTGCTGAACGATATCTTGAAATCGCTATGAATTTTCTTTTAAGAAACCGAGCATGACCAATTTTCAACGGCATTCTGAAAATCAAGAAAAATATTGCCAGGCAGGTGGCCAAGCAAATGGCACACCATATTGCCTACCATATGTGGCATGCCATCAAATATTACATACCATAGGCCACCTCCATTAGCAATTTGAAATGTTATGCCATGGGAAATTGCTAATGGAGGCGGCCTGTAACAATTAATTAATATACAATTTTATGAATTATTAGCGATAGTTTTAACGATTTCAAATATATAAGCTTTTGCGATTTGAAAACGAGTTAAAATTATTTACGCATGGTAGAGTAAATTTGAAGGACTGGAAGAATGAAGCAATATAGGCTGCTAAAGTTGAACATAAAAAATCGTAACATTAGAACATTTTTCAGCACAGACAATCTGTTCGGCACACCGGGACCAGCAAACTAGGGAAAAAATCTAGGTAATGTTGCCTGTTAATGAGTTGCATGGGCCATAGGGTACATATACATGGCATGCATTATTATTATTTGCCGCTAATTTGAAAGGGAGGAAAACGAAAATTATTGTTGCTGATATATTTGTGAACAGGCTCGGTTTCGTATAAGGGATATGTCTGTTGATTGTCGAGAAACTATCGTTTTTAGGAAACGCTTTCTAAATTGCTTGCTGGGTACTTTATGCTGCCGTTAGCAAGGCTCGCACATCGTGGACAAAATTTGAAGTAGAAGTTGAAAATAAATTGAAGTAGATTTGAAGTAGAAATAAATGAAATAGATGAACGATTGGGATCACTTAATGTAAAGCATTAATTTTTATGTGTGGTGGAGCCACGGCCATATGCTACATTATCTCTCAAGCGGAGTCACCGCCTTAATTGCTTAGTGATTTGATGTATGGCTATAATTTTCAATTACCAAAATATGCATCTTATGGGGCATTTCACGTGAAGCGGACAACGAACAAAAGTCGAGGCTCTGGATTTCGTTCGAAATGTGCATAATGGTACTTAAAATATACTTATAATAATACTTATAAAACGGCTCTCATTTATCTTAAAATACTGCACATCGGTATTATAATCTCGATTAGACAATGTGTGTGCCAGCGGTTCTTTGTGAATGTCTACTTTTGTTGGTGAAATAGTTTACGACACCTGTAGATCGAAATCGTGATTCTGCGTGAAAAAAAGGTAAAATGTACCCACACTCACGTTTTGGCTTAGTTAGCTATTGTGATAAAAATATGGATAGTTTTTTGGATTGTAGATGAGGTGATAAAAATGACGGCTGCTACTTTCTTTTATGGCTACAATTTTATCCTTCTTAATAAATATCTCTTGGGCAGTAAACACGAAAACATGTCCACAAAACATTTGAATTGGTTGCATTGAATGCAATACACTCTGGATTCAGAGTATTTTGCGTGAAACATGTTTGGTAACGAACTTTAATTTGTCAGCCAAAACGAATATTCTCAATGAAGTAATTTAACTTGACACTCATATAGTCCATTCATTTTTCATTTCAGGTCCTAGGAAATATTTTCGGCAAAAATAGCAAAGACAGAAAAAAGAGGCCATCTTTAAGTATATGACATAGTATACGTACGACCTAATTACCACGCATCTACATTAAAGTTTAAGAAAATTGTATGAATGTTCTACTTAAGTTCAAATACTGGGCGATTTCATGAAAGAAAAGTTGCGAGCAGTGTGATTTTTTAAGACGCATGAGTTTTTGTAAAATTATTTGTATTTTTAAAATATGTTTGTATTCATATGTGCGTAGAATGTTCTTTTCAAGCCTGTAAAAATTTGTAAATATGAATGTGATAGCTCTATATTACCATACATAGAAACACATTTCACGATAAATATATTTGTGATAAAATAAAACCATTTTATTTTCAAGTTTATACTGTTTATTATTTCACTTACAGCATCCATGAATGCCTTAACATGCCCCAAGACTTAATTTTCCGATATTCAGCAAACATTTCAAATTTTTACCCTACTCCTCTCATCCATTCGAATATTTTGTTCTCGAAGACTCCCTCTCATTTGATTATTTACAAAAACTATGCTCAGTGAATAACTCATTATTATTTATTATAAACTATTACGTAACGATAGAAGAAAAGAAAAAAATTACACCATCCCGATTTACAAGAAACTAACCATAGTTCACCACCAATACAATGAAACATTACAAAAGTCGAGCATATAGCTTCTTACAGATTCCAAGAGAGAATAAACATTCCAAGAGTACGACAAACCAAAAATATGTTTTGAAAATAATATACGAGTATGTATGGAGCATTTCACGTGAAGCGGGCAGCAAAAATAAGTCAAGGTTCGTTTATATTGTGCATAATTGATGAAATGAGTCGTTTATATTGTGCATAATTGATGAAAGGTTTTTTGGGAAGCCGATTCTGAGTTTGAAAAGAACCTCCAAAGAACATTAAACATACTGATTAACATACTGAGAACATTAAACATAACTGATTACTGATTAAGTGTAGAATATTAGTTATTCTTTTTGATTTTGATATTAGATTTGAAAACAAATATCTTTTCCTGTGTAAAACCGGAAGTGAGCATTTCAACTCATTATTTGAATAATTTGGACTAAGTTAATTTTGTTTATTTTTTCAAAATGAATTTATTTTATGATAAAAGTTTTAGAATGGGATTGCCAATATAAACATACAAGTTGCATGGGTCGTGGTACCGAGAGCTTGATTAGGACAGCTGGTGGGTGTGAAAACAAAATATTTACTACAAACAAACAAAATATTTACTACTACAACTGTTAGATATCACTTATATAACTTACATATAGAAGATTAAATATTAAAATTGCTAATGCTAATTTACTTAAGGCAGTATTCTGGTCTAGGGGTTCGATTTTGAGGCGATTTTACGGGCGCAATAAAAAAAACCAGAAACAATTATTTTTATCTATTTATTTTTAATCAGTCCTTTATTAACATTTTAAAAGTATAAAAATGTATTCAAAAAATAAAAAAATTAAAATTGACAGGCCGGTGAAGTGAAGGCTAAAAAATAAAAAAACTTGTCTCATGGTTGACATGATTCCAAACTTTCTGGTGGTCTGGAACATACATTTTTGGTGAATTCTGTAAAAAGAAGAATGTAGAACTTGTCTGACGTAGGCGATTTGAAAAAACTTTTTTTTTCACATGGCGTCCATGTAAAAACAAGTCGACAACCAAATCTGAAAATGTAAAGAGAGTTTGTGAAAAATTTCATGCAAATCGGTCCATTACAACTAGAGATATCAAGTCAACCGTATCGAAAAAAAATTAGTTTGAGAAAAGCGCGTTTAAAGCTTGGAGTCTCGTTTCGGGCAGTCTGAGTTGTTTAATGGTATGTTATACTTCAATTTTTTTAATTTCTTTAGTAGCTCGTAGCGGTTAATTCGTTGTTTATCGTGTTTGTTGGTTCAGTTGGCGTCTCACAAAAATTACTTTAACTGCAAAATAATTCGAATTTCCGAAAACCCTTTTAAAAGCTTATTTTTAAAGGTCTAAACTTTGAAAATATGCAAACATAAAAAAAAATCGATTTGATCAAATTTCTAGATCAGAATACCCCCTTAATGAAAAAAATACCTGTTTATGGAAAGAGGAATTTATTTCAAATTTTTTCAATTGTACTCTAGTTTCTTAAACTAGTTCTTATGTTATTACTGGAGGTGTTTCTACGATCATATTTTTTATGGGGCTTCCACATAGGTACACATCAGATGAATATCACCACTTTCCCGCTTATACTTACTATTCTTAGGTATTTAACCTTCCTATTAAATTTCAAATCAAAAGGATTGAACCATCAACAGCCGCACGCACACATAATACACACAATTAAGACTATTTAACATATCAAAGAGAGTAATAGTCACTGCAAGCACTGAACAATAACTCCAAAAATAATGGTAAATTCGAAATGGCTTGACGTCATATATATTAAATAGGCATCATAATGATTAATTAGATACAAAAAAATTTTTTCATAAGAAAACCGATTTTTCATTTCGAACCTAGGTATGTTTAATTTTGTGACAAATATCGATATTTCGAGGGTAATCTGCCCTCTTTTTCAGTGCCTATCAGCATAATCTTAATCTAACTTAGGTATGTTATTTATAGAGCTTACTTTAAAAATATTGACTTATACTAATTACCAACTAATTGTCTTTTAATTAATTTACTTTAATACATTTAACTACCTAAATGAATTAAATTTTCCTCCCCACTATCAAATGAATGTTCAAATTAACCTGAACAATGGTGATGCACAGTTTCCTTGGTCTGTATTTAGTCTTCTATTCATTGGAGTTTTCCATATGCTCAGGCTTTCGTACACATCCAGTTTTCGTACCTGCTGTACCTTCTTAATCACCTCCATCACCTCCTCCAGGATGTGCTTCGCTACTGCTCGTATTAATGATTTGTGATTTGAATGATTTTTCATTACAAGCTTGCCATAGCTTTAGAGTTGCTCCCACATGCATCAAAATCATACATGCATATTTCTTACAAACATCAACATGGTCTGTAAATTTGTTACGTAGAAGCAATGCAATCAAAAATAAATATAGCCTTCCCCGGGGAAGGCTGAACACGCAACCGTTCCACCACTTCACGCGATAGGTAGCCTTTAACCACCACTCATAGATAGCGTACGATCGTAGCATCCGACCTGTGTAGTGTACCCGTTGGATGCTCACGACAAATTTGGTAATTGAAAAGAAAAAGAGGAGAACACTATTGCAAGCAACCTTCTCCAGCGACATGAATTTCGTGCGACACACACAGCTAAGTCCGAGGGAGCAATCACGAGACAGCCAAAATGGCTGAAAGATTGTGAGACTAACTTGCTCTGATTCTGCATAAGACGAAGTACTATAAGCAGGTTGCACTCGCGGCTACGAACATTGAATATACTAGACACACAAACAACTTACGTGGAATAAATATTTACAGATATCTATGAAAATGAAACACATCAAAGATGAACCGCCACCTAGAAATAAAACAAATTTCATCTAAAGGAAAGAATTCGGCAATACAAACCGCATATATTTATATGATTATGCGTAGAACCACCACCAATACTACTGGCCCAAAGATGATTCCAAGCCGTAGATAATCCCCCAATTGATTGGCAGTTTGTGTGACCGATGAAAACATCAACAACCGATACCTGGAAACAAAATTAATTTCACCCAAAGAAACGAATGTCAACTCAACCAAGGGGGGAGCTCAAACCCGTCGGCCGAGGGAAATTCGCGAAGTGTTAACCCATCGGGAGGTGGAAGTATTATATACGCGCGTGTGAAAGTACATTCACCCAATAATACGGCAAAATAGAAAGTACGGGAGATGAAATAGAAAAGCAGCGGGACATGATCAACGAGGCGGATTATTCTTTGTGTAACGACGAAAGAATTCAATTGGAAATTTTATATCAGGTACTGAGTGGAAGATACTTTCTTTGTGTGATGGCAAAGAAACTCAATTGGAAATTTTATATCAGGTACTGAATGGAATATACTTTCTTTCTGTTGTAATGGGTCAATTACTTGGATAAACATACACGTAAGACAAGACAGAAATTAATTGGCTTTCAAGACACTTAACCTTGTTAAGCATAGACTACATCCATATTCCACTTTAGCATTCATCTGTATAAAACATTTGCCCTGGTTTGGACGTATTCTATGTGGTTTATTTATATGATGTATGTCTTGGTTTGATGTTTTTTGCCTTGACTTCGAACATGGATGATGTATATAATGAGAATATGTAGATAGCTGTCACGTGGAGTCAATATGAACTAGAAAACTTAATGTGGGAAAAACATGGCAAGCAACTCACATGAATTAGGTCATGAGTTTATGCATGGGAACTTATTGGGTAATGGTTATGCATTGTCGATAGGTAAGAATAGCGTAAGCAGAAATTTTGCATTAACAGAATGTAAGAATGATATGAAGAAAGAGTTGTATATTAGTCTTAAAGAAATAAACATCAATTAAAGATAACTACATCTAGTTTTATTTAAAACTGTTGCACCGTGGCCTCTCAGCCGAGCCGCCGTCAATGCAGCATATTTTTTTTTTATTCTTTAAAGCACTCCTTTTTACCTTGCCCAGCGTGCCTTATTTTGCCGGCTAACGCAGTCTGGCGTGGGTCCTTTAGTTTATTTCTTTGGCAAAGAAGGAGTCTTTTGGTGCTACGGCACGCGGACATCACACTTTACACCACAAAACATGCAAGGACAGACAATGGTGAGGTGAAATCATTATTTTTTTTTCTTTTTTTAACAAATTTATTTAAGCATCATAATATTCAAGAACATGCAATAAAAGTAGATGAAGAAAAACAGGATAAGAAAATATCTAACCCACAATTATGAGATTAAGGTATCTGTATATATATGTTATGAAACTTAATGATCCTTACAAAGAAAGAAACGGACAAAAAGGCAATTCAATAGTTGAGTAATTCAGAAGTAACTAACATAGTGAATATAAATTCTTTTCTTTTAGTGGTTAATATAAATTCTTTTCTTTTCTAATTCTAGTTAATATAAATTCTTTTCTTTTCTAATTCCCCAAACCCGGCCGGGATCGGTTTACACCAATCATGACAAAAAATTGGTTTTTTTTTCTTTACCAATCCAAACTAGAAATACGATATTTATTCCAACTGATTTAAGTAATTCAATAGTCCACACCAATAGTAACAATAACGATACATAGATGAGAATATTTTAAATAATAAGTAGAAAATTGTAATAAATTATTCTGATGCATAAATTCAAATAGTTTCGAATTCAATTAGTTATATTTTCATCTTCTCATGCTTCTATACGTTAGGTATGATACGGAAGTATTCGAATAATAATTCTGTTGCTTGTCGATTGAAAAATTTACTCATATAATCAAAAGGTACTTAGCTGAATTTTTCCCAATATTATGTGTATTTCTTTAAAAGTTCGCAAGCTCGATCATCTGCATACTTTTCTGCTTCAACATCTTTTGCCTCCGACACCAACTAACGAACATTCACGACTAGAAGAAAATTTCCTTGTTCGCCAACTCCTGAGTAGTTTTCACAATTTCACTTTTCGTTGCATTATACGCCACAAAGACATCTTCGTTGCCTCTTTAATTTTCGACGTTCCTCACTTTTCTTTCAAAAATAACTAATTTGAAGTTATCCACTCCTCGTTCGATAACAGGTCGTTTTTCTTCTTTTTTTTCCCCCAATTCAGTTTTTTCAGCCACAATTTTGCTTTGATTTCAAACAATCTTTTGAAATTCACTTTCAAGTACTTTTTCAAATTTACTTTCAAATATTTTTTCCAATTTTAGGTTCAAATAATTTTTCAAACTTAATTTCAAATGTTATTGCCTCTCAACCACGAGCACGACCCTCACTTTTCAGATCTCCCAACCAAAAAGAACCCAAGAGCCCTCGTTTCTTTGTTCAGAAATTTTTCAGTGAACCGCAAGAGCGGTTCCTTTCCAAAATTCCCCTTTTGAACGCTATTTCCCGAACTATTAGGGCATCACCAGGCCTGTTCGTATAAGCATGCGACACCATCTTTGTGGCCATAAATTGATGGGAAATTCCAAGAGCTTTCGCTGAACAGCTGAATCTGGTCAGCTCATCTGCCAATAATGACAGATGTGGAAAGATCGGATCACAACTGTCAGTTCACCAGTTCTACATCAACTAAATTTTCGACTGTAGTTCGAGAACAAAACTCGCTTCTCTCATTAAAACAAGATGCGGTACAGAAGTACTTAGTCTATTTCGCGAATTGTGATACGAGACTATGACAATTCAATTAAGTGTGCTGGCGGTATATTAAATATAAGCCTTAAAACAATCAACATTTTTCGATGCTCGCGAAATGATCTCATCCCATACCTGATTCGGTAAGAACATATACTTTTCGATCAGAGCGTCCTATTGTACTTGATCTACTTGAGCTGATATCATATAGCCGACAGCTTTATAGAATGTATGAACCTGTTGCGGCTGTAGATCACAAATTATACTACTCATCGTGCTTAGAATTTCATCGATGAACGTACAAACTTCATTCGGTTGAATGGTGACGAAATGGCGACGACATTTTATCGCGATTTTTATGAATGTGTCACAAGCCATATCCTGTACTTCATCGTGTGTTTCGTGCATGAATTCGAATAGTTTATGAGCAACAGTTTTCAGGAATTTCCAATGTGCCCGTAAGAAACGCGGATACTGTCCTACTACGTACATAATATTCGATGCAATAATAGTCTTATTGTCTTTTCCTTTCTTCTGTTCGCACCAAACGAGCAAATCCTTGATGACAGTTACCAGAAAACGTTTTTCATCTTCTTCGCAGAAGGCTACTGCTATCGATCGAATAGCCCAATATAATGTATTCAAGTTTTTAGATTTAGATAAGAAATCATCTACCTATAACAATCGTGGGGACAACCCAGACCCTGAGAACTCCAAGCCGGGCAATAATGGGTTTGTGCAGTCTTCGTTCCTTTTTTTTTTCACGACTTGATATCTTGTACGTGATACACTCCCAAAGATTTTCCTTCCGTATTGCTCAGCTCATAGGACACTTGACCCACTTTGCGTTTGACGGTAGCCCTGACAAACTTCGGAGCAAGCTTAGCAGAGAACCGATCAGCTGCACGACTCAGAGTATAGTTCCGCACCCAAACAACCTGTCTTAATTCAAGTTTCTTTACCCGAGACCTCACATTGTATCGATTCGCTCCCTTAGCGTATGCCTCAGCAAGTTTACTCCTGACTCGATCGTGTGCCATTCGTAGCCTGTCATTATTGGAGCGGAGTAACACCTCACCATCCTCAAAAGCATTCAGGCTCTTTAATAAAGCGTATTCGGAGCCATGCCGGATAGGATGATATCCAAACATCAAAAAATGAGGTGAAAACCCAGTGGCCTCATTTACAACATTGCGGAATGCTGCACACAACTCCGCCAAACATTCATCCCACTTTCGATGGTCTTCTCCTATATAGGCTCGTATTGCTGTGAGTACCGACTGATTTACTCTCTCGGATGCATTAGCCTGTGGCGAATATAGAGGATTGCGGACATGTTCGACTCCATAGTGTACCAGGAAGTCCGAGAAAGCTTTTGAGGTGAATTGGACTCCATTGTCAGAGTGAACTGTCTCAGGAACACCAAACGTGAGGAAAATATGTTGGGTTAAAAACTTAACCACATTCTCAGTAGTGGCTTTGGGTAAAGCCTGAAGCCATACAAACTTTGTGTAATGGTCCAGGACGACCAGTAGTTGGGTATTTCCAGACTTGGACCTTGGATACGGGCCCATAAAATCTATAAACAAGCGCTGCACGGGACGATCTGTGACCCTAGCCGCGCCCATCGGAGGTCTCATAATAGTGTTGGAGCTCTTCATTTGTTTGCATACTTCGCAGCCTGAAATATAGTTCGCCACGTCTTGGCGCAGCCTCGGCCAATAATAGTATCTTTGTAACAGCTCTACAGTTTTAAGGATACCACAATGAGATCCCAACGGACTGTCGTGCACGCGCTCCAAAAGGACCTGTTTGTAAGCATCAGGCACCCATATCTTTACGCTTGGAATATCCAGGTCTTCGCTTCTCTTTGAACCACACGATATGTATATAACCTCGTCGTCAATAATCAGGTTTTCAAATTTATCAGGGTTCTCTCTAACTTTTGCAATTAAACGTTTATACTCAGGGTCTTCGAAAAAACTTTTTGGAATATTGCTTCCCCAATGCTGATGCTCGGGCATGCATACTACCGCACAGACTGGTTCATTCTCAGAAGCGCACGCCCTCGACAGTGCATCCGGTACCACATTCTGAGAACCTATCCGATGCTCGATGGTGAAATTGTATCCCTGTAATTTTAGGCTCCACCGCGCTAGCCTGCCAGTCAGGTCTCTTTGATTCATCAACCACTTCAAGCTGGCATGATCCGTGATAACGGTGAAAGGTAGCCCCTCGATGTATGCCCGAAAACGCTTCACACTGTGCACTGCCGCCAAGCACTTCAATTCCGTTACACTGTAATTGCGTTGCGCGGCATTCAGCTTCGTAGACATAAATGCAATGGGATGTTCCCCACCATCAACATCCTTTTGGAAAAGGACACTGCCAATGCCAGTGGCACTCGCGTCGCATTGAATGTAAAAGTGCCGTGAGAAGTCCGGATTTACCAGCACTGGCGCAGACACTAGAAGTTGTTTCGTTTGATTGAAGGCATCATCAGCTGCCTTCGTCCACGTGAACTTACGTTTGCCCTTTAGCAAATCCGTAAGCGAAGAAGTTATTGCCGCGAAATTGGGTATAAACCGTCGATACCAGCCTGCCATCCCCATGAACCGTCTCACGTCCTTAACCGATTTGGGCTGTGGGTAGGCTATGATGCTTGACACTTTCTCTGGGTCGATTTTAAGGACACCATCACCGATTACATAACCGAGGTATTTAATCTCCTTTTGAATGAATTTGCTTTTTTCAACGTTGATCGTCAGATTTGCTGATGTTAACAACATGGCCACTTTGGTAAGTAGCGCCAAGTGCTCATCAAACGTTGAACTGGTTACGAGCAAATCATTCAGATAGACGAACATCCGATCATGCAACTCATGTGGAATTACCTTATGCATCAGCCTGCACATTGTTTGAGGGGCATTGCACAGCCCAAACGGCATAACGGTGAAATGATACAGGGGACGACCTGGGACGCAAAAAGCGGTTTTTTCTCGCGATTTCTCCTCTAGCGGAATTTGCCAAAATGCATCTTTCAGGTCAAGGCTTGTTATAAATCGTGTGGACTGAAGACGAGCCAATAGCCCTTCAATTAGTGGCAAGGGATAAGCATCTTTGACGGTGACCTCATTTAGTCTCCTGGCGTCTAAACATAACCGCACTTTACCTGGCTTCCTGACGATGGTGACTGGCGAACTCCAAGCACTTCTGCTTTCTTCAATAACCCCCAGAGACAACATGCGATCTAACTCATCATACATCAGTTTCTGCACGACAGGTGAAACTGCGTAATGACGTTGTTTAATAGGTTGGGCTTCTCCTGTGTCGATGGCGTGCGACAGAATATTTGTTCTGCCCAAACATATTTTATTAAAGGACGGAAACTGATGTATGACGAGCTCTAGCTTCTGCTTATCTGCTGGAGACAATTGGTGGAAACATGAGTCTGCAACTTGAGTTTCAATAGCGGAACAATGTGGAACAATTTTAAATGCATCCCAGAAGTCTTTGCCAAGATAGACTTGGTTGGTCAAACTGGGGCATAACAAGAAGCGTATCATTCTAGTTTTATTATTGAACTGTACCAACGTGCTAATATATCCAAGTACGGACGCCTTCTGACCTGAAGCAGTTCGAACTGCAGTCTGCATGCAGTGTACATACAAACCCAGCTCATTGACTAGTTCAAGTGCTCCTGCACCCAGAATACTAACACTGGCCCCGCTATCTAGTAGGCCTGTGAGTCTTCGCCCCTTAATATAAATATCCGCAAAGGGCCGATTGTCGCCAGGTGTGGACACGATCGACTCCACACAAGCTCGTTTCAAAAACTGCCTCTGGGTAAAGTAACGCCACGACCGTACGAACCGCCCTGCCGAACGCCTACGCCTCCTGAAGGTTCCCTCAAATTTACAGTTAGTTGATGATAAAGAGGGTTGCGAATCTGTTGTATTTGATGAACTTGGTCGAATTGTTTCTTTATTTACGGTCGCCGTCTCAACTCCGGGTCCACGTTGGTAGCGGCCTCGGTCATAACTGGTCGGGTTGCCGGAGAGATGCCAGGAATGCGCGACCTCTCCGCTGGAACCGCATTCCTGCCGAAGTTTCCCGACTGGCATCTAGGACATTTGGGTTTTACTACTCCCTCTCTACCACAACCGAAACAGAAAACTCGCTGTACTGGCTCTTGACAGTCAAGAAATCCATGCCCCAAATCTTTGCAGTTCCAACATACTCGATAAATTGCTTGTCCATCAGCTCGTTGACTCCTAGCTAGAACGGGGTTGGAACTGGTCTGTAATGCTTCGATTATCGGTCTGGTGGGTGCCTCTGTTGCTGCTAGACCTTGGTACCAAATGGGATGCCGAGATGGTATGGTTCGAAAGTCTGAGTAACCACGGTCCTCTGAATCCTCCTGTACACGTAGCTCTTGTACCGCACGGGTTCGACGATGAGTATCGCGATCTGCATTCCACCCCAAAAGTTTCCACTCAGCCTCCACTATGCAGCAACGTTTAACTAAATCCCTCGCAGACTGAAAATCAACTCCAGCTAAATGAGCTCTGAGTGCTGGTGCCATATTGCGAAATACTACACATTGAAAATCTAGATCAGACAGTGGCACAGTTAATTGTAAGGAAATGCCTTCCAGTGCATCATAAAAATCCTGAAACACTTCCCCAGGTTTCTGAATTCGTGCATCCAACATTCGCCGAACATCTACATCTGAGTGACACGAGCTCAACTGTTCCAGAAACTCCTGGCGCAAATGGCCCCATAAAAGAGGGTAATTCAACTCCCGAAATCGCCAGTACCAATCAGCTGCCGGCCCCCTCAATAATAAATGGAAATCTGTTGCCAAAGTCTTAAACGCAACATGATAGTCTTCAGCCAGCGACAAAATTCTAAACACAAATTGTCTAGCAGGCAACCCAGAATTTGAGCCATCAAAGGTAAGGTTCCATTTGGACATCGGCAAATTCGCCCCTAAACCATTATTGTTTACGGTAGGTTCCCGAAACGCTACCCTTGGAGGTTCCTGACTACCAGGGTCAACTATATGATCCACCAAGTGCGGTTGATTGATGGATCTTTTTTCTTGTTTTTGTCTTTTTTCTAGACGATCAGAATTGACCTTTTGAGTGGCTTGTGCGACCGAAGGAGATAAGCTCAGGCGTTCCAGTTGGTGTTGGAAGGGCGTATAGCTGGGATCCCAGCTATTAGTTCTACGCCGCATTACGCCTGATGTTGATTAAACCAAAATTCAAACAGGAAAATACTTGCTTGAAAAAGTAACACGAGATTCTACACAGTAATGGGACCAATCCAGCTGCAAAAATGAAACTTAATATTTCGCAGAGCAAATGTGAGAATCTCAACAGTTCGAGAGGAAAAAAAAATAAAAAAATTTGAATAAACTTAATGTATATATTAGCAAGGAAAATAAAATGAAAACTTGTATCAATCACTTGAAAAATTCTCTTTTCTTAACAAATGAAAAGTTTCAGCATAAACAAAAAAAAAAAAAAACTCTAGCGCACCTGAACCGCTAGAAACACTAATGTTCGAAGAACAGTAGAAGAATCGTGCAGGTTTTGAGTGCATATTCCACCACATGTGCTGCTTATTACGGCCAAACTGTTTCAAATGCCACGTTTTACTTTCGTCTTAAGAATGCATTATAACTCATATGGTGCAAGGTTTCAGATATTACCACTGGCATGAATTTCAACGTTTATGAGAGCAAAACACGGGTTAATTATATTCGTTATCAGTTGCTTATTTCACATAATTTTGAAAGCAGCATCTCATATAACATCAATGAAGAAAATGCTCAGTGCCTGCAGCACTGTAACTGAAGTTGGTGTTTGGGGCTGCGATCCGAAAAATTTGCAGAACTTTGCGAATTGTAACATCGGTTATTTATTTTCATTGTAAATGTTTCCGGTATGAATACTAACTGTAAGCATTTATTGATACAAAAGTAGCACAACCGACTCGTGCTGGCATCCTTTCGCCAGTATCAAAGCCAAGAATATATCAAATCTGCTTCACGTTGTTTAATTACATTCGAAGTTATAGGAGTATAAAGAAATTTAGGGTTACCTGCAGCGAGTTTTTTCAAATGATCGAAAGCTTAATATTTGCTGTTTATTGTCACTACAATATCATTACCATTTGAAAATTCTACGATAAAACCGCTTAATAAAGATATTGCAATTAAACACAAAACCAACAATAGCTGGCAACCCTATCGTGTCTTTTCAACCAAATTTGGCCTGAATAATGCTTATGACAGGTTTCATTAATTGTATGAAATTCGTATTGATTTCATGACTGCACTGGAAGTTATAGTGCAAAAAGTTTTATTTTCCTGAGCGAATTTTCAAAACCAAAGACACAAAAATTACCATAGCTGGTAGCACCAATCAAATTTTTCAACCAAATTTCCACCAAACAGAGATTAGAGTTAGGTTTAGCTTCTGTGTCAATTTCATGAAAATCTGGTAACTTATTCACATTTCATAGGGCAAAAAGCAGTTTTTTTTCTTTGTAATTTTTCAAGATGGCACCACTGGCACAGAGTTGCCCACAATTCAAAATCGCTTCTATCAAATCTGGTCTTACTTAAGTCCAATGCATTCTGTAAATTTTAGCTGTATCTGATTATTGGTTCGTGAGTTTCCGTGAACAGAAGTTTTTGATGCTAAAAATATAGGTTAACTGGGAGAGGGTTACCGTTCTTGTCCGACATGAAATTTCCAAAGTTTTATTTTGAACGTGTAGATAAAACATAAGATTTATATACAGATTGGTTTTATTGTAAGAAACGGACATTTTTTTGAATATTCGATGGTTTGAATGTTTTCACTTCCAAATTTTTTTTTTCAAAATGAAGACACCAAAATTATCATAGCTGGCAGCTCCAACCGAATTTTTCGACCAAATTTCTACCAAACGTGGCTTAAAGTAAGGTCCAGCAATTGTGTAAGTTTCGTCAAAATCGAACGATTCAATCAGAATTTATAGGGCTAAAAACAGTTATCTTTTTTAGTGGTTTTTCAAGATGGCACCACTGGCACAGAATCGCCCGCATTTCAAAATCACTTCTATCAGACCTGGTCCTATTTAAGGTCAATACATGCTGTGAATTTCAAATAATTCTGCCCATCGGATCGTGAGTTTCCGTGAACAGAAATTTTTGATGCTAAAAATATAGGTAAATTGGGCAAGGGTTGCCAGGCGTGCCCGTTATACCATATCTTTTTTTTTTTTTTGGTTATGTAAACAAAGCACAAGATTTACATATGAAAGGCTTATTTTTGAAGAAACGGCATTTTTTCAAGAGAGACGATGATTTGGAGGTTTTCACTTTCAGTACCTGCCCTAGCTACAGGGTTGCCAGCACGCTCATGAAAAGCTACACAAACCTACAAGTAAATAATATCAATATGTCCTGAAAATTTCGTAATGATTGAATAGCTCTGTCAAAAGTTATCGAAATTTAAAAATTTTCAAATTTTCCCGTCCTCTTTTTAGGCACCCAGCGCACACATATGGTTAAAAAATTCCAAAGCATTATCCGATTCATATGTAAAACACGTTAGAAATTTAGTTCGTTAACTTTATTTTTGCGAAAATCATTTGTGCACGAAATAATAGGTATATTAAAAATATCACTTAAATGCCCGCCGGCGCGAAAAGGTTTACAATAACTGACATTTAAAGAGACCTGGACCTATTCTGCATATACACCAATGTATCCTGAAAGTTTCAGCTTAATCGAATGGCGCGTTCCCGAGATTATCTCACTGAAATTTTTTGTACATATATATATATATATATAAAGAAATATGAATTTTTGGCCGAATCGATTTTAATACTAATGTTCTTCGAACATTAGTAATAATGATTTCTACCCTTCACCATCAGGAGTGGGACATGAGATAGGACGGGAGTAGGATTAAAGGTTCAACACAAAATGATTATATGGGAAAGGAAATATATAGGACTTCAGATTGTTATGATTGTCTCCGAGATGATCACACAACTATGTGCGTCAAGTCTGGCTCAACGAGTTCTAACCAAACAACACCTCAATGGGTGGACACAGACCGAAACTAAGCTGTTAGGACATGCCAGCAACGAATTATTCGCGATAATCATCAAACGAAATCAGTACAGTTTTCATGTACACATAAAACTATCCTATCATTAGGAGATGTTTTGTGATTCTCTCTGACTAATCATCTCGACAACCACCGCAATCTGTATTTATTAACTGTTGTAAAAACAAGTTTTATTACTAATGTTCGAAGAACATTATTACTAATGTTCGAAGAACATTAGTATTAAAATCGATTCGGCCAAAAATTCATATTTCTATATATATATATATATATATATGTACAAAAAATTTCAGTGAGATAATCTAAACAGGCGCTAGTACTTCGATTGAGCTGAAACTTTCAGAATACATTGGTGTATATGCAGAATAGGTCCAGGTCTCTTTAAATGTCAGTTATTGTAAACCTTTTCGCGCCGGCGGGCATTTAAGTGATATTTTTAATATACCTATTATTTCGTGCACAAAAGATTTTCGCAAAAATAAAGTTGACGAAATAAATTTCGAACGTGTTTTACATATGAATCGGATAATGCTTTGGAATTTTTTAACCCTATGTGTGCGCTGGGTGCCTAAAAAAAGGACGGGAAAATTTGAAAATTTTTAAATTTCGATAACTTTTGACAGAGCTATTGAATCATTACCAAATTTTCAGGACATATTGATATTATTTAGTTGTAGATTTATGTGGCTTTTAATGAGCGTGCTGGCAACCCTGTAGCTAGGGCAGGCACTGAAAGTGAAAACCTCCAAATCATCGTCTCTCTTGAAAAAATGCCGTTTCTTCAAAAATAAGCCTTTCATATGTAAATCTTGTGCTTTGTTTACATAACCAAAAAAAAAAAAAGATATGGTATAACGGGCACGCCTGGCAACCCTTGCCCAATTTACCTATATTTTTAGCATCAAAAACTTCTGTTCACGGAAACTCACGATCCGATGGGCAGAATTATTTGAGATTCACAGCATGTATTGACCCTAAATAGGACCAGGTCTGATAGAAGTGATTTTGAAATGCGGGCAATTCTGTGCCAGTGGTGCCATCTTGAAAAACCACTAAAAAAGATAACTGTTTTTAGCCCTATAAATTCTGATTGAATCGTTCGATTTTGACGAAACTTACACAATTGCTGGACCTTACTTTAAGCCACGTTTGGTAGAAATTCGGTCGAAAAATTCGGTTGGAGCTGCCAGCTATGATAATTTTGGTGTCTTCATTTTGAAAAAAAAAATTTGGAAGTGAAAACATTCAAACCATCGAATATTCAAAAAAATGTCCGTTTCTTACAATAAAACCAATCTGTATATAAATCTTATGTTTTATCTACACGTTCAAAATAAAACTTTGGAAATTTCATGTCGGACAAGAACGGTAACCCTCTCCCAGTTAACCTATATTTTTAGCATCAAAAACTTCTGTTCACGGAAACTCACGAACCAATAATCAGATACAGCTAAAATTTACAGAATGCATTGGACTTAAGTAAGACCAGATTTGATAGAAGCGATTTTGAATTGTGGGCAACTCTGTGCCAGTGGTGCCATCTTGAAAAATTACAAAGAAAAAAAACTGCTTTATGCCCTATGAAATGTGAATAAGTTACCAGATTTTCTTGAAATTGACATAGAAGCTAAACCTAACTCTAATCTCTGTTTGGTGGAAATTTGGTTGAAAAATTTGATTGGTGCTACCAGCTATGGTAATTTTTGTGTCTTTGGTTTTGAAAATTCGCTCAGGAAAATAAAACTTTTTGTACTATAACTTCCAGTGCAGTCATGAAATCAATACGAATTTCATACAATTAATGAAACCTGTCATAAACATTATTCAGGCCAAATTTGGTTGAAAAGACACGATAGGGTTGCCAGCTATTGTTGGTTTTGTGTTTAATTGCAATATCTTTATTAAGCGGTTTTATCGTAGAATTTTCAAATGGTAATGATATTGTAGTGACAATAAACAGCAAATATTAAGCTTTCGATCATTTGAAAAAACTCGCTGCAGGTAACCCTAAATTTCTTTATACTCCTATAACTTCGAATGTAATTAAACAACGTGAAGCAGATTTGATATATTCTTGGATTTGATACTGGCGAAAGGTTGCCAGCACGAGTCGGTTGTGCTACTTTTGTATCAATAAATGCTTACAGTTAGTATACATACCGGAAACATTTACAATGAAAATAAATAACCGATGTTACAATTCGCAAAGTTCTGCAAATTTTTCGGATCGCAGCCCCAAACACCAACTTCAGTTACAGTGCTGCAGGCACTGAGCATTTTCTTCATTGATGTTATATGAGATGCTGCTTTCAAAATTATGTGAAATAAGCAACTGATAACGAATATAATTAACCCGTATTTTGCTCTCCTAAACGTTGAAATTCATGCCAGTGGTAATATCTGAAACCTTGCACCATATGAGTTATAATGCATTCTTAAGACGAAAGTAAAACGTGGCATTTGAAACAGTTTGGCCGTAATAAGCAGCACATGTGGTGGAATATGCACTCAAAACCTGCACGATTCTTCTACTGTTCTTCGAACATTATTGTTTCTAGCGGTTCAGGTGCACTAGAGTTTTTTACATTTAAAACAGACACAGCAGCACAAGAGGGGCGCCAATGCTGCATTGACGACCGCTCGACCTGATTGATAATCAATGAACTACTTGTAACATAGCTTGATAAAGCAAGAGTAAACGCAAAGCTATTCGCGAAAGCAGATAAGAACGATCCAACCATATTGCCGAATGTTTTGGGCGCCATTTGTTGCACCGTGGCCTCTCAGCCGAGTCGCCGTCAATGCAGCATATTTTTTTTTTTATTCTTTAAAGCACTCCTTTTTACCTTGCCCAGCGTGCCTTATTTTGCGGCTAACGCAGTCTGGCGTGGGTCCTTTAGTTTATTTCTTTGGCAAAGAAGGAGTCTTTTGGTGCTACGGCACGCGGACATCACACTTTACACCACAAAACATGCAAGGACAGACAATGGTGAGGTGAAATCATTATTTTTTTTTTCTTTTTTTAACAAATTTATTTAAGCATCATAATATTCAAGAACATGCAATAAAAGTAGATGAAGAAAAACAGGATAAGAAAATATCCAACCCACAATTATGAGATTAAGGTATCTGTATATATATGTTATAAAACTTAATGATCCTTACAAAGAAAGAAACGGAAAAAAAAGCAATTCAATAGTTGAGTAATTCAGAAGTAACTAACATAGTTAATATAAATTCTTTTCTTTTAGTGGTTAATATAAATTCTTTTCTTTTCTAATTCTAGTTAATATAAATTCTTTTCTTTTCTAATTCCCCAAACCCAGCCGGGATCGGTTTACACCAATCATGACAAAAAATTGGTTATTTTTTTTCTTTACCAATCCAAACTAGAAATACGATATTTATACCAACTGATTTAAGTAATTCAATAGTCCACACCAATAGTAACAATAACGATACATAGATGAGAATATTTTAAATATTAAGTAGAAAATTGTAATAAATTATTCTGATGCATAAATTCAAATAGTTTCGAATTCAATTAGTTATATTTTCATCTTCTCATGCTTCTATACGTTAGGTATGATACGGAAGTATTCGAATAATAATTCTGTTGCTTGTCGATTGAAAAATTTACTCATATAATCAAAAGGTACTTAGCTGAATTTTTCCCAATATTATGTGTATTTCTTTAAAAGTTCGCAAGCTCGATCATCTGCATACTTGGCTGCTTCAACATCTTGTGCCTCCGACACCAACTAACGAACATTCACGACTAGAAGAAAATTTCCTTGTTCGCCAACTCCTGAGTAGTTTTTACAATTTCACTTTTCGTTGCATTATACGCCCCAAAGACATCTTCACTGCCTCTTTAATTTTCGACGTTCCTCACTTTTCTTTCAAAAATAACTAATTTGAAGTTATCCACCCCTCGTTCGATAACAGGTCGTTTTTCTTCTTTTTTTTTCCCCCAATTCAGTTTTTTCAGCCACAATTTTGCTTTGATTTCAAACAATCTTTTGAAATTCACTTTCAAGTACTTTTTCAAATTTACTTTCAAATATTTTTTCCAATTTTAGGTTCAAATAATTTTTCAAACTTAATTTCAAATGTTATTGCCTCTCAATCACGAGCACGACCCTCACTTTTCAGATCTCCCAACCAAAAAGAACCCAAGAGCCCTCGTTTCTTTGTTCAGAAATTTTTCAGTGAACCGCAAGAGCGGTTCCTTTCCAAAATTCCCCTTTTGAACGCTATTTCCCGAACTATTAGGGCATCACCAGGCCTGTTCGTATAAGCATGCGACACCATCTTTGTGGCCATAAATTGGTGGGAAATTCCAAGAGCTTTCGCTGAACAGCTGAATCTGGTCAGCTCATCTGCCAATAATGACAGATGTGGAAAGATCGGGTCACAACTGTCAGTTCACCAGTTCTACATCAACTAAATTTTCGACTGTAGTTCGAGAACAAAACTCGCTTCTCTCATTAAAACAAGATGCGGTACAGAAGTACTTAGTCTATTTCGCGAATTGGGATACGAGACTATGACAATTCAATTAAGTGTGCTGGCGGTATATTAAGGGAAAGCCTTAAAACAATCAACGTTTTTCGATGCTCGCGAAATGATCTCATCCCATACCTGATTCGGTAAGAACATATACTTTTCGATCAGAGCGTCTTATTGTACTTGATCTACTTGAGCTGATATCATATAGCCGACAGCTTTATAGAATGTATGAACCTGTTGCGGCTGTAGATCACAAATTATACTACTCATCGTGCTTAGAATTTCATCGATGAACGTACAAACTTCATTCGGTTGAATGGTGACGAAATGGCGACGACATTTTATCGCGATTTTTATAAATGTGTCACAAGCCATATCCTGTACTTCATCGTGTGTTTCGTGCATGAATTCGAATAGTTTATGAGCAACAGTTTTCAGGAATTTCCAATGTGCCCGTAAGAGACGCGGATACTGTCCTACTACGTACATAATATTCGATGCAATAATAGTCTTATTGTCTTTTCCTTTCTTCTGTTCGCACCAAACGAGCAAATCCTTGATGACAGTTACCAGAAAACGTTTTTCATCTTCTTCGCAGAAGGCTACTGCTATCGATCGAATAGCCCAATATAATGTATTCAAGTTTTTAGATTAAGATAAGAAATCATCTACCTATAACAATCGTGGGGACAACCCAGACCCTGAGAACTCCAAGCCGGGCAATAATGGGTTTGTGCAGTCTTCGTTCCTTTTTTTTTTCACGACTTGATATCTTGTACGTGATACACTCCCAAAGATTTTCCTTCCGTATTGCTCAGCTCATAGGACACTTGACCCACTTTGCGTTTGACGGTAGCCCTGACAAACTTCGGAGCAAGCTTAGCAGAGAACCGATCAGCTGCACGACTCAGAGTATAGTTCCGCACCCAAACAACCTGTCTTAATTCAAGTTTCTTTACCCGAGACCTCACATTGTATCGATTCGCTCCCTTAGCGTATGCCTCAGCAAGTTTACTCCTGACTCGATCGTGTGCCATTCGTAGCCTGTCATTATTGGAGCGGAGTAACACCTCACCATCCTCAAAAGCATTCAGGCTCTTTAATAAAGCGTATTCGGAGCCATGCCGGATAGGATGATATCCAAACATCAAAAAATGAGGTGAAAACCCAGTGGCCTCATGTACAACATTGCGGAATGCTGCACACAACTCCGCCAAACATTCATCCCACTTTCGATGGTCTTCTCCTATATAGGCTCGTATTGCTGTGAGTATCGACTGATTTACTCTCTCGGATGCATTAGCCTGTGGCGAATATAGAGGATTGCGGACATGTTCGACTCCATAGTGTACCAGGAAGTCCGAGAAAGCTTTTGAGGTGAATTGGACTCCATTGTCAGAGTGAACTGTCTCAGGAACACCAAACGTGAGGAAAATATGTTGGGTTAAAAACTTAACCACATTCTCAGTAGTGGCTTTGGGTAAAGCCTGAAGCCATACAAACTTTGTGTAATGGTCCAGGACGACCAGTAGTTGGGTATTTCCAGACTTGGACCTTGGATACGGGCCCATAAAATCTATAAACAAGCGCTGCACGGGACGATCTGTGACCCTAGCCGCGCCCATCGGAGATCTCATAATAGTGTTGGAGCTCTTCATTTGTTTGCATACTTCGCAGCCTGAAATATAGTTCGCCACGTCTTGGCGCAGCCTCGGCCAATAATAGTATCTTTGTAACAGTTCTACAGTTTTACGGATACCACAATGAGATCCCAACGGACTGTCGTGCACGCGCTCCAAAAGGACCTGTTTGTAAGCATCAGGCACCCATATCTTTACGCTTGGAATATCCAGGTCTTCGCTCCTCTTTGAACCACACGATATGTATATAACCTCGTCGTCAATAATCAGGTTTTCAAATTTATCAGGGTTCTCTCTAACTTTTGCAATTAAACGTTTATACTCAGGGTCTTCGAAAAAACTTTTTGGAATATTGCTTCCCCAATGCTGATGCTCGGGCATGCATACTACCGCACAGACTGGTTCATTCTCAGAAGCGCACGCCCTCGACAGTGCATCCGGTACCACATTCTGAGAACCTATCCGATGCTCGATGGTGAAATTGTATCCCTGTAATTTTAGGCTCCACCGCGCTAGCCTGCCAGTCAGGTCTCTTTGATTCATCAACCACTTCAAGCTGGCATGATCCGTGATAACGGTGAAAGGTAGCCCCTCGATGTATGCCCGAAAACGCTTCACACTGTGCACTGCCGCCAAGCACTTCAATTCCGTTACACTGTAATTGCGTTGCGCGGCATTCAGCTTCGTAGACATAAATGCAATGGGATGTTCCCCACCATCAACATCCTTTTGGAAAAGGACACTGCCAATGCCAGTGGCACTCGCGTCGCATTGAATGTAAAAGTGCCGTGAGAAGTCCGGATTTACCAGCACTGGCGCAGACACTAGAAGTTGTTTCGTTTGATTGAAGGCATCATCAGCTGCCTTCGTCCACGTGAACTTACGTTTGCCCTTTAGCAAATCCGTAAGCGAAGAAGTTATTGCCGCGAAATTGGGTATAAACCGTCGATACCAGCCTGCCATCCCCATGAACCGTCTCACGTCCTTAACCGATTTGGGCTGTGGGTAGGCTATGATGCTTGACACTTTCTCTGGGTCGATTTTAAGGACACCATCACCGATTACATAACCGAGGTATTTAATCTCCTTTTGAATGAATTTGCTTTTTTCAACGTTGATCGTCAGATTTGCTGATGTTAACAACATGGCCACTTTGGTAAGTAGCGCCAAGTGCTCATCAAACGTTGAACTGGTTACGAGCAAATCATTCAGATAGACGAACATCCGATCATGCAACTCATGTGGAATTACCTTATGCATCAGCCTGCACATTGTTTGAGGGGCATTGCACAGCCCAAACGGCATAACGGTGAAATTATACAGGGGACGACCTGGGACGCAAAAAGCGGTTTTTTCTCGCGATTTCTCCTCTAGCGGAATTTGCCAAAATGCATCTTTCAGGTCAAGGCTTGTTATAAATCGTGTGGACTGAAGACGAGCCAATAGCCCTTCAATTAGTGGCAAGGGATAAGCATCTTTGACGGTGACCTCATTTAGTCTCCTGGCGTCTAAACATAACCGCACTTTACCTGGCTTCCTGACGATGGTGACTGGCGAACTCCAAGCACTTCTGCTTTCTTCAATAACCCCCAGAGACAACATGCGATCTAACTCATCATACATCAGTTTCTGCACGACAGGTGAAACTGCGTAATGACGTTGTTTAATAGGTTGGGCTTCTCCTGTGTCGATGGCGTGCGACAGAATATTTGTTCTGCCCAAACATATTTTATTAAAGGACGGAAACTGATGTATGACGAGCTCTAGCTTCTGCTTATCTGCTGGAGACAATTGGTGGAAACATGAGTCTGCAACTTGAGTTTCAATAGCGGAACAATGTGGAACAATTTTAAATGCATCCCAGAAGTCTTTGCCAAGATAGACTTGGTTGGTCAAACTGGGGCATAACAAGAAGCGTATCATTCTAGTTTTATTATTGAACTGTACCAACGTGCTAATATATCCAAGTACGGACGCCTTCTGACCTGAAGCAGTTCGAACTGCAGTCTG
Organism: Nemotelus nigrinus; assembly: GCA_947369275.1. NCBI lineage: Eukaryota > Metazoa > Arthropoda > Insecta > Diptera > Stratiomyidae > Nemotelus > Nemotelus nigrinus. Next base: position 87,021,670 of record OX376372.1, on the reverse strand, counting down.
CATGCAGTGTACATACAAACCCAGCTCATTGACTAGTTCAAGTGCTCCTGCACCCAGAATACTAACACTGGCCCCGCTATCTAGTAGGCCTGTGAGTCTTCGCCCCTTAATATAAATATCCGCAAAGGGCCGATTGTCGCCAGGTGTGGACACGATCGACTCCACACAAGCTCGTTTCAAAAACTGCCTCTGGGTAAAGTAACGCCACGACCGTACGAACCGCCCTGCCGAACGCCTACGCCTCCTGAAGGTTCCCTCAAATTTACAGTTAGTTGATGATAAAGAGGGTTGCGAATCTGTTGTATTTGATGAACTTGGTCGAATTGTTTCTTTATTTACGGTCGCCGTCTCAACTCCGGGTCCACGTTGGTAGCGGCCTCGGTCATAACTGGTCGGGTTGCCGGAGAGATGCCAGGAATGCGCGACCTCTCCGCTGGAACCGCATTCCTGCCGAAGTTTCCCGACTGGCATCTAGGACATTTGGGTTTTACTACTCCCTCTCTACCACAACCGAAACAGAAAACTCGCTGTACTGGCTCTTGACAGTCAAGAAATCCATGCCCCAAATCTTTGCAGTTCCAACATACTCGATAAATTGCTTGTCCATCAGCTCGTTGACTCCTAGCTAGAACGGGGTTGGAACTGGTCTGTAATGCTTCGATTATCGGTCTGGTGGGTGCCTCTGTTGCTGCTAGACCTTGGTACCAAATGGGATGCCGAGATGGTATGGTTCGAAAGTCTGAGTAACCACGGTCCTCTGAATCCTCCTGTACACGTAGCTCATGTACCGCACGGGTTCGACGATGAGTATCGCGATCTGCATTCCACCCCAAAAGTTTCCACTCAGCCTCCACTATGCAGCAACGTTTAACTAAATCCCTCGCAGACTGAAAATCAACTCCAGCTAAATGAGCTCTGAGTGCTGGTGCCATATTGCGAAATACTACACATTGAAAATCTAGATCAGACAGTGGCACAGTTAATTGTAAGGAAATGCCTTCCAGTGCATCATAAAAATCCTGAAACACTTCCCCAGGTTTCTGAATTCGTGCATCCAACATTCGCCGAACATCTACATCTGAGTGACACGAGCTCAACTGTTCCAGAAACTCCTGGCGCAAATGGCCCCATAAAAGAGGGTAATTCAACTCCCGAAATCGCCAGTACCAATCAGCTGCCGGCCCCCTCAATAATAAATGGAAATCTGTTGCCAAAGTCTTAAACGCAACATGATAGTCTTCAGCCAGCGACAAAATTCTAAACACAAATTGTCTAGCAGGCAACCCAGAATTTGAGCCATCAAAGGTAAGGTTCCATTTGGACATCGGCAAATTCGCCCCTAAACCATTATTGTTTACGGTAGGTTCCTAAAACGCTACCCTTGGAGGTTCCTGACTACCAGGGTCAACTATATGATCCACCAAGTGCGGTTGATTGATGGATCTTTTTTCTTGTTTTTGTCTTTTTTCTAGACGATCAGAATTGACCTTTTGAGTGGCTTGTGCGACCGAAGGAGATAAGCTCAGGCGTTCCAGTTGGTGTTGGAAGGGCGTATAGCTGGGATCCCAGCTATTAGTTCTACGCCGCATTACGCCTGATGTTGATTAAACCAAAATTCAAACAGGAAAATACTTGCTTGAAAAAGTAACACGAGATTCTACACAGTAATGGGACCAATCCAGCTGCAAAAATGAAACTTAATATTTCGCAGAGCAAATGTGAGAATCTCAACAGTTCGAGAGGAAAAAAAAATAAAAAAATTTGAATAAACTTAATGTATATATTAGCAAGGAAAATAAAATGAAAACTTGTATCAATCACTTGAAAAATTCTCTTTTCTTAACAAATGAAAAGTTTCAGCATAAACAAAAAAAAAAAATAATGATTTCTACCCTTCACCATCAGGAGTGGGACATGAGATAGGACGGGAGTAGGATTAAAGGTTCAACACAAAATGATTATATGGGAAAGGAAATATATAGGACTTCAGATTGTTATGATTGTCTCCGAGATGATCACACAACTATGTGCGTCAAGTCTGGCTCAACGAGTTCTAACCAAACAACACCTCAATGGGTGGACACAGACCGAAACTAAGCTGTTAGGACATGCCAGCAACGAATTATTCGCGATAATCATCAAACGAAATCAGTACAGTTTTCATGTACACATAAAACTATCCTATCATTAGGAGATGTTTTGTGATTCTCTCTGACTAATCATCTCGACAACCACCGCAATCTGTATTTATTAACTGTTGTAAAAACAAGTTTTATTACTAATGTTCGAAGAACATTATTACTAATGTTCGAAGAACATTAGTATTAAAATCGATTCGGCCAAAAATTCATATTTCTATATATATATATATATATATATGTACAAAAAATTTCAGTGAGATAATCTAAACAGGCGCTAGTACTTCGATTGAGCTGAAACTTTCAGAATACATTGGTGTATATGCAGAATAGGTCCAGGTCTCTTTAAATGTCAGTTATTGTAAACCTTTTCGCGCCGGCGGGCATTTAAGTGATATTTTTAATATACCTATTATTTCGTGCACAAAAGATTTTCGCAAAAATAAAGTTGACGAAATAAATTTCGAACGTGTTTTACATATGAATCGGATAATGCTTTGGAATTTTTTAACCCTATGTGTGCGCTGGGTGCCTAAAAAAAGGACGGGAAAATTTGAAAATTTTTAAATTTCGATAACTTTTGACAGAGCTATTGAATCATTACCAAATTTTCAGGACATATTGATATTATTTAGTTGTAGATTTATGTGGCTTTTAATGAGCGTGCTGGCAACCCTGTAGCTAGGGCAGGCACTGAAAGTGAAAACCTCCAAATCATCGTCTCTCTTGAAAAAATGCCGTTTCTTCAAAAATAAGCCTTTCATATGTAAATCTTGTGCTTTGTTTACATAACCAAAAAAAAAAAAAGATATGGTATAACGGGCACGCCTGGCAACCCTTGCCCAATTTACCTATATTTTTAGCATCAAAAACTTCTGTTCACGGAAACTCACGATCCGATGGGCAGAATTATTTGAGATTCACAGCATGTATTGACCCTAAATAGGACCAGGTCTGATAGAAGTGATTTTGAAATGCGGGCAATTCTGTGCCAGTGGTGCCATCTTGAAAAACCACTAAAAAAGATAACTGTTTTTAGCCCTATAAATTCTGATTGAATCGTTCGATTTTGACGAAACTTACACAATTGCTGGACCTTACTTTAAGCCACGTTTGGTAGAAATTCGGTCGAAAAATTCGGTTGGAGCTGCCAGCTATGATAATTTTGGTGTCTTCATTTTGAAAAAAAAAATTTGGAAGTGAAAACATTCAAACCATCGAATATTCAAAAAAATGTCCGTTTCTTACAATAAAACCAATCTGTATATAAATCTTATGTTTTATCTACACGTTCAAAATAAAACTTTGGAAATTTCATGTCGGACAAGAACGGTAACCCTCTCCCAGTTAACCTATATTTTTAGCATCAAAAACTTCTGTTCACGGAAACTCACGAACCAATAATCAGATACAGCTAAAATTTACAGAATGCATTGGACTTAAGTAAGACCAGATTTGATAGAAGCGATTTTGAATTGTGGGCAACTCTGTGCCAGTGGTGCCATCTTGAAAAATTACAAAGAAAAAAAACTGCTTTTTGCCCTATGAAATGTGAATAAGTTACCAGATTTTCTTGAAATTAACACAGAAGCTAAACCTAACTCTAATCTCTGTTTGGTGGAAATTTGGTTGAAAAATTTGATTGGTGCTACCAGCTATGGTAATTTTTGTGTCTTTGGTTTTGAAAATTCGCTCAGGAAAATAAAACTTTTTGTACTATAACTTCCAGTGCAGTCATGAAATCAATACGAATTTCATACAATTAATGAAACCTGTCATAAACATTATTCAGGCCAAATTTGGTTGAAAAGACACGATAGGGTTGCCAGCTATTGTTGGTTTTGTGTTTGATTGCAATATCTTTATTAAGCGGTTTTATCGTAGAATTTTCAAATGGTAATGATATTGTAGTGACAATAAACAGCAAATATTAAGCTTTCGATCATTTGAAAAAACTCGCTGCAGGTAACCCTAAATTTCTTTAAACTCCTATAACTTCGAATGTAATTAAACAACGTGAAGCAGATTTGATATATTCTTGGATTTGATACTGGCGAAAGGTTGCCAGCACGAGTCGGTTGTGCTTCTTTTGTATCAATAAATGCTTACAGTTAGTATACATACCGGAAACATTTACAATGAAAATAAATAACCGATGTTACAATTCGCAAAGTTCTGCAAATTTTTCGGATCGCAGCCCCAAACACCAACTTCAGTTACAGTGCTGCAGGCACTGAGCATTTTCTTCATTGATGTTATATGAGATGCTGCTTTCAAAATTATGTGAAATAAGCAACTGATAACGAATATAATTAACCCGTAGTTTGCTCTCCTAAACGTTGAAATTCATGCCAGTGGTAATATCTGAAACCTTGCACCATATGAGTTATAATGCATTCTTAAGACGAAAGTAAAACGTGGCATTTGAAACAGTTTGGCCGTAATAAGCAGCACATGTGGTGGAATATGCACTCAAAACCTGCACGATTCTTCTACTGTTCTTCGAACATTATTGTTTCTAGCGGTTCAGGTGCACTAGAGTTTTTTACATTTAAAACAGACACAGCAGCACAAGAGGGGCGCCAATGCTGCATTGACGACCGCTCGACCTGATTGATTATCAATGAACTACTTGTAACATAGCTTGATAAAGCAAGAGTAAACGCAAAGCTATTCGCGAAAGCAGATAAGAACGATCCAACCATATTGCCGAATGTTTTGGGCGCCATTTGTTGCACCGTGGCCTCTCAGCCGAGTCGCCGTCAATGCAGCATATTTTTTTTTTTTATTCTTTAAAGCACTCCTTTTTACCTTGCCCAGCGTGCCTTATTTTGCCGGCTAACGCAGTCTGGCGTGGGTCCTTTAGTTTATTTCTTTGGCAAAGAAGGAGTCTTTTGGTGCTACGGCACGCGGACATCACACTTTACACCACAAAACATGCAAGGACAGACAATGGTGAGGTGAAATAATTATTTTTTTTTTCTTTTTTTAACAAATTTATTTAAGCATCATAATATTCAAGAACATGCAATAAAATAAATGAAGAAAAAACAGGATAAGAAAATATCTAACCCACAATCATGAGATAAAGGTATCTGTATATATATGTTATAAAACTTAATGATCCTTACAAAGAAAGAAACGGACAAAAAGGCAATTCAATAGTTGAGTAATTCAGAAGTAACTAACATAGTGAATATAAATTCTTTTCTTTTAGTGGTTAATATAAATTCTTTTCTTTTCTAATTCTAGTTAATATAAATTCTTTTCTTTTCTTATTCCCCAAACCCGGCCGGGATTAAAACACCATTGGATTGGATTTTTACACCAATCATGACAAAAAATTGGTTTTTTTTTTCTTTACCAATCCAAACTAGAAATACGATATTTATTCCAACTGATTTAAGTAATTCAATAGTCCACACCAATAGTAACAATAACGATACATAGATGAGAATATTTTAAATAATAAGTAGAAAATTGTAATAAATTATTCTGATGCATAAATTCAAATAGTTTCGAATTCAATTAGTTATATTTTCATCTTCTCATGCTTCTATACGTTAGGTATGATACGGAAGTATTCGAATAATAATTCTGTTGCTTGTCGATTGAAAAATTTACTCATATAATCAAAAGGTACTTAGCTGAATTTTTCCCAATATTATGTGTATTTCTTTAAAAGTTCGCAAGCTCGATCATCTGCATACTTGGCTGCTTCAACATCTTTTGCCTCCAACACCAACTAACGAACATTCACGACTAGAAGAAAATTTCCTTGTTCGCCAACTCCTGAGTAGTTTTTACAATTTCACTTTTCGTTGCATTATACGCCCCAAAGACATCTTCACTGCCTCTTTAATTTTCGACGTTCCTCACTTTTCTTTCAAAAATAACTAATTTGAAGTTATCCACCCCTCGTTCGATAACAGGTCGTTTTTCTTCTTTTTTTCCCCCAATTCAGTTTTTTCAGCCACAATTTTGCTTTGATTTCAAACAATCTTTTGAAATTCACTTTCAAGTACTTTTTCAAATTTACTTTCAAATATTTTTTCCAATTTTAGGTTCAAATAATTTTTCAAACTTAATTTCAAATGTTATTGCCTCTCAACCACGAGCACGACCCTCACTTTTCATATCTCCCAACCAAAAAGAACCCAAGAGCCCTCGTTTCTTTGTTCAGAAATTTTTCAGTGAACCGCAAGAGCGGTTCCTTTCCAAAATTCCCCTTTTGAACGCTATTTCCCGAACTATTAGGGCATCACCAGGCCTGTTCGTATAAGCATGCGACACCATCTTTGTGGCCATAAATTGGTGGGAAATTCCAAGAGCTTTCGCTGAACAGCTGAATCTGGTCAGCTCATCTGCCAATAATGACAGATGTGGAAAGATCGGGTCACAACTGTCAGTTCACCAGTTCTACATCAACTACATTTTCGACTGTAGTTCGACAACAAAACTCGCTTCTCTCATTAAAACAAGATGCGGTACAGAAGTACTTAGTCTATTTCGCGAATTGGGATACGAGACTATGACAATTCAATTAAGTGTGCTGGCGGTATATTAAGGGAAAGCCTTAAAACAATCAACGTTTTTCGATGCTCGCGAAATGATCTCATCCCATACCTGATTCGGTAAGAACATATACTTTTCGATCAGAGCGTCTTATTGTACTTGATCTACTTGAGCTGATATCATATAGCCGACAGCTTTATAGAATGTATGAACCTGTTGCGGCTGTAGATCACAAATTATACTACTCATCGTGCTTAGAATTTCATCGATGAACGTACAAACTTCATTCGGTTGAATGGTGACGAAATGGCGACGACATTTTATCGCGATTTTTATGAATGTGTCACAAGCCATATCCTGTACACCATCGTGTGTTTCGTGCATGAATTCGAATAGTTTATGAAAAACAGTTTTCAGGAATTTCCAATGTGCCCGTAAGAAACGCGGATACTGTCCTACTACGTACATAATATTCGATGCAATAATAGTCTTATTGTCTTTTCCTTTCTTCTGTTCGCACCAAATGAGCAAATCCTTGATGACAGTTACCAGAAAACGTTTTTCATCTTCTTCGCAGAAGGCTACTGCTATCGATCGAATAGCCCAACACAATGTATTCAAGTTTTTAGATTAAGATAAGAAATCATCTACCTACAACAATCGTGGGGACGACCCAGACCCTGAGAACTCCAAGCCGGGCAATAATGGGTTTGTGCAGTCTTCGTTCCTTTTTTTTCACGACTTGATATCTTGTACGTGATACACTCCCAAAGATTTTCCTTCCGTATTGCTCAGCTCATAGGACACTTGACCCACTTTGCGTTTGACGGTAGCCCTGACAAACTTCGGAGCAAGCTTAGCAGAGAACCGATCAGCTGCACGACTCAGAGTATAGTTCCGCACCCAAACAACCTGTCTTAATTCAAGTTTCTTTACCCGAGACCTCACATTGTATCGATTCGCTCCCTTAGTGTATGCCTCAGCAAGTTTACTCCTGACTCGATCGTGTGCCATTCGTAGCCTGTCATTATTGGAGCGGAGTAACACCTCACCATCCTCAAAAGCATTCAGGCTCTTTAATAAAGCGTATTCGGAGCCATGCCGGATAGGATGATATCCAAACATCAAAAAATGAGGTGAAAACCCAGTGGCCTCATGTACAACATTGCGGAATGCTGCACACAACTCCGCCAAACATTCATCCCACTTTCGATGGTCTTCTCCTATATAGGCTCGTATTGCTGTGAGTACCGACTGATTTACTCTCTCGGATGCATTAGCCTGTGGCGAATATAGAGGATTGCGGACATGTTCGACTCCATAGTGTACCAGGAAGTCCGAGAAAGCTTTTGAGGTGAATTGGACTCCATTGTCAGAGTGAACTGTCTCAGGAACACCAAACGTGAGGAAAATATGTTGGGTTAAAAACTTAACCACATTCTCAGTAGTGGCTTTGGGTAAAGCCTGAAGCCATACAAACTTTGTGTAATGGTCCAGGACGACCAGTAGTTGGGTATTTCCAGACTTGGACCTTGGATACGGGCCCATAAAATCTATAAACAAGCGCTGCACGGGACGATCTGTGACCCTAGCCGCGCCCATCGGAGGTCTCATAATAGTGTTGGAGCTCTTCATTTGTTTGCATACTTCGCAGCCTGAAATATAGTTCGCCTCGTCTTGGCGCAGCCTCGGCCAATAATAGTATCTTTGTAACAGTTCTACAGTTTTACGGATACCACAATGAGATCCCAACGGACTGTCGTGCACGCGCTCCAAAAGGACCTGTTTGTAAGCATCAGGCACCCATATCTTTACGCTTGGAATATCCAGGTCTTCGCTCCTCTTTGAACCACACGATATGTATATAACCTCGTCGTCAATAATCAGGTTTTCAAATTTATCAGGGTTCTCTCTAACTTTTGCAATTAAACGTTTATACTCAGCGTCTTCGAAAAAACTTTTTGGAATATTGCTTCCCCAATGCTGATGCTCGGGCATGCATACTACCGCACAGACTGGTTCATTCTCAGAAGCGCACGCCCTCGACAGTGCATCCGGTACCACATTCTGAGAACCTATCCGATGCTCAATGGTGAAATTGTATCCCTGTAATTTTAGGCTCCACCGCGCTAGCCTGCCAGACAGGTCTCTTTGATTCATCAACCACTTCAAGCTGGCATGATCCGTGATAACGGTGAAAGGTAGCCCCTCGATGTATGCCCGAAAACGCTTCACACTGTGCACTGCCGCCAAGCACTTCAATTCCGTTACACTGTAATTGCGTTGCGCGGCATTCAGCTTCGTAGACATAAATGCAATGGGATGTTCCCCACCATCAACATCCTTTTGGAAAAGGACACTGCCAATGCCAGTGGCACTCGCGTCGCATTGAATGTAAAAGTGCCGTGAGAAGTCCGGATTTACCAGCACTGGCGCAGACACTAGAAGTTGTTTCGTTTGATTGAAGGCATCATTAGCTGCCTTCGTCCACGTGAACTTACGTTTGCCCTTTAGCAAATCCGTAAGCGAAGAAGTTATTGCCGCGAAATTGGGTATAAACCGTCGATACCAGCCTGCCATCCCCATGAACCGTCTCACGTCCTTAACCAATTTGGGCTGTGGGTAGGCTATGATGCTTGACACTTTCTCTGGGTCGGTTTTAAGGACACCATCACCGATTACATAACCGAGGTATTTAATCTCCTTTTGGATGAATTTGCTTTTCTCAACGTTGATCGTCAGATTTGCTGATGTTAACAACCTGGCCACTTTGGTAAGTAGCGCCAAGTGCTCATCAAACGTTGAACTGGTTACGAGCAAATCATCCAGATAGACGAACATCCGATCATGCAACTCATGTGGAATTACCTTATGCATCAGCCTGCACATTGTTTGAGGGGCATTGCACAGCCCAAACGGCATAACGGTGAAATGATACAGGGGACGACCTGGGACGCAAAAAGCGGTTTTTTCTCGCGATTTCTCCTCTAGCGGAATTTGCCAAAATGCATCTTTCAGGTCAAGGCTTGTTATAAATCGTGTGGACTGAAGACGAGCCAATAGCCCTTCAATTAGTGGCAAGGGATAAGCATCTTTGACGGTGACCTCATTTAGTCTCCTGGCGTCTAAACATAACCGCACTTTACCTGGCTTCCTGGCGAACTCCAAGCACTTCTGCTTTCTTCAATAACCCCCAGAGACAACATGCGATCTAACTCATCATACATCAGTTTCTGCACGACAGGTGAAACTGCGTAATGACGTTGTTTAATAGGTTGGGCTTCTCCTGTGTCGATGGCGTGCGACAGAATATTTGTTCTGCCCAAACATATTTTATTAAAGGAAGGAAACTGATGTATGACGAGCTCTAGCTTCTGCTTATTTGCTGGAGACAATTGGTGGAAACATGAGTCTGCAACTTGAGTTTCAATAGCGGAACAATGTGGAACAATTTTAAATGCATCCCAGAAGTCTATGCCAAGATAGACTTGGTTGGTCAAACTGGGGCATAACAAGAAGCGTATCATTCTAGTTTTATTATTGAACTGTACCAACGTGCTAATATATCCAAGTACGGACGCCTTCTGACCTGAAGCAGTTCGAACTGCAGTCTGCATGCAGTGTACATACAAACCCAGCTCATTGACTAGTTCAAGTGCTCCTGCACCCAGAATACTAACACTGGCCCCGCTATCTAGTAGGCCTGTGAGTCTTCGCCCCTTAATATAAATATCCGCAAAGGGCCGATTGTCGCCAGGTGTGGACACGATCGACTCCACACAAGCTCGTTTCAAAAACTGCCTCTGGGTAAAGTAACGCCACGACCGTACGAACCGCCCTGCCGAACGCCTACGCCTCCTGAAGGTTCCCTCAAATTTACAGTTAGTTGATGATAAAGAGGGTTGCGAATCTGTTGTATTTGATGAACTTGGTCGAATTGTTTCTTTATTTACGGTCGCCGTCTCAACTCCGGGTCCACGTTGGTAGCGGCCTCGGTCATAACTGGTCGGGTTGCCGGAGAGATGCCAGGAATGCGCGACCTCTCCGCTGGAACCGCATTCCTGCCGAAGTTTCCCGACTGGCATCTAGGACATTTGGGTTTTACTACTCCCTCTCTACCACAACCGAAACAGAAAACTCGCTGTACTGGCTCTTGACAGTCAAGAAATCCATGCCCCAAATCTTTGCAGTTCCAACATACTCGATAAATTGCTTGTCCATCAGCTCGTTGACTCCTAGCTAGAACGGGGTTGGAACTGGTCTGCAATGCTTCGATTCTCGGTCTGGTGGGTGCCTCTGTTGCTGCTAGACCTTGGTACCAAATGGGATGCCGAGATGGTATGGTTCGAAAGTCTGAGTAACCACGGTCCTCTGAATCCTCCTGTACACGTAGCTCATGTACCGCACGGGTTCGACGATGAGTATCGCGATCTGCATTCCACCCCAAAAGTTTCCACTCAGCCTCCACTATGCAGCAACGTTTAACTAAATCCCTCGCAGACCGAAAACCAACTCCAGCTAAATGAGCTCTGAGTGCTGGCGCCATATTGCGAAATACTACACATTGAAAATCTAGATCAGACAGTGGCACAGTTAATTGTAAGGAAATGCCTTCCAGTGCATCATAAAAATCCTGAAACACTTCCCCAGGTTTCTGAATTCGTGCATCCAACATTCGCCGAACATCTACATCTGAGTGACACGAGCTCAACTGTTCCAGAAACTCCTGGCGCAAGTGGCCCCATAAAAGAGGGTAATTCAACTCCCGAAATCGCCAGTACCAATCAGCTGCCGGCCCCCTCTATAATAAATGGAAATCTGTTGCCAAAGTCTTAAACGCAACATGATAGTCTTCAGCCAGCGACAAAACTCTAAACATAAATTGTCTAGCAGGCAACCCAGAATTTGAGCCATCAAAGATAAGGTTCCATTTGGACATCGGCAAATTCGCCCCTAAACCATTATTGTTTACGGTAGGTTCCCGAAACGCTACCCTTGGAGGTTCCTGACTACCAGGGTCAACTATATGATCCACCAAGTGCGATTGATTGATGGATCTTTTTTCTTGTTTTTGTCTTTTTTCTAGACGATCAGAATTGACCTTTTGAGTGGCTTGTGCGACCGAAGGAGATAAGCTCAGGCGTTCCAGTTGGTGTTGGAAGGGCGTATAGCTGGGATCCCAGCTATTAGTTCTACGCCGCATTACGCCTGATGTTGATTAAACCAAAATTCAAACAGGAAAATACTTGCTTGAAAAAGTAACACGAGATTCTACACAGTAATGGGACCAATCCAGCTGCAAAAATGAAACTTAATATTTCGCAGAGCAAATGTGAGAATCTCAACAGTTCGAGAGGGAAAAAAAAATAAAAAAATTTGAATAAACTTAATGTATATATTAGCAAGGAAAATAAAACGAAAACTTGTATCAATCACTTGAAAAATTCTCTTTTCTTAACAAATGAAAAGTTTCAGCTTAAACAAAAAAAAAAAAATAACGATTTCTACCCTTCACCATCATGCTGCCTCCTCACTGTGGGCCATCATCGGCCACTGCAATGGTCGCAATGATCGCCATAATGATGTCCACCATCACACATTTGCCTCCACACACTGGGCCACTAGATGGGCTAGTCAAAATTTTTCGGCTCCGCATGATGGCTTGCTTTGATGTGTGTGAAAAACCGCTCCGAAAGCCATCCTCAGCCATCGCCATTTCCATGCTTGGCCACAATCGGCCACTGCAAGCCATCACCCGTCTACACAATGGGCCACATGATGGCCCACGCACATGGGCCACATGATGGCCCACAGTGAAGAGGCAGCATCAGGAGTGGGACATGAGATAGGACGGGAGTAGGATTAAAGGTTCAACACAAAATGATTATATGGGAAAGGAAATATATAGGACTTCAGATTGTTATGATTGTCTCCGAGATGATCACACAACTATGTGCGTCAATTCTGGCTCAACGAGTTCTAACCGAACAACACCTCAATGGGTGGACACAGACAGAAACTAAGCTGTTGGGACATGCCAGCAACGAATTATTCGCGATAATCATCAAACGAAATCAGTACAGTTTTCATATACACATAAAACTATCCTATCATAAGGAGATATTTTGTGATTCTCTCTGACTAATCATCTCGACAACCACCGCAATCTGTATTTATTAACTGTTGTAAAAACAAGTTTTATTACTAATGTTCGAAGAACATTAGTATTAAAATCGATTCGGCCAAAAATTCATATTTCCATATATATATATATATATATATATATATATATATATATATATATATATATATATATATATATATATATATATATATATATATATATATATATATATATATATATATATATATATATATATATATATATATATATATATATATATATATATATATATATATATATATCATCAAAAAATTTCAGTGAGATAATCTCGAGAACGCGCCATCCGATTGAGCTGAAACTTTCAGAATACATTGGTGTATATGCAGAATAGGTCCAGGTCTCTTTAAATGTCACTTATTGTTAACCTTTTGGCGCCGGCGGCCATTTAAGTGATATTTTTAATATACCTATTATTTCGTGCACAAATGATTTTCGCAAAAATAAAGTTAACGAAATAAATTTCTAACGTGTTTTACATATGAATCGGATAATGCTTTGGAATTTTTTAACCCTATGTGTGCGCTGGGTCCCTAAAAAGAGGACGGGAAAATTTGAAAATTTTTAAATTTCGATAACTTTTGACAGAGCTATTCAATCATTACAAAATTTTCAATACATATTGATATTATTTAGTTGTAGATTTGTAAAGCTTTTAATGAGCGTGCTGGCAACTCTGTAGCTAGGGCAGGCACTGAAAGTGAAAACCTCCAAATCATCGTCTCTCTTGAAAAAATGCCGTTTCTTCAAAAAAAAGCCACTCATATGTAAATCTTGTGCTTTGATTACATAATCAAAAAAAAAAAAGATATGGTATAACGGGCACGCCTGGTAACCCTTGCCCAATTTACCTATATTTGAATGATAGAATGTATTGGCCTTAAATAGGACCAGGTCTGATAGAAGTGATTTTGAAATGCGGGCGATTCTGTGCCAGTGGTGCCATCTTGAAAAACCACTAAAAAAGATAACTGTTTTTAGCCCTATAAATTCTGATTGAATCGTTCGATTTTGACGAAACTCACACAATTGCTGGATCTTATTTTAAGCCACGTTTGGAGGAAATTTGGTCGAACAATTCGGTTGGAGCTGCCAGCTATGATAATTTTGGTGTCTTCATTTTGAAAAAAAAAATTTGGAAGTGAAGACATTCAAACCATCGAATATTCAAAAAAATGTCCGTTTCTTTCAATAAAACCAATCTGTATATAAATCTTATGTTTTATCTACACGTTCAAAATAAAACTTTGGAAATTTCATGTCGGACAAGAACGGTAACCCTCTCCCAGTTAACCTATATTTTTAGCATCAAAAACTTCTGTTCACGGAAACTCACGAACCAATAATCAGATACAGCTAAAATTAACAGAATGCATTGGACTTAAGTAGGACCAGATCTGATAGAAGCGATTTTGAATTGTGGGCAAGTCTGTGCCAGTGGTGCCATCTTGAAAAATTACAAAGAAAAAAAACTGCTTTTTGCCCCATGAAATGTGAATAAGTTACCAGACTTTCATGAAATTGACACAGCCTTATACCTGAACCTTATTCTAAACTCTGTTTGATGAAAATTTGGTTTAAAAATTCGAGTGGTGCTGCCAGCTATGGTAATTTCTGTGTCTTTGGTTTTGAAAATTCGCTCAGGAAAATAAAACTTTTTGCCCTATAACTTCCAGTGCAGTCATGAAATCAATACGAACTTCATACAATTAATGAAACCTGTCATAAACATTATTCAGGCCAAATTTGGTTGAAAAGCCACGATAGGGTTGCCAGCTATTGTTGGTTTTGTGTTTAATTGCAATATCTTTATTAAGCGGTTTTATCGTAGAATTTTCAAATGGTAATGATATTGTAGTGACAATAAACAACAAATATTAAGCTTTCGATTATTTGAAAAAACTCGCTTCAGGTAACCCTAAATTTCTTTATACTCCTATAACTTCAAATGTAATTAAACAACGCGAAGCAGATTTGATATATTCTTGGCTTTGATACTGGCGAAAGGTTGCCAGCACGAGTCGGTTGTGCTACTTTTGTATCAATAAATGCTTACAGTTAGTATACAAACCGGAAACATTTACAATGAAAATAAATAACCGATGTTACAATTCGCAAAGTTCTACAAATTTTTCGGATCGCAGCCCCAAACACCAACTTCAGTTACAGTGCTGCAGGCACTGAGCATTTTCTTCATTGATGTTATATGAGATGCTGCTTTCAAAATTATGTGAAATAAGCAACTGATAACGAATATAATTAACCCGTGTTTTGCTCTCATTGTTGAGAATTTTAATTGATATATGCCATAAGTGTTATATTTGAATTTTATGTTTAGAAGTAGGCGATGCAAATCAATGTCAATGTGAATAAAGGAGTTCTCGCTCTTCTATTTTGTCAGCCAAGTAAAACAGACGCTGTTTTCGTATTTTCCCACATTTTGGTGCCGAAACCCGGGAAGTATCGAATTAATCTTTCCCAGTTTATATTTTATTGTAGGAAGGAATATGGATACAGCGTCACGTGCCACTTATCGAGGACTGGTGACGAAAATTTGCAAAGCCGCATCGGAGTATTTGCAATCGCCAACATCACGTATTTCCGAGCATTGCAACTTCGATGGAATTGAAGAAGAGCTGACAGTCTTAATTAATAGACTAATTGCAGCGAACGATAGTCTCCATAAGGCTAACAAAGAACTTCGACAAACGCTGGCCAATTCGGATGATTTGGAAAGGGAGACAGAACGCATCGCCGAATATGAAGATTTAGCCACAAGCGTGCTTAGCAGGTTAAATCAACGGTTGAAGCACTTGACAGCAGTGCGAAACCAATGTCTTGTTCCTGTCAGAGCCGAAACGACCCAGTCACATGCTGAAATTTCGATTTCAACGAAACTGCCTAAATTGCAGTTGCGAAAATTTAACGGCAATTTAAATGACTGGCTACCATTTTGGGAACAATTTCGTGTAGCAGTACACGAGAATAAGAATTTATCAGGAGCCGAAAAGTTCAATTATCTCCAATCAGTATTGGTGGGAGTCGCTGAGAAAACGATAGCAGGCTTTACTCCTACCGAAAGCTGCTATGATGGCGCAATTGCTTTGCTCCAGGAAGAGTTTGGTGACACCGATAAATTAGTGGAAGAAAGCATGCTAAGACTTATGGATTTGCAGACGGTCACTACTAAGACCGACTCCAGTAAACTACGCCAGTTGTACAATACCGTCATTTCGTGTACGCGATCTCTAACAGCTTTGGGTGTTCCGACAAGCAAATATTCAATGATGTTGAAACCAATATTACTTAAATGTCTACCCAAAGAGCTACGCGTTGATTATCATCGAGCAGAGTGCCTCACAGCCTCATCCAATGACGTAGTCGAAGTCAATGATTCAGCTTCCAATTTTGATCCAGTTTTAAATATATTCGAAGTGGATATTCAAATTGCGCACATTTTGAAATTTATAAAACGGGAAGTTGAATCATTGGAAAAGGCAGCTGCGAAAAGAGAACGACCGTTACCAGCAAAAATGAATGAGCAATACCACACAACTGCAGCGGCTATGACCATTAATGCAAACGGAGTTTGCATATTTTGCAGCTCACACAATCACGCTGCCTCTGATTGCATGGATAAACGCTTCAGCGTGTCTGATAAGAAAACAATTTTGAGAACTCAAGGCAGATGCTTTCGATGTTTAACGAAAGGACATACGTCAAACCGGTGCAAAGTTTATGTGAAATGTAAAGCGTGTTCGAGTCGCCATGCGGCATCACTTTGTAATCCGGAATTTAAGAAATTGCCGAAGCCCGCTAATGCAACAAATCTATGCTCATACAGCGTGCCAAATGTTGGCAATATATTTTTGCAAACAGCTTGTGTAAAGGTAATCGGCAATATTCGCAACAGGAGTTTATTGACTCGGTTAATTTTGGATAGTGGATCGCATTATACTTTCGTGCGTGAATCACTCGCTAGAAAGTTGCATTTGCCAGTAATCGAAAAGCGTGTCTTAAAACTATCGACATTCGGAAGAAAAAACGCTCAGCGAAAATATGATGTAGTGAAAATGAGATTGAAAGGTCCAAAAGATGGTAGAACCGTGATAGTGACAGCTTTTGTTGTTCCAGAAATTTGTTACAGTGCAATCCCGATGCCAAAAATAAATACGAGTTTGCCGTATCTTCCTTCTCCACTGGCAGATTATATGTATGATGAAAGCATCTTAGAAGAAGGAATCGGTGTTTTAATTGGGTCTGATTCCTACTGGAGTGTGGTAACTGGTAGAGTAAAGAAAATAAATGGCAAGTTGTTTGCGATTGACACGATATTTGGCTGGACATTGCATGGTCCTGACGATAATTTTATGGTCATCAAGAATAACGATAACGAGAATACGAAAGCAATTTGCTCACTTGTTTTTGATGATAGTGATCTACCTAAGCTATGGACACTGGACGCAATTGGCATCGCCAACGAACATAATCGTGTTCAGTTAAACATTGATGCGTTTAAAAAATCCATTGTGAAAAATGACGTGAGGTATCAGGTCAATCTTCCGTGGAAAAATCTCAGTACGCCTCTTAGTGATAATCGCGAAGTAGCCTTTCGACGTTTTAATTATTTAACGAGAAAACTTTCACGAGATCCAAATAAATTAATTGAGTACGATAATGCCATGCGAGAATACATTTTGGAAGGCTACGCGGAGCGAGTGGATGAAGATTGTTGGAGTAAATCTGTTTACTACATGCCACATAAAGGTGTTTACCGCGAAGACAAAGTAACCACTAAGTTACGGATAGTTTTCGACGCGTCGTCGCATGCACCAGGTGTTTTATCGCTAAACGATCATTTATACACTGGTCCTAATCTTTTATTGGATATGCAGATAGTTCTCTTAAACTTTCGTTTAAGAGGAGTAGGACTAGTAGCTGACACTGAAAAAGCCTACCTTCGCATACAGCTGGCCGAATCAGATCGAGACGCACATCGTTTTTTTTGGTACGAGAATCCGGTTTCGAAGCGAATTATTTGCACATATCGAATGACTTGTGTTACTTTTGGCGTTACAAGCAGCGCATTCCAATTAGCGACTGTTATCAATAAACATCTTGATGATTGTTATAAATCGTATCCACAAAGCTGCGAAAAATTAAAGCAATCTTTATACGCCGATGATTTAGCAACTTCCAGTGATAATACGGAATCAGCCAAACGGCTATACGACGAAGCAGTCAATATAATGAGCCTAGCAGGAATGAATTTGCGCAAATGGAACAGCAATGATATGTTGATGAGGCGTTATTTTAAAGGCGATGGGTATGAATGTACTCATGTCCAAAAAGTTCTGGGAATGAAATGGTTCGTCTTATCTGATGAATTAGGTGTTGAATTGAATTTCCTTGAAAAATATATGCTACAATTAAAAACCAAAAGAACGGTTCTACAAGTGATTTCGCGAATATTTGATCCATTGGGTATGATGGCACCTGTTATCATCAAGCTGAAGATTATGTTCCAAGATCTTTGGAAAATTAATGTTGGTTGGGATGATTTGTTGAACGAGGAATTTACTAAAACACTCATGGATTCTTACGATGATTTACGGATGCTGAGAGACTTTACAATACCCAGATGCGCTGCACTTTTACCGAATTCATGCTACTGCGAGCTGCATATTTTTTCAGATGCTAGTTTGCATGCTTTTGGAGCAGTTGCATATTTACGATGCGTGTACAGAAGCAATAACGTCACCACTCATTTCTTGTGTGCCAAAAGTCGAGTTGCTCCTCTCAAAGAAGGCGGCAAAGGAGAACTTTCGCTAATTAGACTAGAGCTAACGGCGGCCTTCGTTGCGTCTCGCTTGCTGCGACATTTGAGTGATTCTCTACATATTAAAATACATGGCTACTGTATGTGGTCAGATTCGCAAATCACTCTTCATTGGATTAAGGGGAAGCCGCAAAAGTGGAAGCAATATGTTCGAAGTCGTGTTGAAGAAATAACTTCCTGCACGTCTATAGAAAATTGGATGTATTGTCCTGGCAAGGAGAATCCGGCGGACTTACGGTTTGGTTAGGGCATGCGAAGTCCGTTTTGCAAATGGATTGCTGCTTAGGAGATCAGTGCAGCATCTATATGTACTTGAAGTTAACTAATTGCCGGCCCGGAGGATGTTGAGAATTTTAATTGATATATGCCATAAGTGTTATATTTGAATTTTATGTTTAGAAGTAGGCGATGCAAATCAATGTCAATGTGAATAAAGGAGTTCTCGCTCTTCTATTTTGTCAGCCAAGTAAAACAGACGCTGTTTTCGTATTTTCCCACACTCATAAACGTTGAAATTCATGCCAGTGGTAATATCTGAAACCTTCCACCATATGAGTTATAATGCATTCTTAAGACGAAAGTAAAACGTGGCATTTGAAACAGTTTGGCCGTAATAAGCAGCACATGTGGTGGAATATGCACTCAAAACCTGCACGATTCTTCTACTGTTCTTCGAACATTATTGTTTCTAGCGGTTCAGGTGCACTAGAGTTTTTTACATATAAAACAGACACAGCAGCACAAGAGGGGCGCCAATGCTGCATTGACGACCGCTCGACCTGATTGATTATCAATGAACTACTTGTAACATAGCTTGATAAAGCAAGAGTAAACGCAAAGCTATTCGCGAAAGCAGATAAGAACGATCCAACCATATTGCCGAATGTTTTGGGCGCCATTTGTTGCACCGTGGCCTCTCAGCCGAGTCGCCGTCAATGCAGCATATTTTTTTTTTTTTATTCTTTAAAGCACTCCTTTTTACCTTGCCCAGCGTGCCTTATTTTGCCGGCTAACGCAGTCTGGCGTGGGTCCTTTAGTTTATTTCTTTGGCAAAGAAGGAGTCTTTTGGTGCTACGGCACGCGGACATCACACTTTACACCACAAAACATGCAAGGACAGACAATGGTGAGGTGAAATAATTATTTTTTTTTTCTTTTTTTAACAAATTTATTTAAGCATCATAATATTCAAGAACATGCAATAAAATAAATGAAGAAAAAACAGGATAAGAAAATATCTAACCCACAATCATGAGATAAAGGTATCTGTATATATATGTTATAAAACTTAATGATCCTTACAAAGAAAGAAACGGACAAAAAGGCAATTCAATAGTTGAGTAATTCAGAAGTAACTAACATAGTGAATATAAATTCTTTTCTTTTAGTGGTTAATATAAATTCTTTTCTTTTCTAATTCTAGTTAATATAAATTCTTTTCTTTTCTTATTCCCCAAACCCGGCCGGGATTAAAACACCATTGGATTGGATTTTTACACCAATCATGACAAAAAATTGGTTTTTTTTTTCTTTACCAATCCAAACTAGAAATACGATATTTATTCCAACTGATTTAAGTAATTCAATAGTCCACACCAATAGTAACAATAACGATACATAGATGAGAATATTTTAAATAATAAGTAGAAAATTGTAATAAATTATTCTGATGCATAAATTCAAATAGTTTCGAATTCAATTAGTTATATTTTCATCTTCTCATGCTTCTATACGTTAGGTATGATACGGAAGTATTCGAATAATAATTCTGTTGCTTGTCGATTGAAAAATTTACTCATATAATCAAAAGGTACTTAGCTGAATTTTTAACAATATTATGTGTATTTCTTTAAAAGTTCGCAAGGTCGATCATCTGCATACTTGGCTGCTTCAACATCTTTTGCCTCCAACACCAACTAACGAACATTCACGACTAGAAGAAAATTTCCTTGTTCGCCAACTCCTGAGTAGTTTTTACAATTTCACTTTTCGTTGCATTATACGCCCCAAAGACATCTTCGTTGCCTCTTTAATTTTCGACGTTCCTCACTTTTCTTTCAAAAATAACTAATTTGAAGTTATCCACCCCTCGTTCGATAACAGGTCGTTTTGCTTCTTTTTTTTCCCCCAATTCAGTTTTTTCAGCCACAATTTTGCTTTGATTTCAAACAATCTTTTGAAATTCACTTTCAAGTACTTTTTCAAATTTACTTTCAAATATTTTTTCCAATTTTAGGTTCAAATAATTTTTCAAACTTAATTTCAAATGTTATTGCCTCTCAACCACGAGCACGACCCTCACTTTTCAGATCTCCCAACCAAAAAGAACCCAAGAGCCCTCGTTTCTTTGTTCAGAAATTTTTCAGTGAACTGCAAGAGCGGTTCCTTTCCAAAATTCCCCTTTTGAACGCTATTTCCCGAACTATTAGGGCATCACCAGGCCTGTTCGTATAAGCATGCGACACCATCTTTGCGGCCATTAATTGGTGGGAAATTCCAAGAGCTTTCGCTGAACAGCTGAATCTGGTCAGCTCATCTGCCAATAATGACAGATGTGGAAAGATCGGGTCACAACTGTCAGTTCACCAGTTCTACATCAACTACATTTTCGACTGTAGTTCGACAACAAAACTCGCTTCTCTCATTAAAACAAGATGCGGTACAGAAGTACTTAGTATATTTCGCGAATTGGGATACGAGACTATGACAATTCAATTAAGTGTGCTGGCGGTATATTAAAGGAAAGCCTTAAAACAATCAACATTTTTCGATGCTCGCGAAATGATCTCATCCCATACCTGATTCGGTAAGAACATATACTTTTCGATCAGAGCGTCTTATTGTACTTGATCTACTTGAGCTGATATCATATAGCCGACAGCTTTATAGAATGTATGAACCTGTTGCGGCTGTAGATCACAAATTATACTACTCATCGTGCTTAGAATTTCATCGATGAACGTACAAACTTCATTCGGTTGAATGGTGACGAAATGGCGACGACATTTTATCGCGATTTTTATGAATGTGTCACAAGCCATATCCTGTACACCATCGTGTGTTTCGTGCATGAATTCGAATAGTTTATGAAAAACAGTTTTCAGGAATTTCCAATGTGCCCGTAAGAAACGCGGATACTGTCCTACTACGTACATAATATTCGATGCAATAATAGTCTTATTGTCTTTTCCTTTCTTCTGTTCGCACCAACCGAGCAAATCCTTGATGACAGTTACCAGAAAACGTTTTTCATCTTCTTCGCAGAAGGCTACTGCTATCGATCGAATAGCCCAACACAATGTATTCAAGTTTTTAGATTTAGATAAGAAATCATCTACCTACAACAAAACTTAAACGGCCCACAGACGAGAGATCTGGTCGACAACTAGATCTGCAATATGCGATATCTGCAACGAAATTCTCTGTCTGTGGGCTAGTCTCAGGTTGCATTTTTAGTCTCTGCAACGGTTGCAGTAAATATCAAAATTTTTTGATATTTGGTGGGCGGAGCTACTGGTCGACGGCCACGTTGCTGTGTCTGTGGTGATTTCGAGACTAGATCGGAGATCTCATTTGAATTTAGTAAACGTAATGGCAACATAATTCGAAATCATTGGTTTAACGGACTAAATTGTGTATGAATATGCTCAACAAGAGTCAGCATGATCCCGTTAATGTTTAATATATTTCAGGAAATATTTATGAATGAAAAGAATAAATGTGGAACAAAAATATCTTTAAAAATTTGGCAGCAACGGATATTTATTGATTTTCAGGTACCTCTATAATTCTTTAGAAAAAATAATTTTGAAAAAAAACTATGTATGCTTATATTACGGTTTACTAAATTTTTTTGTCAACAAGACGCACAGCTTAGATTGGCCTGTCGGTCTATCTCTCCTTGTTTTCAGCGTTTTCAGCCCTGGTTTGTGTATCTTTTAGTGCATCTCGAAAGTAATTTGCATACAGGTAATTAAAAAGGAAAAGTACCCTAGAAGGATAGATAATAAAGAAGCAATTAAAGAATATAAATAGGAGGTTCAGGTTGAGCTCAAATTTAGATTCAGTGACACTAAACAAGAGAAAAGCTTAGGATATATATTTACAGTTTTTTGGTTGAATTATAATATTTCGTTTTTAATCGTTGCTGAGCAAAATGTGTTCCATCCAAAACAACGAAACTTGGCGATAATTTTTTTCACTTTTCCAACAATCGCCAGAGCTTTGGCAAGTAAAAAATGACATTTTTAAAAATAAACAAAAAAAAAATGCTTGCATGGGAGAAGCTTCTAAAAAAATATCTGGAGATAGATCCCGAAAGCAATGTAGAAGCTTTAAAGCAGAGAGTGAGGAATATTCGGAGTGTTTATCGGCGGGAAATAAAAAAACTCTAGCGCACCTGAACCGCTAGAAAAACTAATGTTCGAAGAACAGTAGAAGAATCGTGCAGGTTTTGAGTGCATATTCCACCACATGAGCTGCTTATTACGGCCAAACTGTTTCAAACGCCTCGTTCTTCTTTGGTCTCAAGAATGCATTATAACTCATATGGTGGAAGGTTTCAGATATTACCACTGGCATGAATTTCAACGTTTATGAGAGCGAAACACGGGTTAATTATATTCGTTATCAGTTGCTTATTTCACAAAATTTCGAAAGCAGCATCTCATATAACATCAATGAAGAAAATGCGCAGTGCCTGTACCACTGTAACTGAAGTTGGTGTTAAGGGCTGCGATCCGAAAAATTTGCAGAACTTTGGGAATTGAAACATCGGTTATTTATTTTCATTGTAAATGTTTCCGGTATGAATACTAACTATACTAACTATAATACCGACTCGTGCTGCCAACCTTTCGCCAGTATCAAAGCCAAAAAATATATCACATCTGCTTCACGTTGTTATATTACATTCGAAGTTATAGGAGTATAAAGAAATTTAGGATTACCTGCAGCGAGTTTTTTCAAATAATGGAAAGCTTAATATTTGCTGTTTATTGTCACTACAATATCATTACCAATTGAAAATTCTACGATAAAACCGCTTAATAAAGATATTGCAAACAAACACAAAACCAACAATTGCTGGCAACCCTATTGTGGCTTCTCAACCAAATTTGGCCTGAATAATGCTTTTAGTAGGTTCCATTAATTGTATGAAATTCGTACTGATTTCATGACTTCACTGGAAGTTATAGGGCAAAAAGTTTTATTTTCCTGAGCGAATTTTCAAATCCAAATACACAAAAATTACCATAGCTGGCAGCACCAATCGAATTTTTCAACCAAATTTCTATCAAACAGAGTTTAGAGTAAAGTTCAGCTACTGTGTCAATTTCATGAAAATCTGGTAACTTATTCACATTTCATAGGGCAAAAAGCAGTTTTTTTTCTTTGTAATTTTTCAAGATGGCACCACTGGCACAGAGTTGCCCACAACTCAAAATCGCTTCTATCAGACCTGGTCCTACTTAATTCCAATGCATTCTGTAAATTTCAATGGTATCTGATAATTGATTCGTGAGTTCCCGTGAACAGAAGTTTTTGATGCTAAAAATATAGGTTGACTGGGAAAGGGTTACCGTTCTTGTCCGACATGAAATTTACAAAGTTTTACTTTGAACGTGTAGATAAAGCATAAGATTTGTATACAGATTGGTTTTATTGTAAGAAACGGACAATTTTTGAAATTCGATGGTTTAATGTTTTCACTTCCAAATTTTTATTTTTTCAAATTTAAGACACCAAAATTATCATAGCTGACAGCTCCAACCGAATTTTTCAACCAAATTTCTACCAAACGTGGTATTAAATAAGGTTCAGCTACTGTGTGAATTTCGTCAAAATCGAACGATTCAATCAGAATTCATAGGGCTAAAAGCAATTATCTCTTTTAGTGATTTCTATCAGACCTGGTCCTATATACGACCAATACATTCTGCAAATTTCATTTAATTCTGCTCATTGGATCGTGAGTTTCCGTGAACAGAAGTTTTTGATGCTAAAAATATAGGTAAATTGGGCAAGGGTTACCAGGCGTGCCCGTAATACCATATTTTTTTTTTTTTTTGTTTATGTAAACAAAGCACAAAATTTACATATGAGTGGCTTTTTTTTGAAAAAGCGGCAGTTTTTCAAGAGAGACAATGATTTGAAGGTTTTCACTTTCAGTGCCTGCCTTAGCTACAGGGTTGCCAGCACGCTCATCAAAAGCTACGAAAATCTACAACTAAACAATATCAATATGTCTTAAAAATTTCGTAATGTTTGAATAACTCGGTCAAAAGTTATCGCAATTTAAAAATTTTCAAGTTTTCCCGTTCTGTTTTTAGGCACCAAGTGCACACATGGGGTTAAAAAATTCCAAAACATTATCCGATTCACATGTAAAACACGTTCAAAATTTATTTCGTCAACTTTATTTTTGCAAAAATTATTTGTGTACGAAATAATAGGTATATTAAAAATATCACTAAAATGGCCGCCGGCGCCAAAGGGTTAAAGATTATGTACTTTTTGTGAGACCTGGCACTATTCTGCATTAACACCAATGTGTCCTGAAAATTTCAGCTCAATCGGATGGCGCGTTCCTGAGATTTTTTCACTGAAACTTTTTAATGATATATATATATATATATATATATATATATATATATATATATATATATATATATATATATATATATATATATATATATATATATATATATATATATATATATATATATATATATATATATATATATATATATATATATATATATACAAATATGAATTTTTGGCCAAAGTGATTTTAATACTAATGTTCTTCTTCGAACATTAGTAAAAAGTTGAAAAAAAATGAAAAATCTGGTGCGAGTGCGGACGACATATACGTACCTAGCATTTGGTACTTTGATCAGCTGCATTTTTTGCGAGATCAAAAAATAACGGTACCAACTGTTTCCAGTATGGATATTGAGCCGCAGGACGAAACGATTGTGATAGGAGTGGTAGGTATATATAATTCAACTTGAAACAAAAATCAATTGTAAAAAATATATATTTGCAGGAAACACCTTTGCATATTACGAAGAAACGGCGAACCATTGAGGGACGGATGGAAGAGAGGAACAGCATCCTGAAAGATGCTGTACAACGTTTAACATCAGAGACGAAGGATGAGGCGGCCGTATACGCAGACGCCTGAGCCGCGTCATATCGAAAACTCAAACCGATGCAACAGATTAATGCCAAACAGGCAATAGACCACATATTGATTATGGGGCAGTTGGATAAGTTGCAATACGTAGCAATACGTAGCGGTAGAAGGGTCTTATAACACAATCGCTGATTTGTTGCAAGACAGTACCTACAACAATATCTAATATTTTTAATATATAAATATAATATTAGATATATAAAAATTATATTAGAATTATTTTTTGTTTGAATATGTATTTGAACAAAACATTGTGAACGTCATTGTGTTAGCAAAGTATTGTCAATGTACATATATGCAAAATAAATTCAAGTTCAAGGATATTTTGTTTACAAGAAATATTTTTTATCGTGCAATAAACGACCCAATAGCGTCCATGGTAAGTTATTTAGAAACAAAATGTCATTAAATATGTACTTAGTTCTTTATTCAAGCATATTCTTTTGTAAAATGCATGGTATTAGAATAATTTATGGCTTTATCCTGCCAGTCTACAGCTCCGGGTCCTATGAAATAATCAGCGAATTGGTTTCTAATGTGTTTAGCTTCTTCTGAATGATTCCTCGTTTGTGTTGGCTGTAAATTCAGCAATCGCAAATTTTCTTGCCCCGAAGATGTGCTCTGCGTTTCACGTATTGGTGCGTTTTCTATATGCACACTTCTTCTTGTTTAAATATCGCTATTCTCCGCTTTCAGAAAATTGTGGAGATAGCAGCAGGCCAGCGTTATGGTTGTCACTTTTTCAGGTTGCAAATTAATTTTAGTTAATAAAACTCTAAACCTGCTTGCCAGAATCCCGAAAGCGTTTTCCACAATTCTTCTTGCTCGTGACAACCGGTAGTTGAAAATTCTTTCCTTTGGCGTCAATGTATTACCAGCGAATGGTTTCATTATGTTGTTTTTCAATGGAAATGCATCGTCCGCGACAAGCACAAATGGTAAATCTTTGTTCGAACAGGGCAACTTGGAGAATTGTGGTATATTCAAGGAATTGGCAGCAAATCTTTCAAAAAATTTACTACTTGCAGATACTCCTCCACCAGAGGCTCTTCCATTGCCTCCTACTTCAACGACAAGAAATTTATGATTTGCATTATTTACTGCTAATAATATAATGCTGAATGACTTTTTGTAGTTGAAATAAAATGAACCGGATCCTGCCGGATTTTTTATTTGCACGTGCTTCCCATCAATCGCACCACAGCAATTAGGGAAGTTCCATTGAGAATTAAATCCTTCTGTCACAAGTTGCCACTCTTCTTCTGTTTTTGGTATCTATGAAATTTTTTTTTCAATTATTCACTTTAGTATGTTTTAATTAAAAAAACAAATTACTTTGATATATTGGCTCAGCACTGTTATAATTGCGACGAAAGTTTCCATAACAATGCTTCCAATGCTTTGAGGTGAAATTGCTGTCAAAAATTTCAAATCCTCAAAGCTGTTTCCTGATGCCAGGAAACGGAGAGTCGTTGATAGGCGTTCGTTGGCTGTGATAGAGCTCCGCATCTGAGTGTCCTGTTTGTTTATGAGTGGCGCTACTAGATTAAGTAGCTTTGAATAAGTGGAAGCATCCATTCTCAGAAAGTTTTTCAAATCTTCAGGGGCACTTATTTTCATTTCGTTCATTAAAACTGTTTGAGAATACATTTCTTTTCTGAGATACCACTCTTTACACCACGTTCTTTTACTTTTTTTTTCTTACAAATAACTTCCTCATCTTCACTTAACTCATTTAAAATAATAAATTTTAGTAATTCACGTCTATTACTCATTTTCTTGCAATGAAATACAACCGTCAAACGTTATTACTTATATACGCTGATACTTCTCTTAAAATATCAGCTTGGGCGGGTCATCCTACAAATATAATATATTATTTTTTGTTAGTATGTACCTACATATAAATCTTTATTTTTCTTCGAAAATCAGTAAACCCTGTTAAGGCACAATTGGTGCCTGCTCATGATGATACATACAAATTTATAATTTTCTACGAAAATCAGTTAATACACCCCTTATACGCACAAGTGCTGCCTGCGTATGATCACCGCCAATTTAAATCCAATAAAAAAAAAAACTATTTATAGGGATCTATGACTAGAATACATGTCTCTCAACCAGAAAGTACAAATACCTCAGATACCCGTACATACCTGTTCGAAATAACTTTACGTGCAACATAATTCTAAACCCTATTAAGACACAATTGCTGCCTGCTCATGACGATACATACAAATTTTTAATTTTCTTCCAAAAGCAGTAAATACACCCGTAATACGCACAAATGCTGCCTGCGCATGATGACCGCCAATTAAAATTCAATTAAAAAATATTTAGAGGGCTACATGTGCCTGAACCAGAAAGTACAAATACCTGGATACCTGAACATACCTGTTCGATATTACTTTATGTAAAACATCGTTTGCTAACAATGCTTACAATGTATGTCCTCCATTTTCTTACAACGAAAATGACCTGAAAACACCCATTCCAAACGTATGTTGCCTCAACGAAAATAACTTTCGAATGAGATTGCAATTCAAGTTGCGATTACATTCTCTGTGTCTGGGGCAAATCAATTGAGATCCAGTCGACGACTAGATCTCCGTGTCTGTGGGCCGTTTTAATCGTTGTCTTCCATCGGCAAGACTTTATCTAGCCTACATTGGTTAATTAGAACATATCGGCTGCACGAGTGACACTCAGCACCAAACATGCGGCAATCTACGGGTTGCCTTAGGTAAATAATAATCAATTGATGAACGAAATAAAGTATTCAACTTATAAATAAAATTATAGTCACGAACGCGTATCTCTCGATTATTATCGTAAAAGAATAATTAATCCAAATATAATCAAAGGACCTTTACATGAAGATCCTTTACATGGCGATCCTGGCAACTACGAACCGACGATGGTTATTCCAATAGGAACCGACAGCGACTTCGAAATTGAGGACGAAGAGATTTCGACGAGTTCAACAAGATCTTCGAAAGATGTGTGATCCGAACGAAGGAATTTGCAGACAGTAAGAAGCAACAGGAAGAATATGTACCGACATCGATAAAACCATCCACACCACTACCTCATTACGAGCCAACGCCACTACCCGGACATCAACCAAGGAGAATTGAAGAATTTATTAGGAAGAAGAAAATCGAGGAACCAGTATACCAGAAACTACAACGAAGGAAACGCTGTGGAAAGAAATTCAAAGCGCGACGAGACAAAGCGATATTACATCGAATGAGAACAATATCTTCAGGGGACTTGCGAGAATCATTTAAACGAAAATTAGATATGTATAGATGTAAAAATAAAGAATAAAGCAATTAATATAACAAAAAAAAAGAAATTTTGTAATCAATATGGGAAATAATTGTAGAACTGAAACTAGTATTTTTGTTGAATACAGGCCGACAATTAGCATTTCTGCCGTCTTTATAATTGTTATTGCTTTGGTTTATGTGTACAATGTTAAACAGAGGAGATACACAAAGAGGTAATGGATAAGAATATTATAGGAAGGAATCAGAATATTGTATTAATATATGTATTGGTTTAATGTAAAAGAAGAAAAAAAAAATATAGATATATAAAAAGGGTAAAATTTGTAGTGTTAAGAAAATACTGATATTAATAAATGACTGTTACAAAAGTAAAAGAATTGTTGCTAGAATTACAAATTATTCTAACAAATCTGAAGAAGACAAAAACTTATACAGTTAAAACCCTTAAAGAAAAATTAGAACATGCGGTTAGTTCCAAAAAAGTGGGAATATCATTACTAAATAAAATTAAAAGAAGGTGAAGAATTAGAATTGAAATCAAGTTTAACATCAATCAGTGAAATATTAATTGGAACACTTGTTGAGCGTTTGAATGCCGTTAATGTGTTTGTGACGATTGGAAAAACTATACAATATACCGAGATGTCAGATTTTAATGTAGAAACCGCAATTAAAATAATTCCAATTTTTCATGGAAAATATAATGAGTTAGAGACATTTTTAACCTTAGTAAAACTACTAGAGAAAAAATTGAATACTGAAGGTAAAACAGAGCTATTAAATTTGGTATTATATGTAAAGCTAAGCCCAATAGTAAGGACTTCTATCAATAGCGCGAATGTTGACAGTATAGACAGTTTAGAAAGACAGTTACGTTTAAAATACAAAAATAATAAGACAGTACCTCAAATTCATACACAACTTGCTGGTTTAACACGAAAACGCATGTCTGTGACAGTATACAAGGATAAAATATTGACTTAAGTGAACGATTTGAAACAGTTACATGTTAGCGAGTTAGATACGGAAGTAGATCAGGTAACAAAACAGGCAATAGAGAGTATTAATGACACCTACGAACTTACAGTATTTAACAATGGATTGAATGACCAGTTTAGGGATACTGTGTTCGCATCACGAGCGCTGAACTTTGGCGAAGCTGTTACGTTAGCTATTGAATTAGAGCAAAACGAGGCTCACCAGCATAATGTTCTACATACAAACCATTATAGAAAACGTAATACGTATCATAATAACGGATACAGATATAATAACCGTAGAAACAATGTGCAAAATAATAGAAATAGCGATAATAGTTTTAGGAGAAACAGTAGATGCGATGATGCAAATCGTGATAATGACGCAAATAATTATAGACGCAATGGTAGCGATAGCAATAATTACAGACGCACCAATATTAATCAAGGTAATAGCCGCTTTAAGGAAAGTTAGAAAAATAATCGTAGAAATATTCGTATAATAGATAACCAGGGAAACGAGCACACTTCCCGAGAGGAATTCGGTAGCCTCCCGGAGGAAAATTAGAAAATGAAGCCATAAAATATAATAAATTTGTCTTAGATAATAGGATATATAGGATAACGGGTATAAGCACAAATTATGTATCGATTTACAAAGATAATGAGAAGCGATGGTTACAACTGTTAATAGATACTGGAGCTGACATATCAATTTACAAAATTAACAGTTCTACATCTGTAATATATGATGTACAAACACAAAACAGATGCAGACTAACAGGAATAACAGATGAAATCACAATGTCATAAGGAACGATTAAGCTACAATTCAAGATTGAGGATACAATAATATCCCACACGTTTCATACTGTAGACGAGAAATTTCCTATAGAAAGTGACGGCATTATAGGACGTGATATGCTAGTCAAGTATATGTGCAAAATCGACTATGAGACATATACCATATCCTTTAGTACTCAGGACAGAGATATTATATAACCTATGTATAATTAAAAAGTTAATATGGCCAACATAAAAATACCCGCGAGAACGGAAGCCACTGTACCCATAAACGTAGATAGAATGGAAGAAAGCGTTATTTGAAATAAAGAAATTGAAATAGGGGTATATAGGACAACTGCATAATTCCAGCAAAAGGTAGTTGTTATGTGAAGATACTACATACGAACGAGTATGACGTAACTCTAAAAGACTTTCAAAGAGAGGTAGAACTACTCAGTAATTATTACATATTAAGATTACAACAAAAATTTGACAAAAAACGAATAAACAAACTGTTGGAAGTAATTAAGACAGACAGTATTGATGAGCATGCAAATAAAAGCTCACTAGAAATTATTGAAGAATACCAGGACGTATTCCACCTAGAAGGTGAATACCTCACGAAGAATAATTTATACCAGCAGAAGCTGAATACATGTGATGAAAACCCAGTCTATATAAAAAAAAACTCTAGCGCACCTGAACCGCTAGAAACACTAATGTTCGAAGAACAGTAGAAGAATCGTGCAGGCTTTGAGTGCATATTACCACATATGCTGCTTATTACGGCCAAACTGTTTCAAATGCCACGTTTTACTTTGGTCTCAAGAATGCATTATAACTCATATGGTGGAAGGTTTCAGATATTACCACTGGCATAAATTCCAACGTTTATGAGAGAAAAACACTGGATAGTTATATTCGTTATCAGTTGCTCATTTCACATAATTTTGAAAGCAGCATCTCATATAACATTAATGAAGAAAATGCTCAGCGCCTGCAGCGCTGTAACTGAAGTTAGTGTTTGGGGCTGCGATCCGAAAAATTTGCAGAACTTTGGGAATTGAAACATTGGTTATTTATTTTCATTGTAAATGTTTCCGGTATGAATACTAACTGCAAGCATTTATTGATACAAAAGTAGCACAGCCGACTCGTGCTGGCAACCTTCTGCCAGTATCAAAGCCAAGAATATATCACATCTGCTTCACGTTGTTATATTACATTCGAAGGTATAGGAGTATAAA
>OX376372.1:86896054-86989293 GCA_947369275.1 Nemotelus nigrinus | reverse complement strand
TCCATTTCAGTCAAATGGTAGCATAGGCCACGAGTGCGTCATCGGATGTTGGTTTCCGAAGATAGAATTGAAATCCGAAGAAATGTCTGCTGGAAACATCATCTACAGTTCTGCTACTAAAACCTACCTTCGACTTCCCCGAAGATGTGATTTCATATTTTCACATCGGGTAGCTGTCGGGAGCCTTCATGGCATTTCAGATCATAAATTTTGTCAACGAAAAAGAGTTGGGGGGAGTTTTATCTTAAATCGAGAGTATTAACCAGACTGGCACTCCAATTTGGGGGCTGGTCAATGGGCTACTACCCCGTTTCCGTAAAATTTTACTCATTCAGGAACCTGATACCTCGCCTTGGATACTTGGATCGGATCAACAGAAACTACGACGCAAACAAAAGATGGTCCCCGATATAGACCGAGGATCATCAAAGCTCTCTTGGGACAGATCAATCACTACAAAGTAAACATTCTTATTGTCGAGAAAACGAAACTGTTTGTTGTTGAGATTATACATAATTTTCAAAACTGGAAAGTCATCTGGTAGTCACGAACTTGGAGTGGCCTTCATCGTGGACAAAAAAATGAAACCGTAATTTATCGATTTTAAACCTGTCAACGAGATATTAATGAAAACCTTTTTACGTTTGGCTCATAAACGTTCATGCCCCACTAAATATAAGAATGAGACAGTGAAAGATAATTTCAATTACCTTTTGAAAACTGACTGTTCAAACATAGACAATTGCAGTTGCTTCACAATGAAATTTTTCGAATCGGGACATAATGCTTCGTAGTAAACTGCAACTATCACTGGAGCACCTGCGGGCCGAATTATCAAATCCTCTGGTGGACCGAATACAAATTGTGGCAAAAACCGCATCACTTGCCAAAATATCAAAATCAAAACAATCATACACAAAAGTCGTTTTCGTGGCGTATTGGCAAACATAAACAAACAATTGTCAACTGGAAGACTGCGCGGTCGATAAATGGCGCACCACCTAGACCGGCAATGCAGATACTCAACAGGCACAATCCAATGACCTCTGGCGGTACACCAAAAAATACCGGTAGCAACCGGTACACAATTTGAAAATTCTTATTTGAAGAAAGAAAATAGTTAGTTAGTTGGAAAATAGAATCGAACGTGTGCAGTTTTTGAATCAGTCGTTGTATTTGTATAGATAATTAGAAAATTGTTTGAATTGAATTGCGGATGTGAATAGAATTGAAATAAAATTGTTTTGAAGTTGAACAACTTGACTTTATCTTTCGATTTTAAAATCAAATTAATATCGAACATAATTTTGGTCCTTCGAACCGGATCCTAGAAAGGGCACGAGTGGAATTAACTAGTGAAAGACAATAGACAAAACAAAATATCAAAGGCGAAGAATCGGAAAGATCTGTTTGTTGGGGTAAGTCCTTCATTTATTCCATTTATTATTTCCTCGATCATTTCCTTTTGCTCCCATGCCAATATCATTCCTTTTTATAAGCAATTATATAATAATCGCAGAACCTAAAACCGGTAAAAAGAACGAGCCTTATACAAGCCTAAAATCTAATACAGAACTAACGGGAATATAAAGTGAAGATTGATTTCGGTAATATATTCAAAGCTATACTTTGATAATAATAGAGAAGAATTAACGAAAGTGCGTGAGTGTGCATAGTGAACATATAAATAATAGCATTATCCGTAATTAAATCGAGAATCGTAATAGCCCGTATGCATATCTTGTTAAGAATCATCATAGTCCAATAACGGTAAACTGTACGATACTTACGAGTGGCATTAAACTATATCGAACTGAACTCAATACTTTGAATCGTGTAATTTCTAGCTGATGAGCGGATGCTAGGCCCGCGAATAGAAAAAGAACCACACTGATTATTGCGGCGATAATTAGAATTTTGTATGTACGGATTTTTTGAACATAGACATTTGTAGAACTTCGACCATAGAATATTTCTGTGGATTCAACCCACGTGCATCGTCCTACGCAGCAGCAGAAGTTACTAAGAGATTAAGTTACGAGTTTGTATTAATCCTTAAGGGCCAAGACGGTAAATCGAAAAAACTTTGCTAGGTAGAAGTCAGAACCGTAGACATGACGGGCGTTGCAAACTTGTTGACTCGCCAAAGATTCGCGTTAGATCAGTTGGTGAAAATTCAAACGAATTACAAGAAGGATCCAAAGACACGGAAAACCAACGTGTATTATCGGAATTTAATTGAAAAAGTAAAGTCAATCCATAGCCAGTACAATGAGGTGCACGAACGAATTCTGGAAAGCTTAGATGAAAAGTTAATATCGTCACCATATTTCACGGACGAGTACGAGCGTTTCGAATCGATCCGTATCAACTTCCTATCCAAATTGGAAGAATTACTGCAGGCCTCGCAACCTACAGAAGAGTCAAACGAAGGTAAAGTGCCAAAAGAAGCAAAGGGTGAAGACGACCTAAAGCTACCACGCATAAGTTTACCGAAATTTTCTGGAAAATATGATGAATGGATATCTTTTCACGATCTATTCGTATCCCTTATACACAATCGGACATCATTGTCAAAAGTTGAGAAGCTTCATTACTTAAAGTGCAGCTTATCGGGTGAGGCGGAAAACTTGCTGCGACATTTTGCAGTGACAGAAAGTAATTATGACGTTGCTTCGAAATTACTTAGTGAACGTTACGATAACAAGCGCGTCTTATTAAATACGCAGTTTAGAAACTTGTTCAATATTGATAGTGCCACAGAATCATTCGACTCAATTAAACTCTTACTAGATCAAACGGTAGAGTGCGTTTAAGCAATATAAAATTTGAAACTAGGCGACTTGTGGCAATCGATTATTATATATCTTACTGCAGAGCGACTTCCGCAAGAAACCAGGCAATTGTTGGAGCAGGAACAGGATTTAAACACCAAGTTACCTTCTTTTGATGAGCTCAAGACGCTTCTCAATAATCGATTTCGAGCTTTAGAAGCTTCGGGGTTACGACATATACACAACATCACGTTACATGGAGAAACGCAATTGATGCTCGCTACACTGAGACGAAACTATTGGGTTTTGGATGCAAGAAATGTTATTCGACATTCTTATCATAAATGTTTAATTTGCTTTGGAGCCAAAGCCAAAATATCATCACAATTAATGAGAAATTTACCGAAGCCGAGAGTCACAGTTTCACGTCCATTCACCCATACTGGAGTGGATTACTGCGGGCCAGTTACAATCAAAGATAGGAATGGACGCGGAAGTTAAACCCATAAGGGATACATTGCTATTTTCATCTGCTTGGCGGTGAAGGCAATTCACATCGAGCTCGTCAATGATCTCACAACGACCACATTCTTCGCCGCGCTCAAACGTTTCATTGGAAGACAAGGTCTATGTCAGCACATTTACAGCGATTGTGGCACGAATTTTGTAGGAGCTGAATCAGAATTGAGAAAAATAGCGACAAGAAATCGGGAAGCTGTAGGATCCCAAAGTGGTCTTGAAATAACATGGCATTTCAACCCACCAGCATCACCACATTTTGGAGGTTTATGGGAAGCTGGTGTGAAGTCGATCAAACTACATTTACGCCGTATATTACGACATGCCACTCTAAATTACGAAGAATTTTCAACAACTTTAGTCCAAATCGAAGCCTGCCTGAACTCACGACCTTTGTGTAATCTCACAGATGACCTTATGGACACCAAAGTATTGACTCCAGCTCATTTTCTGATCGGAGATGCTCTAATTATGCCAGTAGAAGACGATCTGTCTGAAATAAACATATCACGGCTAGACAGATGGCAGTTTTGCCAAAGATTAATGCAAACATTTTGGAAACGCTGGACAAATGAATATCTCGCAAGATTGCAACAA
The DNA here is from genome assembly GCA_947369275.1 of Nemotelus nigrinus. NCBI lineage: Eukaryota > Metazoa > Arthropoda > Insecta > Diptera > Stratiomyidae > Nemotelus > Nemotelus nigrinus. Next base: position 86,985,403 of record OX376372.1, on the reverse strand, counting down.
AGGCCTAAATGGCTCAAACAAGAAATCCAGCCTAAAATAGGGAATTTATGTAAGCTGAGAAAAGAGAACATACATCATAGTAAATGGCCTCTCGCAAGGATCACTAACGTTCATACTGGAAAAGATATGATAACACGAGTGGTCACGTTATTTTCAAAAGGTAACTACTACAAACGTGCAATAACAAAAATTGTTCTGCTTCCTACGCAATAACCGAACCTATAATATACACATATTTTAATAAAAGAAATGAAGTTACAAACAGAACCATAGACAGAAATAGAAATGAATCGAATACAAAATGAATTACGATGCCACACAATACAGCACTTAACCTTTCCTTCCAATCACTATCCAATCCTATCCAAAGAACATACCACACAAATAAAAAAAAAACTCTAGCGCACCTGAACCGCTAGAAATACTAATGTTCGAAGAACAGTAGAAGAATCGTGCAGGTTTTGAGTGCATATTCCACCACATGAGCTGCTTATTACGGCCAAACTGTTTCAAACGCCTCGTTCTTCTTTGGTCTCAAGAATGCATTATAACTCATATGGTGGAAGGTTTCAGATATTACCACTGGCATGAATTTCAACGTTTATGAGAGCGAAACACGGGTTAATTATATTCGTTATCAGTTGCTTATTTCACAAAATTTCGAAAGCAGCATCTCATATAACATCAATGAAGAAAATGCGCAGTGCCTGTAGCACTGTAACTGAAGTTGGTGTTAAGGGCTGCGATCCGAAAAATTTGCAGAACTTTGGGAATTGAAACATCGGTTATTTATTTTCATTGTAAATGTTTCCGGTATGAATACTAACTAAACTAACTATAATACCGACTCGTGCTGCCAGCCTTTCGCCAGTATCAAAGCCAAAAATATATCACATCTGCTTCACGTTGTTATATTACATTCGAAGTTATAGGAGTATAAAGAAATTTAGGATTATCTGCAGCGAGTTTTTTCAAATAATGGAAAGCTTAATATTTGCTGTTTATTGTCACTACAATATCATTACCAATTGAAAATTCTACGATAAAACCGCTTAATGAAGATATTGCAAACAAACACAAAACCAACAATAGCTGGCAACTCTATCGTGGCTTCTCAACCAAATTTGGCCTGAATAATGCTTTTAGTAGGTTCCATTAATTGTATGAAATTCGTATTGATTCCATGACTGCACTGGAAGTTATAGGGCAAAAAGTTTTATTTTCCTGAGCGAATTTTCAAATCCAAATACACAAAAATTACCATAGCTGGCAGCACCAATCGAATTTTTCAACCAAATTTCTATCAAACAGAGTTTAGAGTAAGGTTCAGCTACTGTGTCAATTTCATGAAAATCTGGTAACTTATTCACATTTCATAGGGCAAAAAGCAGTTTTTTTTCTTTGTAATTTTTCAAGATGGCACCACTGGCACAGAGTTGCCCACAATTCAAAATCGCTTCTATCAGACCTGGTCCTACTTAATTCCAATGCATTCTGTAAATTTCAATGGTATCTGATAATTGATTCGTGAGTTCCCGTGAACAGAAATTTTTGATGCTAAAAATATAGGTTAACTGAGAGAGGGTTACCGTTCTTGTCCGACATGAAATTTCCAAAGTTTTACTTTGAACGTGTAGATAAAGCATAAGATTTGTATACAGATTGGTTTTATTGTAAATAACGGACAATTTTTGAAATTCGATGGTTTAATGTTTTCACTTCCAAATTTTTATTTTATTCAAATTTAAGACACCAAAATTATCATAGCTGACAGCTCCAACCGAATTTTTCAACCAAATTTCTACCAAACGTGGTGTTAAATAAGGTTCAGCTACTGTGTGAATTTCGCCAAAATCGAACGATTCAATCAGAATTTAAAGGGCTAAAAGCAATTATCTCTTTAAGTGATTTTTCAAGATGGCACCACTGGCACAGAATCACCCGCATTTCAAAATCACTACTATCAGACCTGGTCCTATATAGGACCAATACATTCTGCAAATTTCATTTAATTCTGCTCATTGGATCGTGAGTTTCCGTGAACAGAAGTTTTTGATGCTAAAAATATAGGTAAATTGGGCAAGGGTTACCAGGCGTGCCCGTAATACCATATCTTTTTTTTTTTTTGTTTATGTAAACAAAGCACAAAATTTACATATGAACGGCTTTTTTTTTAAAAAGCGGCAGTTTTTCACGAGAGACAACGATTTGAAGGTTTTCACTTTTAGTGCCTGCTCTAGCTACAGGGTTGCCAGCACGCTCATCAAAAACTACGAAAATCTACAACTAAACAATATCAATATGTCCTAAAAATTTCGTAATGATTGAATAATTTGGTCAAAAGTTATCGCAATTTAAAAATTTTCAAGTTTTCCCGTTCTGTTTTTAGGCACCCAGCGCACACATGGGGTTAAAAAATTCCAAAACATTATCCGATTCACATGTAAAACACGTTCAACATATATTTCGTCAACTTTATTTTTGCACAAATTATTTGTGTACGAAATAATAGGTATATTAAAAATATCACTAAAATGGCCGCCGGCGCCAAAGGGTTAAAGATTATTAACTTTTTGTGAGACCTGGCACTATTCTGCATTAACACTAATGTGTCCTGAAAATTTCAGCTCAATCGGATGGCGCGTTCCTGAGATTTTTTCACTGAAATTTTTTGATGATATATATATATATATATATATATATATATATATATATATATATATATATATATATATATATATATATATATATATATATATATATATATATATATATATATAGAAATATGAATTTTTGGCGAAAGTGATTTTAATACTAATGTTCTTCTTCGAACATTAGTAAAAACACCAATGCTAATGGTTTCTCAGTAAACCCTTGTTCGAGTTGGCGAGTCGGGGCGCCAAGTTCAAATAACCCCTCTGTTGGCGAGTGTTATGTGCCTGTACGGAGGAAATGCCACAGGTTACATTAAGGGGGTATTCCGGTCTTTCGGTTTGAAAAAATCGAAATTTTTTACCAATGTTCATATTTCTATATATATATATATATATATATGTACAAAAAATTTCAGTGAGAAAATCTCGGGAACGCGAAATTCGATTGAGCTGAAACTTTCAGGATACATTGGTGTATATGCAGAATAGGTCCAGGTCTCTTTAAATATCAGTTATTGTAAACCTTTTCGCGCCGGCGGGCATTTAAGTGATATTTTTAATATACCTATTATTTCGTGCACAAATGATTTTCGCAAAAATAAAGTTAATAAAATAAATTTCTTACGTGTTTTACATATGAATCGGATAATGCTTTGGAATTTTTTAACCCTATGTGTGCGCTGGGTGCCTAAAAAGAGGACGGGAAAATTTGAAAATTTTTAAATTTCGATAACTTTTGACAGAACTATTCAATCATTACCAAATTTTCAGGACATATTAATATTATTTAGTTGTAGATTTGTGTGGCTTTTGATGAGCGTGCTGGCAACCCTGTAGCTAGGGCAGGCACTGAAAGTGAAAACCTCCAAATCATCGTCTCTCTTGAAAAAATGCCGTTTCTTCAAAAATAAGCCTTTCATATGTAAATATTGTGCTTTGTTTACATAACCAAAAAAAAAAAAGATATGGTATAACGGGCACGCCTGGCAACCCTTGCCCAATTTACCTATATTTTTAGCATCAAAAACTTCTGTTCACGGAAACTCACGATCCGATGGGCAGAATTATTTGAAATTCACAGCATGTATTGATCTTAAATAGGACCAGGTCTGATAGAAGTGATTTTGAAATGCGGGCGATTCTGTGCCAGTGGTGCCATCTTGAAAAACCACTAAAAAAGATAACTGTTTTTAGCCCTATAAATTCTGATTGAATCGTTCGATTTTGACGAAACTTACACAATTGCTGGACCTTACTTTAAGCCACGTTTGGTAGAAATTTGGTCGAAAAATTCGGTTGGAGCTGCTAGCTATGATAATTTTGGTGTCTTCATTTTGAAAAAAAAAAATTGGAAGTGAAAACATTCAAACCATCGAATATTCAAAAAAATGTCCGTTTCTTACAATAAAACCAATCTGTATATAAATCTTATGTTTTATCTACACGTTCAAAATAAAACTTTGGAAATTTCATGTCGGACAAGAACGGTAACCCTCTCCCAGTTAACCTATATTTTTAGCATCAAAAACTTCTGTTCACGGAAACTCACGAACCAATAGTCAGATACAGCTAAAATTTACAGAATGCATTGGACTTAAGTAAGACCAGATTTGATAGAAGCGATTTTGAATTGTGGGCAACTCTGTGCCAGTGGTGCCAACTTGAAAAATTACAAAGAAAAAAAACTGCTTTTTGCCCTATGAAATGTGAATAAGTTACCAGATTTTCATGAAATTGACACAGAAGCTAAACCTAACTCTAGTCTCTGTTTGGTGGAAATTTGGTTGAAAAATTTGATTGGTGCTACCAGCTATGGTAATTTTTGTGTCTTTGGTTTTGAAAATTCGCTCAGGAAAATAAAACTTTTTGCACTATAACTTCCAGTGCAGTCATGAAATCAATACGAATTTCATACAATTAATGAAACCTGTCATAAACATTATTCAGGCCAAATTTGGTTGAAAAGACACGATAGGGTTGCCAGCTATTGTTGGTTTTGTGTTTAATTGCAATATCTTTATTAAGCGGTTTTATCGTAGAATTTTCAAATGGTAATGATATTGTAGTGACAATAAACAGCAAATATTAAGCTTTCGATCATTTGAAAAAACTCGCTGCAGGTAACCCTAAATTTCTTTATACTCCTATAACTTCGAATGTAATTAAACAACGTGAAGCAGATTTGATATATTCTTGGATTTGATACTGGCGAAAGGTTGCCAGCACGAGTCGGTTGTGCTACTTTTGTATCAATAAATGCTTACAGTTAGTATACATACCGGAAACATTTACAATGAAAATAAATAACCGATGTTACAATTCGCAATGTTCTGCAAATTTTTCGGATCGCAGCCCCAAACACCAACTTCAGTTACAGTGCTGCAGGCACTGAGCATTTTCTTCATTGATGTTATATGAGATGCTGCTTTCAAAATTATGTGAAATAAGCAACTGATAACGAATATAATTAACCCGTGTTTTGCTCTCATAAACGTTGAAATTCATGCCAGTGGTAATATCTGAAACCTTGCACCATATGAGTTATAATGCATTCTTAAGACGAAAGTAAAACGTGGCATTTGAAACAGTTTGGCCGTAATAAGCAGCACATGTGGTGGAATATGCACTCAAAACCTGCACGATTCTTCTACTGTTCTTCGAACATTAGTGTTTCTAGCGGTTCAGGTGCGCTAGAGTTTTTTTTTTTCCTTTTCTTAATCCACTATGATCACATAATCTTGCTTTAAAATTTTATCGCAGTATCTGTTTTCGTTTTGAAGTTATTCGCATTTCCACCACTATCATCTCTGGAAAATCCTTGGCACGCTTGAGAAGAGAGTGTTTGAGATAAAACTTTAAACGCGATTTTCTCAAAACCATCTTTTCTCAACTTCTTGGCAAGATTTCTCAAAAACGGTCTTACAGAATTTAATGAGTGATATTTCAAATTATTTGCTATGACTTAAGGAAAAAGATGAACTACGATTGTGATGGTACAAAACAATTAACTTTAATTTTTAATAAAAAAAAACTAAAAAAAAAAGGAAAAATTAGAACAAAACTTGTTTATAGGCTGCCATTTTTTAACGAATAATTGGATATTGATAAGCGTAGTTCATCTTGTAACGGGTATTCTCTTGAGTAAAATGACACCTCATTTGCTAATTTAAGATAATTCAAACGGACGCAATCCTGCCAAGATTGATTTTCAAAGGTCAACTTCAAGCCCTCATAGCCACAACAATTTTCAACTTTTTTTTTAAATCCAAGTTTTTTCTTAAGTTTAAATCCTGCAGTAAACGCAAAATAAAACCATACCCATTGAGTATTTATTTTTATGTATTAAAATTCATATTGAAATAATGAACGATTATCGCGTGAAAAACCGGAATACCCCCTTAACATCTTTACTCTGTCAATTCGAAGGCAGCATCTGGTGTTTGGGAGTCCATTTCGATAAGCCAACCATACATGGCAAATGGAGCAACGACAATAGACCTGATAATTGGCAACTCAATATTGACGAAAGCATACTCAACTTTATTTTTACAGATATAAATACTGATCCGGTTTGACCAGCGGGGGGAGTATGTTTAATATGAATCTGAAAACCAAAGGAAATTAATAGTAAACACAAAACAATATTCAATTCACTTACCTGTATTACACGTAAAAAATATTTCTCCGTAATAAAAATATTTCTCCGTAATATGTCCGTAAAAATATTTCAATACATCACAAATTTTGTAGCAGTTACTCTACATTGTTTTAATTAAATTTAGGCTAATAACGATGGAAGTTAAGCGGGTTCGGATGTGGAATGTGCTTTGGACCAGTTATTTTTGAAGTTTGATTTGGTAATCCTCGAAGAGTAGTGGCTGCTTATAGAATTGAATATTCCACAGCACCTATTAATAGGCTCATTATATGATAAGTAGTGTCATGAATGAATTCATTGACCAGCTTTGCAAATCTGGTGCGTCTTGGTCGGTTGTTGAAAGTAATTTTACTAGAAACATCTTCATTAATATTATATACTTGTATGTTATTAGTATATGTCGCTTTGTCACGTGTAACTTATATTCACCCACTATGGATTACTACAAGTAATAACGATCCGACCTTTATTGAATCCGATATGAAGCACTTCCATTAATATTCCGACAAGCGAGTCCCAGGGTCCAACTAAATTCAATAGCTATACGCCTCTCTTGAATACACACCCTAAGTGCAAAATTGCCATCCTCGCAGATGGCACTGCTATATCATCTAAGAATGTCAATACCAATCGAATCATTAGCCATTGGCAGCAACAACCAATGTTCACTAAAAGCTTCTCCAGAAAGTGGAAATTCATCCTGAAAAATTGCAAGCTTGTTTCTTTGTTAGGAAACTATATGCTGATTTATCTATGCTGATTTATAGACAAGAAGGGAACCATGATCACAAATCAATAACCTTTATGAGCATATAGGTGCAAATATTTTGTGGCCAACATAATCCAAATATTTATAGAAAAATTTCATGTATGTATGTAACATTACAATATGTAACATTACATTATGCAAACATATAAAAAAATACATACGTGATACGTTATCAGAAACACTAATATTTTTCAAAGAAACAATCATAATAATACATAAAATAAAATAATTAATAATGCATACATTATAAAAAAAACTCTAGCGCACCTGAACCGCTAGAAACACTAATGTTCGAAGAGCAGTAGAAGAATCGTGCAGGTTTTGAGTGCATATTCCACCACATGTGCTGCTTATTACGGCCAAACAGTTTCAAATGCCACGTTTTACTTTGGTCTCAAGAATACATTATAACTAATATGGTGGAAGGTTTCAGATATTACCACTGGCATGAATTTCAACGTTTGTGTGAGCAAAACACGGGTTAATTATATTCGTTATCAGTTGCTTATTTCACATAGTTTTGAAAGCAGCATCTCATATAACATCACTGAAGAAAATGCTCAGTGCCTGCAGCACTGTAACTGAAGTTGGTGTTTGGGGCTGCGATCCGAAAAATTTGCAGAACTTTGGGAATTGAAACATTGGTTATTTATTTTCATTGTAAATGTTTCCAGTATGAACACTAACTGTGAGCTTTTATTGATACAAAAGTAGCACAACCGACTCGTGTTGGCAACCTTCTGCCAGTATCAAAGCCAAGAATATATCACATCTACTTCACGTTGTTAAATTACATTCGAAATTATAGGAGTATAAAGAAATTTAGGGTTACCTGTAGCGAGTTTTTTCAAATAATCGAAAACTTAATATTTGCTGTTTATTGTCACTACAATATCATTACCATTTGAAAATTCTACGATAAAACCGCTTAAAAAAGATATTGCAATTAAACACAAAACCAACAATAGCTGGCAACCCTATCGTGGCTTTTCAGTCAAATTTGGCCTGAATAATGTTTATGATAGGTTTCATTAATTGTATGAAATTCGTATTGATTTCAAGACTGTACTGGAAGTTATAGGGCAAAAAGTTTTATTTTCCTGAGCGAATTTTCAAAACCAAAGACACAAAAATTACCATAGCTGGCAGCACTAATCAAATTTTTCAACCAAATTTCCACCAAACAGAGCTTAGAAATAATTTCAGCTACTGTGTCAATTTCAACTAATTCACATTTCATCGGGCAAACAGCGGTTTTTTTTCTTTGTAATTTTTCAAGATGGCACCACTGGCACAGATTTGCCCACAATTCAAAATCACTTCTATCAGATCTGGTCCTACTTAAGTCCAATGCATTCTGTTAATTTCAGCTGTATGTGATTATTGGTTCGTTAGTTCCCGTGAACAGAAGTTTCTGATGCTAAAAATATAGGTTAACTAGGAGAGGGTTAACGTTCTTGTCCGACATTAAATTTTCAAAGTTTTACTTTGAACGTGTAGATAAAACATAAGATTTGTATACAGATTGAATTTATTGTAAGAAACGGACATTTCTTTGAACATTCGATGGTTTAAATGTTTTCACTTCCAAATTTTTTTTTTTCAAATTTGAGACACCAAAATTATCATAACTGGCAGCTCCAACCGAATTTTTCGACCAAATTTCTACCAAACGTGGCTTGAAGTAAGGTCCAACTGCTGTGTAAATTTCATCAAAATCAAACGATTCAATCAGAATTTATAGGGCTAAAAGCAGCTATCTTTTTTAGTGATTTTTCAAGATGGCACCACTGGCACAGAATCACTCGCAATTCCAAATCACTTCTATCAGACCTGGTCCTATTTAAGATCAATACATTCTGCAAATTTCAATTAATTCTGCGCATCGAATCGTGAGTTTCCGTGAACAGAAGTTTTTGATGCTAAAAACATAGGTAAATTGGGCAAGGGTTACCAGGCGTGCCCGTTATACCATATCAAATTTTTTTTATTGTCTATATAAACAAAGCACAAGATTTACATATGAGTGGCTTTTTTTTTTTAAGAAACGACATTTTTTCAAGAGAGACGATGATTTGGAGGTTTTCACTTTCAGTGCCTGCCCTAGCTTCAGAGTTGCCAGCACGCTCATTAAAACGTACACTGATCTACAACTAAATAAAACAAACATGTTCTGCAAATTTCGTTATCATGGAATAGCTCTGTCAAAAGTTATCGCAATTTAAAATTTTTCAAATTTTCCCGTTCTCTTTTTAGGCACCCACATCGTAGCTGCACCTTACTTCAAGCTAAGTCTGGTAGAAATTTGGTCGAAAAATTCGGTTCGAGCTGCCAGCTATGATAATTTTGGTGTCTTGAATTTGAAAAAATAAAAACTTGGAAGTGAAAACATTCAAACCATCGAATATCCTAAAAAATGTCCGTTTCTACAATAAAACCAATCTGTATACAATTCTTATGCTTAATCTACACAGTCAAAGTAAAACTTTGGAAATTTCATGTCGGAAAAGAACGGTAACCCTCTCTCAGTTAACCTATATTTTTAGCTTCAAAAACTTCTGTTCACGGGAACTCACGAATCAATCATCAGATAGAATTGAAATTTACAGAATGCATTGGACTTAAATAGGGCCAGGTCTGATAGAAGCGATTTTGAATTGTAGGCAACTGAGTTCCAGTGGTGCCATCTTGAAAAATAACAAAGAAAAAAAAATGCTTTTTGCCCTATGAAATGTGAATTAGTTACCAGATTTTCATGAAATTCACACAGTAGCTGAACCTTACTCTAAACTCTGTTTGATAGAAATTTGGTTGAAAAATTCGATTGGTGCTGCCAGCTATGGTAATTTTTGTGTCTTTGGTTATGAAAATTCGCTCAGGAAAATAAAACTTTTTGCCCTATAACTTCCAGTGCAGTCATGAACTCAATACGAATTTCATACAATTACTGGAACCTATTATAAACATTATTCAAGCCAAATTTGGTTGAGAAGCCATGATAGGGTTGCCAGCTATTGTTGGTTTTGTGTTTGTTTGCAATATCTTTATTAAGTGGTTTTATCGTAGAATTTTCAATTGGCTATGATATTGTAGTGACAATAAACAGCAAATATTAAGCTTTCGATTATTTGAAAAAATTCGCTGCAGGTAACCCTAAATTTCTTTATACTCCTATAACTTCTTATGTTATATAACAACGTGAAGCAGATGTGATATATTCTTGGCTTTGATACTGGCGAAAGGTTGCCAGCACGAGTCGGTTGTGCTTCTTCTGTACCAATAAATGCTTACAGTTAGTATTCATACCGGAAACATTTACAATGAAAATAAATAACCGATGTTTCCATTCCCAAAGTTCTGCAAATTTTTCGGATCGCAGCCCCAAACTCCAACTTCAGTTACAGTGCTGCAGGCACTGAGCATTTTCTTCATTGATATTATATGAGATGTTGCTTTCAAAATTTTGTGAAATAAGCAACTGATAACGAATATAATTAACCCGTGTTTTGCTCTCATAAACGTTGAAATTAATGCCAGTGGTAATATCTGAAACCTTCTACCATATGAGTTATAATGCATTCTTGAGACAAAACTAAAACGTGGCATTTGAAACAATTTGGCCGTAATAAGCAGCGCATGTGGTGGAATATGCACTCAAAACCTGCACGATTATTCTACTGTTCTTCGAACATTAGTGTTTCTAGCGCTAGAGTTTTTTACTAATGTTCGAAAAACATTAGTATTAAAATCGATTCGGCCAAAAATTCATATTTCCATATATATATATATATATATATATATATATATATATATATATATATATATATATATATATATATATATATATATATATATATATATATATATATATATATATATATATATATATATATATATATATATATATATATATATATATATATATATATATCAAAAAATTTCAGTGAGATAATCTCTCGGAAACGCGCCATCCGATTGAGCTGAAACTTTCAGGATACATTTTGGTGTATATGCAGAATAGGTCCACGTCTCACTAAATGTCAGTTATTGTTAATCTTTTGGCGCCGGCGGCCATTTAATTGATATTTTTAATATACCTATTTTTTCGTTCATAAATAATTTTCGCGAAAATAAGGTTGACAAAATAAATTTCGAACGTGTTTTACATGTGAATCGGATAGTTTTTTGGAATTTTTTAACCCCATGTGTGCGCTGGGTACCTAAAAAGAAAACGGGAAAATTTGAAAATATTTAAATTGCGATAACTTTTGACAGAGCTATTCAATCATTACAAAACTTTCAGGACATATTGGTATTATTAAGTTGTAGATTATTGTAGCGTGCTGGCAACCCTGTAGCTAGGGCAGGCACTGAAAGTGAAAACCTCCAAATCATCGTCTCTCTTGAAAAAATGCCGCTTTTTCTTAAACAAGCCACTCATATGTAAATCTTGTGCTTTGTTTATATAGACAATAAAAAAAATTTGGTATGGTATAACGGGCACGCCTGGTAACCCTTGCCCAATTTACCTATATTTTTAATATCAAAAACTTCTGTTCACGGAAACTCACGATCCGATGCGCAGAATTAATTGAAATTTGCAGAATGTATTGGTCTTAAATAGGACCAGGTCCGAAAGAAGTGATTTTAAATTGCGAGTGATTCTGTGCCAGTGGTGCCATCTTGAAAAATCACTAAAAAAAGATAGCTGCTTTTAGCCCTATAAATTCTGATTGAATCGTTGGATTTTGACGAAATTCACACAGCAGTTGGACCTTACCTCAAGCCACGTTTGGTAGAAATTTGGTCGAAAAATTCGGTTGGAGCTGCCAGCTATGATAATTTTGGTGTCTCAAATTTGAAAAAAAAAATTTGGAAGTGACAACATTCAAGCCATCGAATGTTCAAAAAAATGTCCGTTTCTTACAATAAATTCAATCTGTATACAAATCTTATGTTTTATCTACACGTTCAAAGTAAAACTTTGAAAATTTAATGTCGGACAAGAACGTTAACCCTCTCCCAGTTAACCTATATTTTTAGCATCAAAAACTTCTGTTCACGGGAACTAACGAACCAATAATCACATACAGCTGAAATTAACAGAATGCATTGGACTTAAGTAGGACCAGATCTGATAGAAGTGATTTTGAATTGTGGGCAACTCTGTGCCAGTGGTGCCATCTTGAAAAATTACAAAGAAAAAAAACTGCTTTTTGCCCGATGAAATGTGAATTAGTTGAAATTGACACAGTAGCTGAAATTATTTCTAAGCTCTGTTTGGTGGAAATTTGGTTGAAAAATTTGATTAGTGCTGCCAGCTATGGTAATTTTTGTGTCTTTGGTTTTGAAAATTCGCTCAGGAAAATAAAACTTTTTGCCCTATAACTTCCAGTACAGTCATGAAATCAATACGAATTTCATACAATTAATGAAACCTATCATAAACATTATTCAGGCCAAATTTGACTGAATGGCCACAATAGGGTTGCCAAAGTTGGTTTTGTGTTTAATTGCAATATCTTTTTTCAGCGGTTTTATCGTAGAATTTTCAAATGGTAATGATATTGTAGTGACAATAAAAAGCAAATATTAAGTTTTCGATTATTTGAAAAAACTCGCTACAGATAACCCTAAATTTCTTTATGCTGCTATAATTTCGAATGTAATTTAACAACGTGAAGCAGATGTGATATATTTTTGGCTTTGATACTGGCAGAAGGTTGCCAACACAAGTTGGTTGTGCTACTTTTGTATCAATAAAAGCTCACAGTTAGTGTTCATACCGGAAACATTTACAATGAAAATAAATAACCAATGTTTCAATTCCCAAAGTTCTGCAAATTTTTCGGATCGCAGCCCCAAACACCAACTTCAGTTACAGTGCTGCAGGCACTGAGCATTTTCTTCAGTGATGTTATATAAGATGCTACTTTCAAAACTATGTGAAATAAGCAACTGATAACGAATATAATTAACCCGTGTTTTGCTCTCATAAACGTTGAAATTCATGCCAGTGGTAATATCTGAAACTTTCCACCATATTAGTTATAATGTATTCTTGAGACCAAAGTAAAACGTGGCATTTGAAACTGTTTGGCCGTAATAAGCAGCACATGTGGTGGAATATGCACTCAAAACCTGCACGATTCTTCTACTGCTCTTCGAACATTAGTGTTTCTAGCGGTTCAGGTGCGCTAGAGTTTTTTTTTTGATTTAGATTCGTTTTTTGATTCAAGATCAAATAAGCACAAAAACAAATCAATGAAACATCAAATTAACAATAAATTATCAAATATAATCAAACACCATGAAACATCGTGACTCGTTTTGAAATGTGTCTGAGAACACGAAATAGACCAATAAACCGTTAAATTTCGAGAGCAATGATATGTTTAGAAACACAAAATAGTGTATCAAGATAGATCATTACATCACATTTGCAACTTATCTGTACCTGTTTTACGGAGAACTAATTTCTAGGTCTGCTGAAATTGGACAGAACGTTCGAGGTGTTATAATAAAAACTAGTTTGGATTTTCATACAAAACCTTAAGTTTGTTCTTTGATTAAATCTATGTTATAACATCAATCTATAGTTGAAACTTCTGTCAACACTTGGCAGATTAATTATTATTCAAAGCTTGTATTAAAATTGTTCAGTGAAGCCAGAAAAATTCCACTAAACAAAAGTGATTTATCACGCTGGACCCACGAACTTTTAAACTCACATCATTAATTACTAACGCCACACAAGTTATGTTTGCGTCAGCACATCCACACATTAAACCCCACTAAAATGTCAAAACATGAATGACGCTAGCGACGCGGCGCGGCGAGTAGCGCAACTAATAACAGCTGTATAGCGACAATTAATGTAACCATTAAGAAACAGCATTAATGTAACCATTAAGTATTAAAAACACCCGATCCACATAGAATAAGTATAACTGTAAATATTTTAGCTATATAAGTAGGAGACGAGCGTGAATAAAGCAGTCTGATTACAGGAGCCATCTCAGTTAGGCACTACAGACCTCAGAAATTGAAGCCAAGTGTTTTATTTCTTTCCTTCATCGTAATACCAGGAATCTTTTGCAAAGCGGCGACTTGTTCGCCAAGCATTAGACGAAAGGTATACAACTCTGGATTCCTGTGCGGAACTATAAGTGAATCTCTTCTTTTTTTTTTATATTCACGCGGTCTCGTCCACGTAATTGGCGCAGTCGGCAAACGTTTAAGTAAAATAGCGAATTAGTGAAAACGAGCGGTTTTAACTGAAACAAAAACGCGAGTGTTGGCAAGAACAGCACAAGTAAGCTGTTTAAAATATCCGGTGAAATTTCCGAATCTCTTGCCTGATAACAACACTTAGTGAAATAATCGAGTGAGATTAAAAAGTGAATACAAGAACGAAGGGAGAAGCGATACGCTCTACATCAGAATTCGAGAAGTCCCGTAACAATGGAAGCCAGAATTAATGACTTGGAGGAAAAATTGTTGCAAAAGGAAGCGGAATACGCACAAATTGCAGCGGTAGTGCAAAAATTAATATCCAATCAAATTAAAGACGACCAAATCAACCACCTAACGGAAGCGATTAGCAGAATGTACAGCTCACAGAGTTACACGCCTGATCCATCGCACAAAATCCTTAAAGAAATACGACATATGAACATTTTTACTGGATCGGGAGACGTATCAATAAACTCTTTCATTAGCAGCACCGAGTTTTATTTGAGCACCATCGAGGATCCGGAACTAAAACGAATCGCAACCAGACACATTTTTTTCGAAAAAATCCAAGGAGCAGCGAAAGATGTAGTCATCAACATTAAAGAGCCAGAAAATTGGGAGGCGATCAAAAGAGCGTTACAACTAAGGTACAAGTCGGACACGGAGCCTTTCGAGATTTACCGGATGATAAGTGATCTAAGGATTAACACAGTAAGTGATTTGGCTTTTGAAATACAAAAAATTAAATGTAAGAAAGATGAATTGAGTATCTATTATCACAATTCCCTACACGTAGATCTAAGTAACGTGGATTCAATTTTAGTAAATACTGTTAAGGAAATAACGCAAGGAATACTCCTTGATAAAATCATAGAAATGCATGATATAAATGATATAATTCATCTCATAACAAGTAGACGTTTTGAGAATTCCTGTATTAGGTATGAGTACAGAAAAGTGAAAAGTTAAAAAGTAGCGAGAGTGTTCGGGAGTGACCGCCATAAAAATTTGAATAACGGTAACAATAATAAACGAAGTTTTAATAAGGACGATTCACAAAATAACGGTTCAGGACAGTTTAGACAAAAAACGTACGAAAACAGACAACAAAATCGTGACTACTACCAAACTAATAATCAATCTAATAACAATTCAGGTCAATTTCGACCTCAAAATAATCAAGAAAATAGTTTTGGTGGACAAAACCGTTTTAATGCTAATTCTGGACAATTACGCAACAATAATCGTTATTTCGACCCACAAAACCAAGCTTATAATAGAAATTCGAGTCAACGGCATCAATCTGGACAAAATAGATTCGAAAGAAATGAAAATTTCGGTTTTCATAGACAAGAGCCTATGGAAATCGAAAACGTTGAGAGAACCCACTCGAGAAATTTCTCTCGAAATACTTCTCAAGATTTTTCAAATTATAATCCGGTTTCTTCTGAAACAGAACAAAACCACCCGGAAGTAAATAATACTGACAAAGAGGCAATGTTTTTTCAAAATTAGCCTCGGATACATTACCCTTGATCGAAATCACAATCAACGAAACAAAATATGTTGCCCTT
Source organism: Nemotelus nigrinus (assembly GCA_947369275.1). NCBI lineage: Eukaryota > Metazoa > Arthropoda > Insecta > Diptera > Stratiomyidae > Nemotelus > Nemotelus nigrinus. The sequence goes on along the minus strand of OX376372.1, from coordinate 86,969,512 downwards.
ATCTGGATCATCATTTTCCATAATTGATGATTCAATAACTTGTTTTAGTAGAGTGCCAATACAGCCAATCTCATTCAGCACAATCACAAGTAGAGATGTGATAAAATTTGAAGTGCATACTCAAGCTCCAAAGGAATTAAAATTACCTTCGGCAGCAAGAATTAAGTGGAAAGTAAAATCCTTAAATAAAAGAAAATACCAATTTATTATCGGTATTGACCTGCTCAATACTCTTGATACTCTAATTGATGTCGAAGAAAAAACAATCTCTTTAAATGGGCAAATTATAAAATTCACAAACAACCCGTATACCTTCAAAGAAATCTGTTCGTTACAGAGTGTTGAAAATAACTTTATTCAACGACTTAAGTTGGATCACCTAAATGAGGAAGAATACTCAGAAATTTTAAAAGTGATCAAAAAGTTTGATACAATTTTTTATAAAGAAGGAGACCTATTAACCAGTACGCCTTCTATTGAGCACGAAATTAAAACAATTACAGATGCTCAAATAAATGCAAAACTATATAGGTACCCTCCAAAACATGAAGAGGAGGTCCGCCGTCAAATATCTGAAATGGAAACTCAGGGTATAATAAGAAAGAGTTGTTCTAAATATTCAAGTCCTTTAATCGTAATACCGAAAAAAAGTGATAATTCAGGGAATAAAAAGTTTCGATTAGTGATCGACTACCGTAAACTTAATGAAGTTACCGTAGACGATAAATATCCCCTACCAAATATTGACTCACTATTAGATAAACTTGGTAGAGCTCAATACTTTTCAACGATAGACCTCGCCAAAGGCTATCATCAAATCCTGGTAAAGGAGGATGACAGACATAAGACCTCTTTCGTGACACCCCACGGTCTCTATGAATTTGTGCGAATGCCGTTTGGTTTGAAAAACGCGCCAGCGACATTCCAGAGACTGATGAATGACGTTCTCAGAAAATTTATTAATAAAACTTGTGTCGTATATCTCGATGATGTACTAATATTCAGTACTTCATTACAAGAGCACATAAACGCAATTACCGAAGTATTCAAATTCTTACAGGACAATCAGTTAAAAGTACAAATTGATAAATGCAATTTTATGCAAAGGGAAACCAGTTTTTTAGGCCATATAATCACCAAAGAAGGACTAAAGCCCAACCCGGAAAAAATTAAAATTATTGAAGAATTAAAATTACCTCGAACAGAGAAACAAATTAAAAGTTTTTTAGGACTCACAAGGTATTATCGCAAGTTTATACTAGATTATGCCAAGGTGGCACAACCAATGACAAAATTCTTACGGAAAAATTGTAAAATTAATACTAAAGACCCGACTTATATCGAAGCCTTTGAAAAACTAAAAACTCTCATTAGTTCCCATCCCATTTTACGATTCCCAAATTTTAACAAACCGTTTCATCTCACCACAGATGCTTCAAATTACGCAATAGGCGCCGTTCTTTCGCAAGAAGGTCACCCTATTTACTTTGCATCTAGAACACTTAATTGTCACGAGCGCAACTATTCCGCCACGGACAAAGAATTTTCAGCCGTCATATGGTCTGTGGGATATTTCAGGCCATATTTGTATGGAAATAAGTTCAAAATTTTCACGGATCACCAACCGATTAAATATTTACAAGCCAAATATAGAGGAAAGGATCTGTCTCCAAGACACCAAAGGTGGTTGTTAAAACTAGGCGAGTACCAATTCGACATCGAGTACATCAAAGACAAAGAAAATCGAGTGGCAGACTTTTTGAGTAGACTCGAACCTAACGAAGAAATCAAATCCGAAACCCGAGGCTCAGATAAGACAAATACATTTTCAGACTTTGGAGTCCTTTTAAATTTTGAAAATGAGAATGATGATGCCACTATGGCAACCATATATTCCGCTGATGAAGAACTTCTTGATCACATCCCAATCAAGGAGGAAATTGTTAATAAGTACAATACTCAAATTATCCTCACAAATAACAAAATATGCGAAATAGATTTTGTACACAGAAAACGCGTTATTTATATAGCCGAATATGATTTCGAAAATCTCAGTAACATTCTTAGAAGATATATAAAAAAAGGTACTACCGGAATCTATTCAGAGTTGCCGGACCACAAGTATAATATTGTTCAGGAAAAACTCCGCGAATTATTCTCCAACGACAGACAAATTAAATTCATAAAGTGTTCTTTCAGGGCACAAGACGTCGAAACAGAAGTTGAAGCTGTTAGGCAAATTGCTCTTTACCATGTTCAAGAAAGTTTACATTCCGGGATACAAGAAACATTTAACAAAATCAAGTTTAAAATATATCATCCAAGACTATTCGAATTGATCCACGTCGTAATAAACCAATGCGATGTATGCAAAGCCGTAAAATGCGATCGCAAGCCCATTAAAACAAAATTTAACTTCTCAGAAACAGCAAATAATATAAACCAAGTTATTCAAATCGATATTTTTTCCATAATGAAACAATCTTTTCTCACGATCATCGACAAATTCTCAAAGTTTGGATCTGCATACTTTTTAACTGATAGAAACCATGTAATTTTAATTGAAATTCTTGAAGAACATTTTGCACGAGTAGGTAAACCACTAAAAATTGTTGCAGGAAATGAATTCAACGGTATTCTCATGAAAGAATTCTTAGACACAGAAAATGTAGAATTATATATATAATTTCATGGAACAATATTGGAAAAATTTAGGATTCTCACATATCAAAAACGAAAAATTTCAACTAGAAGGATGCTGCAACAAGCTGTGAGAAATTACAACGAGAGATACCATTCAACAATTAAGTGTACACCAAACGATGTACAATCACACAAAATAAATTTCAATAAAGTCAAACAAAATTTGAAAAAAGTAAAAGAAAAATGGATTGAAAAAGCGAACATGAAACGAGAAGACTACGACGAAAACAGAACGGAAGGTTTCATTAGAAATTACAAAGCGGCCAGGTTAAAACATCAACCAAGGTTTATTAAAAGTAAGCTTCAGAATATACACCCCAGCAACATCAAACGACCTCTTAAGCATGACTTGTTTTCGGACGATGAAGTATCAGTTGATAATGCAGCAGAATTTCCAGACTTCACAGGAGAACAACTCACAATTATTAATAATGCAACAAACATAGGTGCAGATGATGATATTTTAATATCCAAATTTCATATTGATATAACCAGACGCAACATTAACACATTATTAAATGATAAATGGTTAAACGATAAAATTATAGAGTTTTACTTAAAACTAATAGCAGACCGTAGCGAACAAGACATTTCTGAAAATTTACCAAAAACATACACAATGAACACATTTTTCGCTACACGCCTTCTAAAACGAGGTTATCAATCTATTAAAAGGTGGACCCGAAACACAAACATTTTCGACTTTGATATTTTGCTAATACCAATCCATTTAAATTTAAACCACTGGACGATCAGCGTTATCGATTTTCCACAGAAAACAGTTAAGTACTACGACTCATTAGGAGTACCCAACCCGCAAATTTTAGCAGTCTTAGAAAATTTTTTCAAGGAAGAGTCTATAGATAAGCGAGAAATATCAATTGATCTGTCAGGTTTTACTAAAATAGAATTAGAAAATACACCCCTACAGGAAAACGGGAATGATTGCGGTGTTTTTAGTTGCAGCATTGCAGAAAATATTTCCAGAATTCGCCAAATCGCATTTACACAGCAAAATATTCCATACATTCGGAAGAAAATGATGCTTGAAATAATTCAGGGAAAATTATTGCTCTAAATCTTTTTTACTATATACCTTTAAAATCAGTTCATTAATTTAAAATAAACCAACCTTTCTTCATTCATTCATTTTTACAGCCAGTTCTTACATTACTCTCAATAATATTGCTTGTACTGAATCCAATAAACGGACAACATAAAGAACTTGTAATAACAGAACTCGAACATTTAACTTACAAAGTCAGAACACTGACACCCTTTGACAAAAGACAGAAAAAACATAGACGAACATCTCAAGACAATCGATACCAATAACATAATATCATTGAATCTGTAAATCAACAAATAGTAATAAACAAAAACTTTAGTGAGACAATCAAAAGACTTGGAGACATAGCAACTAGAGACCGACATACAATAATGAACCAAGTAAACAGCATTTTAAACCACACTTTTGCAAATGACATATATTATGACCAGATATTTAAAATTCAAATCCTGAAAAGTCGAGTCGACCACATACAAGATAACATTGCATCCGCGAGATATGGCATGTTACACCCCAACATTCTCACTGACGAGGAAATTAAATCGTACAACATAGATATAAATAAATTACAATTTGTAAAAGTTGGATTTTGCAAATCACAAGAAAGTATTTTAATTTTAGCTTTAAAGATTCCTACGGAATTCGCAATTGTCCAACTTAAAATAATATTACCAGTTCCAAACGAAAAAAAGAAGGAAATCGATTATCAAAACGAAATAGTCTTTACAATTGGAAACCTAGTTTATACATACGAAAAGAATAAGTATTTTAACGAACTTAAAAGTACGAAACATTGTATATATAGCAATAGCTGCAAACTAATTAAGAACCCAAACACGGAAATATTGGAACTTGATAAAGAAACGATTATAATTAAAAAACGCAGAATTAAATATTAAACCAAACATGTGATACAAGATTTTTAACTATGAAAGGAAACCTTTTGATAAACTTCAATAATTGCACCATTTCAATTTTAAACTACTGTTTTTCAAATATTGAACATAAAAAGAACGAAAGATTTTACTATCCTAATCCAAATATTTCAAATTTCGCTGATAAATTGACTTTGGACGATATAATTATTCAAAACATACAAAATACACAGACAATCGAAGAACTTAAAGTCCATAAAAATACAAATATAAGCATAAATGTAATTTTAATTTTTGTATTAGTAATAGTTATTGTAACCAAAACAAGCTTAAGTCAAAATTGAAAATCGAATTCAGGAGAATTCAACGTCAAAAGGGGGAGAAGTTATGTATGCGTCAGCACATCCACACATTAAATCCCACTAAAATGTCAAAACATGAATGACGCTAGCGACGCGGTGCGGCGAGTAGCGCAACTAATAACAGCTGTATAGCGACAATTAATGTAACCATTAAGAAACAGCATTAATGTAACCATTAAGTATTAAAAACACCCGATCCACATAGAATAAGTATAACTGTAAATAATTTAGCTATATAAGTAGGAGACGAGCGTGAATAAAGCAGTCTGATTACAGGAGCCATCTCAGTTAGGCACTACAGACCTCAGAAATTGAAACCAAGTGTTTTATTTCTTTCCTTCATCGTAATACCAGGAATCTTTTGCAAAGCGGCGACTTGTTCGCCAAGCATTAGACGAAAGGTATACAACTCTGGATTCCTGTGCGGAACTATAAGTGAATCTCTTCTTTTTTATATTCACGCGGTCTCGTCCACGTAATTCACATCCTACGTAAATTGTTCAGGAAAGCTAGATAGATTCCACTTAATAAAAGTGTTTTATCAGGCTAGACCCACGAGCTTTGAAACTTATATCATTAATTACTAACGCCACACATCCTACGGAAATTGTTCAGGATAGCCAGATAAATTCCACTAAACAAAAGTGTTTTATCAGGCTAAACCCACGAACTTTTTAAAACTAATATTACTACTTACTACCGCCATAAACTGCCACACGATGTTACTTGTTTGACTTCACTTCCAGACTGAATTTTTCCAATCCGGTTGACTTCACAGAATACATTCCACAGCGCTCATGATTATGTTTTAATTCCATTTTGGCAGTGACTTGTGAGAGAAGGCACTTGATTTGAGATTCGAGCTGTTTACAAATTTTAGAATTTGGGCATGTTTTTAGGCATCGCCGAACATTTTCCTGCTCGTTGAACACTTATGTTCAACCTTATTTCTTCCTTTGGACCTGCGAAGTGAATTGTTATTTCCTTGTGTTGGATTTTTCCGCCTCTATGAAATCAAACACGTCTGTTCAATTCAGCACATTTTATTCAACAACCTTTTCTATCTCTGTCTTACATTTTGCTCACTTTATTTCAACAGACAGATGTTCGGAACACTCTTCAGCGCCATCTATCAGGAAAGATTGTTTTTACATTTGAAAATATTACAACATTCGGTTACGCTATATTCCATGACGCCCTCGGCTATGCGGCGTATGAGATTTCGCTCATTTGTCTGTTTAACAATACTTTACAAATGTATATGGTGTGGATACTACATTATTATAATACTAAATCAAATAAAAGCAAATTCAGCAATTCGATACACAATTAATACATCAATCTCATATAGTTGGAAGTTATTTGACTTTTATTGGAATGCTTTAGATTTTAGGTTGAAGTTGGATGCTTTTGATGCTATCAATCGGAAATACCCCCGTAAATTGTTTTCCGGGCTGCTTCTCGCCAGCAACACTCTGTACTTTATACCTTTCGCCTGGCAATACCTTTGTTATTGTGTAAAGACCTCGATATTTAGGACACAATTTACGACTTTCACCGATTGACCTGCAAGTTGCTTTAACCAGCACCAATTCCCCAACATGAAGAGAAGGAGCTGCTCGCCTCTTCGCATCAAATTGGTTCTTTTGACTTACTGCGTTTTTTTTGTAATAGCTCTTCAACGTTGTGATTGCTCTCGTGATTCATTTCCGCATTCAATTTAATAATTTCCAGTGTTAAAGGGTTATCTTGCAAAGATACGCTAAGAAATTGAAATACTAAATTTGAAGGTGTCTCCTTCGTCACTCGATGTATAGCATAGTTGATTGCCCATTGGACTTCACCCAGATGTTTATCTCAATCTGCACATTCAACTCCCTTAGATAAAGACGCTAGAGACGAGACAATTGATTTGTTAATCTTTCGGCTTGGCCATTTGCGCGCGGCGTTGCTGTTGCCACCTTAATATGGTCTATGCTGTTTGCCATACAAAAATCGCGAAAAGCGCCCGAAGTGAAGGCACTCCCTCGATCACTAATGATACGACGCACAGTGGTCTATTTCGCGAAAAAGGTGAACTTTATTCATGAGAACCACTAGATGTATGAAATTGAGTGTTTCTTGGGTTTTCAAACATGGGAAATCCATTTCTGGGGTTGTGTTGGCTCCAACTTTTAACAAAAAGTTTCCAAAAAGGGTCAAAATTTGGAAAATTTCACTTTTAAAAAAAAATGTTTCTTGTTAATAAACGAGTGTGACTTATCATTTCCATAGTATTTTTGCTGGCTGAACACGAAACCGCTGTCCAAATCCGCCTATCGTGCCTCAATGTTGAGGAAAATATCATTTTTAGAATGTTTTCCTGCTGACGCAATTTTTATCAATATTGTGACGTGATAGCCAAATTTTGGATCACATTCGTGACAGCAGGCAAAAATGCTGTGGAAATGATTATTCAAACTCGTTTGACACAAATGATGTCGGACAGTATTATTAATTTGATTTAAATCATGCAATATTCGCCACGTTACTTTATAATTGGCCATTTTTTGAGGCAGCAGAGCAAGCCGAAATGAACAAAACAAATCGAAAGGAAACTTAATTTTGCAATAGCCGTTTTTTATGCTTGTGCAAAATTACATGAGATACCAAACGAAAGAGCTGAATATAAGAATGGATGAAATACAACAGACAAGGCCGAATACCAAAACTATCGCAGGCAACTCCTCTTTATCTCCTTCTTTATATAATATTAGATCGCACGATTTTTCTATGTCATACAATTTTATGAGTTTTGTGTAGTCTTTAAGTCTTTTACACACGGACCTTTCTGTCTCAAATTGACCAAAAAGGTTTTAACAAAAACTCAGACTTTCTTCTAACTTTATTGTATTTCTTTTGTTTTCTAATGATATAAATCAAAAAATTGATCTGACAAATAAGTGAAAATAGACTTAAATACTATTTTTTGTAGATAAGTGTTGTCAACTTATGCCGAAATGACAGTCATAAAATAGTGACAGTGATCATAAAACACCCTATCCGACTTTTTTCATTTTTGAGTTAACACCGAATTCGAAAGCTGCATACTCGATTACAACATTCTACCAAATTTGAAAAACCTATTTTTTGTGGAAGTATCTTAAAAACAATAGTGAAAGTAGTGAAAAAGGCCTATCTACAGCATATAGCAAAACACATATTGAATTTACAAATATTATCATTCACCCATGCATGCATATTTACAATTTTACCAATTAATACCTGGCACGAAATTATTTTGAAGGGGTAAAAGTATATTTTCGGTAATGTTGCTTTGCATATAATTTCAATACTAAGCATATACATACCTGAATTACTCTATGATCATACATGAATTATCATATGAACATATTTAATGGAATTAAATTCAGAAGCAAGTTGGCAAATTTGATGATACTAAAGTACAGGTGAATGGGTAAATAAATGTATGAACAGCCAAATAAACATACATCACTTGAAACTTTGCCAATAATATAAGAAGTAAGTGTAGGGTTTAGAAACTATTGTTTTATTTATGAAACTCAACGTTGTGTTTATCTCAATCTCGCGAGCTTCAACCTAGTACAAATGCTTGCTATTGTGTGCTAGTGCAAATGATAAGAAAATATTGCAGAGCACGCGGACTGGCGCAATAAGCGCGCATAATGTTGCATTTTATGCAAGGTCGCTGAACTTTGAAAGGATCTTACGAGCGTAGCCGCAGCTAGCCGCAGCTAGCCGCAGGCAAATTAAGTTTTGATAGTTACTTTGGACTTCAATGAATACAACTAGACCTATTTCGTAACAACCTTTTGTGACCCTCTAAACTTAAAAGGGACTAGAAGTTTTAAACACCGAATTCCTATACTATCTGCAGTATGAACACGATGAAAGCGGGGAAGGCTAAATCATCAATGACTTTCATAGCTTAATAACGCTGTATTATTCAAAGGTATTTTGATCTTCATATTCTTAATTTAAAAAATAGGTTAAAAGACAGATGCAGTTTTTGGCTGTTTTCAGCACCTGTGCTCTTACCCTTAAACTTATGAAACCCAATTACCACCTCAAATGATGGAGGCCATATAGGACAATATTACCCCCAAGTTTCAACTTCATACTTAAAAGTCCATAATTTGAATAAAGTTCACCTTTTTCGCGAAATAGACCACTGTGCGACGGGGCCTTCCATAATGTGATGCAAACCTTCGAATTGCGGTGATTGTTTCAGCAACATCTACGGTAGCTACTAATTCAAGAAAGGAGTACTTTGAGAAATCGTCAACTAGTACGAAAACAAACTTTTTCCTCCACCGTGTCCTGACAAACGGGCCTAAATGGTCCACGTGCACTGTGTCGAAGGGAGCTGATCCCTTATCCAATGGATGAAAGAAGCCCGGTTGTCTTCCTGTTAGCGTTTTATAAAAGAGGCAGTTCAAGCATCTATTTATAGAACTGGTATCTGCATCTACCATGTTCGGGAAGTAATAAATTTCTTTGAGCTTTCCCAGTGTTTTGTCAATACCCAAATAAGCAAAAGATCGGTGAGCTTCTGCTATAAGCTCATTTCTTAATTCTTCAGGAACGTAAAGTCTCCATTTGCAATTTTCTGTCCGATAAACTCTACCGTTATGCAAAGTAAACTTTTCGCGAGTAGGACCATCGTCTAGCTCTAACATCTTGCGAATATCCGATATTTCCTTATCTCTCTCTTGCATAGCACATACCCAATCAGGAGAAATCTGAATCCCCAACATAGGTAGCCCTGCAATTTCTCCTTCCTCTGAATCATTAACAGGGTGTCGACTCAATGCATCGGCCACTACATTTGTTGAACCAGTATGATACTGTATGTCATAGGTGTATTCGGATAGTCTCATGAGCCACCTAGGGACTCGCGGGCTCATATCTTTCTTCGCTTTTAACAGTTTAAGACTGTTACAATTAGTTTTTATGGTGAAATGAATGCCTAGCAAATAAACCCTAAGCTTTTCAACTGAACACACGATGGCTAGCACCTCCAGTTCTAATGAAGTATATCTAGATTCTCCTGGAGTTGTTTTCCGACTATAATAGGTGATAGGATGCAGTTTTCCATCTGGTTGCTCTTGCAATAACGTTGATTCCAATCTAAGTGCACTGGCATGTAATTCCGTTCGAGCATGAGGATTATAAACACATAAAACGCGTGCATCAATCAGCGATTTTTTTATATTATTAAAGGCTGCTTCTTGACTCAACCCCCAAATAAATTCCTCATTTTTGCGCAATTAATCCGTGAGTGGTCTAGCTCGTGATGAAAAATTTAAAATGAAACGCCTAAAGAAGCTTGTTAAACCTATGAACCCTCTAACGTCACGAACGTTTCTCGGGATAGGAAAGTGTTGCAACGCTCGTATTTTGCCTTGACTTGGCGATATACCATCTTTTGAAATCTCAAAACCAAGATCCATTTTGCGGCTACTCCTTTCAGGTTTTTTAAAGCGTGGTGTATCAATGTGATATTATCAAACTCGTACATAATTCCATATTCTTCAATCTTTTCGATTCATGTCATGATATCATCTCCCCTGACCGGATCAAACGTAGGCAACAGCCCTTCAAAATCAAATCTCCGTGCATCCATTTTGCACAACCCAGCATCATTCACATTTTCCTGTGACATTTCGATCACTTCCACTGACAAAACCAAAAACTATGGAAAAGTACTGATTACACGGATCTTTCGCTGCACTACACGCTTATTGAAAAAACTTTTGGGTGAATCTCACTTCTGATTTTGTTGGATTTTTCCGCCTCTATGAAACCAAACACGTCTGTTCAATTCAGCACATTTTATTCAGCAACCTTTTCTATCTCTCTCTTACATTTCGTTCACTTTATTTTAACAGACAGATGTTCGGAACACTCTTCAGCGCCATCTATCAGGAAAGATTGTTTTTACATTTGAAAATATTACAACACTTGTGCCTCACAGTTAATTTCATTATGATAAAATTATAATTATAACACAGTTCAGTTATAAATGTTTTATTTAGTACATAAGATAAAGAATAATGTGTATGAGAGAGACCATAAAGTGCTCGCTTCAATGTCAGCTCTGAATCTTATTTGCTTATGATTGCGTTATCCCTTTTATACCGTCTATCGCATCCAGTGTGGTGAAGATGGGTGTTTGGTGAGCTCGTGGTGGCGAGTTTGCGGTTTGAATCTACGGTGTTGATCATGGGGGTTCGAGTATGCGGTGGTAGAGAGTCGCCGTGCTATAGTCTCCCCTTCTGGCTCTGTAAGGCGTCTCGGCAAAGAGCCAGTTCACGTAAATCAAGATGATTCTGTCTGGGAGGCTTGTTTCCGGGGACGACCACGTCTACGTAGAGGAAATATCAGCTGGCTTTCAACCGCAAGCTGCTTACTGTTAGAGATGTGGTGTGAGTAATCGACTTGCATATTCGATTGATCTCTCGTCTGCTCCCTCCCCTTGTAGTTAAGCTGCTCCCGACGCAAAACTGCTGGCATCCGTTCGCAGGATATATGGCAATGTACCATCTGCTTGACGTAAGATAGGCGCGGATGTGAGAAGCTGTTTCAATTCTTTGAAGCTAGATTTCTGTTCGTGAGTTCATTTCCAGTTGGCAGTTTTCTTCATGAGCTGTGAAATTGATCGTGCTACTGTGGCAAAATTTGCTACAAATCACCGATACCACGAATAAGTCTGCAAGAAAGTGATTAATTCCTTAAGATTTTGTGGGGCTGGCCGGCCACTGATTGCGGTTCCCTTTGCTGGGTCGGAACTGATGCTATCCGTCGTCAAAAGATGACCTAGAAAACGTACAGCACTGCAAAAAAATTGGCATTTCTTCTGATTTGCTCTTATTTGATAGCCACGCAAGGTGTGGAACACTGTCTGCAAATCGACCAAATGTTCCTCGAAGCTTGAAAAGAGTATCAAAAGGTTGTCTAGGTAGGCAAACGTCTTAACACTACTCCACTTTGTTTGGACTGCTACACTTTGTTTGCGTTGAAAGGTGGCCGCTGCATTTCGAAGTCCAAATGGCATCCTATTGAATAGATATATTCCAAAACGCGTGATGAATGGTGTTTTGTCCTTATCTTCTTCGCGTACTTGTATTTGCCAGTATCCAGCGTGAAAGTCGATGGTCGCCATACACTTTGTACTTCGTGCTGCATGGAGTAGATCATCGATCCTAGGCATAGGGTAGCTGTCGATTTCAACCTGGAGACGGTTTCGCTTTTGCTGAGAGAGCCTGTATGGTGTTGAATCGATGGGTGTAGCGTCTTTTGCATTAATGCGATGCTCCTCAAATTTTTCTGGGGAAGCATTTGGTTCGAATACATTTCGGTTAGCGAATAAAAGTTCAGTTAGCTGTTCATGCTGGTGTTTACTAAGCTGCGTTGATTCTGTTGAGGTGAGGGTGAGTTCTGTGATTTCAACATTCTCAAAAACTCGGGCCGTCGCAATGAATTCGGGTGGTCAATTTGGTGTATCTGGAGGTGGAATGATAGCGCGTGGCATGGTGCGCTCCGGGGAGTTCAATAGTTGCAGACAGTCTGGTATTGAACTTTCTTGTTTCTTTGCTCGCTTGGGGATGTTTAGTTGTGGGCTGCTAGTCGATGCGACTGCTGGTTCCACGATGCTCGCTTCCGGGTCTTCTTTCTGCAGTATATCGAGTTTTACTTTTGGGATATCCCCGAAATATCATATTCGCTGTGGAATGTTGAGGACCATCTTTGCAGTTTCGATGAAGTCCACTCCCAATAACGTTCTGTTGTCTCGAGAGTCTGGCATTATTCAGAAAGTGATAGGAAATGAGCGCATTTACAGATTGACAGTTACTTCCGGCAATATTACATCGGCTGGTCGTCTAATACCATCTGCTAGGATGATGTTTGTGGATTGTTTGTAGAACTCGCACTCTTTGTTGCTTAGTTGCTGATACAACTGGTAGCTAGCTACGCTAACCTTAGCAGCTGTATCGATGAATCCATATCCGCAGATACCGTTGACGGAAATTTGGATCACTGGGTGATCACGCAGCAACAAACTCTTACTCAGTCCTATGGAGCAAAAGTTCACTGCTGGGAGTCCCTTAGGTTCGCTAGGTTTTTGGGATAAAAAAATAAAAAAAATTGGATAATGGCTGCGCACAGTTCCCGGCCTTCCACAGCCGTAGCAGGATACTTGTGTTGCAGTTGCGGCACCGTTTGCCGCTCCTCTGGATATATCATACTTCTGTGAGCTTCCTCATTAGCTTGTTGTGACAGTTGACACTTACAACAAACGTCTGCTGTGTGACCAAAGCTGTGGCAAAGGCCACATTTTGTTTGCTTCTTCAAGACATCTCATGTTCGATGTTCCTGGTGAGGATCCGGTTGACATAACTTCTCTCGGCTGTTTTCTTCTATGACCCTGGCCTCCCATAGAAGCTGAGCAAAAGATTCTACTCTAGTTCTTTGGAGTTAGGTTCGAATCCTGAAGTTGAGCAGACCAAAGATAAGGACAAGCTGCAGTTCCTCGGATTTTGAATTCTGCGGGAGTTGGGCCAGTAATGAGCGCTTCTGGCATATGTTGGAGTGTTACCATCCTGTTGGCTGCTGAAGATCTCCATAAAGTCCTTATACGCATGCCTAGCAGGTGCAAAGGCCCTGCGCAACAAGTTTATTGTATCGCTCCATGTGTGGACTTGGTCACTTACACCTCTCCAACACGTTAAAGCGATGCATGTGAGTAGCATCGGGAGTCCTCTAACGGCTGTTTCATCGCTTATGTGTTCAGCCTCATTGTAGATAGATGCCGCTGCGATGAATTCTTCGACCTTTGCTGGATCGCACTCCCCGTTGAAATGTGCTGGGCAGCTCCTAAAATTGCAAAGGGTGTTGGTTGCGTGTGACTGGTCGTCAGTGCTGCTATCAGCTGCTGAAGCTGCCCATCCGTCATCTGCAAAATCATGTTTGACTTAGCTTGGCTTCTAGTGACAGGCGGTATAGTGGTGGTAGTAATGGCCTCTAGTTAGGTGCCAATTTACAACACAGTTCAGTTATAAAGGTTTTATTTAGTTCATAAGATAAAGAACAATGTATATGGGGGAAACCCTAAAGTGCTCGCCTCTGTATAACCCATTTCAGTCATAAATGTTTTATATAATATATAAGATAAAGAACAATGTTTATGAGGGCGACCCTAAAGTGATCGCCGCAATGTCAGCTCTGAATCTCATCTGCTAATGATCGCGTTATCCCTTTTATACCGTCTGCCGCATGCAGTGTGGTGAAGATGGGTGTTTGGTGAGTTCGTGGTGGTCAGTATGCGGTTTGAATCTACGGTGTTGATCATAGGGGTTCGAATATGCGGTGGTAGAAAGTCGTCGTGCTATATAATTCATTTTAATTCTGTATTCATTATTTGTATTTCATGGTACGAATACTTTCATTTATACCTTGTTGTCCTTCAAGAATTTGTTTTTGTTTATGTTTTGGTCGTTTTTTTTTTGCGTAGTGCTGAAAACTCACCTTGTTGTCCTTGTAAACTTGAAGTTTAATTTCATATCTATCAGGCTAATTCACCTTAATTTGTTGGCTTTTAGAGTCCCTAATTTTGTCAAAGTGAATTCATTTTAAGATTTCCTTCGGGATATAAACATCAACACCTTCTTTAGTTACGAATTTTTGGATGTCCTTCTCGATTCTCATGTGAACTTCTTGAATTGTTTCTGAAGGACGTTGCATGTTCCATTTTGGCACATAGGACCCATTAATTTTCGCTGGTGAAAGTTCGTCCTTATCCTCAGGACTGCTGCGAGCTGGATTTATTTTCTTTGTTTTTTCGTGAGCCGTGCTGAAACTGGCTCGCTGGTTTAATTTATTGAGGCTGGCTGGATTCCATGTTGGACTGCTGGACCCGGTGTACCAATCTTCACCTTCGAATTCGTCTATCTGCCAAGTTAGGCTACTTGAACCGGTATAACGTTCTTCTTCCACGGCTATCGGGCTCCAGATCGAACTATTTGATGACCATCTACTGTCTTCAGTCAACAGTAACACATCGTTTTGATCACTTACCATTTTTCTGTAATTTGAATTCCTAATTATTGCTCTCAATACCTTCAATTCTCGACACTTAGAGTTGTACATCAACAATACATATACGACCTGACTTGAACATGGTTTTGTGTTAGCGTGTATGTGTTTGTATAGGGAGTGAGTTATTGGTAGGTAGTCGACACAATTTTCCCATGGGTCTTTTGACTACAGAGGTACTTGTTTTGATCTGTGCCACGCTCACTAATTCGTCCTGCCCAGGAAATGTTCGTTTTACTCGTCCTATTGGCTAGTATGTAGGTGGGGGTGTATTTTCCAGTTTAAGAAGAACTATGTCTTCTACTTCTAAATTTGGTTGCACTCCCGCCCATTTGAGTCTTTGTTGTAATTGACTCAAGTACACTGTTGACCTTTTATTTCAGAACTGTTGCATTGTATATTGGACGTGTTTCCATCTTCGATCTAGATTGATCGTTCGGTTTAGTAACATTTGCTCAGGAGCTGCATTTAATGTTTGTCCAACTAAGAAGTGCGCAGGCGTTAGAGCTTTAAGATTTTGTATTGAATTTTCAATGTGACATATGGTGGGGAGTTTATACAACTTTCGATTTGTACTAATACAGTTGCATATTCTTCGTATAAATAGATCAATTTACCAATCACCCGCTGTAAATGGTGCTTTACGGATTTGACCCCTGCCTCTCACAGCCCTCCAAAGTGTGGTGCAGCAGGGGGGTTAAAGTGCCGGGTAATGCCTTTGCATTGCAAGTGTTCTGTAATGTCTTTGGATGCCGACTCTATGGCTTTGTATAACTCGTTCTTCAGTATCTTCTGTGCATCCTTAAAGCATGTGCCAGGGTCCCACTATATGTTTGTACATAGGCTAAGTCTTGCGACGAGTCTTTTAAACCCAGCAATAAATGCTTCCGCAGTCATATCTGACATCAATTCTAAGTGAATGGCCTTGGTGGACATACAAACATATATACAGATGTATCCCTTGTATGATCGTGGTGTTTTTTGTGGAGACATCTTAAGAAAAATAACTTGCTCCCCTTGAGCAGTGGTTTATTGCTCTTCATCGCCTTGGTTCCGCTTAAAAAATGTCCCGGCTTGAACTGCCCTGCAAATTGTTATTTCGGCCTCAGTAAGTTGTTCAGTCGTTAGAAGCCCAAATTGTTTCTTCCTTTGGCGTACAGTTTTCTTCTTCCTGGCTCGTGCATTCTCGCAAAAATGCTTCATGTGCGCAATTATGCGTTTTAATTTGTTGAATGAATAGTATCGCTCTAATATATCGCATGTTATTTTCATGTGCAGTGCTACTTGGGTCTTTTTACTAATTTTCGAAGAAAATTAGAATTAAACTCGCTTCGCCGAAAATTCGTGATATATATATATATATATATATATATATATATATATATATATATATATATATATATATATATATATATATACATATATATATATATATATATATATATATATATATATATATATATATATATATATATACATATACATTTATATACATATATATATATATATATATATATATATATATATATATATATATATATATATATATATACAGTTCGAAAGTTCGAAATTTGGTTGACTCCGAAACCAAACACCCGAGTAGAAATGTAAAACAAGTGTTTACGTTATTGTACCATACTAAATTAATTATGTAGTCATTGTATTGATATTGAACGCCATCTCTTTTCCCCTGGTGGATGAATAGTTCCAGATAAATAAAAATTTATCAATATTTTTTGTAAAATACCAGTGTCCACCTATGACTGCCAAAATATTTCGTTTGCAGTAGATAAAAAATGTCTGAATATGCAATACATACTGTGCAATTAAGATGAAACATTGCTTCTTTCATACGTTTAGCTACTAACCAACAAATCAAAAAACAGCTCAAACTACTCCCGCGTTCGAATATGAATTTTACACCACGAAAATAACGTAACTGACCACCATTGCCTTTTCCTCTTCATTGCCTGCCTCTTCACTGTGGGCCATCATGTGGCCCATTGTGTAGACGGGCGACGGCTTGCAGTGGCCGACAGTGGTGAAGGATGGAAATGGCGATGGCCGAGGATGGCTTTCGGAACGGTTTTTCAACACACATCAAAGCGAAATGTCGTGTCGTGTCCACATACTGGGCCATCATAAGCCGGCCATTCAGTTAATGCTCGTTATTAGTTAAGCTATTGGTGTCGTGCATCTCGATTTGTAGTTTGTAGTGTTTGATTTCTTTGTCGTTTGGTATTTGATTGTTTTGTTCGGATACGATTATTGTTATACGTCTTCTATTGCTGTCGTGCATCTCGATTTCTAGTTTGTAGTGTTTGATTTCTTTGTTGTTTGGTATTTGTTTGGTATAACGGCTGTGTGGAGTACAGACGAAACATTAAAATTAATTGAATTTTATCGCAATGAGTGTTGCATTTGGAGTCCAAGAGACAGCCAACATAAGGACAAAAATAAAGTAAGTAGTCAAATTAGTTCTTTTTGCATATTTTAGGTGAACTTTGTATTTTGTAGGTGAACGATAGCTGGAAACGGATTGCTTACCTCATGAGGATTCCTGTACCAGAATCAAAAAAGAAAAAAGAAACCTTAATGAGTGCTTTTCGCACTCATTAAAAAAAACTATTAGAAGTGGAGCTGGAGAAGATGAAATCTACCACCCAATCTGGATATTTTACGATCCGATGGAAGCTTTTTTGAAGGAGATATATGAATGTCAAAGCATTCTGAATACAGAAGAGGAAGTAAGTAAACCGAAACTCAAACGAAAGTCAAAACTTTATTCAGCCATAGCTGCTAGCTCACTGTATGTGCAAATTAAGTAGGTTAATGTAACACTTCATTTATCAAGCCAAATGAAGGAGTATTATTTTCAGAAGATACGTTAACATGCACATTTTGCAAAAGAAAACAAATCCTGTAAATTACTACCCAAGGCTGAATAGACTTTTAAGATATTTTGCTAAACACCTATTTTGTTAAATAAGCCAATTTAAAAAATGTTTTTTTTTGCTATAATTCTTTATTGAAGTAAGTTTTAAACAGTGCTCATATAATTTAATAAATTTTTCTTATTGGTATTCGATGCATTTTCAAGAACAATAAATAATAAATAAATAAATAATAAATCAAGAACATTAATTGTATTATTTAGTTTCTTGT
This sequence comes from Nemotelus nigrinus, assembly GCA_947369275.1. Classification (NCBI taxonomy): domain Eukaryota; kingdom Metazoa; phylum Arthropoda; class Insecta; order Diptera; family Stratiomyidae; genus Nemotelus; species Nemotelus nigrinus. Next base: position 86,951,222 of record OX376372.1, on the reverse strand, counting down.
ATTGTGAAAGAACTTCATAAAATCCTCCCTAGTTTTAGAAGCACTTTCACCACACCTACGGCCCAAACGCTGTATTTCCAGAAGGTTTGAATTACCGTTGGTATTTCTCCATGTACCTGCACGAACTAGTTCTCCATTGGCATAGATGTCACATGAGCCAATCGGAGTGTAAATACGACGGGATGTTTTACTTTTTCTCAGAAAATTGTGCAACCAAACACGTGTTTTAGTTATAATAGAAGCTTTAATAACATTTAAAGGTATTGCTCTTTGAAAAACTCTAAAAACGCTCGTCAAAATTCCAAAACTATTTTCCACTACTACTCGGGATCTAGAAAGTTCTTGGTTAAATGTTCTGTCACAAGAGCCCAATGCATGGTGTCCAGGAAAAGGCTTCATAATGTGTTTGCTTAGTGCAAATCCCCCGTTACTCAAAATTACATAAGGCAGAGCGATATTGCTATCTAGGAGCAAGCTGGGAGCAGGCAGATTATTATTGTTTATTGATATTTTTTCCATAAAACGCTTTGGTTTAAAACACCGCCATCACTAATTCGTCCTGGAGAACCAATTTCAGCATACATGAAGCAATAATCACTATCCACTAGACCTAGAAGTACAATGCTGAGACCTTCTTTGTAGTTGTAATACTCAGATGCAATGTGTGCTCGTTGACGAATCAATATATGCTTCCCGTCTATAGCCCTAAGACAATGGGGAAACTGAAATCCATTTGCTTTCAAGAGCCATTCCTCCGTAGTATTAGGGATCTGAAAAACAAATTAATTTATTTGGTTTAGGGTAATTATTTAACAATTTTTGTTATTGTTGTAGGTAACAAAAGTAGTAAGGATCGGACTTTCCTATAGTTTTAGCATTACGCGAGTAAGGGACAGGGGATCAAAAGTCCATGGTTTTGTTGCCGCGCACCCGCGTGTTTTAGGTATGCAAAGTCCCTTAAGCTCGAGTTAAGTTTGTTTTTCGTTTTTGGTCGTTGTGTATGAGTGAAGGGAATATGTAGATTGCTTTCTGGGAGGTGCGAATCAGCTGCACCATCCCTGTTTGCAGGTGCGAGGGAGCGAAACATGCAGCAGAGTCAAGAAGCAATATGCAGAACGAGGCTTAGCAAGTATTCAGTTAGCATGGATGCCGGTTTCTCGATGACGTCTTTTTTGCATCTGGGATGTAGGACTGAGCAAGCAGTTCCCAGAGCTTGTTTGTTTGGGTGTGTTTTTGTTTTTGGTTTTTTTTTTGCCGGCTGGTGGAACAAGTGTGTCTGTCTTGTTTTATCTTTCCTCGTTCGCAATGTGCAATTCTGGTCTCAACCCCATCTTGAACTTGATTATACTTGAACTTGATTATACTTGAACTTGATTATACCTGTATTGCAAGCATATGCAGATACAATGTCATGTTTTTTTTTGCTTATCTGTCCTCATTCGCCATGTGCATTTCCAACCTGGTGCGGCATAACTGACCTATGTCGGCTTTGCATGAATGGGTCGAGGGATTTTACTTATGTTATTCTTGATTATCTTTCCTCATTCGCCATGTGCGTTTCAGGTTTCAAACTCAATCATTGCATTTAGCTGATACGGTCTTGAAATTGGTTATACTTGCATCGTATGTATATCCATGTACAACGTCTTGTTAATGGATGGATCTGAGTAATTAAAAATAAAAAAAAGGATGTATATCGTTTGTACAAAACCTGGTGTGTCATAACTGACTTATGTCTCTATGCATGAATGGGTTTACGAGGGTTTTTACTTTTGTTATTTTTGTTTATCTTTCCTCATTCGCCATGTGCGTTTCTGGGCTCAAACTTGATATGACCTATGTTGTGTGGATGAATGGTGATTTTACGCGCTGCAGAGATTATGTCATAACTGGATGAATGATTTTATTATGTTTCCGAGTGGCTATATTTAGATGAAAACAGAGACGTTATTCGCTGGTTGCAGAGGAGTAGGTCAATGTTCAGGTGTTGTATTTTCTTTGTGGCATTTAGGTGGGACGTGGGGGTGGGAATTTTAGGTAAATAAAAACATTTATTTGTATAAGTGGCAAGAAACTTTATTGGATTTGTATTTTTACAAATTTATATTGAAATAAAATTTACAAAGTTTTTATTTTTTATGGAATCTTATTTTGAGAGATCCACCCCGTGAGTCATCCACGCCATCAAATTTTAAGAATTGATCTGTCGCCTGGTTCAGCTCGTCCACTTGACGCTGAGTTTTTATCTTGTCCGAAAATCGAGGGGGCAGGAAGCAAAAAATCCCTTCATCTAGATGTACTGCCAGTCGAAGACCATTTTTTGTCTTCAGCATGCGGAAGAATTTTACATGGTGCTCCTTCCTGATCTCTAAAGAGCTAACAGGAGTCATTTTATCTCCATCTCCACCAACTGCTGAAGTTAGAAAATCAAACGCGCTCTAGAAAAATAGAGAGAATGTAAATTATTCATGTATATTTTAGAAATGCAGTAAGTTACAGTACTGAGATACTTACCAGATTGTCTTGATAGACTCTCGAAGAAGACTCTGATGTTCATACGGAGGACTGCAGCCTTATATACTAGATGATTGTGAAATACCAGAAAGCTCAAAAATACAAAGTTGTTAAAAGTATAGAGCTGTATACATATTTCATACAGTATACATACCAACTATCAGTATTCAAATTCAAGCCTATTTATCAATTAATACAAAGTTGCGAAAATGTAGGGGTTAGTATACATACATGTTTTGTGATAAGTCAAATCCTGTTTACAAAAATCAGATGATATGTTGAATTACTTCTTGTTGAGATCGACAATCTTCACTTAAAATCGGTAAAATACGACAAAGATGTTAAATCTAGAATCTGTATACATATTTCATGTCAAGTCAAATCCATTTCATACAAAAATCAGATGGCATGTTGTTGTAGAGATCGCTCATCTTCACTTAAAAATAGGAATATGCAGTTTCATACATTATACATATCAACCATCAGAGCTCGGATTCAAGTCTATTTTTCAATTAATACAAAATTGCAGTATACCTATTTTATCACAAATCAGTTCCAACTCATAAAAAGTAATATGATATGTTGAAATACTTCTTGTCAAGATTGTCAATCTTCATTTAATTCTAGAATCTGTATACATATTTCAAGACAAATCAGTTCTATCTCATACAAAAATCAGATTTTATGTTGTTGTAGAGACTGATAATCTGTTCTTGAAACACGAATATGCAACTATGTAGGTATGTAATTTGCATAATATGATGCCAATACCATTTTGATGATTTTTTTTTTTGTAGTTGATGCGTAAGAAGCATAGAAGTGAAAGGTGGAACGGTCAGAAGAATAGCTGTAATGACTTTGCGAATGGGTATAAAAGACCTGGTTGAGAATGGTAGAACCATCAGAACTTTGAAATCGAAGACTAGAATAGAGGAACGTCTTCTACATCAGGAAAAATCGACTGGTGAGTAAGGTCGGACGAAGAATACAAGGATAAATTTTTTAAAAAATATTTTTCGGATCTTTCAGATAAGCGTGAAGGAAATCCTGCTACAGCGTTCGTTTGGCAGATATTTTTGCCCGAAGGAGAATTTAGAGAAGTCTGAGAAGAAGACGACATGGTTGCCAAATCTGAGGTTTCAGCTGTGCTATTCACATTGATAACACAGTCTTTTGCAAAATAAAAGGTCGGGTGAAATAAAAGACGCCAGAGAGCAAGGCCCGTTGCAATAATTCCGTGGCAGAGAAAAATATCTGTTGAGGAAACAGGTACCAAGAGCTGCAGAAAAGCGAAAGAGAGCTCTTCCAGACATTGCGTGGCAGACAAATATAGATTTATACATAAAAAAAATCAGGTGTTGGAAGCTATAGAAACTCGAGAGTAAACTATCTTGGTATATATATATATATATATATATATATATATATATATATAAATATATTTTAGTATCTTAGTGTAGATAATTTTAGTAAGTATTATATAGAATATTTTTAGTAGGTAAAGAAATGGATGTAAAACAAATCGTCTGCACTTTAGATAGTGCTTTAAGTTTAGATTTTATGTTATTTCGTACTAACCTTAAGAGCTTGTTAAATATTATAAGAGAGAGAAAGGTTGTGTTCTCCCGAGAGGAGAAAAATTTTCTTTTAGAGAATTTTTTTAACCCTAGAATGGTACGGTAAATTTTTGGATGATTTTAGGTACATGTTTTAACTAACAAGAAGGCAACAATAGTATTATGTACATTTTTTATTTGATCATTAAACATAAAAAGACTATATAGCTTCTAGCCTCATGGCAGTCAGAGTGGCCAACTGGCTGATGCGCGACGAAATATATACCGCATGTGAGTAAAAATTACTCATCGGTACCATTCCAGGGTTAAATATTACAGTCAGTGTGATTCGTTTGAGGTATTGAAGGAATGTATTGATTTCTTCAATATTGAGAATACTGGTAGTATCCAATCTCGTGCAGTATCGTTAACTGACAAAGAAGTTCGGAACGCTAACATTGCAAGCACAAGTGTGAATCAAGCTCGTTCAACACACAAAGTGGTTCAGTGTGGTGCTGGAGTGGAAAGTGGGTATGAAGTGTTGGCTAGGGATAGAAAATTCTTTAAGAAATTTAATGTTGAGGGGAACAAAATTGTATTCCGAATCAAAGGTCTCGGTGCTGAAAATGAAAATCCTCTCCTGGGAATAGAGAAAATTTTTGATGAAATTATTAAAGATATAGGGTCGAAATCTGGAAGGGGAGCTAAAATCAGCTTCACCATTTCACTTCCAAACTCGCCTGACATAAAACATATCTGGTCTAGCTTGAGATCGATTGAAGAGGTGAATGGAAGGTATATACTTGATTTGATTTCAAACGTAAATCAATCCAATACTGCGTTTCTTTCGGATGAAATAATGCAGCTGAATACCGAAGTCGTTAATATTCTTTCTGGGGGTGGAAGAGTTAATAATATAACTACAGACGAATGCGAGATTCTAAAAAGGCGAACATGTGTTGTAGATGTAGGGTTGAAGGATGATGTGAAATGTCTTCCTCGCTCTATTAGCTATGCAGTTGAGATGCATTTACCATGCTTCAGTCTTGAAAAACTTAGAATGCAGTACTAAGCGGTTATGCAAAAATGCCGGAGTTATCGTTAAAGAAGATGGCTGTAATATGGCAGATCTTTATAAATTTCAACAACTTTTAAGCGATTTCCAGATAGTTGTGTTTAATGATTTGAAAAATTCAGATTCGATCATTTTTAAGGTTTCTGTAAGAAACGATCTCCCGAAGAAAATATACTTGTACTACTCCGAGAGCTTTAAGCATTTCTATGTGATTAAATCGTTGAAAACCTTTTTCAATAAAAACTATAACTGTGTTCATTGCGATAAGGTGTACAACAATAATTCCCATAAATGTGCACTAAAATGTGCTTATTGTAGCTCTTATCCACCCTATAAATTTGTTGACGAGATGGTTTACTGTGAACGCTGCAATCGGTCTTTTAGAGGTGAAGATTGTCGTACTAGGCACCTTGTGAACAAAATTGGGGACAAATGTATATGCGAAGCATTGAAAGTATGTACGTTATGCAGTAAATTTCTGAACTTTGTGAGAAGGGATAAAAGTACACATGAATGTGATGAATACCAGCGCCAGATTTGTTCAAAAGTTGTTCCTGCAGATCACTGTTGTTACATTAAACCATACAGGGGTAGGAAGAAGGATAATTTCTTACTGATCTTCTTTGATTCCGAAAGCACTCAAAATACAACCTTCGACAATGGTGAAACTTACAGACACGTTGTGAATTTAATTGTCGCCCAACAAGTTTGTGTAAATTGCTATACTGATCCTGATATGAAACGAGATTGCATTGTTTGTGGAAAAAGAGAGCATGTTTTCGAGTATAATACCGAGAGTGATGTTGTAAAAACCTTTGTGGATTATTGTCTAGTGCAAAGATCTTTTCCTGCAAATGTGTACTGTGTAGCGCATAATTTTCAAGGTTATGATGGTCACTTTATCATCTCCGAGCTTTTTACGAGAAAGCTAAATGTAGAGCCTATTATGAACGGCTCAAAGATAATGAAGTTAAAATGTGGACAAGAGACGTTCATAGATTCTTTAAATTTCCTGGCATTCCCACTCTCGAAGTTTCCTTCCGTATTTGGGTTGAAGGAGTATGCAAAGGGATATTACCCATACCTCTTCAATACGATGGAGAATATCGATTTTGTTGGAAAATATACACCACCAGAAATGTACGGACATACTGCAATGAAGATTAAAGAGAGGGAAGAATTTTTAAAATGGTATGAAACTGTATCAGAGGGTGTGTTCAATAACAGAGAAGCAATGTTAACGTATTTCAGAAATGATGTGGACATATTACGCTTGGGTTGTACCCAATTCATGCGTGAATTTTTAAGTATTACTCAGGTTAACCCTTTTACAGAGTCTATAACCATAGCGTCCGCCTGCATGCTCACCTTTAAGAAAAATTTCTTACAAGAAAACACTTTGGGCGTATTGCCTCCTAACGGCTACTACAAAGGTAAAAATCAACCACTTATTGGAGCAAAGTGGATTGCCTGGCAGGGATCTCAAGTGACTGGTCGAATTGCATCTGCTAACAACGGTGGTGAGGTGAGGCTAAGAAGAAGCGGCTTGTTAGTTGACGGGTTTGAATTGGAAACAGATACGGTCTATGAATTTTACGGGTGTTTCCATCATGGATGTCCAGATTGTTTCAAAATAAAAGAGACGTCAAGTAATAACTTAGTTCAGATGTCATCTCGAAAATATGAGAGTACTCTAAGAAGAATTGAAATGATCAAGCAAAGTGGATACAACTTAAAATACACTTGGGAATGCAAGTTCCGTAAGTTCCTGAAGGAAAACCCTGTAGTAGATCAAGAGTTAATTGAGGCTGTATCGAATATTATACTGCCGCTTAATCCTCGAGATGCGGTTTTCGAAGGGCGTACCGAAGTTTTCAAACTGTATCATGAAGTGGAACAGAACCAAGTCATACGATATCTTGATTTTACTAGTTTGTACCCATACATTAACAAGTACTCTCCGTATCCTATAGGACATCCAAAAGTCTACCGTGGAAACGATGTTCCCCAATCTTCAGAAATACTCTTGATGCACGGATTCATCACTTGTTCTATCATTCCACCAACTAGTTTATACCTACCTGTACTACCATTCAGAACTAATTCAAAACTGTATTTTACACTCTGTCGAAAATGTGCCGAGTTAAATCGAATATCTGACTGTATTCATACAGATTAGGAGCGTCAGATCACCGGTACATGGATAATACCCAAAGTGTATTTAGCTGTTGAAAAAGGGTATAAAATTAGACACATTTATGAAGTTTGGGAATACAACCATACTCAGTATGATCCTGCAACCAAGAGTGGTGGATTGTTTTCTGAACATGTAAATACATTCTTAAAAATAAAGTAAGAGTCTAGTGGTTTGAGTGCTAATTGTACAGGTGAGAAAGAGAAAGATGCCTTTATAAAATCTTACAAAGAAAGAGCAGACATCTGTTTAGAGAAAGAATTGATTGAGAAAAATCCTGGCAGGCGAAATACCGCGAAAATTTGTTTAAACTCGTTTTGGGGCAAGTTCGCGCAAAGAGAAGACAAAACGCGCACCAAAGTTCCTACTAGTTATAAAGAATTTTCTGATTTTATTCATTCCCCTGGTATAGAGATCTGCTCGCTTTACACTATCAATGAAGAAACAATGTGGGTGACATGGAAATATCTTGAAAAAGAATTGAATACACTTCCCCATGTAAATATACCCATTGCTGCATATACAACAGCATTTGCCAGACTTAAACTTTACGCAGCTTTGGAGAATGTAGGAGAGAGAATTCTTTATTGTGATACGGATAGTTTAACCTTTGTTGATGATAAATTCAGACCAATACCCTTCGAGATTTCTGACTTTTTGGGTGACTTAACAAACGAAATTGAAAGTTTCGGCCCTGAGGCATATATTTCGGAATATGTTAGTACGGGACCAAAAACTTACGGTCTCAAATTAGGAGCTGAACGCATTATCGACCATATAATTAAATGTAAAGGAATAACATTAAACTTTGAAAATTCTAAAATTGTTAATTTCGAAAGACTTAAATCCCTAGTAATCGGTCCAGATGAGGAAGAACCAATTTGTGTTTTGAATGAGCGAAAAATTAAACGAAAACTACCGGGAGTGGTTATTTCTGCCCCCGAGAGGAAAGATTTACAATTTACCTTTGATAAAAGAGTAGTTACGAAAGAAAATTTTTCTCTTCCTTACGGCTATAAAAAACCTAAGTTAAGCGAACATATAAATGTCTATCATAATTATTCATTGTATATTTAGGAAACTTGCCGTACATCACGAAATAAACTGTATATAAATGTCTATTAAAATGAAAAATGTTTCTTATTTCATCACTAATCATCTTGCTGAAAGCATGTCCGAGTTCATTTTCTACATCCAATTCGTTTCTGGAAATCTGGGGCACTATTTTGCGAAAGAGTTGGCCATACTTCCGTACGATTCGACTGTGCCTACAATTTACTACTTCAAACCTCCCTATCCTTACCAGGAGTTGAGCGGAAAGGCACGGAGGCAAAACGAGTACGAAGCAAAGAACGTCAACGGATTGCGATGGGATGACGGTGAGGTTAGCTACAACAATCTTCCAAACATTCTAAAGCCATTCAGCGAATCTACGATCTACGTAAAAGGTGATGCAAAAGTAAAATTTCTAAAGAGGTGTCTACCTTCCGCAAACATAGTTCGTCTGGAGATACCAAAACTACGAGATCTCAAAAATTTCAAGACCATCTGTAAAATGCATGATGCACTTCCGGGGATACGATGTGCTGCGCAAAACTGTATAAATCTTTATATGTATTATCTTATGAATACTAAATATTATTGAAATAAAAACATGTTTTTTCTTATTACGTCAATTTATTTCATTACATTTAAAATAAGGTTACAGCCACACAGTATTGGAATTTCATAAAAAAGCCTAGAATAATTAATATGCATATAAGATGTACGAGGTGGTATATAAAAGTCCTCATTTTCCAGCTTCAATAGATCCTTCTCCCTGCATCTACTACAGTACTGCTCGTAATATTCCTTCACATATTCCGAGGCCAGGTTGTTGTGGTGCATGACAATGTTAAAAAATACCATCATGTCGAACAGTTTGAATAGCTCCAGATGTTTGAGTGTTATGTTGCCACCGCCTACAGGAATCTGATACCATTTTACGACAGATAATTACGATACGATACCGCTGAAGTCTTCAGATCGTTGAGGTAATTGTAGAGTGAAATCCATTGGCTGTAATCAATTGACAGTGGGAAACGTCCATGGTAGTGGAAGATTGTCTTCGCCTGAAATGTCTGCGGGTCAAATCCGAGTGTGACTCTACGGTTATGGCATCCATCCAGGTAGTACGTGTAGTTCAGTAAGGCGTCTTCATTGCACGGAACTTGTGATTTGGGAATCGTTTTCGTTCTTGACTTCTTCTCCTTGCAGCTTGATATGATGTTCTCAAAGTTGCTAGAAGGTTCGGCTTGGGGGGATTTCACAACTTTTTTCTTCTTCTGAACAACGCGACCGGCTCGTTTAGGGGTTTGTGTTTGCTTATTAGCGGACTTTTCAGCAACTGACGACATCCTTTTAAATTGTAAAAGACACAACTATGGTTTCGATGGCTTGATCACACTGCTTTTATATCTCCGATCTCCTGTCTACAGGTCTGATTGAAACACTCCCCACCATTTTGCAAAGAGGTATTTAAATAAATTTTCCGGAACAAATCAACTATTTCACCATCATTGAAATTATAATCTGTAGAGGAGAACCGGTTCAGAAATGTTTTGAAGCTCCTGCCACTGCAACGAAAATAAAGTCCATACTGTCCGCATATGGTTGAGAACGCACTCTGTAACCTCTGCTTATTATTTACGAAAACTTTACCATTGTGCCGAAGAAATCTTTTGAAGTACTTGTTAGTAGGATATTTACCGAAAGAGTCAAAGTACTCGATAGGTCCTTTTCTAGGAATGTAAAAGGCCACCCAATGCGTTCCACTTTTATGAGCTGGATCTGTATTCGCAATAATACAAGCAGGTTTCTTTATTTGACGGGGTAAGTGATCGCACGGAAAAACGCCCTTAAAATATATTTTAGTCACATGATTTCGCTTTAAAGAACTACCAAGTTCGATCGTGTTCATTCCTGTTCTTTGGAGGTGACTGCTTCAAGGTTAATGACCCTAGTACGAGGTGTAACGTAGCTCTGGAGGAACTCCTTTGTTGGCTCCCCATGTACGAAAATAGTTGAAAACTTTGCGAGGGTTTTTATAAGATCCTCATCCAGAGGCTTAAGTTCAAGGTTTCCAGACACGCCAGTATGATCTCTAGTGCTAACTGTTGATGTAGGATATTTGTAAACGATCTCCTTTGTATACACTTTATCTGGTGAAATAAAGCCTGCAAACGCAATTTTTTTAAAGAAGGTAAAGTGCCCCTCTGAAAAATACTCGGTATTTACTAGACAGTGAGTCATAGTACTGTAGTTATCTCCAGCCAAGGCACAGATAAATAATAAATACAGAAGTGTTGAACCTCTTTATATACTTTTTTATAGACTCGAGTAAACGTTTCGATTTTTATCGATTTCAATATTCGTATCGTACTCTGCATATACAATGCATGTCACACTATTCTTTACGGCATCTTTGAATCTACCCTCGATTCGCACAACACCTTGATTCAATAAACTGCCACAAGTTGATTCGTATGAATTATCCGCTGTCAAGTCAAATGCTAGCAAAAAGCAACCATTTTCGAAGAATTGTTTAGATATCTGATGACCTTTATCGAAATAATTGATACCAGTACCCTTGAAAAGGCTCAAGTACCCCCGGGTGCTCAGTGGTTTTTCTTTTGAATAATCGAATTCTATAGGTTGATTTGGTACTTGTACGCCATTAACTGACAAATTAAATCTCGTGATGTTATTGTGTTTGAAGTTATATGGATTTTTAGTACGTTTTCCGGTATAGGCGTCGTTGTCTACCATCCCGAAAATAAGTAAGTTCGGTAATTGACCAACCACTATATTGTCCAGCAATAGTGTGAAAGTATTTGTTGGCAACGTGTATGTTTTCACTTCGATGCGTTTGTACGGGTATACTGCATTTGAACGCTGCAGTACTGTTTCATGTGCCAGGAGAATATTGGGATTGACGCTTACGTGATTCATGTACATTGTTGCTTCTAGTATTTTAATTCGAGGCGAGAATTTATCATCTTTCGAGTACAGGTAGAATTCAGGTTTCTCTAACGATAATATGACACGCAAATCCCCACCATTAATCAATAGTTTTTCTTGGTTAAATATGTCGCTATGGATCTTTCCCATTAACTCGACGACATTACTTTTCTCTAATAGCGCTGATCTACTAAGATAACCTTTATTCTCAGACTTTGGACCAGCGCCTTCAATCATTTCCATTTCATTCTGGTCAAGATACCATCCAACCGATTCGAGATGAGTTGTTGCTGCATCTTTCCCGTAATTCAATAGATTTTCAATGTGTGCCCTATACTGGTAGTTGTTGTCTGTTTGAGCTATATTCTTCCCATTCAACTGAACTGTACATTGCCTAAAAAGCGAATGCATCAAATTATTTGCGACGCCGATTGGATCAGCCTCGACTTCTCTTCCATCAGAACCCTTAATTGTTTCAGTCCCTGTGAATAACTCCTCTTTACCATCCTTTATTTTAACCATCTGCACTTTGAGCCGTAGATATATGCTGGATAAATCGCGATACGTATCACCATGACCGAGAGAGATGAATTCCAGTACAGATGAGTTATCCAATGAAGCTATCGGCTTGTATGCAACTACCTACCGGCGCTTAAAGTGAAGCATTATATATGTGGGAGTAAAACTTGGTTCAAAGTCTACTGATTCACCTTGTTGATCTGTGACTTTAATAGAAATGCTTTGGAAAAACGTTTTTTCCACAGCACAGTACTCTACATGTTTGAATCTGAAAATACTGTCGCAATCTTGCAAAGGAATCGTACGAAGATTTCGCACCAATTTATCAGCTAATATTATAGGTTTGATAATGTCTGTGTAAACGTAAATTAAATAGGGGCTTTCACAGTCGCTAACAGTCTTGGATACCGTAGCACGACGCGTTCTTTTATCAAGCTCATGCACGTTTTTTTCCAACCGACTTAGACTGTCAAGAAATATTGACTTATCGAAAGATTCTTTTATTGAGACATCAATCAGATCTGGATCGCGTTTATCAACAGGTGTTTTTAAAAATGCATCAATGAATAGGCCAGCAATATTTTCAGTTTTAGACACTTCAATCGGTACTGGTGTTGTACCCGTTGTTCCATCACTCCTTTTGTATGGAATGTTTAGTATTGTATCTGATTCAGTTTTTGCCCATTCATCAGGTAATATATCGGTACCGGATTCTTTAGCCGCAGCACTTATGGATTGACGAATTGATTGACCAATTCGGTAAAATAATTGTTTTCGTACCTGGTACACTGTTCTGCCGGAAATTTCAGCTGTCTTTTTTAAATCTTCGTCTGAAAACTCTATTCCACTCAGCAAAAGTGACACAAAATCCGTAATGTTAGTCGGTGAAGGTATTGGCGATTCCACATTTATTTTTACACCATAGTCTTTTAGATGAAACGTATGCGAGGTAGGCTTGATCCCCACTTTTCTTTCCCACTCCCGTCTTAAGCTATGTGCAGGATATATGTATTCGTCAATCATTGTTAATAGCTCTGAATGATTTCTTTTCGACCTCGGAATCTGTCCAATTATATAATCAATAAAGTCCTGAAGCGTGTTAAACTTTTTGTTTGAGTTTAAATAAACTTTTTCGGCAATTTTCTCGCCTTGGTAAACATGTAAGCAGAAACCTCCAATCTTCTTAGAATCACTGATGTCGGGAATACTTCCTTCATCTCGATCTTTTTCGATATGTTTGAATACCAGTTCCTTAATTGATGTCAAATAGTAGCTATAGAAGTCAGGTTTAAGAACCAAGAAAAATGACGATAGGAATGTTGAAAAATTGATATCGTTTTTTTCATAGCAAAGTCTCCGTAAAGTAGCATCACTCCATCTTAAGAGAACAAGATTTTTTTCAAAGACATGATTTTTACAACTATTTCTGTTACTTCAGGCTTGCTGGATTCTGCTGCAGTTGATCGTCGACTTCTTTTCATCATACTAGCTTCTTCTTCTCCGATACTGTATTTAGAACGCTTAGAAACACTGCTGGTTGACACTGTCTCTCCTTTTTTTCGTTTTGGCAACATTATCTCCGTCATTCCAACACACCAACCGCTACCAAGCTTACAAGAAGCAGGAAGAATATTCTCAAAAGATGATAATGCGTTTTCAGGGTAAATGCTCAGGGAACTATTGCTTAAAAGGCATACGTAGAATTCATCATCTGTTACTGTCACAGGCATTTCAAATTCTTTCCCAAGCCAGATCTGGTACACTCGAGCTACTCCCTTTTTTTTCTTTTAGTCTCTCACTCTGTCGAACAGGATGTTTTCTGACGGGTTGATCAGACGTGTATTGATTAGGATCGAACCGAGAGGGCCTTAATATAGAGTGACTAGTCAACTCCTGCATTTCCACATCCGCGATACTTTCAGAGCCTTCTTCACCTTCTTTCTCCATTTTAAAGGCATTAGAAACCTCATCATCAAGATTGTCTATCTCCCCTAGAACGTCTTCTACTTCATCAGGACTCATATTAACAGGTACTGTGTATTGTGTTATTCCGTCATCACCAGTTATTATCCTTTAATCTTTGTCAGTTGAAGTTTTCCTAAATTTCGATGGTGGCTTCAAACTTTTGGCTATGCCACTTGCTGATAGACGACGCTTTGCTGCAGCCGATAATACACTGCTTGGAGGTGTGATTTCACCTAATGATTCAAACAATTTTTCCACTCGTACAGGTGTAGTTTGCGTAGGTTTCTCATCTCTAAAAACATATTTAGTTTGTGTCGTGTTGTCTCGCAAGCTTTTCTGTTGTTTGCGTACATGCTCGCTCGATGAAGGCAATTGAGTTTTTCTTTCTAGAAAACCTTTACTTCTACGACGTGTGTTTAAACATTTTATAAGTTCGTTTCGATAATGATACCATTTGTCTTTATCGCTGAATTTTTCACTTTTCAATATCTTATTTATTGCCTTATCGAACAAGCTCTGGTTATTAGAACTTTCAATAGTGTCTTTCAAATTTGCATATACTTCAGGAGACAGAAGTAGCATTTTATTCAGATTACTGTTCCTATACATATTTCTCGATTAGTGAACCAATCACCCCTGAAAGTACACTTCCCAGCAGTATGGGTAAAAATCCGCCTTGTTGAACGTATATCATTTCTACAGCATCGAAGCCGAGCATATTGAAACGGGAAACTCGATCGTTTTGCGGAATCAGCCTCCGAAAGCAGAATCAAATTGGAATTGTTTTTGCGGGATGATTAAAATTGAAAAACTTTTTATTAACATTAAAAATTTTTAATCTACATTGAAAATTCTATTTTGACAAAGTGGTTTCGAAAGTATGCACTGCTTCTCATCAGACACCAGCACACAGTGCATACTTGACTGTCGTGACCACTCGCAGTTGGAAATCATTACATTTGTATTTATGCTAGTTGTGACAAATTTTAACATCTCCGACTTATATCCATGGATATAATTTTACTTAGTAAAGGTAATTGAATTTGATCACGGTTCGCTTCTTGTCTATAAATCAGCATAGACAATGTATATCATTTCTACAGCATCGAAGCCGAGCATATTGAAACGGGAAACTCGATCGTTTTGCGGAATCAGCCTCCGAAAGCAGAATCAAATTGGAATTGTTTTTTCGGGATGATTAAAATTGAATAACTTTTTATTAACATTAAAAATTTTTAATCTACATTGAAAATTCTATTTTGACAAAGTGGTTTCGAAAGTATGCACTGCTTCTCATCAGACACCAGCACACAGTGCATACTTGACTGGCGTGACCACTCGCAGTTGGAAATCATTACATTTGTATTTATGCTAGTTGTGACAAATTTTAACATCTCCGACTTATATCCATGGATATAATTTTACTTAGTAAAGGTAATTGAATTTGATCATGGTTCCCTTCTTGTCTATAAATCAGCATAGAAAACGTATATCATTTCTACAGCTGATCGAAGCCGAGCATATTGAAACGGGAAACTCGATCGTTTTGCGGAATCAGCCTCCGAAAGCAGAATCAAATTGGAATTTTTTCCCGTTTCAATATGCTCGGCTTCGATGCTGTAGAAATGATATACTTGGTCTATGCTCATTTATAGACAAGAAGGGAACCGTGATCAAATTCAATTACCTTTACTTAGTAAAATTATATCCATGGATATAAGTCGGAGATGTTAAAATTTGTCACAACTAGCATAAATACAAATGTAATGATTTCCAACTGCGAGTGGTCACGCCAGTCAAGTATGCACTGTGTGCCGGTGTCTGATGAGAAGCAGTGCATACTTTCGAAACCACTTTGTCAAAATAGAATTTTCAATGTAGATTAAAAATTTTTAATGTTAATAAAAAGTTGTTCAATTTTAATCATCCCGCAAAAACAATTCCAATTTGATTCTGCTTTCGGAGGCTGATTCCGCAAAACGATCGAGTTTCCCGTTTCAATATGCTCGGCTTCGATGCTGTAGAAATGATATACGTTTTCTATGCTGATTTATAGACAAGAAGGGAACCGTGATCAAATTCAATTACCTTTACTAAGTAAAATTATATCCATGGATATAAGTCGGAGATGTTAAAATTTGTCACAACTAGCATAAATACAAATGTAATGATTTCCAACTGCGAGTGGTCACGCCAGTCAAGTATGCACTGTGTGCTGGTGTCTGATGAGAAGCAGTGCATACTTTCGAAACCACTTTTTCAAAATAGAATTTTCAATGTAGATTAAAAATTTTTAATGTTAATAAAAAGTTGTTCAATTTTAATCATCCCGCAAAAACAATTCCAATTTGATTCTGCTTCGGAGGCTGATTCCGCAAAACGATCAAGTTTCCCGTTTCAATATGCTCGGCTTCGATGCTGTAGAAATGATATATGTTTTCTATGCTGATTTATAGACAAGAAGGGAACCGTGATCAAATTCAATTACCTTTACTAAGTAAAATTATATCCATGGATATAAGTCGGAGATGTTAAAATTTGTCACAACTAGCATAAATACAAATGTAATGATTTCCAACTGCGAGTGGTCACGCCAGTCAAGTATGCACTGCGTGCTGGTGTCTGATGAGAAGCAGTGCATACTTTCGAAACCACTTTGTCAAAAAAGAATTTTCAATGTAGATTAAAAATTTTTAATGTTAATAAAAAGTTGTTCAATTTTAATCATCCCGCAAAAACAATTCCAATTTGATTCTGCTTTCGGAGGCTGATTCCGCAAAACGATCGAGTTTCCCGTTTCAATATGCTTGGCTTCGATGCTGTAGAAATGAGATACGTTTTCTTTGCTGATTTATAGACAAGAAGGGAACCGTGATCAAATTCAATTACCTTTACTAAGTAAAATTATATCCATGGATATAAGTCGGAGATGTTAAAATTTGTCACAACTAGCATAAATACAATTGTAATGATTTCCAACCGCGAGTGGTCACGCCAGTCAAGTATGCACTGTGTGCTGCTGTCTGATGAGAAGCAGTGCATACTTTCGAAACCACTTTGTCAAAAAAGAATTTTCAATGTAGATTCAAAATTTTTAATGTTAATAAAAAGTTGTTCAATTTTAATCATCCCGCAAAAACAATTCCAATTTGATTCTGCTTTCGGAGGCTGATTCCGCAAAACGATCGAGTTTCTCGTTTCAATATGCTCGGCTTCGATGCTGTAGAAATGATATACGTTGTCTATGCTGATTTATAGACAAGAAGGGAACCGTGATCAAATTCAATTACCTTTACTAAGTAAAATTATATCCATGGATATAAGTCGGAGATGTTAAAATTTGTCACAACTAGCATAAATACAAATGTAATGATTTCCAACTGCGAGTGGTCACGCCAGTCAAGTATGCACTGTGTGCTGGTGTCTGATGAGAAGCAGTGCATACTTTCGAAACCACTTTGTCAAAATAGAATTTTCAATGTAGATTAAAAATTTTCAATGTTAATAAAAAGTTGTTCAATTTTAATCATCCCGCAAAAACAATTCCAATTTGATTCTGCTTTCGGAGGCTGATTCCGCAAAACGATCGAGTTTCCCGTTTCAATATGCTCGGCTTCGATGCTGTAGAAATGATATACGTTGTCTATGCTGATTTATAGACAAGAAGGGAACCGTGATCAAATTCAATTACCTTTACTAAGTAAAATTATATCCATGGATATAAGTCGGAGATGTTAAAATTTGTCACAACTAGCATAAATTCAAATGTAATGATTTCCAACTGCGAGTGGTCACGCCAGTCAAGTATGCACTGCGTGCTGGTGTCTGATGAGAAGCAGTGCATACTTTCGAAACCACTTTGTCAAAATAGAATTTTCAATGTAGATTAAAAATTTTTAATGTTAATAAAAAGTTGTTCAATTTTAATCATCCCGCAAAAACAATTCCAATTTGATTCTGCTTTCGGAGGCTGATTCCGCAAAACGATCGAGTTTCCCGTTTCAATATGCTCGGCTTCGATGCTGTAGAAATGATATACGTTGTCTATGCTGATTTATAGACAAGAAGGGAACCGTGATCAAATTCAATTACCTTTACTAAGATATGCAAAGTCTGTAAACGTCATCCGAACAAAGCTGTCGAACTCTCCAGATGGTTCTTCCACAAGCTCTGCAATTTGATTTTCCATTATTTGTCTACAAAAAAGGAACATTAACCTCCGCTTAACTTTCAATAAAATACAAAATTTCGAATAATTAATAATAATACCTTGATCTGTTGCGGTGAATATTTACCATCCACCATCTTCTCTTTCGCCATTTTTTTTTTAATCACTTTCATTTTTACTAAATTAACATAGTAATCAAACGACCTAGCCAAACACAAAGCCGCAGCCGCTATTTCCTCGACATCCATCACGCAGTAGACGATTTGAAACTGAAACCAACAAAAAACCATCGTGGCACATCGCTGCCCATTAAAGCTGGCCCACGCAGTGGCCCATTGTGTAGAGGCAGTCCGTGCCACCGTGGCAATGGTCACCATCATTGCCACCATTGTAGTGGCCAATGATGGCCCACAATGTGGAGGCAGCATGAAAGACAGAGCGGACGCGACGCACTCTCAATGGTCATCGATGCGTCCGGTCATAAAACGGAGCGGACGCGACGGACGCGACGCAGGTTCGCTAACTGAACCTTAACACGACGGCTCCAGCAAAGCGTTTCCCGAGAAGAAAACCGAGTTGGTTTAGCCATGCATTCATTAAGCTTTATGATCACACACAACGCGGTGCGAACTGCCTCTCGGTCTCAGAACCGAATCGGTAGACGAGAGAAATGACCCACCGACTCGGTTTTTCGAGCGGTTTTCGATTTGCCCATAGTAACAAAATCCGATCAAGCTGAAAATTTCAGGATGCATTGATGAATGCATGGGATATGGGAATGAAAATCTGATAAGAAAATTGATTTTTGAAGAATGGCTAGGATACAGTATTAGAAAATGAAACATTTGTGGGCACTTAGTTTCTAAAAGTAGGCGATTACAGATTTTCAAAGAAAATTAGTGTTAGAGTCACTTTACTCAAAATTCATATGCATATATATACATATATATGTCTATATATATACGTATATATATGCATATATATATGCATGCATATATACTTTTTTCACAAACATGTATATGATACTCCGACGTAATTTGTAACTGAATCGGCTCGATAGACGCTTCTGAAAACCGCTGTGTGCGTTAATCGACGCGCCAAACCGAAGCGTTAAACGCTTTGGTGGTGTGTCATTGGCCTAAGATTACTGACGGCATCGATGCATCGAACAATTCTATGCAAATCGGGAAATTGAACATCAGCAATAATTTAGCATTTAGGCTCGTGTATTAGATAGTAAAACGTCTTTTTGCAATCCAACTTTGGTAGAATAAACAACCAGTGTTCAACCCTGAATTGTGTTTTTTTAAACAAACAAATCTTTTATTTGTTAACTTATAGACCACAAACTGTGATTGTACATCTTTGGGAATTCATACCTTAGTCAGGTAGGAGTCAGAGATGTGATTTTAGCCGTTGCACATTCATTTTAAAGGCACAATTACACTCTCCTTGAACGTTTCGACTAGCAACTTGGGCAATTACTTTCCTCGATGCTTCGGCATGTGATAAAAAATAGGGGTGAATAGACGAGGTGACCATTTACACCCTCAGCTCGCCAACATTTGCTGAGCGTATAATTGCGGCATAACGTCTTTTGCAAATGAAATCTCTGCCAACTTCTATTATGATGATCTTGAATCGGTTCTGATGGGACAATTTTCTTTTTACTATTTGAAACCGGAATAGTGTTTGACCTGCCTAATGATATTTTTATTGAAACTCTCTTGAAAAGCTTTTGATTAACAAGCGAGGTAGAGTGGCATTATTAGGGCTGTTTTAGTATTTAGTTTTCAGACTCTGTCAAAACTTTTACATACTTTCTATTCGAGCACCATCATTGAGGTTCTTGTACATGATAAATTACGTTATCGGCACTGTGATTGCTGAAAGAGAGAAAGAAAATTATCGCTTGGGAATTTCAAATAGAATAGTGCTTTTGGGCTGGAATTAGGAAATCATCTGCTTTTAGGGAGTTTTAACGTAGATATTTGGATATATTAGCTGATTTGGGGCAGATATATTCGCTAAAACTATTGTTTGAACTAATTATGGATGTTAATAAGTTTTATTCATTCAGAACATGTATTCGTAATGTATGTATATATTCTCAATGTATACTGATTTCTATGTATTCGCGATGTTACGGAAAAGAGTAAACACAATACGAGAAAGAGTTACATGTGGCTCGAAAAGTTTTAATATTTAGAAAAATTATCGTTATTTGATAGACTATAAACGCATACGCACCAACATTACCAATAACTTTTTACATGAAATATAGAACTGAGAAGCTTTCACACTGTGAAAGTCCGGTTGTGATTTCATGAATAATGTCATTTTGGGACTTTGATTGCATAATATTCGAGCGGTTTGCTTCATTTTCTTTTTGGCACGTTAAAAATGCGCTAACGCAAGACATTCCTAGAATTTACTTTGGTCGTGATCAAGCTATAATTACTAAATTTTATGTGTGGCTATCTAAAGAAATTATGCGTTGTACACTCAATTACGAGAGCTTGTATCATCACGAGTTCTATTTTCGTTTCCACTCGGCATTCGCGCCAAGAAACCATTTCTTTTCGCTCATTAGCATTACGTTTGTTTTAATTGAAATTTACTTTCTCCTGGGCATTACATCACTGGAGGTCGTGTACTTTATGATTTGCAGCTTGAGATAATTTTTTCCAGCAATATTTTACAGAACGGCATTTGGTTCGCGTCAGCAGTAACAACCATGGCAAGCGACGTCAAAGTCGACGCGGAGTCGTGAAAACGACAAACAAATATACGAATCGAATATTTTTGACGTTGCAACCGAAAGCCGATTATCTTTTAGTCGTGAACTTACATAATAGAAGTGAACTAACCAAATTTCTCTCATTAGCAACTAGTCGTGCTTTCGTGTAATTGCTGCTAATAAAGACATGGACAAAAGGGAAGGTATATAAAGCGAAATGGAAACGAAAAAAGCAAAAAAAACAGCAAAGGTAAGTAGAAACCGAGCCAGGGCCGATAATATCGCTCCCGCGGCCAAATGCATACTGTTGACCTTTCGCTACTTACCTAGGCGAAAGCCTATGTTCATTAGACTGAAAGAGTGTCCATCGTTTACTGTGAGTAGATATGCTGAGCAATTGAAGTTCACATAGCATCTTCAGAAAACATTGATTTGTCGACGGAACTGGTATAATCCGACAAATTAAGCCTGGAGTGCAATTTTTTAAGAAAAATTGACTGCTAAAGAACAAGAAGTATCTTCTATCAATTCAATTTCATTCAGCTATTAGGTTGGCTTTGGTTCAAAATTAACAAGTTTTAGCTTGGCAGAGGCTGCTAACGCTTCATTTTTCAATGGTTTATAACAGTATTATTTGTAAAACAACAAAATTAAAAACTATGTTTGCAAACAAAAGTGACTTCATGAAGTCACATGTCTAAATTTAGGTGCCACCTGCTAGGAGTAGAGAAACAAAGAGTGCTGGCCGAAAAGAGAAATCACCCTCAAAGTTCATTCCCTGCATTAAAAAACAGCAAGTCATACTTCAGGTAGAAAGGGGGCACTTAAGACATTTTAGAAAAAGCAAACAGGATAAGATAGAAAGAGGAAATTTCTCACGATGAAAGTGAAGAAACTGACGAGAGGAAAGGATACCATGAAAAAAAAAATGCCGTAGAGACTGTCCCCAACTATGTAGTGAACAAGTCCGAGGGCAAAAAATTTCCAGCAGAAGAAATGGTAGTAGACATCGGCGCAGCGGTAAAAAAAATCACCCAAAGAGGAGGAAACCCAGATTACAGGCAATTGAGCAAAACTCATGAGGAACGCTGGCGCTAATAGTGCTCAAAGATTTGGCTACCAAACCGGAATTTTATACCAAAGTAGATAAAGAAAGCGTCGTGAACTTAGTGGACAACGATAAATATGACCCATTATTTCTGGAGAAGATCAACAATTGGGATTACCATGAGCTAAGGAAAGCTCCTTTAGCAGACTTTATTAAATGAGTAGAAAAAATTTGCAAAACTGCAAAGAGACAATTGGAGAGGTCAGCAAACCACGGGTCTGAGACCCGGCGTTGTCAAGAATCAAACGCCTTCCGAAGTAACACAAAGCAGGAAGTGAGCTACAAGAAATTGACGCCGCTGCAAACGCCCCAACAAGAACAGCCGCAAAATGGATTGTAGGCGAATGTAGGGCCTTAGGGAGGATTACAGACAGAGCTGTTAAAAATCAAGGTGAGGTGATAGAGCGGCTTTGAAGAGTTGTAACATTAGAGAAAAATGAGTAACTTGTATCATTATGTCAAGGCACTGTTTCCAAGCGTGCGAGTAAAACAAGCACTCGCGGTGTTTGAGGACTAGCTTTTGGAGAAGAGGCTTACGGACTATTTGAAACTTGCTTGGGTTTCCATTAGTAAAAGCTACTTTAATTTCGGAGGGAAATACTTTAAAAATATTAAAAGTGTCGCCATGGGAAATCCTTTATTACCACTTATGAGTGAGGTTTTTATAGACGGACTGCAAAAAAAACTTCATAAAAAAGTTTTGCTTTCCATGGATGAGGTATGTAGATGACATTCTGGCAATTGTAAAAAAGACGTTTTGGCAGGAAATTGGGAAAATCTGAACCAAGTACATTGGGATATCTAATTTTCAATGGAATTCGAAAACAAGTGAATACTTTTCTTGAATTTGATGATCATGAGGAAAGAAGGTCTCCTTGAAATTAATATCTAGCGAGAATCCACACACACCTAAACGGCAGCATCATCCACGTCTGATCATTGGCATTCCTAAAAAATGACGCCATATAATTTGATGATTCACCAGCTGTTAACAGTTCCCACGGATCAGGAAAGTTTTAACTCAGAATTGAAATATATATTTTGATAAATTATAAACTCGGGTCCAAGTTTGTTAGAATTTAAGAAACTTTATAAGATTACAACTGAAATTACAAGAGGCAAACTATTGCTTACGTATTATGTTTCTGACTGATTGGTTGCAAGAGAATTCAAAAGCTTTAGTAAAAACTGGCTTACAACTATGAACAGCTAATTACATTCAAAAGATCCAGCAATACAGGTTATTAGTCATTAGAATATAATTCAAAGGCAATACATACACAATATGTACGAGTTTTGGTAACAATTCAATTCAATATACATATATTTTTAACATCCTCCCGCCGCCGTTGCTCTTTAACGCACTTCCAGCGGAAAAAGGTGCTGTACAGCTCGCTTTAGCACAAGCCCATTGTGCAGTTCAACATCACACGATCGTTTTTGGTTGTCTCTACCAGGGTATACTTGTTTAATCATCCCCAGTTTCCAAAACAAACGGGGAACTGATGAATCATGGACTATGACGACGTCTCCCACCTTAAGTTCTTGGGAAAATGTTAGATGGCCGTGATGAGCTGACCTGATCATCTGAACATACTCCGTTCTCAAACGTTTGAAGAATCTATTTGCGAAACGTAAACGTTCTTGCCATTTACTTTGTATGCTCTGGTTTCCACGTTGAAATGAACTATCACCTACTGTTGAGGGAAAGCTTCCAAACATGAAGTTGGCAGGTGTCAGAGGTGATAAATCACGAGGATCATCGCTAACATATGTCAACGGGCGAGCACTAATAATGAATTCAGCTTCAGATAGATAAGTTGATAGTTGATCGAAGTTAAGATTAGATCTCTGGATCGGTGCCTTGAGTTGGTCCTTGACGCTTTTAACTAGTCTCTCCCAGAATCCGCCCCCACTGAGCCGCTCTCTCTACTATAAACTGCCACGATATGTGCTTATTGGCCAAAAAATTCTGGAATTGCTCTGAATGTATTGTTTTCTGTATTTCGCGAAATTCCAGAGCTGAGCGTTTAAAGTTTTTCGCATTATCTGACATTATAATATCAGGTACTCCACGACGAGCAAAAAAACGCGTGAGAGCCAAGATGCAAGATTCCGTCGTTAGATTCGACACCAGCTCCAAATGAATTGCACGAACCACCGCGCAAGTAATAACTAGTATGTAAACCTTCTTGGTTGCGTTGCTCGTATTGTGAACGTAAAGTGGACTAGCAAAGTCTATTCCAACAGTTTCAAACGGCCGCGAGGAGAAGAGACGTTCTTTCGGTATAGGAGCGAATGGCTGATTGGCTGGTTTTCCTCTCAAACGTTTGCAAACGCTGTAACGGACAGCTGTTTGCCGCCACTCAACGCAATAGCGGAAAAAAAATGCATTGTCTGTAGGCAGATGTGACGGCCGGTTATTGCTGTGCGATTATCGCAAAATACTAGGAAATAACAACAACAACGAATCAGTGCAGTTCAAATGTAACTCGATTGTGTGTCATCGACACCTGAATGCATTTGAACTGCACTGATCGATGCTAGGGCGATGACCAGTCGTTGCTTGATATGGATGGAATGCATGATTACGGGAGATGGTGGCAACGGGATGATCAGCTGAAAAACTGAGCTGGTTGGTGGTCGGGATTTTAGCTGGGGTGAAGAGTTTTTGGTTTGGGCGCTGGACCGGGAAGGTCGATTTTGAAGTTTGATCGCTTGAACGGAAAGTTTTTTTTTGGAGATTGGCTTTTGTGGAGATGAGTCGAGCTTTTGGGATAAGAAGTGGAACAGAGCAAAAAGGAGGACGGCTAGATTGATTTAGCGAGGGGGATTATCTTTTTTGAATACAAGGAGATTGGACACATAGTTGTGTGTTGGGAGTTCAAATTCGTTTTGATTGGAAGCTGAAGTGAATATCCTGACTCAGCAAGAAGCATTATTTTTCGTTAACTTGCAAGTGGAAGATTTCGAGTTGCGAAGTTGGTGAAGTCAGTTCTGCAGTTGTTCCGGTGGAGGAATCGAGGAGTGCAAAAGCGTAAAAAGGTCTGATACCGACCTTGGGAAAAGTGCTAACAGTGCGCGCTTGATTGGAATTCTCTGATGATTTCGATAGTGCAGTGATACTAAAGCCAAGTGGCGTTTAATTTAAGTGCACTCCTGACCCTGTCCACGATGGCCTGAGTTTTACGTACGGACTAATACGGCGATGTATTGCATCTTCGAGGGCGATCATATTACAAACATCTTCTTTTGAACAGTGCAATAATCAGTGGCAGCAAATTGACTATAATTCATATACTAAAATACATGCAAAAAAAAAATAGCGATAATATATGTCTATAGTAATAACAAGAAAAAACAACGTGAAATATTAACTGAAATACTAATTAACGTGGAATATTAATAAAAAACAAATCAGTGCTTTTACGTTTTCATATTGTTATATAATGATAATTTGAAAATAAGTGTTTTATATAAGAAAAAGTTAATATCAATTTACAGTGGTTCCAGAGGAGCACGGTACCGTCTTCCGGATCGCACTGGTAAGTGTAACAATCTTGTTTTTTTTTAATTTTTATATTGATTATCTTTGGTTATCTTTTTTTATTTAGTTATTTATTGAAGTTTTTTTAAGTTTTTTTTTATTTAGGTATATTTATTTTTTTTTAAATCTTGGTTGAATTTTGTTGCTGATTTCTTTTATCACATTTATTTATTTAATGATTTGAATATATTTGTTTTTTTAAGAAGATAAAAATTGCATTGGTTTTTTTTTTGTAATTATCATAAAACAGCAATGACCCATTAAACAAGGCAATTAGGTTCAGTTTAGCCATGAGTGGGTTCCTTTCTTTCCTTCGCATAATTTTCGTGTATGTTATGTGTACTAGTGTCTGTGCGTGACGCAGCTAGGGCTTGACCTGCCCCTCAATAAACCCACGACACCGGTGACTAGCCGGCACCCTAAAGTCACGCGAGGGTAGCAGGTCAGGTCAAAAATTTCTGTTGTGGTGGCGGCTGTTCACAGCTATTCCGCAACAAATGGCGCCCAAACATTGGTTCTGGTTTTAGTTTTCATTACATTTATATTATTACTTCGAGTAGTTTTAATTGCGCTTACAATTCGTTTTTAAATTTTCAGGAGTTTTATTAGTTTTAACTTGTATTTGACTCATCTTGTTCCGTTATTTTTCACTTAATTTTTAATTTCATTTATATTGTTTCTCTAACTTTTCTTGCTCCGAATGGGTGATCTGATAGGCTGGGGTGGCACTTGTTCCCGGGAGCACTTGGTTGCTTCAGCCAATTTTTTTAGTTTCTTTGACCGTAACTGGCATTCTCATCAGATCATTCATATTGGATTTTCATTGTTCAATAATTTTTTTTCCTTTTTGCGTAATTTTCAATTTTTTTTTTTTACTTTCTTTCGTTGTGAATGGTCGCTACCACAACAGTGGCGCCTACATAGCTGTTGTGTTTGTGAAGTGTTTTAGACCAGAAGATGATACTGTGGTTCTGTACCTGATGAGGGTGGTGCCGTCACTCATATCCTTGATTGCAAGTTACTTAGCTTGACTAAGTATTTTGAATTGAGTGGCGCCTTTACACTCTCATCAGGTTGGGGTGATTCCGTTGATGCCTAGCGGACCCCATATTCAGCAGTAGCTGTCGATGCCTAAGTGGCATCTATTTCGAATTGGGTGTTCCCTTCCGGCATCTTCTGAGTTGCTCCACCCGGAGTCATGGTGCATCTTTCCTCCATCTTGTTGTTTCCTTTTCCAATTTTTATACCTTTCCTCCTATCCTAAATACCCACGGAAATTTTGGTTTCACTGAACCTAAATATGTATTAATTTTTTTTGTATTCTTTCAAGTACTAGTATTTGCTAGTGTTTTAGTTAATATAATTTTGGCACGATTATTTTTATCGGAGTTCAAGATTTCATTTATTGGATTTTTTGCATGGCTTTGAGTGATTTCGTTTTACATATCTAAATTGAACTTGGTTTTATTAGCGTTGCGGTCATTCATTGAACAATTGCTTATTGATTGAAGAATTGCTTCAGCGCTAGGTGTTCAAATTGGAACTTATAAATTGGAATTTAGTTCGAATTTGACTGGATTTAAGTTTATTTATCTAGGGATTACTTTTATTTTAAAATTTACCTATTTTATTGGGTTTTAATTAGTTAGGATTTAGATTTTCTGTAAAGTATTAATATTTATTTATCATTATTTATACTCGATTGCTGGTTTTTATAATTTGGAAAAATGCCTCGAGCAAAACGCAATCGTAGACCCACTAATAATGATTCTGGGTTTGATCGCTTGAGCCGAGCATTGGAAAGGCTATCGCTCACTCCACCAGCAGAGCAACGCGCTGAACCATTTCCGGGTGGCGTTCCCGCCACAATTTCAGGACCATCGTCAGCACCAGGGCCCTTTCATTCTACAGGTCATTTAGAAGGAGATGGAGCCGATATCAAAGGCCCTGCAATCCCTCGCAGATTGGACGGAGCTGAAATATCCCATTCGATGAATTCCAGCAGATCCTCTGTTATTATGCCACCATCAAAGTGGACAATTCGCTTTGATGGCACTTCGACGGGTCTCAACGTGACTCGGTTCTTGTTTAGAGTCAAGACCAAGGCGGCGAGCTATGGGGTTTCGTTGGCCGTACTCGCTCACGACCTACATTTGTTGCTACAAGGTCCAGCGGAAGAGTGGTACTGGCGTTATATGGAGCTCCATGGTTCGGTGACTTGGGCTGATCTTGAACAGGAGCTGCGAGAGCGTTTTGAGGACCGTCGAAGTGACGTCGATATCAGGCGTGAAATCGACGCTCGAATTCAAAAACCGGGCGAGTCCATCCAGGTGTTCTTCGATGCGATCGAGGCAATGGCACTGCAGCTCAGCAACCCATTGTCGGATGTTGACTTGCAGTGCATATTGCTACGCAACATGAACCAGCGCCTTCGAGAGCACTTGGCTGGACTCGAATTCCGTAACGCTCGTGAATTACTGCGACGGTGTGTTGCGACTGAAGCAGTATGGTATCCGTCAGGTCAACGAGCTGAAGGTACGCAAAGTCGACGAGTGATTCACGAAGTGAAAGAGCTCCACCGTCCCGTACACCACAGTTTTATCATTCGTTTCAGCAATTACCAGCGGCAAATTCTCGTCCAGCACATTCCTCCACGGATCTCCGAATCTGCTGGAATTGCCAGAATCTGGGACACTCATATCAGGACTGCTCTGTGCCACCAACTCGAATTTTTTGTTATGGCTGTGGGACCCCTGGCATATTGAAGCCTAAATGTTCACGTTGTAATAACTGGGGAAACACCCAACGGATCGTGCCGAATACGGTGATTCAGAGCGGTCCGTCTTCCACTCAACAACGGCGTCCCGAGACCACGGATGTGGCCACCAATGTGGACCCAGAGTTGTGGCGTCGTCAATAAAAACATCAAATACTGCTGACACTGCGACCCAAACACCTTGGTCTGCAAATCAGCCTCTGATTGAGTCCTATAATACCCCCTCTAGTTGGTCGGCCTCCGGAGATGGGCGAACTTCTCGTCGCACACGCTCCTTTAATTGGTCATCGAGTTCTACTTTTGGGAGATCATGGAGGTACTTTACCTTGCGGAAACTATTGAAGCAAGCATGCGCAGATTCAATTCTGACACCGTGCGAGGAAAACCGGCCTTTTGCTGAAATAGAAATAAAAAGTCGGAAGCTCATGAGGCTCCTTGACAGTGGAGCTAGCGTGAGTATACTTAGAGCGGGATCTTTGGATCTGATTAAGGATCTTGGGCTGCAGATGTCAATGCTGCAGACTGACATCCTTACTGCATCGGGTCAAAAGGCTCCCGTTCTAGGATACGTGCGTGCGCTGGTGCGATTCAACGACCGCTTGAAGATGGTACGATTTTAATTGTTCCATCTTTGACCGGTCGCGTATATCTGGGAATTGATTTCTGGAATACGTTTCGGATTGCACCAGTGCAAGTCTCCACTGTTGAGATTTTGCCCGAAACACCCGCTGTTGGTTTTCAGCATTTGCTTCCTGAGGATCAGCAACGTTTAGAGCTTGTCAAACAACAGTTTCCATCGTTCAATGCTTTGGGGCTTGGTAAAACTTCTTTGCTAAGTCACCACATTGATACCGGTTCCGCGAAACCCATCAAGCAGAGACACTATGCTGTCTCTCCAGCGGTCCAGAAACTGTTGTTTGATGAGCTAGATCGTATGCTTTCCTTGGGAGTGATTGAGGAAAGTCACAGTGCGTGGAGCTCACCCGTAACGCTAGTACGCAAGCCAGGTAAAGTGCGTCTATGTCTCGATGCCCGAAGGTTGAATGAGGTCACCATAAAGGATGCGTATCCGTTGCCCTTGATTGAGGGGCTGCTTTTGCGACTTCAGTCCACTAAATTCATCACAAGTCCGGACTTAAAGGATGCCTTCTGGCAAATTCCTTTGGACGCGGAATCTAGGGAGAAAACGGCATTTACTTTGCCTGGCAGGCCCCTACACCATTTCACGGTCATGCCTTTTGGTCTGTGTAACGCACCGCAAACTATGTGCAGACTGATGCATCGGGTTATACATCATGAGCTGCATGACAAGGTATTTGTCTACCTTGACGACTTACTTACTACAAGCTCGACATTTGATGAGCACTTGGAACTTCTTTTCACAGTTGCACAGCTGTTACATGCAGCTAAACTCACCATCAATGTCGAAAAGAGTAAGTTCGTTCAAAGGGAAATCAGATACCTTGGCTATGTGGTCAGTGACGGTATCCTGAAAACAGACCCCGAGAAAGTGTCTGGGATCGTGTCTTATCCAGTACCAAAAAGTGCGAAAGACGTGAGAAGGTTCATGGGCATGGCAGGTTGGTATCGTCGTTTTGTCCCTAATTTCGCTTCCGTGACAGCACTATTGACAGATTTATTGAAAAGCAAAAAGGCTTTCCAGTGGACTCAAGGAGCGAGAGTGGCTTTCGATAAGGTTAAAGAACTGCTAGTTTCTGCTCCAGTGCTGGTGAATCCTGACTTCACCAAACACTTTTATATTCAGTGTGACGCCAGTGTGACGTATCGGGAGCGTTCTGTTTCAGAAGGATGACGATGGTGGAGAGCATCCCATCGCTTATATGTCCACGAAATTAAATGCTGCGCAGCGCAACTATAGCATAACAGAGCTAGAATGCCTGGCTGCGGTGCACAGCGTCAAGAAATTTCGGGCATATATTGAGGGGCTGCCCTTTACTATCATCACGGATCATGGTAGCTTTAAATGGCTCATGAGCCAACAGGACCTCTCTGGAAGACTTGCCCGTTGGAGTTTGAAGCTGCAGGTCTTTGATTTTGTCATTGAGCATCGCAAAGGGTCACAGAACATCGTACCCGATGCTTTGTCAAGGGCACATGGATGCGGCGAGGAGGTGATGGCCATTTCAGGATATTTGCCGGAGCACCATCATGTGGCTGCAATAATTCCCGAGTCAGCGTTCCAGGACCCAAAATATGTCGAGTTGGTAAATCAAATCGTAAAACAGCCTGACCGTTTCATGAACGTTTATGTTCGGGATCGGCAGGTTTACATTACCACCAACACGACAGGAGCGCTGTCCACTGACCTTCCCACAACCAAATTATGGGTACCGGAAAGCCACAAGCAAGAGCTGATTCTCCGTGCTCATGATGATCCATTAGGCTCTCATTTCGGCATTCGGAAAACTATTGAGCTCCTGCAACGCTATTATTATTGGCCTCGTTTAAGGCAAGACGTTGCAGGGCATGTCAAAGCTTGTAACACATGCAAGCAAATTAAGCCTCCGAATGCCGTGATGCGACCACCAATGGGCTAATCTCGAGACACAGATCGACCGTTACAGCGCTTGTTTGTGGATTTCATGAGCCCATACCCACGGTCAAAACATGGGAATGTGCAGCTACTCGTGGTGCTAGACCACTACACAAAGTTTGTGTCGTTCGAGGCCTTGCCAAAAGCTACTGCTGAGGCCGTGATTAAATATCTCAACGAGATCTTTCTTACCTTTGGAGTGCCTGAATTCCTTCACTCTGACAATGATGCTCAGTTTACTGCAAAGGCATTGGCTAAATTCTTGGAAGAATATGGGGTCGAGCAGATATTCACTCCCTTGTATTCCCCTCAAGCCAATGCTTCAGAGCGAGCAAACCGAAGCATCCTCAACGCAATCAGAGCCTACATAGGGGATGAACACCGGAATTGGGATGAGCATTTGGTGGAATCATGTGCAGCCTTTCGAAATGTTGTACATGAGGCCACTGAATGTTCCCCTCATTTCCTGATGTTTGGTTACCACCCTATCCAACATGGCTCTGATTACGCTCTTTTGCGACAGTTGAGCGCGTTTGAGGATGGGGAGGTGAAACTGAGCACTCATTGTGATCGACTGCGTCTCATACACGATCGAGTGAAGGAAAAATTAACGCAGGCCTACGCAAAGGGCCTACAAAGGTACAATTTGCGCAGTCACGTTAAAACCTTTGTTCCAGGGTCGGAAGTTTTTGTCCGGAATCACGTTCTTAGTAGTGCGGCGGACCGTTTCGCGGCCAAGCTTGCCCCGAAGTTTGTTCGTGCTAGGATTCGCCGCTCATCAGGTCTTGTGTCATATGAGCTTGAGGACGAGAAGGGAAGCTCAATGGGTGTCTACCACGCCAAGGATATCCGATAGGGATCCTAAGGTCTCTCTCTACCTGCGACCAGTTGTGGCCCGGCGTTGCGACCCTTCTCCTGGGGTGAGTAGCTGTTTGCCGCCACTCACCGCAATAGCGGAAAAAAAATGCATTGTCTGTAGGCAGATGTGACGGCCGGTCATTGCTGTGCGATTATCGCAAAATACTAGGAAATAACAACAACAGCGAATCAGTGCAGTTCATATGTAACTCGATTGTGTGTCATCGACACCTGAATGCATTTGAACTGCACTGATCGATGCTAGGGCGATGACCGGTCGTTGCTTGATATGGATGGAATGCATGATTACGGGAGATGGTGGCAACGGGATGATCAGCTGAAAAACTGAGCTGGTTGGTGGTCGGGATTTTAGCTGGGGTGAAGAGTTTTTGGTTTGGGCGCTGGACCGGGAAGGTCGATTTTGAAGTTTGATCGCTTGAACGGAAAGTTTTTTTTTGGAGATTGGCTTTTGTGGAGATGAGTCGAGCTTTTGGGATAAGAAGTGGAACAGAGCAAAAAGGAGGACGGCTAGATTGATTTAGCGAGGGGGATTATCTTTTTTGAATACAAGGAGATTGGACACATAGTTGTGTGTTGGGAGTTCAAATTCGTTTTGATTGAAAGCTGAAGTGAATATCCTGACTCAGCAAGAAGTATTATTTTTCGTTAACTTGCAAGTGGAAGATTTCGAGTTGCGAAGTTGGTGAAGTCAGTTCTGCAGTTGTTCCGGTGGAAGAATCGAGGAGTGCAAAAGCGTAAAAAGGTCTGATACCGTCCTTGGGAAAAGTGCTAGCAGTGTGCGCTTGATTGGAATTCTCTGATGATTTCGATAGTGCAGTGATACTAAAGCCAAGTGGCGTTTAATTTAAGTGCACTCCTGACCCTGTCCACGATGGCCTGAGTTTTACGTACGGACTAATACGGCGATGTATTGCATCTTCGAGGGCGATCATATTACAAACATCTTCTTTTGAACAGTGCAATAATCAGTGGCAGCAAATTGACTATAATTCATATACTAAAATACATGCAAAAAAAAAAATAGCGATAAAATATGTCTATAGTAATAACAAGAAAAAACAACGTGAAATATTAACTGAAATACTAATTAACGTGGAATATTAATAAAAAACAAATCAGTGCTTTTACGTTTTCATATTGTTATATAATGATAATTTGAAAATAAGTGTTTTATATAAGAAAAAGTTAATATCAATTTACAGTGGTTCCAGAGGAGCACGGTACCGTCTTCCGGATCGCACTGGTAAGTGTAACAATCTTGTTTTTTTTTAATTTTTATATTGATTATCTTTGGTTATCTTTGTTTATTTAGTTATTTATTGAAGTTTTTTTTAAGTTTTTTAGATATATTTATTTTTTTTAAATCTTGGTTGCATTTTGTTGCTGATTTCTTTTATCACATTTATTTATTTAATGATTTGAATATATTTGTTTTTTTAAGAAGATAAAAATTGCATTGGTTTTTTTTTGTAATTATCATAAAACAGCAATGACCCATTAAGCAAGGCAATTAGGTTCAGTGGAGCCATGAGTGGGTTCCTTTCTTTCCTTCGCATAATTTTCGTGTATGTTATGTGTACTAGTGTCTGTGCGTGACGCAGCTAGGGCTTGACCTGCCCCTCAATAAACCCACGACACCGGTGACTAGCCGGCACCGTAAAGTCACGCGAGGGTAGCAGGTCAGGTCAAAAATTTCTGTTGTGGTGGCGGCTGTTCACAGCTGTTCCGCAACAACGCGTCATAATTTAATTATGCTTTTGACCAACTGGCGCTCCTTAACTACCCAAAACCTTTGGCGTAGTCTAGTTAGAACGAGATTGACTCCACCATGAAGAACTAACTCATGGGTTTTCACGATTAGCAGCGAAGTAATATGTGATCCTTTTGGTAATATTATAGGATACATTTCCATGAATTGGAAATCTCCGTGGCTCAAACGGCTCTCAAATGGACTTAGCAGCAAAATTTTAGAGTTTTTAGGACATATTTTGTTGTTGCTTAGAGCGAAGAATTCGTCCTTGTAAGCTTTGAACTGGGTGCATTTAATCCAGTATATTTCAGCCCTTTTGATTTCTTCTGCCGTGAGGTATGTCTGATTCGATCCTTTTTTTCGAAGTTTATTCAAAAAACGGAGAACGTATGCAGTAACTCGAAGTAATTTACGATAATCACTGAACCTTTCTGGTTCGAGAATGCTTGTTATCTTGGGATTATCATCAGTGGATGGCACGAAAAAACTATTTCCAACTATTATCAAGTCTTCCAATTGATTGTCTTGTTCCGGCCAATATTTCGCTTCACACTTAAGCCAACTAGGACCATCTAGCCAGCAGGAAGAATTCATCAGTTTTTGTACGTTGACTCCACGAGTTAAAAGATCTGCTGGATTGTCGACTCCAGGACAGTGCTTCCAGTCTGTAGGGTTCGTTAACCTGTGTATTTTGTTTATACGATTGCTAATGTAGACATCTTTTTTGTACTTCTGACCCTTGATCCAGTACAGCGCAATTTTAGAGTCGGTCCAAAGGTGTACAGAATCGAAAATAGTGCCTACATTTGTTCTTAAAAAACTGGCCATTTCTGCTGCCAGTGACGACGCGGCTAGCTCCAGCTTGGGAAGAGTGACCTGTTTTGACGTATCTGTTCTGATAGGAGCTATTCGGTTCTTCGAGCATAAAAATGAAACATTGATGGAACCATCTCGATATTTGCTTCGAACAAAGGCAACGATTCCATAAGCTTGAGGACTAGCGTCAGCGAATACATGACGCTGTTACGTCGAGGCTCATTGAAAACATAACGTGGTATTTTGAGACTACAAAGATGACGAAAATCGATAGTACCCTTAGTCCATGCTGTCTGCATATTTACCGGCAATGGTTCATCCCACTGAATATTTTGTTTCCATGTTGCCTGGAACAGTAACTTAAGTTTTACGACATAAGGCGAAAGCATACCTAATGGATCATATATTCCAGCAATTGTTTGTAAAAGCGTTCGTTTCGTTACGGTTACTGGCATTTGGCTTAAGATCTCATCAAGATCCACTGCAAGGTCATCTGATTTTAAACCTCACACGATTCCGAGCACCTTCTGTGTCATTGATAAGTTATGTGCATCCATATTTAACAGTTTTCCCAACTGTTTATCATTTGACCTCCATTTCCTAAGATTCATGGATGCACGTTTCAAAATTTCACAGGCCTCTCTATATGTTTGTACAGCATTTTCGTATTCATCAATGCTTGCAACGAAATCATCGACATAGAATGCCGAGTTCAACAGTCTGCACGTATTAGGAAATTCGTTTGCTTCCCGTCGGAAATGCTTTTTTAACGTTCCACTCAGAAGAAATGGGCTGTATGTGACACCAAAGGTAACCCGCGCCATTCTCAAAACTATCACTGACTGATTATTTTCAATGTCTTGAAGCCAGAAAAATCTGTGGACGTCTCGATCTTTAGCTGCAAGTTCAATTTGTAGAAATGCCTTTTCTACATCTGCAGTCAAAGAATACTTCCCGATTCAAAAATTTAACAAAACCGTTCATGTATTTGGTAAGAGATTAGGTCCAGCCCAAAGTAATTCATTTAATGATAACTGATTACCTGTTTTCGCGGACGCATCGAATACGATGCGAGTCTTTGTCGTCTCTTTATCCATGCGGTATACTGGACGGTGTGGCATGTAATACACTCTGTCCTTAAAATCATCGTTACATTTTTCAGCGACTCCTGATGTAATAAGTTCTTGAATAATATCGTTATACTGCTTAAGTCTCTCGAAGTCTCCACTGAGCTTAGTCACCAGCTTCTGTAGTCGAACTAGCGCTGCATTACGATTTCTATCAATTGTACAGTTTTCTTTTTTCCACAATAATGACGCTTCGTATCGTATTCCATTCTCACGAACGTATTGGTCAATCAATCGATCGGCATCAACATCTTGACCCGAATAAATATCATCTAAATTCCACAAGCGAGCAATACAGCTAGGTATGGAATTATACGGTGCGTTTGAGTCATCATCATATATGTGACCAATACCAAGATTCACGCTTGACGTAATATGCTTTGGCTCTGCAACTATAGGACCCTGCAAGGTCCATCCGAAAATAGTGTCCACAGCAACTAAACGATCATTGATTCTCAGAGTTTTCTCTTTTACTATTAACCAATAAACATCAGCACCTAGTAACATTCCGATACCGTTTTCACCTTCACCTATACGATAGTCATCGGCTTATGAAAGGTTTGATAGACATTCTGTTGAAGTATGCGGAAGTTGAAGTATGTCTGGGCATATGTCAGGAACGACAATAGCAATTACTTCGATATAATCATTGCTATGAGTGCTTTGTAACTTCACTTGTACTCTATCGAACATGTCGGCTGCCGGACGTCGCGAACTACCAAAAGGAACGCTTTGCATATTTACGGTATCCAAAATTTGGAGATTGAGCTTATGTGCGACACTCCGTTTAATGTACGTTCTCTGTGAAATAATAATTCGGATCATTAGCGAGCCTTTGCCATTATTTGCTTGGGCTAATACCCGAGCAATTTGTAGTAATACTTCTCCTGATTTGTGAATTGAAGAACATAATGTTGCCGCCACGGACTCATTGCTCTGTACCTTGATAGATTTTACTCCTAATTTGATTTGCGACTGCTCATTAATCTTTTCTCTATATCTTGGATCACACATTGATTTTACGTGATTTCCAAAACATGATGTACACCTAGTGCGTTTATTCAAGCATTGTCTGGCATTATGTCCCTTTCTTGTACATCTGAAGCAACAGCCGTGCTTTTTCAAAATAGATTTTTTCTCCTCTATGCCAATGGAGGCACTACAAGATTGCATACTGTGTGTATTTGAATTGCAAAACAAACAATTGTTTAATTCTTTGGCTGGTGTTAGTAATCCAGCAGCCGTTCCAACAGGTTTCACGAGCTCGCTCTTTCTCGCGCGTAGCTTACTCTCCGCAAATTGGTCCAGACTTTCTAGAGATACAATTTCACGCTTTAAAAACGACAAAATCCACTCTAACCGGTCGCAACGTGTATTGGACAAAGAGCTATCACCACCAGCCGACACGGATGCATTTTCATTTTCAATATCTGGGGCAGAACTATGTGCATTTTGAACATTCGAACGCTGTTTGTGCATTTCAACTACTAATTCTCTGGGTAATCGGTCGAGAATGAATGTCTTTAGCATAATCGAATATTGTATCGAAGGCACGTTCAACACCGTCAATGATCGTGTGTAAGTGATCACACTGTTATCGAGCTTTCGTAAATTCACTGCATCGCTACGTGAAGTGACTCGAGGCAAATTCATAAGCTGTTGCATTATATTGTCAATAAGTTTCTCACTATCACCAAATTGCTCTAACAGTAATGCGATAGCGGCATCGTAATTTGCACTGGAAGGTGTGAAACCGGCTATGGACTCGGCTGCCTTGCTCGACAAATGACTTGCTGGATAATTAAATTTACCTGCACCTGAAATGTCGTCTCTGTCATGAACTGCAACTCTGAAACGTTCCAAAATGGTATCCAATTTTTCAGTTCTCCGTTAAAAATACTCAAAAACAGCTTTGGTAATTTAGAACAGTTTTCTACGCGGCTATTTCTTGGTGACACTGGAGATGAAGTCCCGTTAGCTCGATCTTGAAATGCGTGCACGGATCGTAAACGTTGATTAAGACGTGCTAATATTGCTGTCGCCTTATCCCCATATTCGATTATGGTTTCGAATTCCTTTTGCATGTTTTCGGGCTTTACATGTTGCCTTAATTCCGCGTTGATCCCCTTCAAGCTATCATGTGCGGCCATTATTTTAGCCACATACATGCATAGCTCCTCTTCGATTTTGAAGCTATCGGCGTTCTCGTTGCATTTAGAATTAGGGCTCGCTAGATATTCACTTGCACTTTTAACCAATTTTGTAATCTGCCCACGATAAACAGCACGTTCCGTCGTATCCATAATTAAGCACAATACTTTCAGTCGTCGATACAGTAATCTCTTAAATTCACTAATCCCGGGTTTCGGCACCAGATTTTGATAAATTATAAACTCGGGTCCAAGTTTGTTAGAATTTAAGAAGCTTTATTAGATTACAACTGAAATTACAAAAGGCAAACTATTGCTTACGTATTATGTTTCTGACTGATTGGTTGCAAGAGAATTAAAAAACTTTAGTAAAAACTGGTTTACAACTATGAACAGCTAATTTCATTCAAAAGATCCAGCAATACAGGTTATTAGTCATTAGAATATAATTCAAAGGCAATACATACACAATATGTCTGAGGTTTGGTAACAATTCAATTCAATATACATATATTTCTAACAATATATATAATCTTTTCAAAAAGAAGAAGGACAAAATGCGGCATGATCTTATAACGACGCTCTTAACCAAAAAACATCCATAATAATTCCAATAATGTTTTCGTCAGTTTTACAATGGCAGTTTCGACCAGTAGGGTTAAAAAATAGGTGCTAAATTATGTCACATAAAAGACAAAAAATATAAAAAGGGAAAACTAAGAATATACAGAATTCCTTACAGAATGCGACAAAGTATACTATGGTCAAACAAAACAGTTAGCTGGTGTTAGACTAACTGAACATAAGCGGGAGGCAGCCTCAGCGAGGACAAGGGATACAACGTTAGTACGATCAACATTAGCGAAACACATCCTCGAGGAGGAGCACGAGATTACATGGGATAACGTGCTGGTGATCAAGGAGAAACAGCAGCTACTAAATGTCTACGTAAACCTGAACATAAGCACATACCAAGGAAACTGTGCATCACCATTATTCAAGTTGATTTAAACAGACATTTTATGGTTAGGAACAAAATGTAAAGAAAAATGAAAATAAAATATAGAGTTAAAATGTACTTAAGTAACTAGTAGATGATCAGCTGTTAATTGGCTAAAATCAATAATTTCTAAGAAAGCATTATAAGTAAGATGTCCAAATTGAAGTAAGGTTAGATCGATAGACACTAAAGAAAAAAACAGATTACCCTCGAAATATCGATATCTGTCAATATATCAAAATATGTCTAGCTTCTAAAGGAAAAATTGGTATTTGTATTAAAAATTCTAAGCACTTCTATTCTGAGTCCGAAACAACAAAAAAATATGAATACAACACTGAAAAAAATTCTTTTCATAATAACAATGAATGTAGATCATCAACTTCATATTCATTAATACAAGGAACAATTCATAATACCAATGAAATTATTCATCATAATATTTCAGAAGATTAAGAACAATTCATTAATGCTATGAATCGACTTTCATCGAAAAATCTAGCTTGTACAAATGCACAAATAAATGCACAAAGTTTCATTATTAGTGCAAGTAATGTACACCTTCATGATGCTGATGAACGCATTCATTAAAACAATGAACCTTATTTGTTACTAGAGACAATATATTTTGAGAAACTTCGTTGAAGAAAAAGTTCTTACTGTCAATGCACACGTACATTAAAACAAATTTTGAGTTCATCATATTTATGTATATTCACTGAAGTCGGGAATTCTTGACACACAAGCTGACAAGACGCAATCGCAACAAGTTATTAACAAGTGAAGTTAGAAAAATAGTATTATATGTTAGTGTTTGGTGAACGTGTTTTTGTGGTCATTTACTGTAAGTATACATAAAATATATATTTAATTCATATTTCATATTTTTCCGCCTAAATAAGATAGAGAAAATGACATCACTAAAGGATATTCTGACTAAATGGCCAGAATATAAAAAATCCACAGGTTTTCGTTTGGTAAGTTACTTTAAAAAAGAATAATAATTATTTCTTTCCATATAAATTTCTTGGGAAAAATATTGGTTTTTTTTCAGATTGATATGGACTTCAATGGACTGCATCCAGACAGTTCTTCCATCCTAGATAAATGGGAGGAGGAGTCCAAGAAAATTAAAGAATTTTCGATCGAAAGGGCTCGAGACGAAAATATTGCTCACACTTTATCCGCATTAAATGACGCCGATTTTAACAACGGTATTGATGAGAATTAGCATTTATTTCAATTGAGTATAATCTTCACTCTTTTCATAACAGATTATACTGCGCTTCAGCTCCTCCGAAGTATTAATGGCTTTTTGGTTCCAGCGCAAAGGATACCTAGAGTGAATAGTCAACAGTGAAGTTTTTATAAGCCTACAATAAGAGTGAATGTTAACTAGTTTTTATTAAATATTTTGACTCAAGTTTTGCCAAATAAGTGTTTTGAGTTCCTTGCAAATAAATTTGTAAACCAAGATGTGCAATCAATTTAGTAAGAGAAAAGAATTTATGTAAAATAATTATAGTTTATTAATAATTATATTAAAGATATGTACCTTATCCCAAATCGACTGTGTTTTATTAATTATGTGAATTCTTTCATTATTATGCCACTTATGGAACATTTTCTATATTACGAACTTACTCATCAAAAAAATGAACCTCTTTATAATATTAAGAACTCGTTCATCTAAATTCTAAATTAATTCAGGAGCAAAATAACTCCATTCATCAATATGATGAATTTTTTCATAAATAATATGAATATAATATGAATGAAACTAGAATGAGATTCATAGCAACAATGAACATTTTCATTGATAATTTGGAAGTATACAATGCACGTATTCTTCATAACAATGATTTTCTTTCTTCAATTGTTTCAGTGTGTGAGTGCTAGGTTTGCATCACAAAATTGATGAACGGCTTTTCTTTATGCCAATGAACATCCCCATCGGTTAAAAATGATGAAATTTTCATTGTAACGATGAAAATTTTCATCAATTATATGTACCTTTTTCGTTCAGTGAAGTAGGTTTTTTTCGAAAAACATTGTATTTATGGAATTAAATATTAGCCCTTAAAGATTCAGCTAAGCAGTAAAGCTGCAAACAAGTCAATAGGGTGCTCGAATTCGGGTTTGAAAGTCAATAAGCATTTCATATGATGCCACAGATTATTTTCTTATGGCTGTTTACCAAAGTATCTTGAGTTTCCCGGAGAAGGCGTATGATATTTTCAGTAAGTAAGCATTTGAGAAATTAACGACTTTTTGGCTTAATTTGTTTCCATCTTTTTCCGTTTTCGCCACGGTTTAGGAACAGAATAGGTGACAATTTAACCCTAAAAGAGGACATTTTAAGGGTATGCAAGCTCATGAGCTACAATCGACAACAGCCATTTATAATCGTCTCTAATGCTTATCAAAGCAGAAAAGATTTGAAACGGGAAACTCGATCGTTTTGCGGAACAAACCTCCAAAAGCAGAATCAACTCGAATTGTTTTTTATGGGATGATTCAAATTGAAAATTTTTTAACTAAGTGATTTAAGAAATTTTTTACGTAAGTGATTTTAAATTTATCACAACTTACGTAAATAAATTATAAATGATATCCCACTGCAAGTGATCACATCAGTCAAACATGCACTCTTAGCTGATGTCTGATGAAAATCAGTGCAGACTTTTGAAACCATTTAGTTAAAAAAAAAATAGAATCATCCCATAAAAAAAACAATTCGAGTTGATCTCGCTTTCGGAGGCTTGTTCCGCACAACGATCGAGTTTCGCGTATCAAATATTCCCTGCTTTGATAAGCATTAGAGACGATATAAGTTGACTATGCGAATTTATATAAGTCGAGGATGTTAAAATTTATCACAACTAACGTAAATAAATTATGAATGATCTCCCACTGCAAGTGGTCACATCAGTCAAGTATGCACTTTGAACTGATGTCTGATGAGAATCAGTGCATACTTTCGAAATTACTTAGTTAAAAAAAACTATTTTTTTTTCATACAAAATGTCACGTGAAATATGTTTCGTCAAAAATTTAGCTTGCAAATAAGCAAGAGTTGTACTCAATAACCGAGTTTATAATCCAGATTGACTTAGACTGGTTTAGACCGATTTGGATTGAAATAAAAATGGCTGCCAAGTCAAAGTAGGTCTTTGATGTGACAGGATCGACCAAGTCACTTGAAACGCGATTGAGTTTTAGATTTCATGTGGGTGTTTTCGTGCGACAAAAGTAGCGGTAATTTTTTGAAATTTGAATGTGAAAGCTTGTTAAAATGGACAATCAAAGACTTCTGATATCAACAATAATAATGAATTTTCTTTGTCAGCGTCAATTAATAATGAATAATAATGAATAATCAATAATACCAACACATATACCTGAATTAAATTTTATGGCCCTACCTCTAATAAAAGATACGGAAAAACCCCAAAATAAATTGAAAAGCTTGCATTCATTTCTAGTTCTTTATTAAATTTGCATTTGTGTGAAAAGGATAGTATTTTCACAAAACACTTTTCCATAGTTTACCTAACTTGCTTTTACGTAGCATACTGGTTGCAAAACAAATCATCCACCAGTGCTATTGGTTATTCTGGTATATTTTATTGTAACTATATTAGCAGACACGGTCCGACTCTCTTTCATTAGTAAGTAATAACCAGACGATCGCACATTTTGTGAAACGTAAGAAACATGCCCTGCTAACAGTATAAGTAAAATTTTTTCGCACCAGGTTTAACAACATGTGGGATTGTCTGGAGACGTCTGGTTCCAAAAAAAAGTATTTAGTCTTGCATGATAATATTATTGAGGCTTCGGTGCGAATTTCATTTACATTGTATTGCTTTTACTCCCAATAATTAAGGGATGTTCTCTTCCATATTCATCTGCTAAATAACTTAAGGCTAGTTAATTCCAATCAAATTCATCCACTCAAGAAGCATGAAATATACATATAGTTTTGCCTATTTTCGAATTATTTTACCATAACCATAACATGTGAAAATATATGCAAATACATTCGCAGCAAGTTGATTTTGTACTCTTGCTGCAAGCGAAAAGTTGCCACAAAAAGAAGCCTCCTGCAAAATTATTTTGCTGCTCCAATACGCGAGCATACCTACAGTAACAATTATATTATTCTTATTCTAAATTCCATGTTATTTTTCTTAGAATCTCAAAAAAATATCCAAAACGCATATATGCTCGATTCATAAATTATTATATTCATATATTCAAAAATTTCATTCACTTCAACAATGGTTAAGTATGCCGCATTGGAAAGCCACATACATAAGTGAAGTCGCCGTTGAATTTTTCAATCCTCAATCGCTCGATCCGCGTCTTTTACCGCCCAAATCGATCCGATCCTGTAAAATTTCGTGATCGGACCGACTTATCTCAAATCAATCCACTGCGCGTGTACAACG
The DNA here is from genome assembly GCA_947369275.1 of Nemotelus nigrinus. Lineage (NCBI taxonomy): Eukaryota > Metazoa > Arthropoda > Insecta > Diptera > Stratiomyidae > Nemotelus > Nemotelus nigrinus. The sequence continues at coordinate 86,908,331 of OX376372.1, read as the reverse complement.
TGGTTTGACTAATGTAAAGCCAGTTTGAAACCAGATTATAAACACGGCTACTATTTAGCGTAAAAAGTTGCTTCTATGTGTTAAAAGTTGCTTTTGGAATTGAAATGCAGATGACATTGACATATGTCTCCAACCACTTTACGTCAATTTAGTATGTGCAGTTCATTCTTTCGCACTAAAAAGTGACATTTGGTGTTTGCAATAAAAAAATCGATCGAAAATTGAAATTTTTGACATTTAATCCGTTAGAAATGAGCAGTGTCTACGCTTTTCTACATCGTCAAAATTTTTGCTCGAAAGACAATGAAGACTTGTCAAAATTCAGTTTTACGATTAACTCAGTATCAGCCATTAATTGAGATTGACGGGTGATTTTCTTAGTCTTTCAAATTCAAACGGTAAACAAGAGTTCCCACCATTTGCATTTATGCTCAGCTATTAAAATCTTTGTTGAGTCGAGTTTGACAGTCTTTAAAAAAACAGTAGAAAATTCGCGGTGAGTAGCCATATACAGATAGCTTGTGGTTTTAATAACTATGTCGATTTCAAAAATTCCTTTCAAAACGTTCTTTGGCAACGAGAATTGACACCATTATTTAACATGGTCAAGTCATTGTTCTATTGTTGTAATAATAGTGGAGTGATGAAAGTTTTAATCACAGAGTATGGTCCAGATGAATGGAGACTTTTTATATATAGCTCGTCTGTAAATTGAAAAGTTTGGAACTTGTTAATAATAATGATGTATATGGAAAAATCTTATGAGCAGATGAAAAAATGTTACAAACCCTTTATTATGCAAGTTATTACTGGCATCTCTGTGGCGATTTAACAGCATTTTTTTTTTGTAAAGCATGATTTACAGGGTATCAAAAGTTTTTCTGTTTTCTTTGCGAATGGAATAGTCGGGCAATAGGCTATTCATTTTTCTAAGAAAAATGAATAGCCTTTTCGAGAATCACTTGAACTTGATGGAGCATATTAAGAAGTTGAATTAACTGATCCTGAAAAATTCTACTCCACCAATTTCATATCAAACTGGCACTTGGTAAGAATTTTGTAAATGGAATGGATAAGAACGGGTAAGCTTTTCAATATTAAAGTCAAAAATTTCTCTGGATTGAGTGGAGCGAAATTTAAGGAAGGTGTTTTGTTAGGATGATATATAAGATAAAAATGATAAAAAAAATCGACGAAATTATAATAGAAGATGAAAAATATGCTTGCAATAATTTTTGCTATGCTGCTTTGAGCTTTTACTTTGAGCTGTTGAAAATCATGTTACCATCATATGAATATATGAAAAACAACATGCCTTTGAAGATCTACTTTTAAATAAATGATTAGTGAAAGCAATGGCAACATTTACATCAAGACATTTCCTGTAGAGATGGGTAACACGTGAGTGAAGCAATCGCGGTGAAGCAATCACTAGCCCCCAACACGTGTGTCGACACACTCTATACTGAGCGAGCTGCTTCACAGGTGAAGCAATCACTACAGTATGAGCGAGCTGAGCGTTTGGTGAAGCAATCACTTGCACTCAACAAGACACGTTTGTGTACACACAGTAGAGCTAGAGATGAACAGCACATGAACGAGGCAATCAGTTGATGTGATTATGAGTTTGTTTATGAGCTCGAACTTGATTATGAGCTCGACAGTTTTGCACAGGAGCGAGTCAATCGTTACACATAAGCACTCATTTGCGCGAAGATTTCCGTGCCGCGGAGCCTTTCACGGATCTCGTCGGAGTTGAGCGTTTGGTGAAGCAATCACTTACACTCAACACGTGTGTTGGCCGACACGTTTGTGTACACACAGTAGAGCTAGAGATGAGCAGCACAAGAACGAGGCAATCAGTTGATGTGATTAGGAGCTTGTTTATGAGCTCGACACTTTTCAAGCAAGTCAATCGGTGCCGCGATATGAATTTCGTAAAGGCTGTAGGTAATGCCGTACAGTGCAAGCATGCCGTGGTTGGTTGTGATGATCGAAACTGACCGTCGCGGAAGAACATATGTGCACTTTATATGTGCATATGATGAAGATTTTGATTGAAACTTTCTTCCTGTAGACTTTCTCAATTTTTTTGTGATTGGATGCAGTGAGATTATCTCAGGAATGCGATGTCCGATCGAAATGAAATTTTTTAAGGATATTGATGAAGTATAAGAGGTATAGATATTGGATAGGGATATTCGAGCAAATTTTCAGAAACAAGTATATTTTGATGCAGAAAAAAACCTCAAAATACGAGAATGGGCGAAATGAAAATGGTTGGGTGTGCCCGCTTTTTTTTGGATGGTTATCGCTGTGATTATTTGTTATATCTGGGAGTTGAGGTGGGTTTATAATTTAAATAAAAAAGTTTTTGATTTTCATTAGCTCTTGAAGTGTATATTGAAATCAGTGTACATTTCACACAATTCGATGCAGTGAAGTTCAGTGTATTTAGATAAGATACTTGTGAAAATTTGTTTCTAATTGATCATTAGTCTATAAATTCATTTACCATTGATAAATTTAAAATGGTAAACTTTTCAATTATATACCGTTTCGGAAAAAGTTTCTATGAGTGATTTTTTCTTCGCTGAGGTATCGTTTTAGAATAATGTGAATGGGGAGTACTTCAAAGAAAGCAACTATTTTCCACATTTATGTTGTAGGAAATGCGGCCATGAAATGTTCATGTGACTAGCATCATATATATATAACAAGTAACAATGTTTATTATTCACAAATTTTGGAATTTAGACATAGTTAGGTTATAATTAGAGATTAAGCTTATATACTGGAACAGGTATTCTTTTGGGACAATCAGTACTTAGTATAAAATTCAAAAATACTAGGTTCGAGTGTTTTCGTATTTGCGAGTATTTTTGTACTTGCAAGTATTTTATTCAAATATTCAAAAAGTCTATAGGGCAAAGGTAGCTGAAATCGAACAAAATCGGCCAATTTTGGGTGAGAGTGGTTTGGGACATAACGGGCCAAGATCTATTTCTGCGATACAAAAATTTCAGTTTTGTAGGGGAATAAGGGGTATTTTGGCCATTGTTTGGCAAAAACTGCCTTTACGGTACTTTCGATGATTGGAAATGGTCGGAGAGTACAACAGTGATATTTTAAGGGCGAGAAAATATTTTGATAGGTGAAATTGGGTGAAAACGTTCTATTTTACCAAAATTATTTTTTTGGTCTAGCATGAATTCGGGGACCTTTCTGAGTTGTTTCGGGTCAAATTTTCATACAAGTCTGTAAAAAGCGGCCTAGTTTCGAAGATACGGCAAAATGAAATCCGCCGGAAAACCGTCTGGAAAAACTGAAAGTAGCACTTAAAGTACTAAGGAGGAAAAGGTTGAGATCCTTTTTGGTTCTCCAGTTGGCTTCTCCGGCTGTGCTGAGGCTCTCCTCGTGACTGCAGGTCGCCACGAGGGTGTCTCCAACCCTACCGGGGTTGTTAAATTTACGAGACCGCGGGAGTTAAGATGCCCCTGGATTCATATCCAGCCTTAACGAAGAGGTTGACCCCCTAGTGGGTGCATGTTTAATAGGCGAAACATTTTGTTTTTATCATTTCTTAATAAAATTTTCGTTTAACTTCATGCTTCAGTGAGGCGAAGTGGAAAACCGGCTGTTTTAGATTAGCCAAGAAAAGTTTGATATAAGAGATCGATCGATGAAAAGCCATATAGATGGCAACAGTATTAGTTTGTTCTATCTTAGTAAATTTTTTGACTTTGGTAATTTGAACGAATACAGGAGATGTTTTGTGCATATAATAAAATGAAAATCAGATTAAATTGATTGAATTTCATCGTTTTTCTTTAGGCGAAAAGATTTGCCAAATAAATGGCCGACCATCGGAAAGTTACGGACAAGCTGCGCGGACTAATGACTCAGTATCCTTTGAAAATTATCTTGCACCATCACCATTCTGGCTTGGGAACCTTGTGTTTGGAGGGTGGGGGAGGGCATATCATACCTTCTTATTACATCAATGCAAATCGTATGTATAGTATATATAGCATACTTCAACAAATACTTGCAGGTATTTTTGGAACATGCATTTTTTTGTACTTGTACTAGTTATACCTAGTATGTGAAAATCCTAGTACGACCCGACTCTAGTTATAATATGGACCAAAACATGCATTGAACATACATATTTCCTCAAACATACATATTTCCTCTACTTTTCTACGAAAATAGGATTTTCTGACGGACTCGAGTTTTTTAATTTGTAATTCAAATCAACTATAGTTAACTACGCTATCAGACACTTTCTTTAAAATCTTTTTAAAATGTTCAAAACAAAAAAAAAGACACTTATTAAAACAAATACTGGGAAATTTTCTGTGCGTTTAATTTTCTTTGTCGCCTTTTCATGGCCATGTATAAGCGGTAAATAGAAAAATACTAATCATATGCATAATCCTTTTTCATAACTACATTTTACATCAATCAAAAACGAATTGACACAATTGATTGACTCACACTGATTGACTCATCCAAATGCGTGAGTCGAAGTGTGACGACACACTAAACTGAGTCGTTTTTCCCATCTCTAATTTCCTCCATACAAGCTAAGGGACGTGGAACCTCTCGAAGGTGGCTGATTGATGCTGAACCCTCTTAAAAGATGCTTTTAAGCCAACTTTCCAAGGATCAATAAAAAGACGCGCTTTTTTCTTTGATTTGAACATGTTTCAGTTAATTTTTAGTGTTGTGGTTGAAATTTGAGCATTGTGATTGGTACATGTATTATATATATTTAAATGGCAATATTATCAAAAACAAAACAATTGAATTGAAATTTGCTGTCCGGTTTTCAGAAATCAAAAAAAAATAATTTCGAGCACGTATAGCCGATTTGCTGCCAGATGCTAGCATGTGTTGTCCTGAATCTGACGACCATGGCCACATACCAGGCTTTGAGGTAGCCTAACTTTAAATAGGTAACTAATTTAAATCAAGAATAAAGTGTCTAAAAGTGCAAAATTAGTCACTTCATACTCGTATATGTTGACTGCGAATGAAGTGTCTACCAACTAGAGCCTCTGACACAATAAGGGCCATGTCTCACCGAGATGTAATGGCCTCGTCGCCAGCAGAGTGGGCATGGTTTCTACCTGTGGCCAGCAAGAAAGGTCACACCAAACTAAAAGCTATTTATCAGCACCGAAGCTCAGTTCACACTTAATATGGAAGATACTGCATTGTTTTTATACGCTCGACGCAAAAAAAATAAAAAGAAAGGAAATTATGGGTGCGCGCCAAAAAAAGATTTGTTCTCAAACTTGTATGCAGATAAGAGAAAATAAAATAATAATGGGAGAATATCTGTACATATGTTCATTGGACGAATTGTTGAGTGCGTGCAAAAAGTGATTTAACCTTCGGCATACTACGTGAAAATAATTCCTCACCCATAAAAGTTAGAGGTAGATTTACCGTATAATACATTGTATCTATTCTGTGTACGTATTAAATAGAACGTGCTCAAATAAATTTGTTTTTTATTCAAAGTACTAACAAATTAAAAATAATTTACAAAAAACTCTAGCGCACCTGAACCGCTAGAAACACTAATGTTCGAAGAACAGAAGAAGTATCGTGCAGGTTTTGAGTGCATATTCCACCACATGAGCTGCTTATTACGGCCAAACTGTTTCAACTGCCACGTTTTAATTTGGTCTCAAGAATGCATTATAACTCATGTGGTGGAAGGTTTCAGATATTACCACTGGCATGAAATTCAACGTTTATGAAAGCAAAACACGGGTTAATTATATTCGTTATCAGTTGCTTATTTCACAAAATTTTGAAAGCAGCATTTCATATAACATCAATGAAGAAAATGTAATTGAAGTTGGTGTTTGAGGCTGCGAGCCGAAAAATTTGCAGAACTTTGGGAATTGAAACATCGGTTATTTATTTTCATTGTAAATGTTTCCGGTATGAATACTAACTGTAAGCATTTATTGATACAAAAGTAGCACAACCGACTCGTGCTGGAAACCTTTCGCCAGTATCAAAGCCAAAAATATATCACACCTGCTTCACGTTGTTATATTACATTCGAAGTTATAGGAGTATAAAGAAATTTAGGGTTACCGGAAGCAAGTTTTTTCAAATAATTGTATACTTAATATTTGCTGTTTATTGTCACTGCAATATCATTACCAATTGAAAATTCTACGATAAAACTGCTTAATAAAGATATTGCAAACAAACACAAAACCACCACTAGCTGGCAACCCTATCGTGAATTTTCAACCAAATATGACCTGAATAATGTTTATAAAAGGTTACATCAATTGTATGAAATTCGTATTGATTTCATGACTGCACTGGAAGTTATAGGGCAGAAAGTTTGATTTTCCTGATCGAATTTTCAAATTCAAAGACACAAAAATTACCAAAGCTGGCAGTACCAATCGAATTTTTCAACCAAATTTCTATCAAACAGGGTTTAGAGTAAAGTTCAGCTACTGTGTCAATTTCATGAAAATCTGGTAACTTATTCACATTTCATAGGGCAAAAAGCAGTTGTTTTTCTTTGTAATTTTTCAAGTTGGCACCACTGGCACAGAGTTGCCTACAATTCAAAATCGCTTCTATCAGACCTGGTCCTACTTAAGTCCAATGCATTCTGTAAGTTTCAGTTGTATCTGATTATTGATTCGTGAGTTCCCGTGAACAGAAATTTTTGATGCTAAAAATATAAGTTAACTGTGAGAGGGTTACCGTTCTTTTCCGACATGAAATTTCCAAAGTTTTACTTTGAACGTGTAGACAAAGCATAAAATTTGTATACAGATTGGTTTTATTGTAAGAAACGGACATTTTTTGGGATATTCGATGGTTTGAATATTTTCACTTCCAAATTTTTATTTTTTCAAATTTAAGACACCAAAATTATCATAGCTGGCAGCTCCAACCAAATTTTTCAACCAAACTTCTACCAAACGTGGTTTGAAGTAAGGTCCAGCTACTGTGTGAGTTTCGTTAAAATCGAACGATTCGATCAGAATTTATAGGGCTAAAAGCAGTTATCTTTTTAGTGATTTTTCAAGATGGCACCACTGGCGCAAAATCGCCCGCATTTCATAATCACTTCTACCAGACCTGGTCCTATCAAAGACCAATACATTCTGCAAATTTCAAAATGCCGCTTATCGGATCGTGAGTTTCCGTGAACAGAAGTTTTTGATGCTAAAAATATAGATAAATTGGGCAAGGGATACCAGGCGTGCCCATTATACCATATCAAATTTAATTTTTTTTTCTATATAAACAAAGCACAAGATTTACATATGAGTGGCTTTATTTTGAAGAAACGGCATTTTTTCAAGAGAGACGATGATTTGGAGGTTTTCACTTTCAGTACCTGGCCTAGCTACAGGGTTGTCAGCACGCTCATTAAAAGCTACATAAATCTACAACTTAATAATACCAATATGTTTTGAAAATTTCGTAATGATTAAATAGCTCTGTCAAAAGTTATCGCAATTTAAATATTTCAAGTTTTACCGTTCTCTTTTTAGGCACCCAGCGCACACATGGAGTTAAACAATTCCAAAAAATTATCCGATTCACATGAAGAACACGTTCGAAATTTACTTCGTCAACTCTATTGTTGCAAAAATTATTTGTGTACGGAATAATAGGTATATTAAAAATATCACTAAAATGGCCGCCGGCGCCAAAGAGTTAAAGATTATTTACTTTTTATGAGACTTGGCATTAATTTTTTTATACACCAATGTGTCCTGAATTTTTCAGCTCAATCGGATGGCGCGTTCCTGAGATTTTGTCACTGAAATTTTTTGATGATATATATATAAATATAAATATATATATATATATATATATATATATATATATATATATATATATATATATATATATATATATATATATATATATATATATATATATATATATATATATATATATATATATATATATATATATATATATATATACACATATATATATATATATATATATATATATATATATATATATATATATATATATATATATATATATATATATATATATATATATATATATATATATATATATATATATATATATATATATAGAAATATGAATTTTTGGCCAAAGTGATATTAATACTAATGTTCTTCTTCGAACATTAGTAAAAAATATACTATTATTAAACATATATTAAAAAAAAACATAACACTTTAATAACTCTTCCATGAAATCAATTTCATTACTGTGTCTCCTAAAAATAAATGTTATGTTTTTAAAATAAGAATAGATATTATTTTTTTACTTATTTAGGTAGAATTATACTTACTTGGCTGAATGAAAAAATACAACTTGCTCTTAACGTTAATAGTACTAAAGAAATTCGTTCTCTAAATCGGTATAATTTTGGCAATTCCTAATTCCCATGCTCCCTACATATTACAGCATTACATCAAAAGCAACCGTTCAAAATCTTCCTGTCTTTATTTCTTGGACAGAATAAACATCTTTGTGAACTTGGATGCTTCAGCGCTGGTCTTGGCACTTCTTCATTCAAAATTTCATGTGCGCGTCTTCTTGTATCTCTTGGCACTTGCGGATTGTCTTTCTTGTTTCTGATATGTTCTTCAAACAATGAAAACCCCAAAGGTTTGATGAAATTCTTTCTAAGACTAATTTTATTCTTCTCAATGCTATTGCTCATTAGATACACAATGGAAGAATTTATGCCAGTATTATTTAACATTGAACAGAACAATTAAAAGAAAAACACCGTTAGAAGTCAGCGTTTACTGTTGCGGGAAATAGCTAATTTATCAAAAACATCAATGCTGCTCTTTGTTAAAATAGAAAAACGTAATAATAGATGGTTTTTTTGGCCATCACTTCTTGGCTCCACATCGTTTTCATGGTGGAAGCAAGACTTATGTAATTTAAAAATCTCTGTCTAAAAACAATACATTTCATATCTGTGATACAAATAATATAATGTAAATTAACGACAAATATAAGTGCAAGTAAAAAATTAACAAAAAAGACGACACATACCTTTAATTACGATTATTTAAAACGTGAAAATAAAACACGTCTTTGGAATCAAACTAATTTATTCACGCAAGCCCAAACGCTTGCTGACTCGTTACACATTAATCTCAATTATTAATATTGTTACGTACCCTGCCTTTAATCTGGAGGGATTGTCTTATCTTCAAAACTACTTCCAAGAAATAATAAAACATTACAAAATATTGTATGTTCTATATTGGTACAAACAGGGCCGGTTCTTCCATATGTGCACATGCTACTTTGAATCTAGGCGGCATCATAAGAGAAGCACAAAATGCGGCAGAATAAAATATCTAATTCAAGAATAAAATAACTTCCTCTAAAACATCTACCACACACGCTAAAAAATCATTGTTCTACCCTTAATATATTTTGCAACTAATATATTAATATTAAAAACATTTCTTAACATTATTATATTGACCTAGCAACAAAATTATATTGCCAGCACATACCATTCTTAAAATTTTATATATTGACATGCGTGTGGTGAATTTGTCTTATATTGGTAGACCAATAATAAATATTAACATGACAATAAGTCATATTAACGTCTTAAAAACACTATATTGTTAGGCCAATATTATATACTAAAATGGCAATAAGTTATATTAACGTCTTACAATATTATGTGGGTAGGCCAATGTTAAATATTAGCATGGGAATAAGTTATATTAATGTCTTACAATACTATATTGGTATGCCTATAGTTAGTATTAACGACACGCGGTGCTCCCAAGTGGTCCCCCATCTAAGTACTAACCGCAAGAGAACCGGTCGAGAACCGGTTATTCCAATGTGATATTGCCGTATTAAATATTAACATCCTAACATACAATACTAGCCATCAATTTCACCACCCTTGGTTAATACATTTATGTTGGCATAGTAATATATTTATGTTAAGATGTTTAAAACATTTTCTCGAAACATGTTTACACACAAACAGCCTTAATATATAAAGCTAAACTGCAAATATAATATTGTAACTTCCTAACATAAAATATTGAGCTGTTAAAATTATGTATTAGTGACAATGCTGTAACTAGAACAATATTAAGGTGTTAATAAATTGGTGTTAATCATTTCTCAGTTGTATAACCTTTCTCTGTATATGAAATAGGTTGAAAATATTAAATTTGCAGTATATTCATTTTTTCGCTTACGATAACATCTTGAGTGTGCACCTGTATGATTATTTACTGTAAAACCACCCGTAAACCATAAAACTATAATAGTTGAAACAATTCCAGAATTCATCAAATTCTTGCATAGAAATTTGTTGTACCAGATTCGACGCTGTTTCGGGCGAAATGTCCATACAAGTCTGGGAAAAAGTGGCCTAGTTTCGAAGATACGGCAAAATGAAATACCGGAAAACCGTCCGGAAAAACTGAAAGTAGCACTAAAAGTGTTAAATAAGAAAAGATTGAGATCCTTTTTGGCTTGATAGTTAGCTTCTCCGGCTGTGCATTATGCCGTATCTTCGAAACTAGACCACTTTTTCCCAGACTTATATGGACATTTCACCCGAAACAGCTCAGAAAGTTCCCCGAATTCAAGCTAAGCAAAAAAAAAAATATTTGGGAAAATTCGACGTTTTTGCCCAATTTTCCCCATAAATTTGTTTTTTCATCCTTAAAATATCACTACTGTACTCCCCGACCACTTTCAATCATTGAAAGCGCGGTAAAGGCAGTTTTTGCCAAACTATGGCCACAAAACCCCTTACTCCCCTACAAAACCGAAATATTTATATCACAGCAATAGGTCTTGGCCCGTTATGTCCGAAACCACTCTAACCCGAAATTGGCCGATTTCAGCTACTTTTGCCCTAAACACTTTTTGAATATTTGAAAAAAATACTGGTAAGTACGAAAATACTCGATACTTGATATGCTTTCAAACTACACTATCTAAAAGCAGATTTTATTTTAACATACTTAACAGCATGACAAAACTCAACTTCATATAATATTTGATCATACACTTTGATCAGACTTAATGGCTTTAGCAAAACTACCACTAACTGATCATTACATTCCATATGTATGCACACGTAAAAAAATCTGTTAAATAGTATATCTAAAAAAAATCTGTTCTTCACAAGCGGTTCTACAAGCGTACTGTGTATACTGGTGTGCTTATACACTAACATACCCACCGCCACCAAAGAGTTAAAGATATCTTGATTTTAACTTAAGATAAACCTATCCTTACGGTGGAGCGATGTTTATTTGATTATCTCGATTGCTACGGTGGCGAAATATTTATTCGGTTCTCTCGATTGTCTCGATTGTCTCGGTTCTCTCGATTGTCTCGATTGTCCCGATTGTCTCGATTCTCTCGATTGTCTCGATTGCAACAATCGAGTCCAACTTAAATCATCGAGATGTTTCGAAATATTTGAACAATCGAAACAATCGAGTTTAACATCTCGCAATCGCCCATCAATAGTTTGAGGTAGGGTGCTAATCTGTCATGCCCAGCAAGTTGATTTGGTACACTTTCAAATCGCCCTCCTGGCCAATGGCACCCTGTGTGTCAGAGGATATCAAAGCATATTTGCGCGTAACAAAAAGAGATGAACATGGAGCACTTGTGCGCCTTCACTAATCATCGTAAATGAATTAGAAGGGTAAAACAAAAAAAAAGATTATTTTTTATGCACAGAGGAGAAAAATTGAGACTGAATCATTTAGAGACATTGTATACGGTTAGAAACGAGTGATGTTATTTTGATTCGGCATTTCTGGAGTATATTGAAAATTTGAGTTTGGAAAATTAGATGTTAATGAAATAGAAACACACTTTTATTTCATGGGTAAATATGTGTAGTAATAAATTATGTTTTTATACAAATTAAAATGTAGTAAACGGAAATTTAGCAGAAACGTGTATTATAGAAAACTGAAAATGTTAAAACTTTTCCCTTAGATTGGCTTGTTAATTTGATTTCTAACGATGCTTTCCTTTCTTTTAATTAATTTCTGCTGAAAATACAAGCATATGAAGGAGCTCAGGATATTAAGATCGGACACATATTTCACTCACAAAGATGAAAGAAAAGAGAGATCCCATAAAGATTATTGTGACTGCACTAAAAACGAAATCCTTGAATACATCAAAATAAACAAATATTATGCAATTATAGTCGATTTCAAACCAGAATAAAGCAGATTCTGCCCAACTTTTGGTAATT
>OX376372.1:86819098-86895854 GCA_947369275.1 Nemotelus nigrinus | reverse complement strand
GAAAACTTGTTTTTGGGCAACCCACCATAATGAGAAAATTGTTTATGAGTTTCGACTCATACTCCCCTCAAGACTTCACGTGTTTAAATCCTAGTAATTCCATTCTCACTCGCATGTCTTCGAATCGCCTCCCTTGCGATTCATCTTATCTTCGTTCGAGAGAACAAAACTCCCTTGAAACAAGACATGCATTGCTCGCTCTTTCCCCTCTTTAGCCGCAAACATCATCCCCTCCTATCCTTTTAAAATCATTCCTTGTAGCTTACCTTTTGGGCAGCTTCTCGTTGTTTTGTCCATTGAGCTTTTTGGCTCTGGGAGCAACCCGGAGGATGGCCGCGGATAACAGGTTTTGGTGGTTTACTGCCACTCCTGTCCCGGTCATCCGAAGGGCCCCTGCCCCACTTTATGTTGGGAAGCTGACCCAAACTTTATATCCTTATTGTCTTGACCCAGCTTCGGCTTTTGGCTCGGGTCTGGTTCAAGCTGTGGTGGATTGCGGGGGGTTGGCGTGGCGCCGCCTACACGTCCCTGCAGCTTGGTCAGACTTGAACCATTTGCTGAACCTGAGTCAAGCAACAACATTGTTGTATCTTGATCCTCTGTTCCTTTCTTTTCAAGGAATTTCGGGTGGGTGAACAGTCCCATACTAGGCGATTCCTTTCTGGAATCGACCCAAACATTTTCAAACTTAAACATTATTCCAACTTAAACATTTTTCACACGTAAACATATTTTTCAACTTAAACATTTTTCAAACTTAATTTAACTCATTCATACTTAAAAATTTTACTATCTTTGCTTTATTATTACAAAAGCCAGCCAGCCAGCGGACCTGAAAATCGGAAAGGATGGACCGGGTTTCGTTCAATGAGAAGGCCTACAAATATAAATTTTGAATATTTTCTTTGGAAACCCACTTCGTATTTTTACGTTAAACCTCTTTTGTAAAATTAGAAGTTTTCTAGAGGTTTTGTTCCATTTGAAATTTACTTAAACTTCATTCGTATTGAGAGTTAGACACATCACTAGGTGTGCACTTATTTTGAACTTTGACAATTGGGCCTATTAGTTATTAAGCATTGCTTTAGCCACTTTGGGTAAGGTTAAGAGTCTATATATTTCTGAATTCCTTGGCACTTTGGCCACACTTAGCTATAAGCGTAATCATTCAGTTAGTCACGTCATCGTGCAAAATTCCATTTTTACATTTTCAGAACACCGTACATTTTTCTTTAACTTGACACAATGCCATTAGGACACAGTAGTGAGGACCTGTCTGACACCACAGTGGAGGCTCAGTGCTCCATATGCCAGCAACCATTCACTACTGCCCAGGCCACGTATACCACGAAATGTGGACATAATTTTCACGAAGCGTGCCTGGAGGAATGGCTTAGACATCACATGGATTGCCCGCTGTGCCATGGACCACTGAGTCTCCCCTTAGGAGCCAGACAGGCCCCCACTGCTGCAGCATTTATGCCACGAGGGGCTTGGCCTAAGTCGCAACGGCCGGGAGTAAAAACCCGAGGCATGCGATCCGAAGAATTAGACATCAGGGACTTCGATCTCACAAGGAATACACTGGGCGGAAATTTTAAAATCCTATGCCAGCACATTCATCTTCTGTTGACTGGACCAGCCGCTGATTGGTTCTGGAGGTTCCATCAAACAAGACGAGACTTCAGTTGAAGGGATCTGGAGTCGGCCCTGAGCGATTATTTCGGGGATCGTTTCACGGATGCCGACCTGATGGAGCAAATTCGAAGTAGAAAACAGCGACCAAACGAAAGTTTTGATGATTTCAGTGCGCAAATATATACGCTAGTTGACCGCCTCTAGCGCCCTATTGCTGACGCTGATTTGGCAGACATGCTTAGGCGCAATTAACTGTCTGATTTTCATCGTCGTTAGCTATAAATTCATTTGCCCTCAGTTCGTATGCTCCGTCAGGCCGTCATCCGTATGGACAATTTCGAAATGGAGTTTGGAGGCCGACGCCGTCCATCTCAATGGAGAAATGCCGCTGAAGAATTGGGTGAAGAAGATCCGCTGGACAATTTTGAGAACTCACCTGAAGAGCATGGAGTGGAAGCAATCACGGTCCTGCCTACTTGCTGGAATTTCAAGAAGGTGGGACACCGTTTTGATGATTGCATGGAGGCCACAACAATCTTTTGTTATGGCTGCGGAAAAGCAGGTACGCACAAGCCAAATTGTGCTAACTGCCAAGCAAAAAACTTACCTCAGGGAGCGCGGAACAAGATCTCACGCCTCCCCCAGAGCAAGCAATCTCCACCACGCTCCAGCAGGTAGACAGGACGAGTGACGCAGCACCTTTATCCTTTAGCCCAGCCACCAATAGTACTAGAATCCAGACGTGTGAGGAATCCAACACCTTATCGATGCTACACTTACAGGCAGAGCCTCCTACACCTTTGGCTTTTCTGCCATACCACCTAAGATGGCAGAAATATACGGCGGTCCGAGACCGAATCTTTAATTCTGAAATTGCACGACCGAAACATGATCGTTCCAAACCCAAGCGCTCAACGCTGAGGATGAGAGCATTCTACTCTCGCCTTCGTCGTTGGCGTTACCAGCTCAACTGTGCCACTCTGATGGACGTGCATTCAGGTGACGTCCGTCCATACGCACAGGTTCTGCTGTTTAGCCAACCAACTGCAGACTTGATCGACACGGGAGCTTCCGTGAGCGTGATGGCGGCTGACTTGGCAAAGTCATTCCTCGAGAGGAACGCTTTTCATTGGAAAAGAGATTCTTTCGGGTTGAAGACTGCAGACGGCACACATCATCAAGCCGTAGGCCGAGTGTCAGCCGACATGACGTTCAGGGGAGTTACCAAGTCCTTGACGCTCTGGATAATTCCAACTCTCAGCCAAAACTTATATCTGGGAGTGGATTTCGTGCGTCAATTCGCCTTGGCCGCAGACCTGTTCGCGCCATCCCAACAAGTCAACACCACTAGTAGCCTTGAACAACTCGACGATCACGCCCACCCCCTCACACCGGAGCAGCGTCACGTCTGTGATTGCTAGCTTTCCGTCGTTCGCAGTAGAGGGTTTGGAAAAAACAGCGCTGATCGAGCATGAAATTGAAACTGGCAATCAGAAGCCAATAAAACAGAGACACTTCTCTGTTTTGCCGGCTGTCGAAAAGCTCTTGTATAAAGAGATAGACCGCATGCTCGCACTGGGCGTGATCGAGGAGTCCAAGAGCTCGTGGTCCTCGCCAGTGACCCTAGTGGTCAAGCTCTCCAAGGTACGCCTGTGTTTGGATGCGAGGAAGGTCAACTTGGTCACAGTGAAAGACGCCTATCCCTTGCCTTTGATAGACGGCATCTTAACCAGACTCCCTAAGGCCACTTTTATTACGAGCCTGGATCTAAAAGATGCCTTCTGGCAGATTCCTTTGGAGGAACGGTCAAGGGAAGACGGCTTTCACTGTGCCCGGGCGACCCCTGTATCACTTCGTCATGATGCCGTTTGGCTTGTGCAATGCACCCCAAACGATGTCACGACTGATGGACAAAGTGATCCCCTCGCATCTAAAGCACCAATTGTTCGTATACTTGGATGACTTGTTGGTTATAACCGAGGCCTTCGATGAACACCTGAAGGTACTGCACCAGGTCGCATTTTATCTGCAACAAGCTGGCCTTACCATCAATGTAGAAAAGAGCAAGTTCCTCTTGCGCGAGGTGAAGTACCTTGGCCACATTGTTGGTAATGGGACGATCCGGACCGACCCTGACAAGGTGAGATCCATTATGGATTTCCCTCTTCCAACGACCACGAAGCAGCTACGGAGATTTTGGGGAATCTGCGGCTGGTATTCACGCTTCTTCAGGGAATATGCGTCTTTGTCAACCCCACTGACAGACATGCTTTCGAAGAGGACTCAATTTGTGTGGACCGACGAGAGGCTAAATGCTTTCAAGCAATTGAAAGTGAGCCTTGCTTCGGCTCCAGTGTTGCACAGCCCCGACTTCAACAAGCCCTTCTCCATCCAATGTGAAGCAAGTTAACATGAAGTAAGTGCCGTGCTTGTGCAACGGACGGAAGAAGCAGACGAAGCCCCCGTCGCCTATATGTCCCACAAATCGAATCCCGCTCAGCGAAATTTCACCGTCACTGAGCAAGAATGTCTGGCAGCGGTGCTGGCAATCAAGAAGCTCCGTGCCTACGTGGAAGGTCATGAATTTGAAATCGTGACCGACCATGCTTCCCTAAAATGGCTAATGCACCAACCTCTAAATGGTCGCTTAGCCCGGTGGGCCCTTAAACTTCAAGGGTTTAACTTCACCATCACACACCGAAGGGGAAGCCAGAACTTAGTGCCGGACTCCTTGTCGCGCATGTTCTCTGCCAAGGCGTTGACGCCGGCGGAATGCGAGGAGACTCCAATGGAGCTAGATTTGACTTCGCCGCATTTCAAAAGTGCTTCTTATATGGAGCTAGCGGCAAAAGTCCAGGCAGAACAACACCAACTCCGGACAAACGGACCGAGTATGTGACCGGAAACGAACTTCAAGACCAGTTGGCTTGGAAGTTGTGGGTGCGGTCAGAAATGACGGTAGAATTAGTGAAGAGAGCGCACGACCCACCCTTGAGCGCGCATGTTGGCATGGCCAAAACCCTCGGCCGATTACGGCAATGGTTTTACTGGCCTCGGATGGCCGCTCAAGTTAGTGAATATGTGGGATCATGCTTCACCTGTAAAACCACCAAAGCTCCTTCACACAGCCTTCAACCACCAATGGCGCTTCAGTCCGTACCCAAGCGCATATTCCAACGCTTGTATATCGACTTTATAGGCCCCTACCCTAGGTCCGAGTCTGGTAACGTAGGAGCCCTCGTCGTCCTAGACCATCTCTCGCGGTTCCCATTTATCGAGCCGCTTCGAAAATGCACTGCGAATGCAGTAGTGGACATCTTAAGGAAGATGATATTTCACCTTGTTGGAGTTCCAGAAACCATCGTATCGGACAACGGCGTGCAGTTTCGGTCGCACATTTTCCATGACGTACTGCAAGAATTCGGGATCTCACACACATTTACAGCCGTGTACTTGCCACAGGCAAATGCCTCCGAACGACTAAACCGCTCAATCCTCGCTGCCATTAGAGCCTACATCGATCCCGCACAGACCACCTGGGACGACCAACTCTCGGCTATCACTAGTGCCCTACGCTCCGCACCTCATGCTACTATTGGGGCTTCCCCATACCAAGCGGTGTTCGGACAACCTATGATTACTCATGGGGAGTCCTACGCCCTCCTCCGGCGATTACAACTGTTGGAGGAACCTCAGGTGACCTTGACTCAACCCGACCACCTCACCATCATATGCCAACTCACCATTCAGGCCCAGTCTCGAAATGCAAAGGGCTATAACCTTCGTTCCAGGTTAGTTACATACTAGCCTGGCGAAGTGGTCTACAGGCGCAACTTCCGGCAAAGTGACGCAGCCGCGCACTACAATGCAAAGCTGGACTTGAAGTTCTTACCTAGTAAGGTAATAAAGAAGATCGGCGGTGCTTATTACAATGGCCGATCACAATGGACGATCAGTGGGCGTCTTTCACGCGAAAGACATCACTAAGTGATATACCTACTGCGTTCACAAGGTCACGATCTGTTTCCAAATTTGGAGATCGTCTATTTGCGCCTATTTCAGGTGTCAGTCCTGCTCCAATTAGAAAGTATCTAGAGATGTTCACTTGGTTCACCATTTCCTCTACCAAAAATACTTTCATCATTAACTTAGTATACGTGTTCACGATATTTCCTTTAATTACATTTTCCCCTTTGATTCGCTCACTTATTCACGCGATATGTATAAAGGATTGGATAGTAAACGACATGTTCACGTCATTGTCTTTCACATATTACGTCCATCCTTCAGCTCTTTCCACGCACTTGCCCTTGTGGAAAGATCTGTGATGTAGCATCTAGTAATTTCCAGCGAAATTACTGGGCACTTAATTTCGACGCACACTGTATGTGCTCGAAATCGCTACACATATCAAATTGGAACGCATTTCAATTTGAAGCAATAATAAGGTACCGCAAGTCCCCTGCGACCTTATTATTGTATTCGAACAGCAAGCAAATTCCTAACGGAATTTTTCTTGCTGTTCGCTAGCTCATTGCGAGACAATTTCGTCATTTTCGGGACAGTCGGATGACGATCGTGGCTTAGGCCGGACCTGGAGTCGCGTCGTAAGAGAGTTGACGCAGAAAGTTTTATAACTAAAGTGGCTTATTTTTCTCCTAGTTGGTGTTCTTATTTCACTATTAATTTGATTTCTTAGCAGAATCTAAACGAAGTGACGTACTTATGTACATTCGAAATTGAAATTGTTGAACTCCGAAATATATTCACATCGATGTGTGATAACTGTTTAAAGTACGGGAGTGGTAGCCACGGATGGCCGACGAGGTGTTTGGCGTTGCACGCGGCATTTCGATTGATCTTTTGAGAGTAGTTGCATTGCGGTGCCATTTTAATTTGCCATTCAAATTCAATTGTTATTTGTTGGTTCGTGTAATGAACGTGTAATTTGATATCGTTCTTGGTGCTCGATTCGTGAGCAAAGTCACCAATTCGCGCGCGAAATAGAAGCGAGTGAAATTCGCCGGCCCTGCATGAAGTGCAGAGGATCGAGAGTTTTGTCGATTGCGAAACTTGCATAAATCAGAGAGATTCGCGCGATGTTCAGTGCAAAGGTTACTCTTTATTGCCCTCTGGTGTTGATAATTTATGGCAATGCGATTAATTGCTAGTGGGATTTTATTCCGAATCGACATAGGCTCTCCTACGGAACATTCAAAAGTGCACTTTTCGTTTCAAACCCGGCCTTAAGCACCAATGCGTTGATGGGTGCCCGAGTATGACACTGTTCAAATACATGCAAGTGCTGGCATATAGCATTGAATGACGGTGGAGGAGAATGGCGATTTGAGATTGAAATGTGCGAACGAAGTTTATCGGGTGCTTGTGATGAGAATATATATCGTTGATCGTGTCAGTGTCATGGTGAGAAATTGCACCAGGAGTGGCCCAAAGCAGTCGCCAACGACAGTTAGATAAAAACGTGCATTACCTGTGCAAGTGGAGTAGACTTTGTGCGATCCGCCAGAAGTGTTACAGATATTGTATAACTCGCGATGGGACGAGGGCAATTGCTGCAATATGTCAACGCGAGATTGCATGGCCGCGAGATAATTTTTCGAATCTCATAGAATTACGCGGTTTTTAAATTTTGTCAGGCATAAACAAGAGTAAAGTGTTGAGTCTAGTAGTAGTCGTAGTCATTATATTATTCGCATGTTCTTTGAAGACTGCGTTGCGCAAAAGTGATTTACAGTCCAATTTGGGAACATGAATTGATTTTGTTTCGTTGAAAACTGTGCTTATAGTGTGGTTACTCCCTGCAGAATAAAAGTGAGAGAAACGCGTGTGGAAGACGTTCTGGTGTTATGCACGGGTGTGCCGGCGAGCGTCTTCATTTAGTGCTCCACCCCCTCGTGAAGTCGATCGTCTTAAGGACTGGCTGAAGCGATCGGTCTACCGCATTTGTACAAAATACCTGCAGATAAGCTACGATTCTCATACTTTATATGTCACGGTACTTTCGAAATGCGAATACAAAAATTTCCATATCCTGGCAACTGAATACAACAGCTTGTTTCAAAGTAAATTTTTGCACGGAGAGGCAGTAGACGGCGCAATAACTTTCGTCGCGAAGAAAAGAACCAGGAACTGAAGAAATTACTAGCACCGGTAGTCCGACATTTCTCTCAACTTTTATGCATGTTCAGTTCTGATGAACCCAGCAACCGATTCAATTGACACCAAGTCCGTGTAATGGACGCACCAAGGGGAAAATATCTTTCAACCACTCCTAAATCGAGGCTGGTAAATATAGGTAACCCATCCAAGCTCCGGATGATTTTTGTTCGAGAGAAGCGATCTTATGGTGAAAGAGGCGCTGCGTTCACAGTTCCGGAATGCAATTGCAGACGTAACACCTGCATCAATTGAAGTTACAATCACAGTTTTGATGTTGTAAGGTTGTAAGCTCGTAAGCGCAGTTATACTTCCACATGAGGCTCGAAGGATATTTTTGCTGTTGATCAGATCGCTCTGGGAGCCTGTACTTTTCCAACAGACGTTGTTGCCGATTATGTTTCTCAGCGTCAACGGTGAATGGCTTGAGGAGTTTCACGCACCGAATTTGGAGTTATTGGAGATTTCGTCGTGCTAAAAGCATAATATCGCCGCTGGTATGCCATGGGACCGGCCCGAGGGATTGAGGCGTACCGATTTGATTCGACTGGCCCCTCTCACTCTCCAGGAATATTATGAAGGTATGATGCCAAATGTGTTATCAAGGTTGCATTAGAAGTGGCAAGGTAACATGCTACATGCGTGAGAGAAATAGATTATATAAAATTGTTTCTGTAAATACTGTTCCAATAGTAACTAAAAAAAAAAATTTGATTGCGAAATTATTGTTAAGCATTTCAGGCACTGACCTACCGTTATTTACAAATATTAATATCTTTGTTTTATGCTTGGCGCGCCTGAAATCTACACACGTATTGATAATTATACAGTTTCCATTACTTTTAGCAGCAAATAAAATATCGCGCAGATCACATATGGTGATAATTCATATTAGGCCCAGATTGAAAATCTTTATATTTTGGCTGCAATAAGATATGTTCAGTTAGAATAAATGCCCTGCTTGAAAGCAGTCTGTAAAAAAATAGGATAGGAATAGTAATGTAAGAATCCATGGAATTCCCAAGGTAGATTTTTCGTTTTACTTGAATAATCTTGAATAAGATAGTTAAACAAAATTTGATGAACATCTCTTTGGAATCAAAACTACTTCGAAATTGTTACATTCGAGGCAACCTTCCTATTCCATGCAAATATTTTGAGAGTTAACATTTTAGTATTTGGTTAGAATTGAAATAATACCAGTTAATGGGATAGAATTGAAATTATGGAATGATATTGTTTTGAATTCGTTCAGGTGTTTATATTGCAATACAACTAAGATAAAAGATACAAATGTTTTGGAAACTATTCGGAGTTAATGTCACATTGTTTTTGATTTGTTCCTCATAAAGAAGTAAGAAAACGAAAATGTTTGATTGTTACCATGTTTTGAGTTTCGTCTCCATACTAAAATAAGAGATTAATGGATTTGTGAATTTGAAATCTCAGGCCTTCTTATTGGGTGAAAGCCCGGAAAGTTCTTTTTCTCATTTTTCAGGGTCCGCGCATGGCTTGGCTGGCCTATAAATGATCAGTTAATTGTTTTTCGTGATTTTCAGCTTTGAAGGGAGGGATACTGGCCATATTTAGTAGTTTCCGTTCTGATTTAGATTTTTGAATTTTTGATATTATGGCCAGTATCAGAGAGTGGAGGACCCCAGACCATCGGGGTCAGGGCTCCACTACCATCGGGGGCCTGGGGCTGTCTGCCTCACCCGGGTTCCTCTAAAAAGAGAGGTAGCCTTTTTCCCACATTTTTCCTTTTTAGATTTTCAATTTTCTGGCTCCGTGCGTTGTCACGAGCACTGGCTCTGCTTAGTCAGCCCATGTTGCAAAGCCATGGGTGGTTTCCTTTACGGAATTATGCCCCCTTTTTGCCCCTGGATATGTTTACATATCAATTTGCGGCTACGTATTCATGACGAATGAATATTAAGTAGCATCCCGTTTCTTAGAGAGCAAACCATCCCCATTATTTTCATGAACCCACCCCAGCCGCAGCGAGCTACCAAAGCGGCACCCCAGCATCCGTCGGGGTTGGTTAAAGGGTGCTCCGCTAATGCGCACGAGGGGTCTTCATGGCCATTTTTAGGGCCCCCTGCTTCACGGCCATTTCGGGGCGATTCTTTTTTTTTGTTTTGCCTCTTGAATGGCAGTAGCCATTCCACTTTGAACCTTAGCACTCTTGGTTCTGGACTTCGGTCTGGTTCTAAGTTGTGCTTAGGCCCCATTCTCAATCACATTTTCGCTACATATGCCGAAGGTTAGCAAAACACAGTGCCAAGAAAAGCTATGAGCCCAGGAGAAAAGTTGTTTGTTGCATTGAGGTAAGTGTAAAGCTGGAGTTACAATCAATGCAACACTACATAGTTGCACTAAAAAACGAGTTTGAACACATGAGAAAGTATGGGAGCAGTTACAATGATGCAACACAACTTTGTTGCGCAGCAAAGTTTGCTCATACCTCAAACTTGGCATGGCAACAAAATTTTTGAAAATATTCAATTCCACCAATTCCTACAAACGCCCGGGAAATGGGAAATGTCATATGCAAATGGAAATCAGCATTTGTTTTGTTTTGTCTCAATTTTGCTTTGCAGTATACTCTGCATCTTTTAAAGGATCAAATACTCACTGATATCACTTTCCAAAATTTTAAAGGATGCATACTATCAAACAACAATTTTGTGAATATAGCCAGTGACAGATGACGGTAAATGTCGTGTTGCATTGATGGTAGCTTGTTCAACCGACAAAGCATGGCAACAAATGTTGTGTTGCATTGATTAAATGCACAATATTATAATTTTTGTATTGTTTTTTTTTACAGTCGTGCTTTTTTGTAATGCTTCTTATACAGAAAAATCTACATTTATTCACTGGAGGCAGCCGGAGAAATTAAAACTTGAGTGCTTTTTGGAGGTGCTTTTATTCCAGTATACAGCGTCATATGCTGAGTGGAATCTTCTTCTGAAATAATAATCGCTGTATGTACAGGATTATGGCTTCTAAATTTCTGTCCTGTATGCTGTGTCCAGGGAATAATATCTGTCAGGTTTTGAGTCGGTTCATTAAGTAACGACATCAATGGATTCAAAAATAAAATAAATTTTCCGCAATGTATTGGCGCGATCAACAAGCGTATACGACTTATGTTATTTAGCCTACAGAGTCTGGCTCATTGTTTTATAGTTACATAATTTTTTTTCCAACCGTATTATTTGCTGCATGTGATGCGAAATATAATTTCATCTTAAGACATGTTGGTGCATACGGGAAAAGTACGGATTCAGCAGTTTTCAAGGGCAGCTAATTCTATAGAAAGCTCATAGCCGATTCTCTAAATATTCCTGAACAAGATCCACTTTCAGCAAATTGCTCAGATTTTTTCCCCTATGGAGAAGTAAATGGCGAAGCATATGGCTTACAATCTTATTTAATACACCCCTATAATAGGCTCAATAATAAAAAAAAACTCTAGCGCAACAGAACCGCTAGAAACACTAATGTTCGCTGAACAGGTGAGATATCGTGCAGATTTGGAGTGTATATTTTACCGCAAGTGCTCCAACCTATTTCTAGGGCAATGTACTGCTTTCATCTCCCCACTGCATTTAAACTAATAGTGCGGAAAGGTTTCCAGTGTTGCTCCTTTTATGAGCTTAAAATTTAGGAAAGTCAAACACTTGTTACTTATATTCATTATTGATTGCTTATCTTACAAAACTTGAAAAACAGCATATTCTGTGACACAAATGAAGAAAATACTCAGTGCTTGCAACACTTTACCAAAACTGCGACTTAAAGTCTACCACAACTGCTTCTCGTCAATATGAAGCTCTGTATGGATCTCGTTTTCATCCGAAGATTCCATCTAAAGATACAGGGATAGAAAAGTATTTGTAGTTGCCATCCGAAAAATTTCAACAACTTAGAAAATTTAAACATGGGTTACTATCAAGAGTAGCACAAGGCTCTATCACTGGACCAGTTTATTATACCATATTCACTGCTGATCTTTCTATTCTAGCAAGCCAACCTCAAGTCCAAGTCTTCCGATTAGCTGGTAAGACGCTCTTATTCACATCGAGCAAAGACCCGGCAAAGACTTGGCAGAACTAAGTCTTTACTTTGACGAATGAGGCATCAAACTATATGACAGTAAGACACAACTTTGTGTGTTTTGAGATCTTTCTAATTATCGGGGATCGCAAAAAAGCCGCAATAAGACTAGAAACTCGCTGTCTCGTTCGGAGCCTCTAAGATATTTCCTAGTTCATTTCTAAAGTATCTCCGTGTTGCTTTCAACGAATTCTTGAGGTTTCAGCCTTATGTGTGTTGAGGTTTCAGCCTTATATTTAGTCAAAAAGATGAGCATGACAACCAGAGCTAAGTGCATTTGCTACCAGACTCTCATCCGAATTATCCTGACTTATGCATCCCCATCCTGGATTACCTGTTCCGAAACTACCATGGCAGAAGTGGAGGTATTTGAAAGGAGAATCCTCTACTACTGTAGAGGATTAGAAAAGGCAACCAAAAAACCTCCTCGTGTATGAGGAGTCAGGACTGAAGCCGTATAGGGACTGGGTTGTAGAATTAACGAAAAGACTCTACGGATTGACAGACGGACATCAAAACGGACTAATACGGTCACTTGGGCGTATAGGTGGCTCTACAGAGCCATTTGTAGCCAATGTCCAGCCAATGTACAAGACTAGGCATGATAATTATTAAAAAATATTAAAAAGCTAAATAAAAATAAAATAAAAATAGCAAGAGCCAGCAGGCCAAACTAATAAAGCCATTAGTTAGTAATTTTTTTATTTCAAATAGCATTTAAATTAGGTTTAGAATCTAAAAAAAAAACTACAAAAAAATCATTTCTAATCTTCTTCAGTCTTCTTCAACTTGGGTTATTTATTTCTTTCTAAATGTTCTAAATGTTTCTTTCTAAATGTGAATACTTAATGCAAGCATTTATTGATACCATATCAGCAAAACCGTCTCATGCTGGCAATTTTTTTCAGCATCAAACCAAATGTTTATCACATCTGCCTCACGTTGAAGTCAACCTACCCTGCGAATTTCGTTTTGATCTTTCCTAATACTTGTTGTTGTTTGTTCAAGACAGCAAACCAGTGGCTAACTCTATGTTATGAAAAGGTTTAGTAAAGAGCTTCTAATAAAGAGCTTCAATTCAGTTTCGCACTATGCACTGTCAATAACGCAGTTAACAGTAATACTGGATCTTGTTTCGCGAATCTAGTTGGACTTCTTATTTAGAAGTTTAAAGCCCATACGAAACCAGATTAGATTGTAGTCTACCCTCAGTATAACCAGAGTTCAGGCTGTTGTAGTATAAAGTTTCAGAATTTGGATATTTATCACTGTTATATAGCTGAATATTGCCACCGTCCCACCGATGGCTGGGCCTGATATGACGTTTGTTATAAATTTAAATCCGTAGAATTAATGGCATGAATCTTATTTGCTTAAAGGAGCCAACCACCCAGTTAACTGCAGCCTATCAGTTAGACTTGATGTTTTTCATTGTCTTTGTATTCGATTTTGATTTTGAGCCTCAGACGGATGAATACTTAAGATTCATTTAAGATTTTTTCGGATGTCTTATCTTGGTGGTGGTTCTGCATTTTGTTCCTCACTACTTTTGACGCGGAATCGTTTTTATTTGCGCTGAAAACAGCCCCGCTTTTCTTTCTCTTGCGTTTTGTAGGCGCACTTTGATAAGTGTTAACGCACGCAGAGTGGCTCTCAATGAAAAACAAAGTAATATCTGATCTGAGTTATGTGCAAGACAAGCATAGTGGTGTCACAAGCAACAAAAAAGCCAACAAGTTGGCTAGAAGAAGTTAAAGAGTTAGGAACAGTCCCTGTATTAATATACCATGGTTACTTGCTGACACAATCAGTAAACTAAATGCAGTCAGATGGGCTAAACTAAAGTTTGAATGGGAATCAGCATGGACTACAAAATAGCCAGGAGGTTATGGCTATCACCAGATTTTAGCAAGAGCTGCAAACTGCACAAGCTCAGCGGAAACTATTTGATAGCAACGTTTGGAAATATGACTGACAGTCACAAATTTATACAAGAGCTGTGAGATGGAAGAGGATACCATCGAGTATGCTCTTTGCGAGTGTCCAGCCCTAAATAATAGACGAATCAAAATTTTAGGAATTTATACTATTAATTGTAGACGTATGAAGTTTTTAATAAACAAGCTGGTAGCCCGGTGGCTACAAAAAGCAATTAAAGTCAAAAACTTCAAGCCATCCACCCTCCTGAAATTTTCACTTTCTCAAAAAAAAATCATATAGAAATTTTATGATTTGTCCACACAGCCACAGTAAATTTTTGAAATTCCATATCGGAAAAGAATGGGAGCTCTTTCCAAATTTACATATATTTTTCGCATTCGAAACTTCTGTTCAAGGGAACTCATGACTTGATTATCGGATGTCATTGAAAGTCACAGAATATATTGGCCTTAAGTGGGCCATTTAAAGTCTTATAGAAGCAGTTTTGAAATAAGAGCAACCTTTTGGCAGTGATGTCATTTTGAAAAATCACTAAGCAAAAAAAAAATGCTTTTTGCCCTTTAAATTCCAATCGAATCACCAGATTTAGCTGGACAGTCAAATCAGTTTGACCTCACTCTAGGCCACGTTTCATAGAGGTTTGGTTTGCAAAATTAGGATGTACCTGCCAGCTATGGTCATATTTCTCTCTTGAATCTTGAAAATTTGCTCAACAAACTAAAGTTTTTAGTCTAATAGCATCCTGTGCAGTCATGAAATCATAATAAAATTCAAAGTAAATTAACCTTCTTTTTAGGCTAATTGTGGTAAGAGTTTATTTGAAACGTCATGATCGGGTTGCCAGCTATGATCGTTTTTGTAATTTTTTGACATTTCTTTAATAATCGATGATCTTGTAGTGATAATAAATAAAAAATATTTTGATTTTGAAAAGTTTTGCGGGTGGTAGCCCTAAATTTCTTTGTACTCCTATAGATTCCAATACAATCATTGGATCGAAAGGCAATTCGTAGGGTAGGCTGACTTAGAAATGAAGCAAATGCGATATATTTTGCACTTTGGTGCTAGCAAAGGGCACCAGGTGTTTTTGTTATTTTCGATTCAATACAAGTGACAAATCCATGCACATGATGATACAGAAAATATTTCAAAACGTTCTTGAGATCAAAGTAGTGCATGACCTTGGAAACAGGTTGGCTGTAATATGAACCGCATGTGGTAGAATATGCACTAAAAATCTGAATGTTCCCTCTAGTTTCTCCGAAAATTAGTGTTTGTAGCGGTTTTGATGCGCTTAACTATCAAACCAATAGTAGAACATATAATTTTTTTCCCGCGTAATTTGTTCTGACAATTTATAAGTGCAGTGCTTACACTTAGTCAACGAAGATTACTTAAATTTAATCAAGAAATTGAATAAAAGCGACCAATATTTACTGCTCGACGGATTTTACATATGGGGCATTTCACGTAGAGTGGACAGCGCAAAAAAGTCGAGGTTCTGAACTTCGTTCATATTGTGCATAATGGTACTTCTAGAAGATACGAACGTGGATGCACAAGTTTTTGTTTCTATGAGTTTTAATTGCCGAGTTATGGGCTTTTGAATAATTGACGAAATTGATGAAAGATTTTGTTGGATGCGGATTCTGGGATTCAAAGCAAAATTCTGAAAAAAAATATAACATTATTGGCATAAAAAATTAGCTGTTCTTTTTAATTTTGAAATTAGATTTGAAAATAAGTTTTTTTCCTGTGTGAAACCGGAAGTATACACTTCAACTCGTAATTTGGACCAGGTTAATTTTGTTTATCTTTACAACAAAACAAAGCTTAAAGTATACTCATTTTATCATAAAAGTTTTAGAATGGGATGGCCAGTAGTTTAGGAGGTAGGTGAATTTCAATACCTAAAAGTCGCATGGGGCGTGGTACCGAGAGCTTGCTACGGACAGCAAGTTGGCTCAAAAACAAAAACTGATATCGAAAAGCGATTAGTAACGCCATCTCCATGAATCAAGGAAACAAGATTACGACAATGAGTGGTCACTGTTCGGCGCTGCATCCTATTTCGTCACGTACAGGAGACTGGCGAATTATGGAAATATAGTCGAGTGTATGAATTGTACTGATTTTTTCTTTTCATTATATAAATAGTAGACATAGAGCGCTGCCTTAATGATTATTTGTCATAAACGATCATTTGAGTGCTGTCTATCATATGGTAATTCTTACTAAACATCGTTAAAAGACAAAATTAAAACTCATTTAAAAATCGCTTAATGATACCTTAAATTTAGTCGTTTATCCTTGAATGAGCTCACAATCAAAATATGCGAATTTATAATAATTTCATTGTAAAAAGTCATGTATTTAAAGAATATAAACGTCGATCTGGCGCCTTTTGTCCTCTAACTTAATTAATTAGAGCACAAAAGAGGCAACATACACTTCAAATACTTTCAATTTCTCCATTTCAAATCAGCAATTTAAGTGCCCGTCTGCCTAGGCTTGTCACATCCAATAAACATAATAATATTCTCATTAACAGATGGATTTGGACACAACCGAAAACAATTATCTTCATTCACCAAAAAACCGGCTAATTTTGGATGTTTTGTAGGCGTGTTTGCATCCTATTTCGTGTCATGCTCATGTCGTAACCTTTAGTACTTGATCCATGACGCCATCTCTAAGCTGAAAAAGGTTTCATTTTATCATCACAACTTACTTAATATATATGACGAATAAATGATGCATATGACCACCAAGGCATTTGAAATTTAGTATTAAACTCGTTTCGCCGAAAATACATATTTATATATATATATATATATATATATATATATATATATATATATATATATATATATATATATATATATATATATATATATATAGATATATAAGCTTGTCGATGTTAAAAGGTTGGAAATTTTGAGCCGCGTGTGGGTGCAGCGTGCCTAAAAGTAGGCAAAGATTTTTTATAAATTTTAATTTGTCATTACTTCTGACAAAAGCATTGGATCATCGGGAAATTTGCAGGACATGTTGGTGTTGAGTAAGATTTAACACACATGGAATTTTAAGATAGTGCGGGTAACCCTGTAGCTACGGCAGGCTCCTGAAAAAAATTCTTCAAATCATTCACCCTCCTGAAAAATTTTTGATTTTTGACAAAAAATTTAAATCAATGATAAATTTTGACTTTGTCCATCATGTCAAATCGAAATTTTGAAAATTCCGGTTTGCACAAGAATGGCAACCCATCACAAAATTAGCTCTATTTTCAGCACTCAAAAGTTCTGTTCACGAGAACTGACGACCGGATTATTCGATAGAAGTAATTTTGAAATGCGGGCAACTCTGTGGCAGTTGTACCATCTTGAAAAATCACTGAGAAAAAAAACCGGTTTTTGGCCTATAACTTATAACGATTCAGCCATCAAATTTTAACAAAATTCACACAGCACTTGGACCTTATTTTTGATAATATTTGGTGAAAATTTTGCTGAAAAATTAGAATGGAGTTGCAGGCTATGGTGATTTTTGTCTCATAAATCTTGTAAATTTGCTCAGCAAAATAAAGCTTTTTTCCTTATAACTTCCGGTCCAGTGCAGAAATCAAAACGAAGTCCACGCAGTAAGTGGACCTTCATGTGAACCAAATGTCGTAGGAATTTCGCAGAAAAATCATGAAAGGACTCCCAACTATGATCATTTTTGTAATTTTGTGGAATTTCTTTACTGAGCGATTATGCTATTAGATTTGCAAATGGGAATGATCCCGCAAAGAAAATTAATAACAAATACTAACGTTTTAAAAATTTGAAAAGTTTTGAGGGTGATTACCATAAAATTCTTTTCACCCGTATAACTTCCAGCGCAGTGATTCAATCGAAACGAAATTTACTGGTTGGGTTTAACTTAACGTTAAGCAGATTTGGTATATTTTTTGTCTTGCTGCTGACACAGGCTAACCAGCATTAACCATTTTCGTAAATATTGCACCAACAGATGCTTCAAATTACGTACTTATATGCAAAGCATTTGTGATAAAAATAAGAAACCAATTTCTAAATTTTCCGAGTTTTGAAAATTTTTCGGATGGCAGCCTCAAACAACGTTTAACCGCTGAAGCTTTCGATGAAATCCTCCGATGAGAACGAAATTCAAAGGATTAGTTGATTTAAGTATGAGCTTGTTGTGGTAAGCTTATTGCTGCTTCATTGGGAAAGTGTTGCCAGCACTGAACATTTTCATCATTTCTGCTATAGTTGACCTAAGACCTAAGAAAAATTCCAAGAATATTAGCAGAAAAGTGGAGATATTCGTCTGATGTGTACGTATGTGGAAGTTTCAGTAAAATTTTAATCGTAGTAACACCTCCAGTAATCAAAAAAATAGCTATTTTAAGAAGCGAGAGTAAAATTGTAAAAATTGTGAAATAAATTCATTTTTCCATAAACAAGTAGTTTTTTTTTCATTAAGTAAATCAACATTAGCAGTTTTTAATATTTTATCTTCTATATGTAAGTGATACAAGTGATAAATAATAGTTTTACTACAAATATTTTGCTTTAACACTCACTAACTATCATAAACAAGCTCCCAGTACCACGCTCCATGCGACTTCTATGTATTGAAATTCACTTACCTCCTAAACTACTGGCTATATCATTCTAAAACTTTTATGATAAAATAAGTATACTTTAGTCTTTGTTTTATTGTAAAAATAAACAAAATTAACTTGGTCCAAATTATTCAAATTACGAGTTGAAGAGTCTACTTCCGGTTTCACACAGGAAAAAAAATTGTTTTCAAATCTAATTTCAAAATTAAAAAGAACAGCTAATTTTCTATACCACTCAGTATGTTTAATGTTTTTTTTATTGGATTTCCCCAGAATCCGCTTCCACAAAACATTTCATCAATTTCGTCAATTATTCAGACACCCATAACTCGGCAGCTAAACCTCATAGAAACAAAAATTTGTGCATCCACGGTCGTATCTTCTAGAAGTACCATTATGCACAATATGAACGAAATGCAGAACCTTTTTTTCGTCGTCCGCTTCACGTGAAATGCCCCAGATTATTGCTTTAAAGTTAGAAGCAGTACGGCAACACACCGTCGCCAATAGCATTTTGAAACAATTGCATTGCTTGGACTCGCGGTCCTATAAACAATTAATGCTTTTCTACTTTTTCGGTGCAGCTGTTGGATATTAATTTCATTCAACGGCTAAAGTGCGCATGCGTGAATGATACTAATAGTCAATGTTAAGATTTTTAGTTAACAAAACCGAATCGACACACAGTGGAAGCAAATGGCCTAGCAAACCCGAAATGAAAGCAAAAGCGAAATTAAATCCTTTTCCGAATATGTTCGCGAGAGTTAGTTTTATGTAGGAAAACGTCAACAAAAAACAACAAAATCATTAATTGCAAAAACTTTAGTGGCAGTGAAAACGTGTTTGAATGAGATTCGGAACTAGAGAAGTTGGCCGTGTATCCTTTCATAAAAGTTAACGAGTGCAATCTTCTATTGAGCGTATGCTACATTTATTATAGATAGATTTGAAGATGATGGAGAAAAAGACAAAGTCTGAGTTTGTAAATAATATTCGCAGATAATTTAAATTTGTGTGCTTACAACTGAAAGCTTTAGATGTAGTATCATATCTTGTAAAGAAAGCTAAAGTATTTTTTTATCACGCAATTATAATTATAGCCACCGGGAATCGATTGGCAATTTACTTTGCCATATCCGATGGCAACGACTGTCAATTTATGGTATGCCATCTGATGCGTGGGCAATTTCATGGCATACCATATCATTTCGAAAATCCTTCTGAACGGTGAGGACGTATGCTTCATCTGTGCGTTGAATGCTCTTAAAAAGTTATTTGAAGTGGAGAGCGAAGGAATTCTTCTGTTGATGAAAACTCCGCGTGTAGGATAAATCTCTTTTTTGATTAGCGGATGAAATTTCAGATGTAGGTGAAATTTTTATATGATTTGCTGGGGTACGATGAAAAAAAAAGTCCACCGATCATCAATAGGCAGTTTCATTTACTTAGTCATCCTTAAAATTGAAAAAATATCTCTTTAAAAAGATTTCCGTA
The DNA here is from genome assembly GCA_947369275.1 of Nemotelus nigrinus. Taxonomy (NCBI): domain Eukaryota; kingdom Metazoa; phylum Arthropoda; class Insecta; order Diptera; family Stratiomyidae; genus Nemotelus; species Nemotelus nigrinus. The sequence goes on along the minus strand of OX376372.1, from coordinate 86,875,849 downwards.
TCATTATTCGATTTTTTTTTCAATTTGCCACCGTCACATGCTCCGTAAATTATTTGGATTACTCAACGAGATCTTAAAATCCGTGAAAATTAAGAATTCCTAGATTTTCTTATAAGAAACGGAGCATGACCACGGTTCAACGCCATTTTGAAAATCAAGAAGTGTCAAAATATTGACAGGCAGATGGCCAAGCAAATGACATACCATATTGCCTACCATTTATGGCATGCCATCAAATATGGTCGCCTCCACTAGCAATTTCAAATGATATGCCATGGGAAATTGCAAGTGGAGGCGGTCTGTTATGTCAAGCTGCACTATGGAAATATGACATTTTGAATGTATATATACGCTTCTAAAAGAATAAGTGCAAGTTATTTTCAGTTTATGAAGTTTATGTCAAGTGGATATAATGCCGGGTTTCCACCAAAGAGACAAAACAAGAAACACGGACAAAAAAGGTGTTTTGTTTACTAAAACAGTTTTCAGAGACAAAAATGCTCGCGAAACTGTTCAGTTTTTACAAAACATTCGTGTTTTTGTTCAGAAAAACATGTTTTGTCCGTGTTTTTTGTTTTGTCTCTTTGGTGGAAACCCGGCATAAGCCTGATTAATTTATATGAAAATTAAATTGAAATATCAAAATGCTTGCATATGGAACATCTATTAATATACCTAATTTAAGGTAGTTTACAATTGTGCAAACCAGCCAAAGCCATCAATTGTAGGGGGAATATAGCTAGTGACAAAAAAAATTGTTTAAAGTGTACAACCCAATAAAGTTCAGAATCATTGATACATACTTCACAGTCACGATTATTTAACAGCATCATAGTACACAGCATAACTAAAATATATAAAACTTCATTTCAGGAAAGAAACTGAACAGACAAAAGCATTGACCCATTATGTACAATGAAAAGCTAATATTAACATAAATTCTAATAAAATTCAGTACTTCGTTGGCTAGCCTTTCGATTTGAAAATGCTTTTTAGCCACCGAGGCAGCGAGCACACCAATTTTTTAGTTACTTCACTACTTATGTTATTCTATGCGCAGCATGTTCTTAATTGAAATTTTAATTTTACTGATTGATTGCTTTTTATGTGTGTCTATAGATGTTTAACTGGGTTGACATCTGATGATTGCGGCGGAGCTCCCAATCGTCTGGATACGTTATACAAAATCCATTCTTATGGAATTTTCGCACAATGCTTCGGGATGCTTGGAACATAAAATATTCGAGAAGTTCCAATTTTTTTCACTGGCTTTTAAATTGCTTTTTAAAACGTTTGAATAAGCAGATTTATCGATTGTACCGTCCATAAACTCAAGGTCACGAAACATTGGCCATATGTATGCTGTGGGTTTTATAATAATACATTTTTTTTATGTTTTTCACCGTACTTCGAGGCATTCCTAATTCGCTTCCGTTTTTTCCCTGCGAATGTACATTTCAAAGAAAAGAAATCACAATTTTTCTTGTAGTTTTCTTTCATTTACTTAGGACTTAATTCCAAAATAAAACCTTAACCAGACGATAAAAAACGATGCAACATATGTAAAGTTTGTTAAATATTTAGCAGTAAGTGCAGCTATTAGAACTGCGCAAAAGAATAACTCAAGAAACTCCGTTATTCCAGGAAACATTTGTGGCTTAGTAAATAAGTTTGTACAATTAATTTAAACTTTTAAACCGAAAACATTATACAATTTTGTGATACTGCTAAGTTTATTTTTTGAAGATATTTGATTTTAGAGTACAAATTTTTCACTTTATATTTATGATAAGTTTTGACTTTATAGCAGGGTTCGCAAAAATCCGATATTTATAATAAATATCAAAAAATCCGATGTTTGATCTATATCCGATATATATCAGATATATATCATGCTCACGAAAAGTAAGCATTTTCCAGTCTGTAATTTATTTGAAACTGTCAAAATGGAAAAATAATAAAAACTAGTCTGAATATTTCACTTTTTATTTACGTTATTTTACGTGAGTAAAAATTTGATTGATCAATTAAAACAGGGGTCAATTGTCAGGCTCCAGGCACAGATCTATAAGTGGTACATCATCGTCTGACTCCCACTCAAAATGGCCTCCGGAACCTACGCCCAATATTTCTTCTTGCATTTCCTTATTTGCAGTGGATTCCCAAACCCGGTCCATATTCTATGAAGGAACCTTACGACAAATTATCTTATGGGAATGATTGAAAGTCTTGAAGATATGGACTAATTTATGGGCTTTCTCGATTCCTAATCGGATACGTATCTTTGACTGCACAAGACCGCAGGTAGAGAATATTATTTCGAGACCAGCTGTTGATGCTACTGCTAAAAGTAATTGTTCGCATAGTGTTTGAAATCTTTCTTTGCCATCCCAGTTGAGCCATCGATTATCGTTTGTGTTCATATTTAGGAGCTTCCACCATTCTAAAGGTGGAGCCTGTTTAAAATTTTCTCCAAAAAGATACTTTGGAAACATTGATGATTGCGTCAGCAATGACGTTACAATAGGCATGAAATTGGGCGGCATTTCAGCAAAAACTTTATCTCCTTGGTCATTGCTCAAAGTTTTGCCCAGAAATCGGTGATCCAAAATATTAGTCAAAAAATAAACAGACTCTAATGCCATGTCACGTCGATACCGAAATAAGTTCTTGACTTCAAATATTTCATTTTCTAAATCCTTTTCTAGCCGGTGCCATATTTCTACTGCCACCGATATTGTTGTTCCATATCTTTGGGCTCTGTCTAAGGCTCTAGCCATTGGATCCAAGCGTGACAAGAGTTGAATTGCATTGTTCGTGATTTGTGCATCATTTACGATTTCGAGTATGTTTTTGTCAACTTCATTTTTATTATTTTGGCATATTTGTACCAATATTTCTCGATTAGTAAGGTAAGAGCTAATACAGTCTCTCGTTGTATTCCATCAAACGGTTATGGGCATTACCAACTTTTTACCACCGGCAGCCTTGTACCAACTTGCAGGCAGATGTTTATTCCTAAAATATTTGATCATCTTAATTATTTTTCTAGAAACGCCTTAGATTTCCACATCTTGCGCTAGCAGGTTTAGTATATGCGCACAGCAACTATATTGAATTATGCTATTACTATCTTCTTCACATAATTTGTGCCTCATTATCTTGACGTTAGCTGCATTGTCGGTAACGAAGCTCTTAACAATCACTTTGAAGTTTTTGTTGGTATTTGTAATTATATCCGTAGCAATTTCTTTTAAATAATCAGCAGTATGAGAATAGCCTGTTGTATCGATTATATCACCTAGTATCCATTGTTCTTTGGGTGTAGTGAGGCTGCAACAAATTATAGGTTCATTGTGAACGTTAGGCCAACCGTTCAAAGACAAAGATACGGCCTTGACCTCGGTTTCATCTTTTTTTTTTTTTTTACTTTTTATAATATGTTGAATGATGGTCCACCAGTCGACAATGCACGTTTTTTTTGCCACTGATTCGATTATGGTGTCATTTGGTGTTGAGAGGTGGGTATCATGAACAGAATCTGAAATTGGCACATATGAGCTAGAAGCCCTTGACACTGGACAAACATTCACATGTTTCAAAAGCCGCACAAAATGCCTTGTAGCTCTATCTTGCACTTTTTACATTGGGCCCATTTGCCACTGTTTGCCATCTTTGAAATAATATTAAATTTTCGCCATACAGAATTCGCAGGTTTGGGCATGGCTCAAATTGTTTCGAGTACTGTGGGCAAATAAAATGTAGAAAGAAAAACACTAAGGCTCAACGATCTGACAACTTGTATTGTTTCCACACTACCTTCAAACTTATCGTTCAATAGGTCAGTTATCTACTTCAATGAATATCGCGCAGCAGATGAACGCAAAGATCACTGCACCACACCAGCTAAGGCCAATGACAGACACTTCGCTTTCACCGAAGCGTTTAACGCTTCGGTTTGGCACGTCGGCTGACACACACAGCGTTTTTCAGAAGCGTTTATCGAGTCGGTTCAGTTACAAATTCCGTCGGAGTATCATATAGATGCTTGTGAAAAAAGTAGTCGTGTGCACAGACATATGCATATATATGTATATACATATATATGTAAGTATATATATGCATATGAAATTTGGGCAAAGTGATTCTAATACTAATTTTCTTTGAAAATCTGTAATTGCCTACTTTTAGAAACCAAGTGCCCACAAATGTTTTATTTTCCAATACTGTATCCTAACCATTTTTCAAAAATCAATTTTCTTATCAGATTTTGCTTCCCCTATCCCATGTATTCATCATTGCATCCAGAAAATTTCAGCTCGATCGGACTACGCAGCAATGAACAAATCGAAAATACGCTCGAAAACCGAGCCGGTGGGTCATTTCTCTCATCTACCGACTCGGTTTCGAAACCAAGAGGTGGTTCGCACCGCGTGGTGTGTTATCACAATGCTAAAGTAATGCACGACTATACCGACTCGGTTTTTCTCTCGGGAAAAGCCTCGCAAAAACCGCTGTGGTTGTCATTGGCCTTACGTTCTTATGAAAACCGCTTGCAATTATTGACCATGGACACTCTTGAAACTCGACGTCAAAATTGCAAAGCTCTATTCGCTGCGAAGTTACTCAGTGGAAACGTGAACTCTGAGTTTTTGTTATCAAAACTGAGCTTTCATGTTTGCCACGGTAAACGTAGACATCACAGCGCCTTATCCATCCCGTTTCATAAAACCAATTATGGATTGAATGAATCAACCTGCGCAATAGCCCGAAGCTTTAACTTAGGGTATCAAATGTTCGACTTTAATTATACTGTTGATATGTTCAATTGTCGGCTTAAATGACCCGATTATATGTAAATATTTTTTTGAAGCAATCATTTTGTTGATAAATAAATAAATTAATAAATAATAAATAAAAAACTACTTCACTTGAAAAACTTCTCATGCGTTACTATCCACAGCATTAGTCATTGCTCAAACAGAGCTCGGGAAACAAGTCAAATTACGGTGTTTGATAGACACAGGGTCAGAAGTATCATTCATAACACAAGCAGCGTATAAGAAACTGCAAGCAATTTGCATACCAGTTTCAGTAAAGGTATTAGGACTAAGCATGAGCAACACGGACCAATCAAACAAACAAGTGAACTAACACTACGCTCATGTGGAAAAGATCAAAATACTATCGAAGAAAATTTCTTCGTTATACGAAAAATCACGGGTGATTTACCAAGTAGAATCATCAACATAACAGGTTGCCAACATTCAAACAAATTGGATCTAGCGGATCCGAAATTTTGCAAACCACATAGAATTGGGTGTATGCTAGAATAATACAAGAAGGTATTATTCCAGGTTCAGATGTTCTTCCGACAGCAATTAAAACTATATTTGGTTGGGTTTTGTTCGGAAAGGCTGTAAATATTTCTAAACATATCACAAATACATTTATGATTAGAACAGAAATATTGTACCAACAAATTAGGCTATTCTGGGAGGTGAAGCTAAGCCAGTTTTAGCACCAGAAGAAACTCTATGTGAAGAAATATTTCTGAATGCTCACAAAAGACTGGCATCAGGCAGGTATCAATTTAAATTACCATTTCAACACGATACGCTACCAACACTAGGGCAATCAAGACAGCAAGCCATTAAAAGATTTACAAAAACAATTCACAAAAAACTCAGCATTCAAAGATGAATATGGCAATTGCGTGGATGAATATATACAACTAAATCACATGGCAGAAGTAAATTCTCCTGATGATAATGAGTATCATTACTACATTCCCTACCATGAAGTGTTCAAGGACAGCACTACCACTAAACTACGTGTAGTATTCGACGCATCGGCGAGGACAACGAACGCCTAATTATTCAGCCAATTCTTGTTAAAGGGTCCAACCATACAACCAACACTATATATCACACTGTTGAATTTGAGAAAGTACAAATATGCTTTAAGCATAGTACTGAGTTCGATTTCACGTGAAAATTTCATACAAAATTTCACGTGAAATCTGTTTCGGCGAAAATTTAGCTTAAAAATAATGCCTAGTACTATACTCTTCGCGAAACGAAACAACGGTCAAATCCCATACAAAAAGAGCTTTACTGATGAATTGAAAAGCTCTTTTTGTATGGGATTCGACCGTTGAATTCGTTTCGCGAAGAGTATAGTACTAGGCATTAGCAAGAGTTGTACTCTGTTCTTAGCATGAAAAGTTGCTTTGAAGTTGCTTTCGCGTTGAAAACGTAGATGGCACTGAAGCATGTCTCCAATCATTTCACGCCAATTTAGTTTATTCAGTTCATTCTTCCGAGCTGAAAAGGGACATTTGGTGTTTCAATTTGAAAATGGAGCAGTGCAAATGTCTTTCCAATAAGAAAATCGATCGAAAAGTGAAATTTTTGACATTTTATCCGTCCGAAATGAGCAGTGTCTCTGCTTTTCTCCATTGCCAAAATTTTTGCTCGAAAGCTGTTTTGCTATCAGACCTCGTTCTAGTCAAAACCAACATGTTCTGTAAATTTCATATTCATCGCATTGTCCGATCGTCAGTTCTCGCGAACACAAGTTTTGAGTGCTGAAAATAGAGGTAATTTGGTGATGGGGTGCCATTACCCGCACTACCTTGGAAATCCATGTGTGTTAAATTTTAGTTAACATCAATACGCTCTGCAGATTTCCTTATATTTCTATTTGTTTAATTAGCTTTATTAGTTTATTTTTTATTATAATTTTAAATTTTATAATAGGATTAACTACCTTATTGAATGATTATAGAATATTTATTGAATGAGAAATTGTTAGTTTGAATGAGAAATTGTTAGTGATCCAATGTTTTTGCCAAAAGGAATCACAAATCAAAATTTGAAAAAAACTTAGCCTACTTTAACGCACGCTGCACCCACACACGGCTCAAAATTTCCAATTCTTTATCAAAGACAAGCTTGAAACATTATAAGTTTTCATTTCCAATACTCTTTTTTAACAAAAATTTACGCTGGTTGGAAATATAGGAGTACCTGAAAATTCACTAGAAAGCCTCCCGCCGCCAAAAGATTTAAGATGTCTGAATTTTAGCAAGCCATGGACCTACCTGTTATACACATCTACGTCCTTCGAAAATTCCAGCTCAATCGAATCGGCCTCTCCAGAGATTATCTCCCTTAATCATTTTGCTGATATGTATATATATATATATATATATATATATATATATATATATATATATATATATATATATATATATATATATATATATATATATATATATATATATATATATATATATATATATATATATATATATATATATATATATATATATATATATATATATATATATATATATATATATATATATATATATATATGTATATATATATATATATATATATATATATAAATATATATATATATATATATATATATATATTTATATATTATATATATATATATATATATATATATATATATATATATATATATATATATATGTATTGTTACCGTTATTTTATGAGTATCGCAATCTAAGTATTCACAACCCTGGTGGAACACCCGGGCGGCGGTTTTCAGGCGGCCTTTGCTCACGAGAAGGGGGTGGGTAGGGCGCCACTCGCTTTGAAAAAAACTGAAAACTCGCCTTTCATCCGTTGCCCCGAAGCGAGAAGTGGGCGACGGTTTTCAAAACAACGACACCGAATCTTTAGCACCAAACTATACCGGATTCACACTATCGAAAATTTATTCATACTAATTCGTTACACTTCGATGATAGATTATACGCGTTACCATTCATGGTAATTCCACTTATGCTCTAAATAAAGTTCTACGTAAATTCACAACACTTGAATTCATTACCGATCTTTTCAAAAGAACATGACTATAGTAATTAATATTGCGCTTACAATCTACCTAACCTTGACTTTTCCTTCCTGAATCGCCTGGATCGAAATTTTCCCTCGCTGGGGCCCTTGCTCGTCGATTTAACGCCTCCGATCGTTGTATAACATTCGTCGCTCCAATTTTCTAATTTTATCACCCGGGTACCTTCGATCTGATTCTGCCCACTTATCGAATTGTAGCTCTGGCTCGTACGTTTACTCGTCACCCAAAAGAAAAGTCTGCCGAATCCTTCATAAATTCGTTCCTCCGTCTCCTGGTTGATTATTGGATTCTTATCCAGCACGGTCCCAGGTCCAGTTGAATCCGAAACCCAAAAAAAATAGAAGTGAAATTCCAATACCGGACGATCGCTTCAGCTTTTGGGACTTCCGTCCACTTACCCAGATGAATCGCAAGAGAGCTAATTTTCACATTCCCAGTACCCAGGAAGATTTTTGGCGGCAGCGGGATTTTCAAACCCGTTGGTCGAACTCAACAGAGTTCATTCTCCTCTAGCCCGGTGTTGAGTTTCAATTCCACCACGAGATCCACTTTTCGGGCACTGAGATCTCACCACACGTTTCAACTGTCAGCTGACATCTCGTGACAGTTCTCGGTGGCGAAATAAATATCAAACAAAATAAATATTACCGGCGTTAGCTCACGCTCTATTTTTAGTGGATCTGTTCGATTTTTGCTGAGGGTGAAGGTAAGTTATTGCTCTTGTGTCGTGTCAAACTCTTCCTCCGAAAATCCGCGCCGGTCTGGTTTAATTCGGGAGATGATATGTTATGCTCCAAACAAAATGATCGTCGTCATTGCTACATTCCGCGAACCGCCTTTTCCGCGTTTTTAGGATCTATTGCAAATGTAATTATTGCTACTGCAACGTGCGTGCCCCAGTATTCATTGCCGCCGCCTCAGGTCTTTTCGTCGATATCGAACACGACCCATGTCCGTGACGACTGTCTCATGGCAGTTATAATTGGGTCAAACATTGGCCTAGGTCCGGGTTCATCGATCCGAACAGCACGGCCCATACACTGATCTGACATTCGTATGTATATCTATATCGCGCTTTAATTCTGCGGGTTGTTACTGTCTGTTGTCCAATTGTGTCCTGGTTGTGGGTCTGAGTCGAAGTAATCGCGCCCCGCTTCTTTAAATTACAATGTCGTCGATTTTGTGTCGGCTATGCTTCCCCCTAACTTATATGAATTAAAATCTAAACTTTGTTACACACAAAACCTAATATCCGGTCATTTAGTGCATCGATAGCGCGGCTCAATCTCCATCGTTCTCTCCTTCCGAGGACGGTGGAGATTTTTTTACTAATGTTCGAAGAACATTAGTATTAAAATCGATTCGGCCAAAAATTCATATTTCTATATATATATATATATATATATATATATATATATATATGTACAAAAAATTTCAGTGAGATAATCTCGGGAACGCGCCATTCGATTGAGCTGAAACTTTCAGGGTACATTGGTGTATATGCAGAATAGGTCCAGGTCTCTTTAAATGTCAGTTATTGTAAACCTTTTCGCGGCGGCGGGCATTTAAGTGATATTTTTAATATACCTATTATTTCGTGCACAAATGATTTTCGCAAAAATAAAGTTAATAAAATAAATTTCTAGCGTGTTTTACATATGAATCGGATAATGCTTTGGAATTTTTTAACCCTATGTGTGCGCTGGGTGCCTAAAATGAGGACGGGAAAATTTGAAAATTTTTAAATTTCGATAACTTTTGACAGAGCTATTCGATCATTACAAAATTTTCAGGACATATTAATATTATTTAGTTGTAGATTTTTGTGGCTTTTAATGAGCGTGCTGGCAACCCTGTAGCTAGGGCAGGCACTGAAAGTGAAAACCTCCAAATCATCGTCTCTCTTGAAAAAATGCCGTTTCTTCAAAAATAAGCCTTTCATATGTAAATCTTGTGCTTTGTTTACATAACCAAAAAAAAAAAAAGATATGGTATAACGGGCACGCCTGGCAACCCTTGCCCAATTTACCTATATTTTTAGCATCAAAAACTTCTGTTTACGGAAACTCACGATCCGATGGGCAGAATTATTTGAAATTCACAGCATGTATTGACCTTAAATAGGACCAGGTCTGATAGAAGTGATTTTGAAATGCGGGCGATTCTGTGCCAGTGGTGCCATCTTGAAAAACCACTAAAAAAGATAACTGTTTTTAGCCCTATAAATTCTGATTGAATCGTTCGATTTTGACGAAACTTACACAATTGCTGGACCTTACTTTAAGCCACGTTTGGTAGAAATTTGGTCGAAAAATTCGGTTGGAGCTGCCAGCTATGATAATTTTGGTGTCTTCATTTTGAAAAAAAAAATTTGGAAGTGAAAACATTCAAACCATCGAATATTCAAAAAAATGTCCGTTTCTTACAATAAAACCAATCTGTATATAAATCTTATGTTTTATCTACACGTTCAAAATAAAACTTTGGAAATTTCATGTCGGACAAGAACGGTAACCCTCTCCCAGTTAACCTATATTTTTAGCATCAAAAACTTCTGTTCACGGAAACTCACGAACCAATAGTCAGATACAGCTAAAATTTACAGAATCCATTGGACTTAAGTAAGACCAGATTTGATAGAAGCGATTTTGAATTGTGGGCAACTCTGTGCCAGTGGTGCCATCTTGAAAAATTAGAAAGAAAAAAAACTGCTTTTTGCCCTATGAAATGTGAATAAGTTACCAGATTTTCATGAAATTGACACAGAAGCTAAACCTAACTCTAATCTCTGTTTGGTGGAAATTTGGTTGAAAAATTTGATTGGTGCTACCAGCTATGGTAATTTTTGTGTCTTTGGTTTTGAAAATTCGCTCAGGAAAATAAAACTTTTTGCACTATAACTTCCAGTGCAGTCATGAAATCAATACGAATTTCATACAATTAATGAAACCTATCATAAACATTATTCAGGCCAAATTTGGTTGAAAAGACACGATAGGGTTGCCAGCTATTGTTGGTTTTGTGTTTAATTGCAATATCTTTATTAAGCGGTTTTATCGTAGAATTTTCAAATGGTAATGATATTGTAGTGACAATAAACAGCAAATATTAAGCTTTCGATTATTTGAAAAAAACTCGCTGCAGGTAACCCTAAATTTCTTTATACTCCTATAACTTCGAATGTAATTAAACAACGTGAAGCAGATTTGATATATTCTTGGATTTGATACTGGCGAAAGGTTGCCAGCACGAGTCGGTTGTGCTACTTTTGTATCAATAAATGCTTACAGTTAGTATACATACCGGAAACATTTACAATGAAAATAAATAACCGATGTTTCAATTCCCAAAGTTCTGCAAATTTTTCGGATCGCAGCCCCAAACACCAACTTCAGTTACAGTGCTGCAGGCACTAATATTTTCTTCATTGATGTTATATGAGATGCTGCTTTCAAAATTATGTGAAATAAGCAACTGATAACGAATATAATTAACCCGTGTTTTGCTCTCATAAACGTTGAAATTCATGCCAGTGGTAATATCTGAAACCTTGCACCATATGAGTTATAATGCATTCTTAAGACGAAAGTAAAACGTGGCATTTGAAACAGTTTGGCCGTAATAAGCAGCACATGTGGTGGAATATGCACTCAAAACCTGCACGATTCTTCTACTGTTCTTCGAACATTAGTGTCTCTAGCGGTTCAGGTGCGCTAGAGTTTTTTTCTTTTTTATTATTTTTTTTTTGTTGATTAGCCCGCGGAAATTGGCAACGCCGTGACACCCCCTTCGCCTCAGAGAATTTCGTAGGAATTCTCGGCCTTTACCCCGTCGATTTTCTCGTAATTTTTATACTCCGAAACGCGGTAAAACGATGGAAACGCGGTAAAATTTTTATACTCCGATAAAACGCGCGCGTCCATAGTTCGTTACCTTACCGTCTGATCAATATAATCGTCTGCAAAACTGTTTGAATTCTGGATGATTCTCAACCACTAGATTTTTCAATCACTACTTCAACTGAACTTTCATTCACACAACTACCACCAATATATGTAACTGTTTCGTCCAGTATTTCATTTCTGCATGACTATATGTTTCGTGACGTCTCTTTTGTAAGGTGAAGGCGCCGATAATCTTGTTATTTAAGAAACTAATATCCCTCGAACTCGTTTTTAGGATGAGCCGCTTCCAGGCTACCAGATATGCCGAGTATGTAACCAAGATGCGGATTTGGCAAACACCCACTGACTGATAATGGAGCGTACCTTAAGAGAATGCCCCAAACCCAAACTATCCCATGGAGGCTCTAAAATTTAGGCTGGACACGGACGATGAACAGGAAACCAGGGAACTTACGGTATTGATTTAATCTTATATACTAATATTAGTCTTCCATTAATTCACTTTATCCTAAGTAATATCAGTAATTCAGTCGCGCCGTCTATGCCACCTCACTAACTCAATCACGCCATATAAATCCCTACATTCTATCTCATACACCTTCACGAGCTGAATTTAGCCTACCGTACCCATCACCACCAACTATCTACCTACGCCATCGACCCACCACCCACTTAACGTTAATATTAATTCATGCTTTCTCGAACTACTTAATATTCAATAATACTTACACTATAGCCCATCGCTCTTACTGTCTATTCCCATCACCTATTCTTAAATTATTATAGTCGCTAATTATACCTATCACTTACTGACTACTCCCACCACCATTTCCTAAATTACTCTAGTAGTAAAGTAGTATAGTAAATTACTATACTATAGTAGCTGATCATATGAATTAATCGCCAATTCTTTCTCTTTATATGTGTCATTCCACGTACCGCTTGAGATCCTTAGCATGCCATGTACCTGATGCCTTCCCCTTTCCATCGACTAACTCGTAGACCCCTGCTGACGTTTGTTTAACAATTTTTAACGGACCCACGAACGCTGGAGCCAACTTCGCAGAAAAATATTTGCTTGCATCCGATTTCACATAATTCCTCCTCCACACATAGTCGCCTATCTGGAAATCCCCTACTCGTCGACGAAGATCATAGCGTCCTTTACTGCAGGTAGCTGCTTTCTTCATTCTTCGCACCACTTCCTCGTGGATTTCCGCTAGAGTTCGAGCTCTACTCAATGGTGACAAGTCTCGTTGTGCGCCGCCCGGAGATTCGACCCTTTTCCGGTACGTAATCATTTCCTTCCCAAACACCAAGAAATAAGGCGAGAACCCGGTCACCTCGTGCTTGTACGTCCTTAGTGCGCATGCTATCTTGGCCAAGTTTTGATCCCATGAACGATGGTTATCTGTCGCGTAGCATCCCAGCATACATTTGATGTCTTGGTTTCGTCTCTCTGCTGGATTGGCTTGGGGATGATACAAAGCAGTGTAACTTACTTGTACCCCATATTCCTCCACAGCTTGGCTAAACTGTCTTCCCCTAAACTGTACTCCATTATCACAGACCAGCACCTTCGGCACGCCATATACTAGGAAAACATTCTCTTCTAGCAATCGGAAGACCGCCGATGCCGTGGCAGTGCGGACTGGTAGTATCACCGAATGTTTGGTAAAATAATCTAAAATCGTCAATATATAACTATGACCTCGCGTCGACCTGGGCAATGGTCCAACCAAATCTATGCACACCATTTCCCACGGAGATTTCGCCACTCCTGCTCTCGTTGACATCAGCCCCACCGGTGCCTTCCGCTCTACCTTGCACGCCTGGCACACTTTACACTTCCTGACGTATTCACGAATGTCCGACTGCATCCGTGGCCAGTAATGATTTTGCGCTACCCTTGCCAGTGTCCGAGTGACACCCATGTGCCCTGCTTTTGGGTCATCGTGACATCGTCTGAGGAGGACATCCCTTTCTCCCTTCGGCACGACACGCTTCCAGACAGGATCCATCTTCCCCTTTCCCTTGCTACCAGACAATCTTTTCCACAAAGTATCACTCACCGTTTTCCAATCGCGATATCTCTGCGGCTCAGTCTGCACCCGGACTATCATTTCTTCGTACCAACGATCCGACGATTGGGGTATTGTGATACTACTCACCTCCCCGATCGCCCGTGAAAGCGCATCAGGGACTAAATGTTCTTTGCCTTTTCGATGGACAACTTCGAACTCGAATTGCTGTAGGCGCACCGCCCATCTCGCCAACCTGCCCGTGGGATCTTTAAGATTATTCAGCCAAATTAGCAAATGATGATCCGTGATCACTATAAATGGGGTGCCCTCGATGTACGGTCGAAATTTCTCCACGGCCCATAGTACCGTCAAGCACTCCCTTTCGGTCGTGAAGTACTTTCTTTCCTGAACCGACAAAGCTCTGCTAAGGTAGCACACTACTTTTTCTCCAGTGGCATGTGCCTGGCTTAATACTGCTCCTATGCCCACGTTCGAAGCGTCGGTTTGCACCTTAAAAGGGATGTCAAAGTCTGGACATGCCAGGACTGGGGCAGTAGACAGCTTGCGTTTACAATCTTGAAAAGCCCGCTCGCATTCCTCGGACCAATCAAACCTCCGACCTTTTTTTAATAGGTCACTTAAGGGTGCCACCATGGTAGCATGGTCCGGAATAAACCGTCGGTACCATGATACCATTCCTAACAGCTGTCGCACATGCTTTACCGTTCTCGGTCGAGGATATTCACTAATGGCTTCCACCTTCTCCGGGTCTACATGCAAGCCGTCCCCATCTATCACATATCCCAGATATTTCAGCCGCGATCTACAGAACTGACATTTGTCTCTTGAGACACGCAAGCCAGCTTCCCTCAGACGCACGAAAACCTCACGCAACACCTCAACGTGCCGCTCAAATGTATCTGTAACAACTATTATGTCGTCTAGATATGTGAATACAAACGGCTCGAGTGTAGGTCCCAGAACCGTATCTATCAGTCGCTGCCACGTTGCCCCCGAATTGTGGAGCCCAAAAGGCATCCGCAAAAAGTGAAACAGGCCTCTCCCTGGCACCGTGAACGCAGTATACTGTCGAGAGTCTTTTGCCATTGGTACTTGCCAGTACGCCGACTTCACGTCCAGCGTTGACAAGTACTTCGCGTTGCGCAGCTTTTCAAGTGTCGTGGATATGTACGGCAGGGAATAAGCATCCTTCTCAGATACCGCGTTCAATTTTCGGAAGTCTACACAGAATCTATAGGAGCCATCTTTCTTACGGACTAATAAAATTGGCGAGGACCAAGGGCTCGATGACGGCTCAACCACTCCCAGCCGCAGCATTTCGTCCAGTTCCAAATTTATCTGCTTTTGTACGGCAGGAGAGACAGGGTAATATCTCTGTTTAATTGGTACGGCCGTCGTTTTAATCGAGTGCTCCACCAACTTGGCGCAGCCTAGTCCATCCCCCATCAATTGAAACTGCTCCGTCAGTAGACTCGTTAAGATCGCTGTTTCCTCTTCGGACAAATGAGACTGGTTCCGCAGCATCTTTCCCGATACGGACTCTACCGCCGCGACGGACGTCCATTGTCGACCCTTCATGTCCAACACGACCCCGAAGCATTTCCAAAAATCTACTCCTAGAATTATTTCTTGGGGTATGGATAAAACAACCAATGCGACCAAGTGACTCTTGCGCCCGTTCAGCGCGAACTCCAGCCGTACAGCTCCATTTACCACGCACCTTTCCCCGTTAGCAAGTCCAACTTCCTCCGCTTTGCCCTGGCTCAACGTTACTCCTCTGTTGACTAACCGAGACCATCCTCTTGCCCCCAGGATTGTATGACTCGCACCAGAGTCTAGCAGGCCCTCCATGACCACCCCCTCTACCTCTACTCGCAAGTGCGGGCGACTATCCTGCCCACTGTTCGCTAGTGCATAGTCCACTCGCGAAGACTTCTCTATTCGTCGCAACCTACTTCTAGTGCTCGCTCGGCCGCCTAGTGAGCACGCCGGCCGTTTCCCGGAACCTGTGGGTCTGATCGCGCTCTCGCTCCTGGTTCGCTCGTCCTGGCTCGACACGTAGGGCAGGCAGCTCGCAGAACTCCTTGTCGACCGCACCCAAAACAACGCCTGGGTTCTGTGCATTCTCTCGACATATGACCCTACCTCCTACAATTCCAGCATTGCAGACGACTCCGTCCGGATAGCACAGCAACTTGATCTGGGGTTTCTGCACTCACATATGCCAAGTCCGGCTCCAAGCAGCGTCTGGGTCGCGTATTGGGTGGTATGAAAGCCGCTACAGACGTTCTCGTTGCGTCCAGCGTCCGTCCCATTCTGACCAGCTCCGCGATCGATGATATTGGGGTCAGACTTAGCTGCTGCTGGTAGAAGGGCGAGATATTCCTGCGCAGTGTTTTCAATTTCTCCTCTTCCGAACAGGGCTGCTTCAGACGAGAAAACAGGCGCTCCATTACGGCAACATACACGCCCATCGATTCACCTTCACCCTGAGTCCGCCTGCGGATCTCATCCCGTAGACGGTCCTCATAGTCCGTCGGCAGAAACTCAGCCTTCAGTTCGTCTACCAGCTCGTCCCAACATGACACTAAACCGCGATTGGCCCTGAACCAGATCAAAGCTCGTGATTCGAATAGATCCACAGCCGCCTTGAACAGTTGCGGCTTAGAAAGTCCCCTTGCCTGTCTCAGCTCCTCAACACGCTCAAGAAAGGCATTCACCGACCCTGAAGCATCCCCACTAAACTTGAGACCCCATTTTGCTACTTCTGCCGGATTTGTCACTTTCGCCTCCCGTGGTGCCATCATATTCGTCATGTCACTAGCAAGATCCGCCTCATCTTCGCTGACCCCTTCCGTCTTCTCCACCAAAGTGCCCATAGCTATAATGAGCCGATTGCGTATCTTCCTCGCACACTCCACCTGCTCGGGAGTAACTGCCTGCATATGTCCGAGTCTACGAAAGCCAAATTCAATCTTGACTCTGGCTTTGATGCTTTGCGTGTCTCTTGAGACACGCAAGCCAGCTTCCCTCAGACGCACGAAAACCTCACGCAACACCTCAACGTGCCGCTCAAATGTATCTGTAACAACTATTATGTCGTCTAGATATGTGTATACAAACGGCTCGAGTGTAGGTCCCAGAACCGTATCTATCAGTCGCTGCTACGTTGCCCCCGAATTGTGGAGCCCAAAAGGCATCCGCAAAAAGTGAAACAGGCCTCTCCCCGGCACCGTGAACGCAGTATACTGTCGAGAGTCTTTTGCCATTGGTACTTGCCAGTACGCCGACTTCACGTCCAGCGTTGACAAGTACTTCGCGTTGCGCAGCTTTTCAAGTGTCGTGGATATGTACGGCAGGGAATAAGCATCCTTCTCAGATACCGCGTTCAATTTTCGGAAGTCTACACAGAATCTATAGGAGCCATCTTTCTTACGGACTAATAAAATTGGCGAGGACCAAGGGCTCGATGACGCCTCAACCAATCCCAGCCGCAGCATTTCGTCCAGTTCCAAATTTATCTGCTTTTGTACGGCAGGAGAGACAGGGTAATATCTCTGTTTAATTGGTACGGCCGTCGTTTTAATCGAGTGCTCCACCAACTTGGCGCAGTCTAGTCCATCCCCCATCAATTGAAACTGCTCCGTCAGTAGACTCGTTAAGATCGCTGTTTCCTCTTCGGACAAATGAGACTGGTTCCGCAGCATCTTTCCCGATACGGACTCTACCGCCGCGACGGACGTCCATTGTCGACCCTTCATGTCCAACACGACCCCGAAGCATTTCCAAAAATCTACTCCTAGAATTATTTCTTGGGGTATGGATAAAACAACCAATGCGACCAAGTGACTCTTGCGCCCGTTCAGCGTGAACTCCAGCCGTACAGCTCCATTTACCACGCACCTTTCCCCATTAGCAAGTCCAACTTCCTCCGCTTTGCCCTGGCTCAACGTTACTCCTCTGTTGACTAACCGAGACCATCCTCTTGCCCCCAGGATTGTATGACTCGCACCAGAGTCTAGCAGGCCCTCCATGACCACCCCCTCTACCTCTACTCGCAAGTGCGGGCGACTATCCTGCCCACTGTTCGCTAGCGCATAGTCCACTCGCGAAGACTTCTCTATTCGTCGCAACCTACTTCTAGTGCTCGCTCGGCCGCCTAGTGAGCACGCCGGCCGTTTCCCGGAACCTGTGGGTCTGATCGCGCTCTCGCTCCTGGTTCGCTCGTCCTGGCTCGACACGTAGGGCAGGCAGCTCGCAGAACTCCTTGTCGACCGCACCCAAAACAACGCCTGGGTTCTGTGCATTCTCTCGACATATGACCCTACCTCCTACAATTCCAGCATTGCAGACGACTCCGTCCGGATAGCACAGCAACTTGATCTGGGGTTTCTGCACTCACATATGCCAAGTCCGGCTCCAAGCAGCGTCTGGGTCGCGTATTGGGTGGTATGAAAGCCGCTACAGACGTTCTCGTTGCGTCCAGCGTCCGTCCCATTCTGACCAGCTCCGCGATCGATGATATTGGGGTCAGACTTAGCTGCTGCTGGTAGAAGGGCGAGATATTCCTGCGCTGTGTTTTCAATTTCTCCTCTTCCGAACAGGGCTGCTTCAGACGAGAAAACAGGCGCTCCATTACGGCAACATACACGCCCATCGATTCACCTTCACCCTGAGTCCGCCTGCGGATCTCATCCCGTAGACGGTCCTCATAGTCCGTCGGCAGAAACTCAGCCTTCAGTTCGTCTACCAGCTCGTCCCAACATGACACTAAACCGCGATTGGCCCTGAGCCAGATCAAAGCTCGTGATTCGAATTGATCCACAGCCGCCTTGAACAGTTGCGGCTTAGAAAGTCCCCTTGCCTGTCTCAGCTCCTCAACACGCTCAAGAAAGGCATTCACCGACCCTGAAGCATCCCCACTAAACTTGAGACCCCATTTTGCTACTTCTGCCGGATTTGTCACTTTCGCCTCCCGTGGTGCCATCATATTCGTCATGTCACTAGCAAGATCCGTCTCATCTTCGCTGACCCCTTCCGTCTTCTCCACCAAAGTGCCCATAGCTATAATGAGCCGATTGCGTATCTTCCTCGCACACTCCACCTGCTCGGGAGTAACTGCCTGCATATGTCCGAGTCTACGAAAGCCAAATTCAATCTTGACTCTGGCTTTGATAAAGTCTGATGATGTCTTATCACCCGAGATTTTAGCCACCAAATCCTCGATTTCGACTGCCTTCGCCGTCAACTCCGTGAGATCGGTTTCGAACTCAAAAGGGTATGCCGCTTCCACATAGGACGTGTCCCGAGCTGTCTCTGCCTTCAGCGTTGCCCTGAGCGTTTTCCGCATATTCTCTACAGTATCTGACGGGAATACGCGAATGGCGAGCTCATACGTGAGCTCATCCTTGTTTAATCTATCCACACTAATCTTCATTTTACCAGTATCCATCCGCGATATCAATAATAATGAAGAAGAATTATATCAGCGTTATCTCCGCTCCAAAAACTAAAATTTCGGTTAATACCCCTATCCCACGCTCAAACTTAACCTAATTCTAATTCTGAAGAATACTGCCTTCTGCGACACACAAGCGCCCCGAATCTTGAGTCCACTCTGTATAGCGCAATACCAAACAACAGGTTGTTTCTTTCTAACCCAGATCGAAAATTCGAGAAATTAATTACGTATTTCACTAGCTCAATCAAAGTATACTCTACTGTACACAATCACACCAAAATTCACCCACCAATATGTATATTTTACAGATATTTTATCTATAAAACAATTGAAATCAAAAACGTGGACAAGGTCTGTATATTTATCTCAGTGTACGAACTCCGCCTTCGTCTCAGCCACGGTTGATCTGCGAACCCTACACTTTTACTCCCAACCCACCTGGACTCTCGTTCCTCTAGCTACCTCTACAACCGTTATGTGCACCGTCTTCTACACTGCTTTCACTGAAATTCCTATCAATCACGCCTCTCCGCTTTAACACTTTCCTTGCACGCCAATTCAATATTTGTTTCACTCCTATTATCAGTCACATACACTCCAATTCACACAGCCACGCTAAGAATCCAGAATTCAAATCTATATATACGTATCTATATGATGATCACGAATATTTCAAGTAAATATATATGCATCTATATGGCGATCACTTATATTTCAAATAAATATATATATGCATCTATATGATGATCACTAATATTCCCCATAAATATATGTATCGTTATGGTGATCACTAATATATATCATTACCAATGAAGGCCATGCATCGACATATCTATAAATGTATCTAAATTCTAAAAAGAACTAACCGCTATGTAACCCGGAAAACGAGCCGAGGGGCTACTAAATAAAATATTCGCACCGCGATCCCTTGCGAGAGATATTACAAATTTTGCCTTAAGGGCTTCTTCCTAACTGAATCTTCGCGACTCTCGGGCCTCCCACAATTTGGGACTTGGCTACAAAATTTTCACGCCTCCCGTTATCACCGTTAAGCCCCACGTTGGGCGCCAATTTGTTACCGTTATTTTATGAGTATCGCAATCTAAGTATTCACAACCCTGGTGGAACACCCGGGCGGCGGTTTTCAGGCGGCCTTTGCTCACGAGAAGGGGGTGGGTAGGGCGCCACTCGCTTCGAAAAAAACTGAAAACTCGCCTTTCATCCGTTGCCCCGAAGCGAGAAGTGGGCGAAGGTTTTCAAAACAACGACACCGAATCTTTAGCACCAAACTATACCGGATTCACACTATCGAAAATTTATTCATACTAATTCGTTACACTTCGATGATAGATTATACGCGTTACCATTCATGGTAATTCCACTTATGCTCTAAATAAAGTTCTACGTAAATTCACAACACTTG
The DNA here is from genome assembly GCA_947369275.1 of Nemotelus nigrinus. Taxonomy (NCBI): domain Eukaryota; kingdom Metazoa; phylum Arthropoda; class Insecta; order Diptera; family Stratiomyidae; genus Nemotelus; species Nemotelus nigrinus. The sequence continues at coordinate 86,855,119 of OX376372.1, read as the reverse complement.
AATTCATTACCGATCTTTTCAAAAGAACATGACTATAGTAATTAATATTGCGCTTACAATCTACCTAACCTTGACTTTTCCTTCCTGAATCGCCTGGATCGAAATTTTCCCTCGCTGGGGCCCTTGCTCGTCGATTTAACGCCTCCGATCATTGTATAACATTCGTCGCTCCAATTTTCTAATTTTATCACCCGGGTACCTTCGATCTGATTCTGCCCACTTATCGAATTGTAGCTCTGGCTCGTACGTTTACTCGTCACCCAAAAGAAAAGTCTGCCGAATCCTTCATAAATTCGTTCCTCCGTCTCCTGGTTGATTATTGGATTCTTATCCAGCACGGTCCCAGGTCCAGTTGAATCCGAAACCCAAAAAAAATAGAAGTGAAATTCCAATACCGGACGATCGCTTCAGCTTTTGGGACTTCCGTCCACTTACCCAGATGAATCGCAAGAGAGCTAATTTTCACATTCCCAGTACCCAGGAAGATTTTTGGCGGCAGCGGGATTTTCAAACCCGTTGGTCGAACTCAACAGAGTTCATTCTCCTCTAGCCCGGTGTTGAGTTTCAATTCCACCACGAGATCCACTTTTCGGGCACTGAGATCTCACCACACGTTTCAACTGTCAGCTGACATCTCGTGACAGTTCTCGGTGGCGAAATAAATATCAAACAAAATAAATATTACCGGCGTTAGCTCACGCTCTATTTTCAGTGGATCTGTTCGATTTTTGCTGAGGGTGAAGGTAAGTTATTGCTCTTGTGTCGTGTCAAACTCTTCCTCCGAAAATCCGCGCCGGTCTGGTTTAATTCGGGAGATGATATGTTATGCTCCAAACAAAATGATCGTCGTCATTGCTACATTCCGCGAACCGTCTTTTCCGCGTTTTTAGGATCTATTGCAAATGTAATTATTGCTACTGCGGTGTGCGTGCCCCAGTATTCATTGCCGCCGCCTCAGGTCTTTTCGTCGATATCGAACACGACCCATGTCCGTGACGACTGTCTCATGGCAGTTATAATTGGGTCAAACATTGGCCTATGTCCGGGTTCACCGATCCAAACAGCACGGCCCATACACTGATCTGACATTCGTATGTATATCTATATCGCGCTTTAATTCTGCGGGTTGTTACTGTCTGTTGTCCAATTGTGTCCTGGTTGTGGGTCTGAGTCGAAGTAATCGCGCCCCGCTTCTTTAAATTACAATGTCGTCGATTTTGTGTCGGCTATGCTTCCCCCTATCTTATATGAATTAAAATCTAAACTTTGTTACACACAAAACCTAATATCCGGTCATTTAGTGCATCGATAGCGCGGCTCAATCTCCATCGTTCTCTCCTTCCGAGGACGGTGGAGATTTTTTTTTTCTTTTTTATTTTTTTTTGGTGTTGATTAGCCCGCGGAAATTGCCAACGCCGTGACAGTATATATATATATATATATATATATATATATATATATATATATATATATATATATATATATATATATATATATATATATATATATATATATATATATATATATGTTAAATTATAGTTAGCATATTAATCAATTATATCGAATTAGATTTTGTATGATAAATCACTTTAATTTTGCTACATACCTTAATTTTGCTACATACCTTAATTTTGCTACAGCTACCACAATATATTAAGCTTACTCAACAATTAATAAAGTCTAATCACCTTGATAACAATTTACTCAATTCAAGTTCATTTGCATCAAATTTCTTTCTATTCAATTTTGTCGGTTCATTACTTTTTGCTTGCATTTGCATTCAAATTACCGTTTTTACAAATTCTTCGAGACAATGAACTATGTGGTCAGCAATATTTCCTTTTACAGTATTTTTACTTATTTTGTACTAAAACGCAATCGACATGTGAAGTTTCATATTGCATGTGTAAGCACAAAACCATTGATTTTAATTCAAATGCAATATGAAGCTATCAATTGGAATTTATGTCTACGTTAAGTATTTTATTAAGATATAAAGAAGAAATGATAACAAATAAATTCATTCAGTTTTAAGCGATTGAATCAAGCGTTTGATTTAAAGATTGTATCAATTCACGTAACAAGTATACGAGCTTGTTGCAATTGAGTTTCACTAAAAGTAACAGGTAAATGAGCTTGTTGCAATTAGTCGAAAATTCTTTAAATCTAATAATTAACATTTTTTGGCGACCGTGACAGGACTGGACACCAGTACAACAAGTTTAGGCGCTTGTTGGTTTTCGACAGGACACCAGTACAACAAGTTTTAGGCGCTTGTTCATTTTCATCAGGACATCAGGACTCCAGTACAACAAGTTTAGGCGCTTGTTAGTTTTCATCTGGACATTCATTACAACAACTATAGGCACTTGTTCGTTTTGAACCATAAGGACATCTTTGATTCGTCTTCGTGGGAATCCGGAATAGTCAGCAAGTATAAGTGCTTGGTGGTTATAACAGGGTAGTTGTGTTCAACAAGTGTAAAGTGCTTGTTGGACGTAGTATTTTGGTTTATATTCAACAAGTGTAAGTGCTTGGTGATTATAACGGTGTAGTGGTGTTCAACAAGTGTAAAGTGCTTGTTGGACGTAGTATTTTCGTTAATATCAATAAGTACAAGTGCTTGTTGGTTTTCTAAAATTCAAATCGATATAACAAGTAGAAGTGCTTGTTGTATTGATCAGCAGTAGATCAAAGGCTGTATAAGAAGCGCATTGTTGACAGACGAAAATATATCAGTCAATATAGTAGTTGACAAATACAAAGGCGTTCAAATAAGCGCAATGGAGTTAAACGATTTATTGAATCGGCAGCAAGAAATTGGAAAGACCATTGAACAAATGGCATCCAATTTCAAAAAGGACTCCCTTGCAAGAAAAACAAGCGAATATGCGGATAAGCGCATGAAAAGCCTGACCGCATTGTGGAAAGAATTCACGTTGAATCATGCGAGGCTGGTCAAAGCAGATATTCGACATGACCAAGAACCATATTTCATAGAAAACTACTTTGAGGAGATGGAGAAATTACAATCTCGTTTCCGATCATGGCTTACTGATATCGGAGGACCTAGCCAGCAAATGGGTTACTCGTCAGGAGCATCAAATGAAGTGGTCCACGAGCCACTTAGACCAGCTGATGGAGCAGGTCAACAAATGTTAGAACGATTGTTTCGAAAGCAAAACAATCTGGAATTAACCATAAAGTATTATCTGGCCGCTATTGATCGTGAAGGAGACCAGGTGCATAGTTCGCACTACTATCAACTAAAGATTGAAAGACTGCTAGCTTATGAGAATGATCTCAAAGAAATTGTCAATTTGATAATGGAAGAATCGTCGGAAGATATTCTAGAGAATATTGAGAAATCTCATGAGCTGCAAAGGCAATTACAAGACAAAATTGTTGACTTGCAACAACGGCTCGATCTACCTCAATCAATAATGGGATCGCAGCACGTTTCGTTACACAACCGGATCAAGCTACCAAAGTTAACGTTACCAGTTTTCGATGGTGATTATTTATTATGGACTCAATTCCATGACCTGTATGTGCAGCTCATACACACGCAGCCATTAAGTAACACTGAGAAGATGTTTTATCTGGCAAGCAACCTAAGTGGTGAAGCAAGGGCTTTGATCAGACACTTGTCAGTCACATCTGACAACTATGAAACAGCATGGAACATCATAGTTAGTCGATACAACAACACTAGGCTGATAGTAACAGCTACATTAAACAAGCTTCTTAATCAGCCCCCAATCAATTCAGATTGTGCAAATGACGTTAAGTCGCTTCACGACGTCACCAAGGAGTGTTATCTAGCACTCAAAAATCGTCAGATTTCCGTGGACACATGGAATCCAATCTTGTTGCATCTGTTGCTTAAAAAATTGGACAAAAATACGCACACTCTCTATGAGCAGAGTTTAGAAAACCCGAAAGAGTTCGGAGACCTTGAGGACTTTCTGCAATTTCTTGAAGGTCGATTCCATACACTGGAAACAGTGCAGAGAGATGAAATATCGAAGCGTCAAAGACCTCCTGGCCATCAAAAATCAAAGAGCGTTTTAACAGCAAGTACCCAACAAGATTGCTTGTGCACACCACAGCAGCACCATCGACTATTCCATTGCAAAGAATTTCTTTCTTTGAAGCCCGATAAACGAGTACAATACCTCATCAAGACATCGCGATGTCTGAATTGTTTAAAAACCGGGCACTTCGCAAATCAATGTACTTCTCGTGGCTGTTTAAAATGCAACAAGAAACATAACACGTTGGTTCACGTTCCAGAATTATCGAAGAAGAAACAACCAATGGCCACTACGTTATCAGAACCTCCATCAAGTACGAATACTGCTACGCTGACTACCAACATTGAAAGAGCCAAATCTGGATACGTGCTACTTGGTACAGCGGCAGTCAGAATTTATATCGGAGAAAACAAGTTTATAACGTGCAAAGCTTTATTAGATTCAGGATCTCAGATCAACATAGTCACGGAAAAGTTGGCCCGAAAACTCGGAATCGAACAAACGCAAAATTCTGTAGTGATAGAAGGCGTCGGCAATACAGTTCAACGAGTTTCTGGTAGGATAAATGTTCACGTAACATCAACCAGTACCAACTTTGCTGTGCACATGGAGGCATTTGTCCTGAAAAAGATAACGGGGATACAGCCTGCTGATCACATTAATACTCAGTCTTGGCCTATTCCAACGAAATTTCAACTAGCCGATGCAAACTTTAACCAGCCTGGCCGCATAGATTTGCTTATTGGAGCGGAGTTTTATCATCAGCTCATGCTACCAGAAAAACATACAATGAGCCCTGAGCTACCGATTCTTCAAAATTCTCTGCTGGGCTGGATTGTTACAGGAAAAGTGGTCGATTCAGATATTAAAGCAAATGACTGCAATATTTGCACTGCTTGTGACACAGATACCAATCTATCGAAGCAAATAGAACGATTTTGGCGCCTTGAGGAAACTAACATGAAACATCACTTCACAGAAAGTGAGGAAAGGTGCGAGAGACAGTTCAAACAGGAAACATCTCGTGATGATCAAGGACGTTTTGTTGTAAGACTGCCTTTTAAAGAAGAAACCGATTGCTTGGGTGAATCAAAAGATACGGCATTAAGAAGGTTTTTTGCATTAGAAAGAAGATTAGCCGCAAACACGGACGTCAAGAAGCAATATGTAGAATTTATGAACGAATATCTACAGCTTAACCATATGAAGCCAGTGAAAATGGCTGAACTGAGCCCACCATACTATTTTTTACCGCACCATTTCGTGTGTAAACCAGATAGTACAACTACTAAACTGAGGGTTGTTTTCGACGCTTCAGCAAAAACAACAACAAACATATCACTTAATGATGTTCTTGCGAAAGGACCCGTTATTCAAGACGAGCTGTTCTCTATACTGCTCCGATTCAGAATGCCTCGCTTCGTGTTTACGGGAGATATAGAAAAAATGTACCGCCAGGTATTATTACACGATGACGATCAAAGATATCAGCTGATATTTTGGAGGAATGACGCTGAGGAAGAACTCAAGTGCTATCAACTTACTACTATTACTTACGGCACTACTTCAGCTCCTTACTTAGCCATCAAAAGCTTACAAACACTTGGAGAACAACGATCAAAGCAATACCCTCTCGGATCCAAGGTCGTTAAACGAGGTTTCTACGTGGACGATGTTATGACGGGTTCAGATAGCATAACAGAAGCCTTTCAAATGCAGACAGAATTAATTGCATTGTTGAAAGAAGGTGGTTTCCGGCTGCGCAAATGGTGTGCAAATCATCCTCGTCTGCTTGAACGATTCCAACCTCAAGACATGGAAGTCGTGCTAAACTTCAACGACGACTCAGATGAGCGTATTAAAACGCTTGGATTAACCTGGTGCCCGAAGCAAGATGTCTTTAAAGTGAAACCACATGTACCCGTCAGAGACAGAATCACAAAAAGAACCGCATATTCAGATATAGCGCACATATTCGATCCTTTAGGAATTCTTTCACCTGTTGTAGTTACTGCCAAGTTGCTACTTCAACAAATGTGGACGCTCAAATCTGATTGGGATGACCAACTTCCATCACAACTAGAACTTCAATGGAGAGAATTCAGGAGCAGTCTGGACCACCTAAAAGAGTTTGCATTTCCACGACATGTTTTTGATCATCATCTCCCTAAAAATATTCAACTGCACACCTTTGCTGACGCATCAGAAAAGGCCTTTGGTGCAGCAGTTTATGTACGATTTTTTACCAAAGACAACCTGCTACTCGTACGGCTACTTTGCGCCAAGTCGAAAGTAGCTCCTACGAAGAAAGAGACCATACCGCGTTTAGAGCTTTGCGCAGCAAAACTTGCGGCTGATTTATGCAATCGGGTTAAAGCAGATCTCGATCTAGGTAGTGTCGAGGAATTTTACTGGACGGATTCTACGATTGTACTGGCCTGGTTGAATCAACCATCATCATCTCAGCAAACTTTCGTAGCTAATAGAGTAGCTGCTATTCAGAGAATGACAGTTGCAAAAAATTGGAGGCATGTCGAATCACAAGAAAACCCAGCTGATGTCCTATCCAGAGGTACAACCCCTTCAAAATTCAAAAATTTTTCCATCTGGTTTTATGGTCCAGTATTTTTACATGGAGCTGAATCATCTTGGCCACCAGCATACTCTCCTCATACAATAAAAGCACTTCCAGTAGCTTTAACACCTGAGTTGGCGAGTACAATTAAAGGGATTGAGCATGGAAATTCATTTGCGAAACTGCAACGCATTTTGGCATACGTAATTCGTTTTTCGAAAAGATCACGAAGAGTAACTAACCACCAGGAGCACTTAACTCCAGAAGAACTTGAGATAGCTCTATATATGCTAGTTAAATCAATGCAACAAGAAGAGTTTGCCAATGACATACGACATTTGCAGCGATCCGCAGAACCGACAAAAGACAGCGCATTACACGGTTTGACTCCGTTCATCGACGAACACGGCATAATCCGAGTAGGAGGCAGACTTCAAGAAGCCCAAATATCGTTTGACGCCAAACACCCAATGCTGCTGCCATACATGCATCCAATTACCAAAATGATTATGGTAGATCTACACCTAAAAAATTGCCATGCTCCTCCGCAAACATTACTATCAATTACGAGACAAAAATTTTGGCCAATCAAAGGAAAAATTTTAGCCCGTTCAATAGTTCACCATTGCGTTCGATGTGCAAAATCCACTCCAAAGCTGCAGCATCAGATATTGGGCAATCTTCCTCCTGCACGAATTCAACCTGCAAGGCCTTTTATAACATCAGGTGTCGATTTCTGTGGACCTTTTTGGACGCATTTCCGAGTTAGAGGCAAACAACCTGTGAAATCATACATCGCAATATTCTGCTGTTTTGCCACAAAAGCCGTGCATCTTGAAGTAGTTACGGATCTTACTACTAATGCATTTCTTGGCGCATTGAGCAGATTTATAAGCCGTAGAGGTCACGTAAAAGATATTTATTCAGATAATGCAACAAATTTTGTTGGAGCCAACAACCATCTGCATGAGGTTTACGAGTCCATTTATAGTGCCAACGCCAAAGAACAAATCACAAACACTTGTGCCAAGAAAGGAATCACTTTCCATTTTATCCCTCCTAGAGCTCCACACTTTGGAGGCCTATGGGAGGCAGCTGTTAAATCGACTAAAAGACTTATGCGTGAACAGCTCAGATCAGCTTCATTGACCTATGAGGAGCTGGAAACCTTGGTGGTACAGATTGAGGCAATTCTCAATTCTCGTCCTCTTACGCCAATGTCTGAAGATCCAAACGACCTCACGCCTTTAACGCCAGGACATTTTCTAATCGGCGAACCATTGGTCAACAACGTCGATCCCACAGCTGCTCCTTTTACTGCAAAGCTTGACAAAAGATGGGAAGCAGTACGCCAAATTAGAAATGCATTCTGGCAAAAATGGTCGAAGGAGTATTTACATCTCCTTCAAAAGCGGCAAAAATGGAAAGATGGCCAGTCAAATATCGAACCAGGTACGGTGGTCATGGTACATGAAGACAATACTCCTCCACTTCGTTGGCCTTTGGGCAGGATCATAGGAGTTCATAAAGGTCCAGATAACCGAGTACGAGTTGTTGACATCAAAACTGCAACTCAAACAATAAAGCGGCCTATTCACAAAATTGCACTTTTACCCATTGAAATGCATAATACCAAAAGTCCCATTAAGCACGAAGCAGAGCCACTTGAGGAAACTAGTAAAAACCTAAACCATAGCAATGAGGACGCACCACCAAGGAAAAAACGACTAAAATTAGGGTCAGTTGTCACTACCATTCTGCTAGCCTGCTTGATTGTTCCCAATGTCAGGGGTTCAAACATCGAAATAGAAACTTTCAATGAGACTCGACCGACCGTTTACTTTGAAAATCTCGGACGCGCTAGCATAATCTCTAGCGAATGGGAAATAGTGGTCTACTATAACATGACAAGCTACTGGAAGGAATACACTACTTTGACCAATGCAACGAATATTTTATCAGATCTTTGCGGGAAACTAGTCGAACCAGGACCGTGTACCGAGACAGTGCGAAGAATCCAACAACAGCTAAAAAAACTGGCAGAAGATGATGCACTGATGCTTCACAAACCAATCTCTCCTAGAGTTAAAAGGGGTGCTCTCAACATAGTGGGCAATGTTGCAAACAGCCTGTTTGGAGTCTTGGATTCAGACTACGCTGACAAAATGGAGAAGATCATTGATGACACCACCACCAACCAACAACGCCTTTTTCATCTGTTGAAGAACCAAACGTCAATACTGGACTCAACCGTAAACATTATGCGAAGCAACTACAATCGCATCAATGAGCATTTCCATCAGCTTACAGCTCTTGCCAACACGCAGATGGAAAAATTGAATCACATAGACCAAGAAGTTCACCAGCAGAAGTTGTTTGCCATCTACATGTCCCACGCATTTCAACTTTTCATCGCTGCTAACGATTTGCAACAGACACATAATGCGTTATTAGACACGGTGATGGATGCCCACCATGGGAAGGTTAACTTAAGAATATTATCTCCCCAGCAGCTGCTTCAAGAATTACGAACTATAAGAAGTCAATTGCCGAAGGCACTGACACTTGCTTTGCCAGATGACGACATCGCGCAATTCTATAAGTTAATGACAATAAAGGCAAAGCCCGGATCAAAATATACCATTGTTCAGCTGAAGATTCCATTAGAATCTAACGATGAGTTCGAGTTATACCGACCAATTCCAATTCCAGCGCTCATAAACGAAGAAATGTGGATTATCAAGCTAGCAACACCCTACATAATTGTCAGCCTTCACAAGGATCAGTACTACCCGCTTGAAAATTTTGAACAACTAGCATGCAAACATGCAAGTAACAATCATTTATTCTGTAACCAGCAGCATCCAATCTACAAAGCTGGATTTGGGCCCAACCAATGCGAAATAAGTCTTTTCAATCGGGAGACAGACAATGACAGCTGCAAGCTACAGCTAACCCCCACAAAGGCCCATTGGATTCAGCTCTTCGCGTCTAACAAATGGCTCTTCTCCCTTTCCACGCGAACGACAATCAACGGAGTATGCAACGGCGAGCCCACACAATTAATGCTACATGGCTCAGGGATCATCACCTTAGGAAGCGGCTGTATTATAAAACAGCCTCGCTTAACCATTCAGTACCACACGACGTATTCAAGCATAATCCAACGATCGTATACGGCCTCCATAAATTTCACTGCACCATCAACGGACCCTCCAATCGAAACGGCGACAGTGCCTCAGATGCCAAATATCCCTATTAACGAACTGGACAACATGCATAAAAAACTTAAAGATCAGGAGGTTGTTGACGACAGCATTGGTCTTAACCAGCACCATATACACCACTATTCAGTTGGCTACCTTGCTCTCGGACTAACTCTATCAACGATCATTTTGATATACTGCAAATTCGCTAAGCGAGATCCTTCGCGACACAAGCCATCTGCACAACCAGCATCTTCATTCAGAATAGAACCTGACACTCTCAATGAATCTTGAACTAGTGTTCAACGCGGGGAGGATGTTAAATTATAGTTAGCATATTAATCAATTATATCGAATTAGATTTTGTATGATAAATCACTTTAATTTTGCTACATACCTTAATTTTGCTACATACCTTAATTTTGCTACAGCTACCACAATATATTAAGCTTACTCAACAATTAATAAAGTCTAATCACCTTGATAACAATTTACTCAATTCAAGTTCATTTGCATCAAATTTCTTTCTATTCAATTTTGTCGGTTCATTACTTTTTGCTTGCATTTGCATTCAAATTACCGTTTTTACAAATTCTTCGAGACAATGAACTATGTGGTCAGCAATATTTCCTTTTACAGTATTTTTACTTATTTTGTACTAAAACGCAATCGACATGTGAAGTTTCATATTGCATGTGTAAGCACAAAACCATTGATTTTAATTCAAATGCAATATGAAGCTATCAATTGGAATTTATGTCTACGTTAAGTATTTTATTAAGATATAAAGAAGAAATGATAACAAATAAATTCATTCAGTTTTAAGCAATTGAATCAAGCGTTTGATTTAAAGATTGTATCAATTCACGTAACAAGTATACGAGCTTGTTGCAATTGAGTTTCACTAAAAGTAACAGGTAAATGAGCTTGTTGCAATTAGTCGAAAATTCTTTAAATCTAATAATTAACAATATATATATATATATATATTTATATATATATATATATATATATATATATATATATATATATATCTATCTATATATATCTATATATATATATATATATGTATTTATATATATATATATATATATATATATATATATAGATATATATAGATATATATATATATATATATATATATATATATATATATATATATATATATATATATATATATATATATATATATATATATATATATATATATATATATATATATATAGATATAAAGAAATATGAACTTTCGGCAAAACGAGTTTAATAACAATTTTCTTCGAAAATTAGTGAAAAACAGTCTCCCCCGGGGAAGGCTGATCAATCGCGAACGTTCCACCTTTCCACTCAGTAGGGAATTTGTAGCCACCACTTTTAGGGAGCGTTTGATCGTAGCATCCGACTCGTGTAGTGTACCCGTCGGATGCTCACGACATACATAGTAAGAAGAGGAAGGAATAGGATAGGACCTCAGCGTCACTTACCTTCTTGGTCAACCGGAGTTGATTTTCGCATCACCCACGGCTAATTTGGAGCGCGCAATCACGAGGCAACGTACTTAGGTGGAATTGTTTACAAAGTGGAGGAGAATTTGCAGCTGGTGAAGAAGTTTGACAAGCCATGCAGCGTTGTTTGTGGCTACAATTCTCAAGGAACACTTCTGAACGTCTTATTAGATGAAGAAGGCTCGAAAACGACGGAGTATCTTGGAACTGCAGAAACAGATACGGCTAGATTAGGATCGAAAGGCGAAGTCATCAATACGGACGAAGAGGACATTTGTTTTAGGATAAATTCAGGAAAGAGTGCATCACGTTTTCGCAAAATTATAGATAAAGTTAAACGGCACCGCCCAAAATCAGTATTTTCACAGCGAACCGAAGAGTCTTCCGCTTCACAGTATTTTCAATTTTATGGATACTTGAGCCAGCTACAGAATATGATGCAAGACTATGTACGAACGAGCACCAACCAAAAAGCTGTTTTAGGAAATTTATTCGATTTTCACAATAAAGTTGTTCTGGATGTTGGTGCTGGCTCGGGAATCCTGTCGTTTTTCGCTGTTCAGGCCGGTGCAGCAAAGGTTTATGCGATCGAAGCAAGCAACATGACACAATGTGCTCAACAACTTGTTATGGCCAACAATGTTCAAGAAAAAAAATTATGGTGATACCCGGAAAAATCGAGGAAATCGAATTGCCACAATTAGTCGACATCATTATCTCTGAGCCGATGGGTTACGTGTTGTTCAATGAACGGATGCCTGAAACATAACTACATGCTGGGAAATGGCTTAAACCGCAAGGAAAAATGTTCTCGACACATGGCGACTTATACATCGCTCCCTTCTGTGATGAGGCCTTGTACTCGGCACAGTATAATAAGGCGAATTTCTGGTACCAGTCCTCGTTCCACGGAGTCAATCTCACCGTCCTGCACAAGGAAGCGATGAAAGAGTATTTTCGTCAGCCTATCGTAGATACAATCGATATACGAATCTGTATGGCCAAGTCAATAAGATACGTTTGTGACCTCCTAAAAGACAATGAAAATGATTTGCATGACATAGACATAGCTTTGGAGTTCCATGCCTTACAAACTGGTATTTGTCACGGTCTTGCGTTCTGGTTTGACTTCGAGTTCCTGGGTTCGACGCAGCAAGTTTGCTTTCCACATCGCCCACCGCTCCGCTAACACATTGGTATCAGGTCCGATGCCTACTTCACATGCCAATATTTATTAAGCAGCGTCAGGTCAACAAGCAAATAAGATCAAGCACCTGGAAATCAACCACCCAATGAACCAAATTCATCCTCAACTAAACCACGGATACTTATCTGATTTGAATTCAAACCACAGAACACACCACCAGCAAGCGTCCACCTCATCAAATCCTGATGGAACATCAAGCGCCGGAGTTGCAGTGTATCTCCAGATACATCCGCCACAGCTAACCAAGCGCCCCAGGTAAAGAGTTGAACAGAATCCTGCAGCACACAATCCACCGCGGATTCACTCTTGATGACCCCGTACCCGAATCGGGATCGAATTCGACGCGAATACGACAAACTACAATAGTCAACACGGCCGTAAAAAGTTAAGTTTCCCGAAATCGGCAGGGAGGCTGACAGGTGTTAACATCAACAGTCATCGGAAAATTACATAACTCAAACGTCAACCGGCGAATTGTCACAGGGATTACGAATGCTGGAAATGTCACACGAAAAACTGTCAGAGTCAGCTGCCGCAACAACAACCACTCCTCCCCAAGACCTGGTCCGTCCAATGAGAGTTGGTAGATGTCTCGGGTGGCAGATGCGATCAAAACACTAGACGCACTCTCGTGGCGCGTGCGGTGGACATTCACCTAGAACGACAAGAAAAGTAAAAAAATTCTAGCGCATCAGAACCGCTAGAAAACTAATATTCGAAGAAATTGTCTTTGAGTGACAAAAAAGTGTGGAAAGACGTAATACACTGTTTTGTAGAATCATATCAACCATTCCTTATCCAAAGCAACAAAACTCAACTAAAACACAAATGATGAAAATGTTCAGTGATGGCAACACTTTCCGAATGAAGCAACAATAAGTTTACCATAAGAAGCTCATACTCAAATCAACTTATCCTTTGAATTTCGTTATCGTCGCAGGATTTCATCGAAAGTTTCAGCGGTTAAACGTTGTTTTTAGCTGCCATCCGAAAAATGTTCAAAACTCGGAAAATTTAAAAATTGATTCCTTATTTTTATTGCAAATGCTTTGCATATGAAAACGTAATTTGAAGCATCTCTCGGTGCAATATTTACGGAAATGGCTAACGCTGGTTAGCTTGTGTCAACAGCAAAGCAAAATACATACCAATTCTGCTTCACGTTAAGTTAAACCCAACCAGTAAATTTCGTTTCGATTGAATCACTGCGCTGGAAGTTAATCGGGTGAAAAGAATTTTAGGGTAACCACCCTCAAAACTTTTCAAATTTTTAAAGCGTTAATATTTGTTGTTAATTTTCATTGCAGGATCATTTCCATTTGCAAATCTAATGACATAATCGCTCAGTAAACCCTTTCATGTTTTTTATACGAAATTTGTACGACATTTGGTTAACATTAATGTCCATTTTCTGCGTGAGCTTCGTTCTGAATACTACACTGGACCGGAAGCAATAGGGAAAAAAGCTTTATTTTGCTGAGCAAATTTGCAAGATTAAGGAGACAAAAATCACCATAGCCGGCAATTCTATTCTAATTTTTCACGAATTTTCGGAATTTTGAAAATTTCAATTTGACACGATGGACAAAAGTTAAAATTTATCAATAATTTGATTTTTTTGTCAAAAATCAAAAATTTTTCAGGAAGGTAAATGATTTGAAGGTTTTTTTCAGGAGCCTGCTGTTGCAACAGGGTTATCCGCACTATCTTGAAAATCCACGTGAGCTAAATTTTAGTCAACATCAGTGCGCTCTGCAAATTTCACGATGATCCATTGTTTTTCTTAGAAGTAATGACAAATCAAAATTTGAAAAAAATCTGCTAGCGGATACCACATTATTCCTAGCGATTTGCATCCATTATCCATATCCATGTTGATCGCATCTTGCATTTCGATGTCTTCCTATGGGATTCCTTCTTAAATTCGTTTGTCGTTTGTTATCCATTTTCTCAATTTAAATCCGCCAGAATTCAACAATTTAATGAGTTCGTCTCTTTTGATAATACATTCTTGTAGACTATTTCCTCCAGATAATAAGTCGTCTACGTAAAATTCTTCAAAGACTGCTTTACTTGCATTTGGATAGCTTTCAATTTCATCTATTGCTAATTGGTGTAAAGTTCTGATTGCTAAAAACGGCGCTGAAGTAGTTCCAAAGGTTACGGTAGTCAGAACATAGTCTTTAACTAGATCAGCTGGCTGTTGCCTCCAAACAATTTTCTGAAAGTTTGCATCTTCCGGATGCATATCTACTTGTCGGTACATTTTAGCAATGTCGGCCACCATTGCAAACTGCTTTAATCTCCATCTTATGAGAATTGATGTCATGGTGCTCTGAATGGTTGGTCCTGTCAATAATATATCATTCAGAGACACACCAGAACTCGTTTTCCTTGATGCATCAAACACCACTCTTAATTTTGTAGATGTGCTTTCTTTCTGCACTGCGTGATGTGGAAGGAAGTTAGCTATGCTGCGTATGTATCCAGATTCAAACGTGACTTCTTTACAAACGGGAACTTCTTTCATGTGACCTAGACTTATATACTCTTGCATTACTGCTGCATATTCTTCTTGAAGACTTCTGTCCCTTTCGAAGCGTTTCTCCATCTGTATTTAACATTTGATTGCATTTTCTCTGGAAAACCCTAGTGAATGTTGACTCTCTGTGCTTATAAATGGCAACCGAACTTGATATCGACCGTTTTGCTGTCTCTTGACATTTACCTTATAGTGTTCTTCACATGCTTCTTCTTCTTGAGTAATGTTTTTTCCCGTTCCAACTTCTTCAATCTCCCAAAAATGTTTAAGTTGCTCACTAATTTTCACGTCCTCCTCTATTTGCACATTAAGTGTGTGCACTACTTGCGCGTTGTTATCGCTGAATCTACCTGATATTATCCAGCCTAACTTAGTAAGTTGTAGCACTGGACCTAGAGTCAATTTTCGAATTTTTCCAAGTAATAACTGAGCGTACGCTTCAGCTCCCAATAAAATGTCAATCTTGCTCGGTTGGTCAAAGTGAGGATCAGCCAGATCTAAATTTCCAGTCTGTTTTCGAATTGATGTGGAAATTGTTTGCGATGGGATGAAATTTGTCAACTTTCTCAATACGAGAGCATCTACTTTCAAATATTCGTTTGTTTTGGTGCGAAGTGTAATTTCCAAATTTCCGTTCGTCGAAATACCCTTTGTCTCTCCAATACCTGCTATAGTGATGTTTGTCGATTGCCTTTGCCCCCCAATTCTTTGAGCTGCACTCTCTGTAATGATTGACGCCTGTGAACCTTGATCCAGCAACGCGCGTAGTGTTATAAATCCAGTCGAAGACTCCACCGTCACTAATGCTGTTGCTAACAATACCGTTTTTGTAGCATTGCTAGTCGAAGAGTTTATCTTCGTGACTGTTGTCACTGAAGTCAAAGGTCTATGATCCAAAGAAGTCAAAGTCGATGGTCGAGCATTGTGTGAAAACGAGGTTGAAGGTTCTTGATTGAATTCTAAGATAGGAGGCAGATTATTTTGAGTGAATGAATTCGACGTCTGGTTTCGATGCCGAGATGAAGATTGCGACTGATTTATTTATTTATTTATTTATTTATATGCATCCACGGATAATAAAATCCATTATATAAAGAAAGATACGACAGTAGTTGTTAAACTAAGCTAAAGCTTACTAAAGTAAATAAATCGTTAAAAAATGAGCTACGTTATATAATCTAGGCTAGAAATTAATACAATAAGAAAAACAAGGTAAAATAATACAAGTTAAATATATAAAGAAAGAAAAATATATAAAGAAAAAAAAAAAAAGAAGAAAAATGACAAAATAAAGTAGAAATAACCAAGTTGAAAGTTAAAAATTGAAAATTGAAAATTGAAAAGGGGACGCAAATACCACAACGCTAGCTAGAAATGAACATTACCACATTTTTTAATTCGAGCAAATTAGTGTTGAAAAGATCTAAATGCTCCCATAATGCATTGCCCAAACGTTTCAACCTCTCCAATGGAGAAAACTGACCATGATTGGTTTTATAAGTATGTAGCATAAATAAAACGTTAGACCTCGTCATTCTCTGAGGAACTCTAAATGGTAATTCCTGTAAGATGTTGGGAGCATCCAGCTTGTTATTTAAGATTTTGTATAAGAATATGGCCTCATGGTAGGTTCTACGAACCTCAAGAGAGCTCATATTAAGCACTGACATGACATAAGCGTAATCAAAATCGCAAACGTTTATTCTAAGTTTGAAGCCAATGTACCGAAGGAATTTATTTTGGATTCTTTCCAGTGTCCTACAATGAGACTGGTAATAGGGGTTCCATACAATCGAAGAGAATTCCAATTTACTGCGAACTAGAGAAAAGTAAAGTGATTTTAAAGCGAGTATATTATGAAAACGACGGGAGTTACGTATCAAAAAACCTAACATTCTACGTGCTTGAGCAGCTATTTCATTGACATGCTCGCTAAACGATAAATTAGCATCAAATCTCACTCCGAGGTCATTAACAGAAAAATAGGACTGAAGGGGCGTGCTGTTAATGGTATATGTGAACTGGTAATCGATTCTGTTGCGTTTAAAAACAATATAATGGCACTTGTTTATATTCAATTCCAGACTGTTATGCAAACAGTAATAATAAAAACTATTCAGATTGAACTGAAGGGTTAACAAATCAGAACTGGATGAAATGCTTTTGAAAATTTTGCAATCATCAGCAAACAATAGAAATTCCACATTGTTGAATACTAAACTTATATCATTTATAAATAATAAAAATAAGAGCGGACCTAGATGAGAGCCTTGGGGGACTCCCGAGGATTGGAAAAATCTGTTCGAAAAATTATTGTCAATTTTCACTACAAGCGATCTACCGCTCACATAGTCACACAACCAATTGAGCAAAGGACCATGGAAACCAAAATTCAAAAGTTTCCTAAATAATAGCTCATGATTGATTTTATCAAAAGCTTTGGTAAAATCGGTGTAAATCGAGTGCACCTGATGTGAGGACGCAAAGG
The DNA here is from genome assembly GCA_947369275.1 of Nemotelus nigrinus. Lineage (NCBI taxonomy): Eukaryota > Metazoa > Arthropoda > Insecta > Diptera > Stratiomyidae > Nemotelus > Nemotelus nigrinus. The sequence continues at coordinate 86,837,562 of OX376372.1, read as the reverse complement.
AGTTGAAAATATAGCTCTGATAAGTAACAAGATTTGTGTTGACAGATTTCCCACTACAAAAGCCATGTTGATTAGGTATAATTAAAGGTCTTAAAATCGACGTTAAGTGATCAGTGACAAGGCTCTCAAATATTTTTGGAATTGTGGACAGCAGGCAAATAGGACGATAATTAGAAACCTCAGATTTATCGCCAGACTTAAAAATTGGAATCACATAACTACATTTCCATATTGAAGGAAATATACCAACTGATAGTGATTTATTGAACAGATGTAAGAGAGGTAAAGCCAAACTGCTTGCGCATTTATTTAAAAACATTGGAGGTATGCCGTCAGGCCCAGCGCTTTTACTAACATCTAAAGCCAAAAGCTTTTTCATTAACAAATCGAGACCAATTGTATAATCGAAAAGGTTAATAGGTGAGTTGAAATAAGGTGGAATATAGTTATAAGCAGTCGTCGAATAAACACTGGAAAAATGCTTAGCAAACAAGTTAGCTATTTCTGTTTTTGAAGAAGATTGAATACTATCCAGGTGCATATTAACCGGAAGAGCTGCATCAGACTTACAGGATTTAACATAATTCCAAAAATGTTTAGTATTTTGTGGTATCTGAGACTCAATTTTATAAATATAAGCTTCATAATCAGCCCTCGACTTGGTTTTACATAATTTCCTAAGATTAGAGAATATATTATAGTCGCTTAAGGTACCAGATATTTTATAGTTAGTGTGCGCAATCTTTTTATCACGAATGAGTTTCCTTAGATCCGAAGAAAACCAGTGAGGAAAGTGGCTGTTAGTATTGGAAACTGTAGGTACGTATCTCGTAATAATTTCATTTAATTTCGAATGAAAAAGATCAACGGCCTCATAGATTTGCAAATCATCCAGCACTTCCCAATTAACAAACATAATCTCTTCATTGATAACATCGTAATTGGCACCTTTGAAATTGTAAAAAGTAACAGCATGGCTTTCATTTTTATTATAATTATTAATCGATTTCACATACAAATCAAGTGCCACACCGAGGTCTAAAATATTGTCCACTCTACTAAGTGCCGTATTGCTTAAAAGGTACGTATAATGTACGCGCGTACTTTTTCTAGAAAAGCTAATTACATGACACTTTGCGATGTTGAGAGGTAGGTTATTCACGCTGCACCAATGTTCGAGGGAATTTAGTTTTGATTGAAAAAAGCTGGCATCTGAAGACGACTTTATAGTATAATAAATTTTCAGGTCGTCCGCATAGAGTAGATGAGGCACATCAGATAAAACCTCTGACAAGTCTGATATAAAAATATTAAAAAGTAAAGGGCCAAGATGACTACCTTGAGGTACACCTGAATTGACATGAATTTTTTTAGAAATAAGCCCTTATAATTTCACATGTTGTGAGCGGTTGTGGAGGTAAGAGCTAAGCCATTTTAGTAGAGAACCGGCAATTCCGAATTGCTGTAGCTTAGAAATCAAAATGGAGTGGTCAACACGGTCAAATGCTTTGCTAAAGTCAGTGTAGACTGCGTCAATTTGATCACCTTTCTCCATTTTACAAAGAACATGGGAAACCAGCACCATTAGGTTGGTAGTGGTAGAACGTCCTTTCCGAAAACCATGCTGCTGTTCGTTAAGTCGAGAATCGACCAGAGGGGATAGTTTAGCACATATGATTTTTTCGAAGAGTTTAGGACTAGTTGATAAAATGGCAATACCTCTATAATTATGAATTGATCTTCTATCGCCATTTTTGAATATTGGTGTCACGTAGGAGGATTTCCAATACGACGGAAAGTACCCAGAGGAAAGAGATGTATTAAATATAATGTGAAGAGGAGTGATTAACTGTGTGGCACATTTAATAAGAAACATTGGAGGAAGAAGATCAGGTCCAGGGCCTTTTTTACTATCAAGCTCCAAGATAGCTTTAGAAATATCATCTCTGGAAATGGTTATAGCCTCAGCGAAAATTGGTCTAGTTACTCTTGGGGAATGACAGGATGATGAAGTACTTGCTGGATTAAAAACGTCTTGGAAGTTATCTGCGAAAAAGTTGCAAATTTCTTGAGGAGAAGAAGACATTGAGGTGTTATAACACATAGAAGAGGGATAGCCAGTTGTTTTCCGTTTCATATTCACAAAGTCAAAAAACTTTTTGGGGTTGTGGATTATATTCTCGCCGGTGGTTTTAATGAATCTGTCATATGCTTCATGAGACTTGTTATGGAATTCTTTGGCCACTGCATTGTATTCTTCTTTAATACGATGGCTAGAGTCGACATTATTTTTTATTGATTTGTAAAGCTTATTTCTATGATTTCTCATACGTCTAAGAGTCTTATCGAGCCAAGGCTCAGAAAGTTTATCCTTTCTCCTAATTTTAGGGACATATCTTTCGACCGCGTCAAACAGAATATTGTAGAATGAATTTACATTGTCGTCAATAGATTGGGATGCAAGCGTATCTGTCCAATCGACATTGTCAAGAGAATGGTGAATGCTATAATAATCAGCATTACGGAAATCGTATACAATGGTATTATTGTACGTTTGAAAGATATTAGAATCAGTAGTGGATAAATCAATAGTAAGAGCAGAATGGTGAAGGCTATTAGAGAAAAGATTCTCCACGTCGATAGTAGGGCTAACCACTACTTTGTCATAAGCGTTTGTAAATATAAGGTCTAACCAATTACCATAACTATTGGGAGTCGGAGCAACTTGCTGCAAATCATTACCATACAAAGTACTCACAAGGTTAAAATCAGAATGATCAAGATGGTTAATAGGAATTAGGTAATTATCAGTTTCATCAAGAACGAAACGTAAATTAGGGCGATTAAAATCGCCAAGTAGAATAATTTGATCCTCAGCGCTACGAGTTGCCATGAAAGTAGATATAAATTCGCATATATAATTGTAAACAGAGTCGTCAGATCTAGGCGGGACATAAAATAAACCGATATATACCGATGTCCTGTCAAATGATATTCGAATAACTTTATGCTGAAACAATTTTTGAGGGGTTATGTTGACAATTTCGCATGAGAAAGTACTGTTAACAGCAAATAAAACACCACCTCCTCTTGTCTGGCCAGTGGCGACACAATCACGGTCATTTCTGAATATTGTCCAGCTACTATCGAGGATCTCTTCATTTATATGGGATTCATTTAACCAGGTTTCAGTCAAGGCAAGTACGTTGAAATGGCATGATTTGGCGTCAAGGTAGAGTTTATTCAATTTGCCTCTCATACCACTGCAATTGTGGTAAAAAATTCTGAGGCACTTGCGAGAGCACACCTTGTTAGGAGCGATACCTAACGTTATACCGGGGTTTTTGCAAAGAATTTGAAGTCGGATGAATTTCATCCGAAGTTGTATTTGAGAGAGTGGAATTCGGAGGATTATTGATAGAAGACGCCCTGCAGCTATTCGTTAAACTTTGAGGAGATATGTCCGTAGGCGAACGTCTGGACTCAACGCTATGGATATTCTGGACTGGAATATTTAAACATTCAGTGGTGGGAACTACAGATATGGGTATATTATTCTTCTGACGATTCCTAGGAGTTTTCTGCATTATTCGTAATTTGCGGACTGTACAATTATTGGTTACATTAGTATTTTTACTTATATTGCTAATATTGTTGCTGCTGTTGGTGGACTTCCAGGGAGAAAACTTGATGCCTTTCCAGTTGTAGCTCCTGCTGCTTCCGTCAACGTTGGTAAAAAGCCAGGCGTATTTTTCGGGGATCCAGACTTTATAGTGCTTAGATGCTCTATTGTTATGTTGAGGTATGTGCTGAATATGAAATCCATTAATACGAAAATGACTTTTAATGAGTCTTCCAAGCCGAGAAACGTTGGTTGAAATAGGGACTCCTTCGACAAAAAATGGCACCTTTTTTTTGTTTGAGAATGTTGTGTCATGTTGAGAATCGTAGTGACTTGAGTTCAAACATTTGATTTTTTCGATGCGTTTGAACCAATCATCTTCTGACCAGTATGTACCAAACATAAAAATTTTTTTCAAGGATTTCCCTGCTTGGGATTGAAATTGTAATTTCCGTGGCGAAAAACCAGCATGAGTCTCCGTGCTCGATAACAGCTCTTTAATGGGCGAGGTTGCTGCATCCTGAGTAACGAATTCTTTTGGTACATCAACGTTGATATTGACATTAGCCATTTCTTCGTGAAGCGACTGTTCGTTGATAATAGGATTAAACGACCTAAGTTCCATAGATAGCTTTTTTTGAAACTTTTCAATGTTCTCTAGTTTATTGCTGATTGATTTTTCGGTAGCGTGAATATCATCGAACAATTTATTCGACAGCTTATGAATCTGAGTTGTCATAAGTGTCGCTATTTTGTTATCAATAGTTTTGAGCAAGCCTCTATCGTTCATTTGGCAATTAGAGGTGGGTGTAGATAGAGAGGTAACTGAACAAGTTAGTTGCTTCAAATTAACGGTAAGCTCACCAGATTTGTCAGTATTTCTTTTGGTGGCTTTGGAAAGATCATCTAAGGCAGTCGTTATACTCTCGATTTGATTGGTAATTTCAGTGAGTATTTCGTCATTAACCTTAGTTTGAGTATGTAGTTTCACCAGCATTTGGTCTTTTTCAACGTTGAGTGAACCAATGTAGCCTGCTATGTTATTGTACATGCTTTTCATTAGTTTTTCCGTATGTTGGCAATCCGAACATATAAAATGTGACTCCAAGTAAGGATTGTACCAATCTCTTGGAGCACCCATGCAAGCACCGTGGAGTTTTCTATTGCAAAATGCTTTGCATGTAACATATCGCAAGGTGTTATCGAACGCGATGCAGTTTTCGAGGCTACATTTGTAACTCATTTTATATTAGAATTAAAAATGTTGAATAAAAAAACTTTAAAATTTTGTGGTTTCGAGTTTCGTTAGATAAAATTTTATCAATGTCAATGTCAAGCATCCAGCAGCTGATGAAAATTTATTTGATTTATTAGAAGAAGTCAAAAAATTGCCATTTCACATTCGCAAATTCGAGGAGAAAATAAAATAAGAAGATGTGCAATCCCAGTATCGAACTCCACTCGGGAGATTACAAAGCAGGTGTCGATGACGTAGAGCTGTGTGCCAGTTGAAACTTTGTTGTGAAATAAACATACAACAATCGAAACAGTCTATATTGATGTTTTGATAATGTGTTGCTAGAAAATGTTGCTAAGCATAAAATGTTGCTAAATATAAAAATGTTGCTAAACATAAAATGTGGCTAAAAAAAATGATTTAGTATCAGTCCGTTATTGATCGAGTATTCCAATGAAGTTTAATCCAATACTTGCGCTGCCAAACGGTACTCACTGATTTGTATCATCCATCCGTTATTCAGACTGTTATTTTAATTCCTGAACATGCACCCATATACGATTTACCAAGGTGTGGTACAACAGAAAACCGGGTCGACCCCTCAGAGTTTAACTGTTGACGAATCCCAATATAATATGACGATACGCGACCTTGTTAGATGGGTGGTTCCCCGCCAAGACAAGAAAAATTGGAAACAAAGAAAATGTCTAAATCGAAAAATAGTTGTCCAAAAAAATGTACACTCTGTCGAGGATTGAACCCGCCACTTTTTTCTTCGAGAGCCGCAACCGTACCACTGACCTGCGACCTCTCCTGGAATTTTGGATAGTAATTGTAGAGATATATGTCTCGTATTTATCGCACTAGATCTATTGCGAAAATCAAACTGTGTTTCTCAAAAATACTTTCATTAAATCGTTTCGAAAACCGAAAAGTATTTAAAAATAATGCACATAGAGCCCGCACTAAAAACAGATGATCGGCACCAATTAACCAATTTGAAACTTACGAAGCGATTTCACTAACTACAATTTCACTTCAGATAACACGGCTATTCATAGCTGAAAACGGTCTTCGACTTGTCTTCGGGTCATATAATTTCGGTCTTCGGGTCATATAATTTCGCTACTTGACTCAATACATGCCTTTTCGTGATTAACATCGTGTCATTGCTCTTGCACACGCGGAATACTAGCACATCTCGCTCCATTATCCATCTTAGCCCTAGCACCTTTGTTTCTATATCGTTGCATAGCTCCGTCGATTCTTCGCTCTCTCTGCTCTTGCTCTGCACCATTTGCTCCTCGCTCTTCTCATGCTCTGCTCTTACATTGCCCATGCTCCGCACTACACGTTTACTGTTTGACGCCCATTTTGCTAGCTCGAATCCTGCACTTCGTAGTATACCATCAATGCCCTTGCTCAGATTGATCGCTTCTTGCTCATTACTTGCACCAATTAGACAATCGTCCATATAAAAGTCGTTTAATATTGCTCTCGCAGCTCTTGGATGTTCTTGCTCGCTCTCTTTTGCACATTGCACCATCGCTCTCACTGCACTATGGGCTGACGAGGCCATTCCATATGTTATTACTTTCAACCAATATTCGCACAACTGCTCGCTCTTATGCTCTCGCCAGAATATTCTTTGGCAATCCCATTGTCGAGGATTGACCTTCACTTGTCGAAACATCATCTTGATATCAGCACTCACTGCTATTTTTCGCATTCTAAATCTCATTAGTACATCTGCAACATCGCGCTGTAGTTTTTCTCCTACCATCTGAACATCATTAAACGAGATGCCCAAATCTGTCTTGCACGATGCATCAAAGACCACTCGAAATTTCTTGGTGACACAATGATGTGGAATATAGTATGTCATTGCTCCTTGCACTGGCTCTTTATTTGCTCTCATCATATGGCCTAGTCGCTCATATTCTCGCATAAACTCAATATATCGCTCTCTTAGCTCTGGCACTCGCTCTAATTTTCGCTCTAGCACCATATACCTGCGCAATGCTATTTTTCTCGAGTCACCAATGGTCTTGATATCTGGCTTAATTGGTATCGTTACTGTATATCGCCCATGCTCATCGCGCTGATGTGTTTTTATGAATAGCTCTTCAACTTGCTCTTCTTCTTTAGTTCTCGCTCTTTTGATTTGCACTTCTTCTTGCTCCCAAAATTTTCTAACCAGCTCATCTAAGCTCTGTTGCTGCACCATCGCACACATTTTTGCTCCTACTAAACCCTTGGTTGGCACCGCTCCCATCAATACATATCCAAGCACCGTTTGTTGTAGCACCGCACCACTTGGCCCTCGTATAATCTTGGCTCCTATGATTCTTGCCCATATATTTGCTCCTAATATTATCTCAATCTCACCTGGTACCCCATAACTTGGGTCGGCCATCGGCATGTCAAGCTCTTTTCGATTAACATCATACTCAATCTTCTGTGATGGCGTCACAATTAGCCATCCATCGTGCGCCACTAGTAAACTACACCACATGTGTTCACGCGCACCGAACCACGGCTTTATCGAGGCCATTACTTTTCGTTTTAATACTGTTCGCTCACCCGTCACCGCACAAATTTCAACTTCATCACTTTCTGTCTTTAGCTCATGTCTTTTCACGCATTTACCTGAAATCATATTTATCTGCGATCCCGAATCGCACAACGCTCTTATCGGCCCGATCTCTTTATTGTTTATTTTTAAATGCACCATTGCCGTCGCTAGCACCGAAACGCACCTCGCACCATTTGTCTCTTTTTCGTTATTTTCGCACAACCGCTCTGCCCCCGCACTTTCAATATTTTTCTGTCCGCACATTCTCGCCGCACATTCCGCACTTAGCCCTTTTATTTTGCAGCTTTTACGCACTATCTCGTTATCCACACTTTTTCGCACATAGTCTTGCACTTTATTTTCTGCACTTTTTATCGCTTTGCCCCTATTTTCATATTTTGCACCAGTAGTTTTGTCTTGCACCTTTAGACGCACTTTGCTCTTCACACCAGCACTGTCTCTGCACCGCACGCTCTTTGCACCGCACATCGCCCTTGCACCGTCCTCGCACCAAACGCTCTTTGCACCGCACATTGCCCTTGCACCGTCCTCGCACCAAACGCTCTTTGCACCGCACATTGCCCTTGCACCGTCCTCGCACCAAACGCTCTTTGCACCGCACATTGCCCTTGCACCGTCCTCGCACCAAACGCTCTTTGCACCGCACATTGCCCTTGCACCGTCCTCGCACCAAACGCTCTTTGCACCGCACATTGCCCTTGCACCGTCCTCGCACCAAACGCTCTTTGCACCGCACACTCCTTCTCGCTCTTAGCTCTCTACGCACTTTATTTTTGTCTCTTAATTTGTCACACACTAAGCACCCATTGTCTTTGATTATTATAAACGCACCACTTTTTCTTGGCTCGCATCTTTGCACTTTTTGCTTATCATTGTATTTATGTCGCGTACTCGTACTGCCCCAATTGTCTCGCACTATTCTCCCGCTCATTCGCACATTATCGCATTCAAGTTTAAGTTATTTACCGCTAGGCCCCGCACCTTGGCCTCCTACGCGTTTTCGCACTACTCCACTCTCCCTCTGCGACCTCACCGGACATATCACACTGTTGTGCATCCTGCCAGGGCAATTTAAACATGGGCCCCCGTAGCACTTTTCCGCCGCATGCCCCGACTTTAGGCAGTTGAAACACAATGTGTTGTCTACCACGAACGTGCGCCTATCCGCAATGCTCATTCGTAGAAATTGCTTGCACCTGTATAACGGGTGATCCCCATCGCACCGTTTGCACTTATTTATCTGCACTCCAGCTCGCACCATCTCTTTTGCTCTACCGTTGCCCTTATTCGCTCCTTGCCCTCGACACGAGACTTCCATCGATGCATGCGCCAATGCCCTTGCTCGCTTCTCCAGAAAATTGCACAATTCGCACACCGATGGGCTCATTTTACTTCTTGTTAACTCCCATTGCTCCGCCGTTTTCGAATCTTGCCGCTCTATTATCATATAAGCAATGATTGGGTCCCACGTATCGACCCCTACGCCCAGCACCTGCAACTGCCTCATTGATTCATTGACCGTGTCCACTATGGTCCTAATCCCGGCATACGTTGCTGTGCCCATGCACGGTATTTCGAAAAGTGCCCGAATATGCGCCCTCCGTATTAGATATTCATCATCGTATACCTCTTCGAGCCTTTTCCATGCCATCTCATAGTTGGCTTCCGTCAATTGCCATGACCCTAGCACTCTGCTCGCCTCTCCTTTCACCGCCGCCAATAAGCATTGCAATTTAAACACCGGTTTAATACTTCTATTTTCATGCACTGCCGATCGGAACTTATCCCTGAACGCGCTCCACTCTCGGAATTCGCCCGCAAATGTGCCCCATGTATTCGTTATCTGCCCGCGCTCTCTCAGCTCCATTCGCACTTCGCTCTCTTGCTCCGTCATTCTTTGCACCATATCACATTGCTCCGTCTCGCCCTGCTCCGCACATGACATCAGCGCCGTCTTCGCTTCCAAATACTCCATTTCTACCCGCTCGTATACCTCCGCCTCTCTCTTAACATCGCGCCCTACTTTACGCCCGAGCGCATGATGCGCTCTCATACTTTGCCCAAGCTCCTTCGAGAGTTTGCAATCTTGCCTTCAGGTTTACCGACGACACCGCTCTCGCGCACTCGCTCAACGCAAACGCCCGCGCTCGCGTTATGCTTGCAGCATAAGTGTTGCGTTCCGCTTCCGACATTGTAACTTGAATTAAAACTTTCAATTTACCGCTTGAACTTCACAAATTATTATTTTTCTTTCGCCTTTTAATTACCGACCGTCACCGTTCGTTAATTTTCAAAACAATAACATCCATTCCATGCTACGCACCTTTTATAGGCATTCCTTTAACCTATTTCATATTTACCATGCACCCTTTTACTTACATTCTTGCACATTATATCCAGGCCTGGATTCACACATACATTCTCACACATCCACAACATTCTTAGCCCATGCTCTATATCTTAAATTCTCATGCACCTCTTGCTCTATATATTTACTCGCGCATCATAGCCCATGCTCTATTTCGCACCTCTCCATGCACACACATACAACGCTCTATGCTCGCTATGCCCATTACGCACGTTTCTATCACGAAAATTCTATGCCCGCGAGTTATGGTTACGGACTCCGGAATGAATAAAAAAAAACGTTACAAAGTTTTATTTGATCGCACGATTAGAATGGAATTACAAAACTGAGCTTTTTTCACATGTCTCAATTGAATTTATGGCCAAAGAATGTTTGCATTGCATTTTTGTGAATTTGGAAAAATTGAATATAAAATCGATGAGTTGATTGCTCGTGGCGGATGTCTCAGGTAACATCGAGGCCAATGGTGAAATATTGATGTCAGCGTCAGCGTTGAATGAATATTGATGTCAGCGTCAGCGTTGAATGGTCGTTGTTGGGTCATGTATAGGGTCGTTGATCGTAACACCTCCCCCCGTAGACGAAAGCGATGGCCAGATGAAACGAAATCCGTGAGGTTCATTAGCAGGAGCTTTCGCAGAATTTGAAAAGCAGAACTGTTTTTGTTTGAAGTCTTTTATCAGGATTAATGCGGCCAGAAGTAAGATGATTGCCAAAGTAGTGCCCAATACGGTTACCGTAATGTATAATTTTTCCGGTTCAATAAGGATTTTGAGTCGTTCGGTGGAGTATTCTTCAAAAAATGTATAGTCTTCTAATTTCTTTAAGTTGATACTGGTCGTATAATTGTTTTCCTGGTTCTTGAGTATTGCAGGATAGATGCTTATTTCATCCCAACGTATGCTTTCAACGGTGGTGTACTCTATGCCATCAATGTTGACTTCGCAATTCTCAAAGTGGAGAAGTTTTATGCCCTTGAGTTTTTGTGAGTTGGTTCCACATGATGAGGTTATGCTGACATGGATTGGGCTGGTAATCAGGATATAGCTAGGCTCAGTTTGCCAGGTTTCGCCATTTGTCTGGAATGTTTGAAGCTCGCAATTAGCCGGTTTATTTCTGAGGATGTTCCCAACGCATTCGTCATGTTTTTGGTTGCGATGTACAGCCGTTTGTTTGCAGTAGTACGTTTGTTCTATCTTCGGGCATCTTGTATCGCAGTATTGAATATCATCTTGGGATGTTATTAGGAATGGTAGGGTATGGATCATTTTGGTTTGATTTATTGGTAGAGGGATAATATGGAAAAAGGAGTAGTTGACATTCGACATAATAGGTATTCTTACATTGAAAATTATATTGGTACTATTGTAATATGCCTGTAATTCTAATAATTCATATATATGTTCACTGGAAATTAAATTAATTTTTTGATTTTCAAAAATGGAATGGATTTCGTTTAATTCGTTAGTGCTTAAAATTTGTTTTGAAATTTTATTTAATTTGGCAAGGATTATAGCTTCTGCTATATTACTTAAGTGATTATCCAATAAATCAATATTGTAGTTAATTTGTGTTAAAAATTCCATCAGTCTAATATTGTTGCTATCGATTCTAATTTGATTTTGTATTTGATCTTGAGTGTATTTCAAGTAGTGTGTTATTGTTTCTTGCTGCAAGTTTATATGCTTTGTAATGTTTTCGAAACGTTGTATCATTTTACTATTAATTGCGGCTTGTTGATTCATTTCACTTTTCAAAGTATTTTCGTTGGTCATTATTGATTCTATTTCTTTATTCAGCCGTATGGCATCGTTTGCATCCATGTTACCGGTTATTCCCTTAATAAGTGTCCCTAGTCCATTTATAAGTCCTCTTTTTGTTTTGAATTTCGGAGTCAGTGAATCTAGTTTATTTTCAAGTTCGTTCAACTTAAGTTTCGTTACGCTTATTGAGTCTGTGAGTGCGTTAATTTTGTCGAGAGCAAGTAACGAGGTTTCTATTTTATTTATGTTGGCTTGGTATTGGTCGAGTTGGATTATGTGTAATAGATTATTATAACTTCGAATGATTTTAGCCTGTCCCAGTTGGAGTGGGAGAATCCCGTTGTTGTTCGTCAGGTCGTGTATTTCCATCTTCTGTCCTATTGTTGTCATCAGTTGGAGAAACCTGAAATTTGCGTTTTTTCTTAACTTTTGATTTATGGAGTTTCCTATTCTTAGTCGTAATTCACGTTACGTTTCTATTTTTCTTAACCTTATGTTTACTAAACCTAGGTGTAAGTTTATTTCGTCTACATTCCTTTCTGAATATGATTGTACCTTCTACGTATTGTTCGGGGTCTTCCCTTTTTTGGTTCAATTTTTCAATATTCTTCTCAACATTTTGTGCAAGTCGGTCTCTAATTAAAGGGTATATTTGCGATTGGAATTCATTAAGTTTCCTTAAATATTCATGAACACTGTTGCGTTGAAGCTCGTTATTAAATTTGTAAGTGCGTCCGTAGAAAATTTCGTAGGGAGTGAATTTTGTTGCGGAATGAATTGAGTTATTGTAGGTTATAATAGTTTCGCTAAGAATTTCATCATGATCTTTTTCTCTATGTTCTTTATGTATGATTCTGTAAATTTCAGTTAAGGTGGAATGCAATCTTTCTACTGTGGCGTTACTTGTGCTTTGTTGATATGATGTTATATGATGATTAATACTATATTGTTTACAAGAGTCTTTGAAAATTAATGCAGTGAACTCTGGGCCAGAATCGGATACTAGTTGCTTCGGGATTCCGTGTAAACTAATGTAGTGTTTTAGGGATTTTATAATTGTAAGACTGTTAGTGATTGGAAGAGTGTAAGCTGCGATGAATTTAGAAAACTTATCTGCTATAGTCAGAATTTTTTTATTGTTTATTGAGTAAATATCGGTATGTACTATATCAAGCGGTTTGTTCGGAGTAGCAGGAATCATGAACTTTACTTTCGAAGGATTTCGGTCATATTTCATTGTCTGACAGGTTTCGCAATTATTTATGATTTTCGTTATTTTTTGTTTCATAAAAGGGAAATAATATTCTCGTTGAAGGTGTGAGGTAGTTTCATTGATACCTCTGTGATTATTGTTTGTATGATAACTATGTATAATTTGGTCCTGTTCGTCATTATCAGTAATATCTTTAAGAATTTGTGTGCATCTAATGAGTTTAAATATGCGTGATTGGGAGAAAAATTTTGAATACACATCCTGGACAGTTCTAAAAATATGATCATCACAATGGATAGCATTTAGTCGATTAGGTGCCAAACAATTTTTCATAACATTGATGACTTCTGATTCTGAATTACTTGATATTTGTACCGTTCTTCTTTGTTTGTTTCTGAAAAGCATTTGAAGTGAAGTTGAAGGTGGCCTGTTAGATTGCTTTAAGACTAACTGCAAGGAGAACTCGTTCAGGGGTTTTTCAGAAATGGGTATCCCATCATTCATGTCTGCTTCCGCAGAATGGACAGTTGCTCTGGTAGATGATGGCACGGATTCTTCTTGGGGACTCGTTTGCTCTGTGGCGTTTATTTCTGTGTTGAGCGGATTGTGTAATTTGATTCGGCTCAAAGCATCGGCGTTGCTATTTAATGTCCCTTTTTTGTAAACAGCTTCGTAGTCATATTCTTCTAGCTTAAGCCTCCATCGGATTAATCTCGAATTTGGATCTTTTAAACTAATTATCCAAGTAAGAGGCTTGTGGTCGGTAACTATTTTGAATCTCCTTCCAAACAAATAAGGACGGAAATATTTGGTTGCCCATACAATCGCCAACAGTTCTTTCTCGATGGTGGAATAGTTGATTTCACTATTGGTTAGTGTTCTACTTGCGTAGCATATGGGTTTATCACTACCAATAGGTCCTTGAGAAAGTACGGCCCCGATAGCGTAGTTGCTAGCGTCTGTAGTAAGCACGAAGGGTTTTGAAAAATCGGGGTATTGGAGGATTGGATCATTGGTTAACAAATCTTTACAGAGATTAAAAGTTTTAACATATGTTTCGTCTAGAGTGATTTGTTTTCCTTTTTTGAGACACGCTGTGAGAGGTTTAGTTAGCTTGGCGAAATCTTTAATAAACTTACGATAATAGCCTAGAAGGCCTAAAAAGGACTTGATTTCTTTTTGTGACCGGGGAATAGGAAATTCTCTTATAGCTTTTGTTTTTTCTGGATTGGGTTTAACTCCTTCTGTAGTTACGACATGCCCTAGAAATGCGACTTCCTTATGTAAAAATTCTGATTTATCAGGTTGAATTTTGAAATTGGCTTCTCTTAATTTTGCAAAGACCTTTCGAAGGTTCTCAGTATGCTCTTGGAGCGAGGTGGAGAATACGATAATGTCATCTAGGTAGACGAGACAAACCGTACCTTGAAGTTCTTTCAGGACATTGTCCATAACCCTTTGAAAGGTAGCCGGGGCATTTTTAAGCCCGAAAGGCATTCGAACATATTCAAAGTGTCCTCCATCCACGGTAAAAGCCGTCTTTTGAACATCTTTCGGATCCATCTCAATTTGGTGAAAGCCGTTCGGAAGATCCAGTGTGGAAAAATACATACACTTCCCTAATTTATCCAGGATCTCATTAATGTTAGGAAGGGGATATTTGTCACTTATTGTCTTTTCGTTTAGTTTTCTATAATCGATCACCAGTCGCCACTTTTGTTTACCGCTAGCATCAAGTTTCTTTGGAACTATCCAAACTGGAGAGCTCCAAGGAGAGTAACTTGGGCGGATTATTCCTTGTTCAAGCATACTGGTGATTTGCTGTCGTACTTCATCTTTATGGATGTAAGGGTAGCGGTACGATTTTGTATAGATAGGCAAATCATCTATAGTTTTTATCTGATGTTTTATTTCATTTGTAAAGGACAATTTATCACCCTCCTTGAAAAATACGTCTTCGTATTCTCTACAAATCTTTAAAAGAGCTTTCTTCTCTTCAGAGTTTAAGTGGTTGATTCGTAAGGAATCTATTACACTCTTGGTGTCGAAGTTTTCTTTGTCTTGGTAGTGTATGTTAAAGTTATTGATCTCAGTATAGATTTCATCTGAGAATTTTTCAACTTTTAAGGGTTGATCCAAATAGAAGCATTTCTCAATATTGGACCGGTTTATCACTTCTGCCCAACTTTACCAATCCTGGGCTGAGTATACTCCTTCTGGAATATAAAGTTCGCGATCAATTTCCGTTGTTTTAATATAGATATCTCCATTTTGAATATCAACTGGGATTTTGGCAATAATTTTAGAATAAGGTTGAATCACATATTTCCCGGAGGTGAAATTAGGTTTAAAATGTAGGGGGATTAATGCGTTTTTTGTAGTTAGAACCTTTTTTACTAGATCTACCTTGACCCCAATTGAAGTCATTGCATCTAGACCAAGTAGCCCGTCAAAGTATCCGTGGAATTTAAATGCTAGAAATCTTGTTAGTCCAGGTGTTTTGAATTCACTAAAGTTTGGGAGGACTACCTCCTTGTTAATAGCGTGTTTATTTAAAATTGTAGTAATGTTAATAGGTTTTGTTTCTACAATATCGTCAGGGTGGATAAACTCCGGGTTTAAAAATGATGAAGAGGAACCAGTGTCAACGAGGAATTTTAAAGGTCGACCGAAGGGCGAGGATATATTTATATAAGGGAGAATGAATCCATGTTTGTTTACATCTAGGTATCCGGCTGACTTTTCAAGGCAGTTTGTCGAAAATTTTCGTCGATTTCATGTTCCACTACTTGAGGATATTCAATATTATTTTGTTGATTGTTGTCATAGTTATCAGAAATATATTCATTATCATTTTGATGCAGATTATAGTAATTGCCAAGATTCAAAACATGTGGAGGGTCTGGATAGGGACTTAAAACAGCATAGTCATGAGTATTCTCATCAGTGCTATCATTTTCACTTAAATGGAACAATTCTTTACTAACAAAGTTGGGTGGGGTGGACCAGTGGACCTGAAAAAGTTATTAGAATTTGGGCGAATTTGTGTATTAGGTTTGAGATGACAAGATGAGGTGTCCATTGGTTCAGTTTTAGCTTTATTTTGCTGTTGGGGTTGACCGAAATAAGGAGTTTGCTGTAAATTGGTTTTAAATGGCTGGGATCCAAAGGGTACATTAGTTTGTTGTCGTTGAAAATTAAATGGTCTCATATTTTGTTGAAAAGGATAATTTTGTGAACTGAATTGTCGTTGGGGGTTGTACGACGAACTAAATGTTTGTCGTGGTACGTTGAAAATTGGTTGAGACAATCCAAAAGGCAAGTTATTTTGTTGGGGATAAGAGAAAAGTTTCTGAGGGTTGTTATTGTTTTGTGTTGGCAATCTACTACTTAAGCCACTTTGTGGGAGACTTAATGGCTTTCCTTTTAACAATAGTGAAAATGGTTTATTATTTTCATTCTTCGAGTAGAAAATATTTTGCTCCTTGATGCAGAAGGAGAATGCTTCCGCTAAGGTTTGTGGTTTCATTGCCCGAATCGTTGAGCCTAGAGGCTCCCTGATTCCTGATAGAAAGGCATTAAAACACATTTCCGAGAATAGAACCCTTTTCGCACTGATCACACTAGCATCCTTTTCGTGGATGCTTACATGATTTGTTAAACTCGCAAATATTTCAACTATCTCACTATAGAATTTTTCGATGGTTTCCGTCGTCTGTTTCATTTTATGAAGGTCCCGTATAAGTGACGTCTCGTTGCGTTTGTCAGCATAATGTAATATGAGATGCTCCTTAATTGTACTCCAATTAAGAGGTGTCCCATACATATTCAAAACCTCGTTGGCCGGTCCAACGATTTTATTTCTAATGGCCCGCAAAAGTAATTGGCCATAGCTTGTACCGTTCGTAAAAGCTATCAACCCGAGTATTTCGTCGACATTGTCGAGAAAGTCCGTATAAAAGTCGAGAATTCCCGTCGAATTTCGGGAGATCCTTTATCGCATCCGGGATTCGGAGCGAGTTGAATATGTCCACGGATGTCACGTTAACTTCAGTACCGGTACCTACTCGATGTCATACAGTCTGAAATTTTTTCTTCACTTATTGAATTTAAAACACCACCTTGAATCACTCGCGATCACTTTGTTATTAATTTCATAAAATTTTAAAATCGCTTGCTTAACTTATTTCTAATGTTGTCGAATTCTGGGTAAAGTTTTTTCGTTGGGGAAGATTTCTTATAGAGGGGCATGTAAAAGGAATGATAATATTCAATTTTTATTTAATATGTACTCACATGCAAAACCATGGAAGTTCGGTTCATGGCTGATGAATTATTTCGGCTTCTGGAACTTCCTTTCCACTATCTGGTGGAATTCGATTCTATTTTTCGCTTATCCGGCGATATAGGGCACTTCGTCACTTAGTGTATTTGATCTTTTCCGTTTTCTATATCCCGCCGTCACAATAACCCGTTGGCACTTCACGGAATAATTTACTTCACGACCAATTCACTTGTCCGATTTGTTCCTTTGAGAACTTTTCACTTCCGCCGTGACAATAAGCCGTTGGCACTTTACGGAGTAATTTCTCAATTGCCGAGTTCACTTCACCGCCTATAAGGACTGCGCCAGTTATGGTTACGGACTCCGGAATGAATAAAAAAAAAAACAATTTTAACGTTACAAAGTTTTATTCGATCGCACGATTAGAATGGAATTACAAAACTGAGCTTTTTTTCACATGTCTCAATTGAATTTATGGCCAAAGAATGTTTACATTGCATTTTTGTGAATTTGGAAAAATTGAATATAAAATCGATGAGTTGATTGCTCGTGGCGGATGTCTCAGGTAACATCGAGGCCAATGGTGAAATATTGATGTCAGCGTCAGCGTTGAATGAATATTGATGTCAGCGTCAGCGTTGAATGGTCGTTGTTGTGGTCATGTATAGGGTCGTTGATCGTAACACGCGCGCTCATTAATACATATTCATCGCTCATATAACGTCCACGCTCGCGTCTATGCCCGCACATATACATTGCTCTACGCCCCGCTTCGACCGTCCACGCTCTAGCTCTTTTCTTTCGCATTTCGCTCTGCACCGATCCGCACAATTGGACCTCATACATCGATACTTGCCCTTGCTCATATATCCGCACATTGGGATATTACCTGCACCCTGCCTTGCTCCGTCAGTCGATTCGATCACGCACATTGATCTTGAATCGGATTGTCTTCGCACATGCTCATTACTTCGTCTACGCGCCAGTCACAGCGCAACAGTTAATCGCCTCAGCCAGGCATCATGTCTCTCGGACATTCTTCTTTGCGGCTATCCGCTTTCACAGCCAGCATACATGCGTCCATGTAACTTGTGCGCGCTGGCGAGATTTTGTTCCGATCAGCTCTCAGGCACATACATTGCTCGTAGTATTTGTGTAGCTATGGAATTATACCAAGCCATTTGCCCTTGCTCTTACATACAACGCTTTTCTCATGCACATTTCATTGCTCTGTGTCTGGCGCACACATCAACGCTCGCATTTCGATGGAAATTCGGCGTCGCAATCGACTGTTGCTCGGATTAGCAATAATTTTCTCGTTGCAAAGCGACGTAATACGAGAATTTGAGCGTGTATTTATGTATTTTAGCGGCGGGTTTA
>OX376372.1:86775737-86818898 GCA_947369275.1 Nemotelus nigrinus | reverse complement strand
CCCGTGTACATTGCGCGAGGTGGTATCATATTTGTCAACTCATCGACAATTATTGAATTGAATTCTAAGATCTTATTTCCTGAAATCCTCATTTGAAGCTTTATTTCACTTTTGACTATGTGATCACCCAAATGTCCTTTACTTTAAAGTGCGCAACATTAATTTAATTCATGATCTAGAATTCAAGGATGACGGAGTGCTCTTTAACATTTTTTTGTCGAATGTCGGAAAACGGATTTTTATAAACTTATGGTTTTGGTTGAACCTTAAATTTTCAAGCGAAACACAAACTTTAGAGATGTAATACCAGCTAAAATAAAATTAGCCATTGCATTGAGATATTTGGCTACAAGAGATTCCTTCGCATCACTTATGTATCTATTTAAAGTTTCAAAGCAGTTTATTTCTGTCATTTTGCCGCAAGTGTTAAATTTAACGTTTATTTAACTGAAATGAAACGTTTATTTAACTGCCATTGTGGTTAATAATGTCCTTCGTCACGCGATATAATTTTTAGAAGATCACCAAATTGATAATCATGGTCTAGGTCGTTGCTACAATTTGGTCGTAGTTTTTGGGTGTGACATATTAAATAACAGGTGAACTATATCCTGGTGATCCGTTGGGGATAAACTAGAACTAGTCACTGGAGATGGAATGTTTGCAAGATCTTCCATCAACAAGTCAAATATCAGATTGTTAATTCGATTTTATGCTATTACCTTATTACGAGATTTCAACTTTCTAATTTTGGCAGCCACCATTTGACCAAAAAATTAACATTCATCTCTGTTGCTCATTGCATCAGCTGCTACATAAGCCCATAGGCCTTCTGCCCCTGAAAGTCTGGAGACGTCACAGTTACATTCTTTTCCTCGCCAAATTTGAACATCACTTCCGCATGGACTTGCTGGGGAAGAAGAAGCATTCAATTCTAAAATGAAAATAAAAAAACATTCGCTACTCTCATTTAGTATAAAAAAACATCTTTTTATTAATTATTTTGCTTCTTTTTATATATGTTTTAGACACCAACACCGAGTGAAGAATGGAAGAAAGTTGCTGCTGACTTCCAACGGCGATGGAATTTTCGCACTGTATCAGAAATCTTGATGGGAAACATGTAGTCATTCATGTCCGCAAAACACAATTTTGTTTTACTAGCTATTGTGGATGCAAACTACTGTTTTTAAACGCTAATGTCGGCTGTCAATGGCGTATTTCAATTGGTAGTGTTTTTATAAAAACTTCCATCTTCAATAAACTAGAAAATGGAAAAGCATATTCACCAGAAGCTGAACCTCTGCCTGGGCGTACTGTACCAATTCCCTACGTATTGGTTGCCGACAACGCATTTACTTCCACACAATATTTTATGAATCCGTATACAACAGACTTGAGTAAAGGATCACCTAAAAGAGTAAATTATAGGCTCTTAAGAGCAAGACGCATAGTCGAAAATGCTTTCGGATTATTAGCATCTGTTTTCAGAGTGTTTAGAAAGCCAATAGAAATTAAAGTTGAGAGCACAGCCATTGCTTTTGTGTTGGCTTGTGTACACCTTCACAACTTTTTACGTTCAACATCAGAATCACCAAAGACATATTTACCACCAGGGCGCTTTGATAACGAAGACCCTAGTACCGGCAAAATCGTTGCAGGATCTTGGAGAAACGTTACCAACAATTATGGTGGTTTATTATCTCTGCCCCGATCCACTCCTTGAAACCCACCAAGATTAGCTAAGCAAATGCGGGACGAATTCAAGGACTATTTTATGTCCAATGAAGGTTCATTTCTATTTCAAAATAGCTACTTGGAAGTTTTTTTTCATTATTTTTCAATATGAATATTTCATTTAATGAAGTGTACATTTTAAGTGGATAAAATAAAACAATTGTTTACTTACCTCATCACGTTCAGTGGTTCCATTGGAATCATCTTGATCATCCAGCCCAACTTCTATGGTTTCTTTAGGCGTAACTGCATCTCTTATAAATAAAAATAGGTGCGTTTTTTTGCTCCGACACAGAAGAAAATAAAACTGTGCCGCAAAAACAACGATCTTGTACAAAACAGCAGTGCATTCGGTAAGACTGACATAGGTTGCTGTATTCGCTGTGGTAGCACAAAACAACTGAAAATAAAGGCAGAAAATAACGAGTATAGACTGCCACAATCGATAGAAAATAGAAAAAGAATTAAAAGAAAATTAGCTCGTTTAACCTTCCACACATTGTGAGGGCGTTTTCTAATTTCCTAACAAAAAAAAATTAAAAATTAACCTTGACAAAACCAAAGCCACCTCACAGCAAAAAAGACAACTTCTCATGAGCTTTTCTTTTTTCTATCAGCACACTCTATAGTTCAGCATATTTCCGTACTAGTAAATTCACTGGTACAGGAGTATTGTTGTTTCTGAGCAAAAAAAACACGCCTAACGACTTATACGCAAACCATGTCGAAACGTAATTTTCATCCGCGTCTGAACCACTTTTTACTAATGTTCGAAGAACATTAGTATTAAAATCGCTTCGCCGAAAATCGTGATATATATATATATATATATATCAGCAAAACGGTTAACAGAGATAATCTCTGGAGTGGCCGATCCAATTGAGCTGAAACTTTCGGAGAACATAGATGTATATAACAGGTAGGTCCATGACTTGCTAGAATTCAGATATCTCAAACCTTTTGGCGGCAGCGGGCATTTAAGTGAAGTTTCAGGTACACCTATATTTCCAAGCAGTGTAGATTTTTGTTAAATAAAAGTACTAGGAATGAAAACTTATTATGTTTGTAGTTTGTTTATGATAAAGAATTGAAAATTTTGAGCCAGGTGTAGGCACTGAGTGCCTAAAAGTAGGCAAGGATTTTTTTTCAAATTTCGATTTGTCATAACTTCTAAGAAAAACAATGGATCGTCGTGAAATTTGCAGGGCGTATTGATGTAAACTAGAATTTAACACACATGGACTTTCAAGACTGTGCGGGCAACTCTGTAGCTACAGCAGGCTCCTGAAAACAAATCCTTCAAATCATCGAGTCTCCTGGAAAATTTTTGATTTTTGAAAATAAATTCAAATTTTTGATAAATTTTGACTTTTGTCCACCAAGTCAAATAAAAATTTCAAAAATTCCGCGGTAAACAAGAACGGCAACCCGTGATCAAATTACCTCTATTTTCAGCACGCAAAACTTCTGTTCACGAGAACTGACAATCGGAAAATGCGATCAATATGAAATTTATAGAACATGTTGGCATTAACTAGGACCAGGTCTGATAGAAGCGATTTTTAAATACGGGCAATACTGTGGTAGTGGTGCCATTTGGAAAAATCACTGAGAAAAAAAACTGGTTTTTGGCCTATAGCTTCCGATTTAGCCACCAGATTTTAACAAAATTCACGCAGTAGATGAACCTTACTCTAAGATAGATTTCATAGAAATTTGGTTGAAAAATTAGTATATGGACGCTAGCTACGGCAATTTTTGTTTCTTAAATATTGTAAATTTGCTCAGGAAAATAAAGGTTTTTCCCTATAACTTCCGATGCAGTGATGAAATCAAAACGAAATTCATGTGAAAAGCATATCTTGTTGCGTTTCTAATTCTGTAGAAATTTCGTTTTAAAACCGTGAAAGGGTTGCCAGCTATGATGAATTTTGTAATTTATTGACATTTCTTTATCGAACGATGTTGTCATAAAATTTCCAAGTGGGGGAATGATCCTGCAATGACAGATAACATCAAATATTTACGTTTCAAAAATTTGAAAAGTTTGGACAATAGTAACCCTAAAATTTAATTCACTCCTATAACTTACAACGCAGTCATTCAATCGAAACGAAATTCATAGGGTGGGTTTAACACAACGTGAAGCAGCTATGGTGCTAGCACATGATTGCCAGCACCGGACAATTTCGTAAATATCGCACCAACAGATGCTTCCATTTTCTATTCATAAGCAAACTATTTATAATAAAATAAGCAACCGATATTTAAATATTCCGAGCTTTGGAAATTTTATTGTTTGCTACTTGAACCTATAACCGAGTTTATTAGCTTATTCATCTGCATCACCCCCTTCTATGGTAAGCATAATTTATGACAAACGACTTCGATTATATAAAAGCACTAAAAGATTATATAAAAGCAAAGCATCTAAGTTATATATCTATATGCTTTTAGAATCGTTAAAAATTGGTGCAACTGCACCAAGTTGTTTATATAATGTTATTTTATTTGAATAAAGCTCTTTGCCCTATAGCGTCCAGTACAGTCATGGTATCATAACGAAATTCATATGACAAATTTAAATTATTGTAGACAATATTCAGTATAAATCTATTTTTGAAAAACAATAATAGGGTTGCCAGCTATGATTGTTTTTGTATTTTTTTAAATAGCTTTAGTAAGCGATTTTATCATAACATTTTCAAATCGTAGTGGTCTTGTATTGAAAATACACACCAAATACTACTATCTAGAAAATGTTAAAGCTCTTGCGAATGGAAACCCTAAATTTCTTTGTATCCCTACTACTTCCAATGCAGTGATCGGATCAACACGAAATTCGCAGAGCAGGTTGACTTCACTGTGAGGCAGATACGACTGCTAGCAGGAGGTGTTTTTGTTATTTTGGTACCAATAAATGCTTGCATTAAGTATTCACTTCGCGAATATACAATATATAACAATATATATGACAATACGTACAATATATAATATATAAGACAATAACAACAGTACAACAACAATATATAACAATACACTCAAAATCTGCACAAATCCTCTACTGTTCTTCGAACATTAGTATTTCTAGCGGTTCTGATGCGCTAGGGTTTTTTTTTAAAATATTTTTGATGTTCTTTCGAGAAATATGATTTCAAACTTTAGATTTTTTTTTTCCACAATCAACACTTAAACAATATTTTTGGGACAATTGTATCAGCATCATTCTTCATTTGCTTATTCACATAATTTGTGTATGCTATGTCCCACAATATATTGTAACTTTTATACACTTGAATGAAATTTAAAGTTTCTTCACTAGATTGTCAACACATGATTTTAAGTATGAACTATCAAATTATTAATGGTAATGATAAAGCAACAAGAAAGTTGAAAGCAGTGTCGCACGAAAAATCCAATCAGCCGGACATACGTGCGTCATAGTTTGCGCTGTGGAATGTTCATCTTTCTACATTATATTGAGGCATGCAACAGCGCATGCCTCTTGTTGCCATACTCCGTGCTCTATGTGCTCATTGAGTGCACAAACCCA
This sequence comes from Nemotelus nigrinus, assembly GCA_947369275.1. Taxonomy (NCBI): domain Eukaryota; kingdom Metazoa; phylum Arthropoda; class Insecta; order Diptera; family Stratiomyidae; genus Nemotelus; species Nemotelus nigrinus. The sequence continues at coordinate 86,813,608 of OX376372.1, read as the reverse complement.
AAAATATTTACCACTGTGCGCGAAAATTAGCATACCGGTCACAGAGCATCAATTCGAAACAGATAAGAAGAACTTTTAATTATTTGCACTAACCTTAAGACGATTTGGCGCACGGGTATCGAATTCTTTGCTTAAAAGGTTCAATTGAATGGGGAGTTTAAGCTATTGACCATTCGCATCAACATCGCTTCTCTGTATAGCTCGAACATAGCTTCAAGTTTTCTCGAAAAATATATTTTCCGATGATTTTCTTTGGAGAGCTATGTAAACTAGTAATATTGCCATGCTTGGGGTTGGGAAAGTTTACAGGTAATCATAGATAAGCCAACGGCATCCACCGCAAGTAATAATTAAGTTTGATTTTTGAAGTTTTTGTTGGTTTTATTGACCTATTTTACTCCAAAAAGGATGAAAGCTCAATTTTTATAGCAAGAAATTGAAGATATGTACTTGGACGGATGATAAATTATTGGTTTGCCATGAGTTAAGCCATAATTTGACTGCTGCTGATTTTCAAATTGAAATAATTTTCAAACTAGTGCTGTCCTGTTCTTGTTAAAAATATAAGAACCATGAGTTTTCCTAAAATTTTAATATTGCGTTAAATAACAAAAATTATATAAGCACATATGTAATGGCAAAAATTTTCCAAAAAAGTCGTGTGTAATGTGAGATTTTCGAGAAGAACACTAAGTTTTTAAAGTTTACTGAATATTCCAAACAGAGGTGAATTTCCATACCGACAAGCGATAGGATCACTTATGTACTTAATGATTGCTATGAGGCCTAATATCATAATTATTGTTGGAGTTTTAAGCAGATATGTGGAGAATCCTTCTTTGGAGCATTGGTAAGGAGTCAAACGAGTATTTAAATATTTAAAAGCAAAGAGCAATAACGGAATAAGCTTGGACATCGATTCACAGAAATGCATTCTTGCAGCATACAGTGATGCCAATTTTGCGGGTCAATAGCTCGGGGCTCAAAGAAGCAATCTGTCACCGCAACCTCAACAAATAAAGCGGAATTTGAAGCCTTGTGTACGGTGACAAAGGAAGTAGTTTGGCTGAGATATTTGTTAAATGATTTTCAACATCGGCAATTGCAGCCCACAGCATTGTTTTGTGGTAATCAACAAGCGATAGCTTCTGTTCAAATCCCCAAATCAATTAAAAGCACTTAACATATTGAGGTGCAACTTTTCTTTACGTGTGAAAAACAAGAAAAAGGCGAAATTAAAGTCAGATATATTTCAACTCACGATCATTTAGCTGATACTCTAAGGCTTGTTTCACCATTTGGTTCGATTCGTTTTCGGTTGCACCCGAAAACAAACCAAACCAAACGAAACCCCTTCACACATACATGGTTCTCACGCGGTTCATATTATGTTTTATGTTTTCTTCCTTAAATTTCCACACAATCGTTTTTCCATACCTCTTGCGTCTTAAATTTATCTTCATATTTTGCACAAGTTTTGTCCCACAACGCTTCTTTAGATTGCACAGCACAAATCAGAAATCACATCACACAAATCACATCAACATCCTATAAATCGCTCATTTTATCAGAAAAACTGCGACTGATAGTTTCAAAAAAATTTAAGGTAATGGTAAAACTAACTAAAACTGACTAAATTAACGTGGTAAAACGTCCAAATATTTCAAATTGAGAGATCCAAACTGATAATTTATGAATTAAAAAAATATCAAATCATCCAACCAGGCTAAAACCGAAACTAAACCGTGCATGTGTGAACGCCTTGATTGCTTTCTGTTTCCTGGACACGAATTCACACCTAATAGAAACCTGGTGAAACATATTCGTATCCAGGGAATGTTCGGTGCTATACGGTTTCTATTGGGTACCGAATAGAAACCGAAGCACCGTTTCACACTTGTCGGCAGTGACCGAAAATAAACCGAAAACAAACCGAACCGAATGGAACCTCATATGTGTGAAACGAGCCTGACAAAAGGCATTATCTAAAAACAAATTGAAAATATTTTCACTACGTTTTGACATTTATTGAATTTTTTTGAAATGTAAATCATGTTTTTTTAACATTGTAAACCAAATAGAGAATCCAATCCCGGGATCCCGGATCCCGGCCAATTTCTGGTCCCGAAAATCCCGGGATTGATGATTTCTAATCCCAGGATTTTCGGGATCAGAAATTGGCTGGGATTTCGGGGCCGGGAGTCAAGCATTATCGGCAATCAAGTTACAGCAAGACTCGAAAAGTGCAAATAGGATCCATATTTATGAGAAAACAATTAGCTCACAAGAAAATGCGTAAAGAATAGAGCAAAACAAACCGATGTAACAGTTAACAAGAGAATACAAAGGGGTTTGTAAATAAATAAGTATGGACTGTTTCGCATTTAGTGCATTCGTTACATCGAATGATTTGCGGAAATTAATACTAGCGAATGCATACACCGATTTACCAAAATCCTTAACAACAATCAAAAAAAGGTTGTTGGCTATGCAAGCAGGATAAAGAAAATAATAAAAAATAAGATATAACAGGCTAGTATCTCAGGTGAACGGTTCAGTTTGATGTTTGATGAATGGACCTTGACTGCAAATAGGCGCTATGTAAATGTAAACATCTACTTAGTAAATTCTTACTGGAGCTTGGTGGGAGTAAGAATATCAATGACAGCTGGAAACTACCTAGATATGAGTTTAATGTTTCTCTAGGAAAAGACATTGTTACCATCGTAACTGATGGGTCAAACGAAATACGAAAAGTAGGCAGACTAGTTGGTACAGAGCAACATATTTGTTTGGCGCATAGCATCCACTTGGCAGTTTGCGATGTTCGCTATAATATGAGGTCCATTCCAGATTAAAGTGATTTCCCGATAGTCTGAACGACGACCACGAAGATTTGGATGGTCCTGAATCAGCTAACTACGTTGAAACCGGTCGCCTGCAAGACACGCTAGATCAGACGAAGGACATCAGCGCATGCATAAAGAAAGTTCGTTAGGTAGTTTTATATTTTAAAAAAGCTCCAACGAAAAATAATAACGATTTTTAAAACTATGTCGGATCCGAGCAAGGCATTTAACTGTCTCCTTTAAATGGATTGTAAAACAAGATGAAATAGTCTCTTGACAATGCTCGAATAGTTTCCCACTTTGAAAAATAGTTTACATTAATAGGCCTGCAATATTCAGAGCAATTAGAAGCAACAGAGTTTGATTCGATTCAGAAAATTATTGAAGTTTTACTCCCTGTAAAATTGGCTGTGACGGCCTTTATCCGCAGGCTTGCAAATTTATGCACTGCTAATACTTCATCAAGATTTGTATTTATGCTGTTAGGAGAAAAACGGTCTATTCTTCTGAATGCTATGAAAATTGCAATATTGGACCGAATAAAAGAGCGTCAGTGTACCGATCTATCTGGTATGCTAAGCTATCTCCAGAATCCACATTGTGCCAGCGAAAATTTACCAAGTGAAATCAAATCTCTATTTTTGAAATCAAGCAACGCAAATATTTAAAAAAAAATACTTCAATGATCTAGATGCTGAACCCTATGCTTGGTAGCCAAAGAAATGAAGAGAAACCAGTAGATACGCATATTGAATCAGAACAAAGTAGTCGTCAATTAACGCTACAAGAAGAGTTGCAAAAGTATGAAAACAATCAATCATGAAATGCCGCAAGAAACTAATCTAATTAAAACCATTGCAAAAGAAATGAATCTTTTCGAAAGTGGTGGCACTTGCATAGTTTGCAGCAGGCGTACTAATATTTCTCGACCGTTTCCGCGGCGTCCAAAATCGGGAATAAATTTAGAAGCAGGCTTGGAGACGATACCTTAGATGCTTTGCTATTGCTTCAATGTCACTTCCGAAAAACCCAATGAACTTTGGCCGAATTTTCTATGTTACTTTATCATGTATCTCAATTCTAAGAGTTGTGTTTTGTTGTTGTGGTTTTTGGTCGTGATTTTTTGTTGTAATTTGTAATAGATGTAATTTTTAATATCTGTCTTCATACTGTCAACGTTTTGGATAATTAAAATTATTGTTTTTATCTGCATCAATAATATAAAAAAGTAATAATGCAATTTTTTATACAGTTTTGACCCTACTTATTGTTGTAGTTTTCAAATGATGGCAAATAATATAATCTGTTTACTAGAAACTTGACTTATTTTGTTGTGTTGTATTATGAATTTCAAATCCCGGGATCCTGGGATCCCGGGATGTGAGATTTTTTAATCTCGTAATCCCGGGATTGAAAATATGGTTCGGGATTGGAATCCCTAGAACCAAAAGAGGATTGAGAATATGTTTGAGTGTAACGCCTCTCAATATTTGTTGTTGGATAGAAACATGTAAACTAATATTCTATGTAAAGGAAAAGGAAAGAACTAGGGTAGGAAAGATTGGTGATGGTGTTAATCGACTAGCCAGTTTAATCGATTCGCCGATCGACTAATTTTCACCGGGTAATCGCTGTCACCCAAATCGGTTAATCGGTTAACCACTTTTTTTAGCATGGAAAATGTTGTCCTCTACTTCACCGAAAACGGCTGTTGCCGTGCGCTTCGGCTCTGCGCGTCGCTATTCTCTCCTCGCTGGCTAAATCACTCCCTCTCGCTGTTGCGATTCTACTGTGCACCTTGATTTCCTTAATTTTTGACGTCCAAGCCATAGTATAAATATTATAGTCCAGCGAAATCTGACATAAAAAAGGCGAAACTTCGGAAAAATTTGGGGAAAGCTGAATTTTGGTGTGAACCTTGGTACTGGTGTGTTGAACAAAATGTCAAAAGTCTCCAGCGATCCGAGTGCTGCGTTACTTTTTATACGGAGTCAAAGGTCAACAAAAGTGGCCTTTCCTTCATATCTCAGGAACGGTCACGTCTTCAGGAAAACAATATATGACAAATTTGTAGCTTAAAAAATATCCAACAAAAAGGATCTGAGAACTTTTTCATGAAACCATAACCGTTTTTGAGATATATTGATCTAAACATTTGCTACTAACAACATCCTCTTCCTCAACGGTATGTTGATATTATCCGATTTTGATAACGACTTGCAATGTTTGTGATTTTGTTTTTCTGCTTTTAAGAGGCGCATAAAAAAAACATATATACAAACGTATCAACCAGATTCCAGGGTAGGTGGAATAATATGATGTCAAGAAAAGCCAATTAACAGGACAAAACGTGATTTTTAACAGTGGGAAAAGAGTAGACAACGAGCTCATTCCTGAAGATTTGGGATGGAAGCTCAGTGATACCATTTTATGGAAAGGGAGGGGGGGATAAGTTTTGGGAACACACTTTACCATCTACCCGGGAGTGTGGCAGATAAGTTCGTTTGCATGTTTTTTTCATGCGCCTCTTCAACATCGAAAAACAAACTCACAAACATTCCAAGTCGTAATCAAAATCGATGGATTGGATCGATGGGGACTTTTGACATTTTGTTCAAGACGCCAGTACCAAGGTTCACATCAAAATTCAGCTTTCCCCTAATTTTTCCGAAGGACTATGTTTAATTTCCCCGGACTAATAATAAAAAGCACGGAAAGAACGGTATTGCACAATATTTTCCTGATGGAAGAAAATGGCAGAGAGTGAAGGACTTACCGTCAGCTGGCACCTAAGAAGACCCAAAACCAAAATAAGTTCGCTTTATCATACGCAAAAGTGAGAAAAGTATACTCTCAAATGAGAGGGGAGCTGATAGGTGAGACTGTGTTTGCATGCGTATAATCCCACCAAGAAATAGTGAGCGCAGCGAACATTCGCTGGCAACAAACGAAATTGTATGAAGTGCATTGTATAAAAGTGTCGGATATATTCTTTTTACTCGCCAAATGGTATCGAAAGTAGTATTCTGCGTTAATTGCCGTATCGCTAACCATTTTAGTGCTCAGAAAATGTTTTATGAAAACCAATATTGCATAAATAGCCTTTCGTTAACATAGTCTCTTTGGCAAATAACATGTATATTGCCTAGTGGGAATGAGAAACGTATCTGATCGTAGCAGCGTTCCTTGGTGTGGTACTTTCTGTCTTTTTTCAACTTGGACTATAATATTGCTATAAAATGAAAAGTCGAACTCGTTTCCTTTATTTCTACCAATTTATTTTTCAAAAATCCGTGTACCAGTATTTCGGCTATCACTTATAGCCTTCTTCAGCGATGTTTCTTCGACTGAGGAAAATAGTTCCTAATCGTCCTATTTGTAGATAAACTTTTAAGTCTCCTTAAGCGTTTTATTTCCGTAAGATTAAGATCCGTAAGATTAACGAAACAGGGGAAATACCCAGACGGAAAGAAAACGCTTAAGGAGACTTAAAAGTTTATCTACAAATAGGACGATTAGGGACTATTTTCCTCAGTCGAAGAAACATCGCTGAAGAAGGCTATAAGTGATAGCCGAAATACTGGTATACGGATTTTTGAAGAATAAATTGGTAGAAATAAAGGAAACGAGTTCGACTTTTCATTTTATTGTATAATTTCTACCTAAACGCTCCCCAAACAATTTTTTGTTTGATTATATTTGTTCATATAATATTGCTGTCTATTTCTTGCGATCAGTGTAAAAATATAATAAATTGTATCGCAAATCCGTTCTACCGCTTTCGCGTTCCCCCTTTCCGATGTGGTAGGAACACGCCCATGCGAGCATTGTTGAAGCACGAGTGTTTTGTTTTAAATTTGTGACATTCGTGTGAAGTTTTCATTTGGTTTTATCTGGCCATTAATAAAATGGGATCAATTAGCGTGAGGAGCGACGTAAAGAGGAGCAGTGCTGGCAAAACAGCCGAGTTAAAATACGGCAAATAATTTTTAAATCCATCCACAAGCACCGTGCGTAACCATCTTGACACGAGTCGAGTCAAGTCAACTCAAATCCATTTTTTTGAAGGCGGGGCTAAAGCGAAAGTGGCCGGATACAGTGATTGATATACCATTGAAGTAGTAGGGATACAACGGTTCTGCATACCGATGACCTTTGGACTAATAGTCATCATGCTTTGTTATAACACAGACACACACGTGACGTCATCCACGCGCGTTTGCGGTTGGTGATAAGTGAGGTTAGAGTGACTGATAAGCGTGCGAGTATTAGAAAAATAGATGATATTTGTGCCTTGTCAGCAATGAACGGATGTATTCAATCGCAAAATTTCACTAATTAGCGTGGTTTTTATCGTGTTTTGAGTTTACATTTGATACATTTGACTTTGTTTTGGTTTGGGTGCTTCTATGTACGGCAGATTTGGGTCTTATCATGCTTTGTGGTTTGGGTGCTATCCAGGCAGTCTTATCATTTCTAGCGTGTTTCGAGTTTGTTTACATTATTGGATGACGTCATCGCGTTGCGGTTGAGTATGGTTTTGAGTGGCAACATATGAATGCCTAGGAGTGGTTGATAACGTGCGAGTATTGGAAAAATAGGCGATTTTCGCGTCTTATCATTCTTTTTGGTTTTCTAGCGTTTTTCGAGTTTCGTCACGTTTGAACATGCGCGTTGCGATTTCGTTTGTTATGTGAATAAGTGATAGATTTTAAGAATTGGATGCCGAAAAATAGGTGATTTTCTCGCCTTATCATTCTTTGTGGTTTTCTAACGTATACGTTTCGAATTGTTTACATTGTTGGATGACGACACGTTTGAACATGCGCGTTGTGGTTGAGTATGAAATTTTAGCCTGTGGTTGGTAATAAGTGAGGTTAGAGTGACTGATAAGGCGCGAGTATTGGAAAAATATTGGCTCGTCAGCAATGGACGGAAGTACTCAACCGCAAGTGTTTTGCGAGAATTTCACTAATTAGCGAAATAATTGTGGTTTTTATTGTTTTAGAATGTGAGAAGAAAACATTTGCAGTAGTTGATTTGATAAGCATTGAATTGCGGTTACGATTTTTGTATAAAAACTACTGCAAGATTTTCTTGACACAAGTTTGTATTCGGCTTCTGGTGAATTCAGACGGTTCCAAATTCGATTGCCTTTTTGAATAAAGTTATTAACAGTTTCGGTTATTTCAATTTAATATAGCGATTGAATTGTTTGAACATACAGTGAGTAGGTGGAAAGCAAGCGAAAACAGTTTAAATCTGGTGAGTAACTTTAAATATAAATATTTTCTGTGTGACATTTTGATTTTACTTGTATTACTAATCGCGACTTTCCGTTTTTTCAGGTTGTGAAAAGTGAAAGTGAAAAATAAACTCTGAGAAAACTTTGACATTGTGTCGTTAATATATAGATAAACAAGCGTAAAGCAATAGACAATTTTCGGTGTTTGACCAAGTGATATTATTTTCGAAGCCAATATGTATTGTGAAATTTGTAAAATCGAAGTGCAAAACAATTTATGTGCGAGCCATTTGCGGACGAATTTCCACAAACGAAACTGTACAGAGTCCGTAAATGAGCATTTTAAGAGGGTAAAAGGGTGTTTCAACAATCGGATTGAAACCCTAATCTTTGAAAACAAAGATGAAGGTTTGTTGTACCCCGAAGAATTTTTAAAGAGAATGGAAAGTCCATTAATGGAATAAACATATTAAGACTGTGAATGAACGTGGCGCGATTAAATTTAACATTGAGCTTTTCGGAGAATATATTAAAATGGATGTGAACAATGATGATAATCTTGATAGTGAATTAATAGTGAGTGTAAAATCATTTAATACAAAAATGACTGTAATTACAAATAAGTGCCAATTGAACTCTGCATTCAAGGACATGTGTATTCAGATTAAAGTGAAAATGGAAGAGTTCCAAGAGAGAGACAGTGGATGGGCTCTACTTAGAATTGTGCATTGTGAGTTGAACGTGAATGAATAAAAACCGCTGAGAGGTTCAAGTTACATCCCCACACCCAAATATTTGTATGCGAAAAAGGCATGTGTGAACGTAAAAAATAAAGACAGTTATTGCTTCAAGTGGAGCATAATTTCCGCTCTGTACCCAGTAGAACGTAATTTAGATCGAACTTTCTAATTTTAAATCGAAGATATCACTGACACACTAATACGATTGAGAAATGGGCTCGTTCTGAATTTTTGCGGACTTCAGTTTCCGTTAAAGGCGGAAGATATTCGAAATTTTGAGTTGATGAATCACACCATAAGCATCAATCTATTTGGCTACGATGCAGAATTAAAAAAAAGTGGTTGGACCCTACCATATTACAAAGGAGGAAAAGGAACACCATATTAACCTGCTGTTATTGCAAGTCGAGGAGAAGTGCCACTATATTTGGATTAAAAATATTTCAAGGTATGATTATTCGAAAGAATAAATGTTTCATAGTTAAATATGTTTCTTTTTTTACAGGCTAATTCGTTCTCAACAAACGTTAGACGAAACTGCAGTATATGTATGCAATAAGTGTCTGCAATACTTTACCACCGCTAAAAAGCACGAAGCACACAAAAACGAATGCAGTCGAATAGTGACGAAAATGGTCGAGCCGGAGAAGTCAACGCTGCAGTATAAAAAATTACGAGCGGCAACTGGATGTACCGTTCGTCATCTACGCGGACTTTGAGTGCCTTTTGCAGGACATTGATAGTTGTAAGCCCGATCCAGAGGAATCATCAACAAGGAAAATTTAGGAGCATATACCTTGTGCTTTCGCCTATTACATAAAGTGTTCGTATGATAAACGTTTAGATAAGTTTAGAATGTATAAAGGACCTGACTCGCCCAAAAACTTCGTTGATTCAATTGTCGATGACGTTAAATTCCTTTACTTCAACCACGTCAGGAAACCAAAGGCAATGACTCCCCTTACATTGGAAGAGGAAGTTGAATTTAAAAATTTAAATAATTGCCATATTTGTCAAAACGAGCTTGGGAGTGACAGGGTGCGTGATCATTGTCATTTCACTGGCAATTATAGAGGTCCAGCTCAAAACGCGTGTAATTTATTGTTTCGAGTTCCGAAATTCTTCCCAATACTATTCCACAACCTCTCCGGCTACGATTGCCATTTATTTATTAAAGAATTGGATAGAGTTGATGGGGGAATATCAGTGATTCCCTTGAATAAGGAGCTGTACGTCTCAATCTCTAAACGCATTAAAGTTATTAGTGACAACGATTTTGAAACGATTGAACTTAGATTCTTGGACTCGGCCAGATTTATGCAGAGCAGTTTGGATGCTCTTGTGAAAAATTTATCCAAAGAAGATTTAAAAACGGTATTTTCGGCGTATGGAGAGGATGAGAAAGTTCAGCTACATACTCGAAAGGGTGTATTTCCTTATGACTATATTAATTCTTGGGATCGATTGAATGACGTTTGCCTCCCACCACGCGAGAAGTTTTTCAATAAAATGACAAATAGCGAGTGCAAAGAGAATGATTACCAACATGCGCAAAATGTTTGGAAAGAGTTCAATTGTACAGTGCTTTCGGACTATTTGGAATTGTATTTAAAGACGGACGTGCTACTTCTGACAGATGTGTGTGAGAATTTTAGAAAAGTTTGTCGGAAAATATATATTCTTGATCCTTGTCAGTATTACACAACTCCGGGGCTATCGTGGGACGCAATGTTCAAAACAACATCTATTCAACTCGAGTTGTTAACTGACGTTACCATACATAATTTCGTTAAACGGGGAATCAGAGGTGGTATTGTTCAATGCTCGCATCGTCATTCAATCGCTAATAATAAATATATGGACAATTATAAGGCGCAAGATCCATCCAAATATCTGTTATACTTAGATGCTAACAATTTGTATGGGTGGGCGATGTCTCAGCCACTTCCTCATTCTGAATTTAAGTGGATTGTCAATCCGCATGATATTGATATTTTTTGTATTGCTGCAGATTCTGACATTGGTTACATATTTGAAGTTGATTTGGAATATCCGCAATCAATGCATGACTGTCATAATGATTTGCCTTTCTGCGCTGAAAAGTAAATAGTGGGTGGTTCAAAAACTTCAAAATTGATTGCTGATTTAACCAACAAACACAAATATGTAATTCACTATAGGAATCTGCAGCAATGCATTAAAAATGGGATGAAACTGGTTCGAATCTATAGAGGTTTACAGTTTCGGCAGTCATCTTGGATGAAACAATATATCGATCTCAACACTTTTCACCGCAAAAAAAGCACAAATTCATTTGAGAAAAACTTTTTCAAGTTGATGAATAATGCGGTTTATGGGAAAACAATGGAAAATGTTGACAACAGGAAGGACGTTCAAATTGTCACAGATTGAGAAAGTCGAGGTAGACATTCGGGTGCTCGAAGTCTAATTTCGAAACCCAATTTCCATAGTGCAGCCGTATTTACTGAAAAAATGGCCGCTATCCAAATGGATCGAGCATTAACCTGTTATAATAAGCCGATCTATCTGGGGTTCACAGTGCTCGACTTATCAAAGTTAAAGATGTATGATTTTCACTATAGCTTCATGAAACCCAAGTATGGTGAAAATATTACTCTTAACTATATGGATACGGATTCATTTATATACACGATTCAAACGGCTGATTTCTGTAAAGATATTTCGTCTGATATCGATGAACACTTTGACACTTCAGAATATGCCACCAACAACGTTTATAATATTCCTCAGAGAAATGGCAAAGTATTGGGGATGATGAAGGACGAGAACCATGGAGTAATTATGAAGGAATTTGTAGGATTAAGATCTAAAATGTATTCATTAAGTGTAGATAATGGCGAGATAATTAAGAAAGCAAAAGGTGTGAAAAAAATTATAATAGATGGATTAACTTTAGATAGCTATAGAGATTGTTTATTTAAGAAAAAAAAATTTAGAGGTAGTATGTATGTATTTAGATCTAAGCTGCACAATTTATATACGGAATGTATTAATAAGATTGCACTTAGTTGTACAGACGATAAGCGTTTTATAAGGGAAAATGGGGTAAGTACGTATGGATGGGGTTATTATAATATAGCTATGGATATAGATTAGGTTTATTAAGAATAAAAAGAAAAAAATGAAAAAAATGTTTTCTTTTCTCTCTTTCTTTCTTTCTAGTGCTGGCAATGGTATGAACGAGAGAGTAGAAGAATTTTTACTGTAAGTAGTTTCAGGATAGAAGGCAGGAAATCAGTTTGTTTGTTGATTGGAATAGAGAATGGCGTTCTTAAACATAGCTCTTATTTTGAGTGTAGTATCCTTTCTTCAAGGTAGCCCCCTGCCAGTGGTGACCCTTAGTGAGAACGAAAGCATTAACAATTTGGCATTTAATCTTGTGCTTCCTGATAACAAGACAGTGGAAGTAGCATTATCTTTTCGACTTATGACTATAAGTACAATTTCATCACAAACGGAAACATTGAATGACGCTGCTATTTCATCGTCGGAAATTTCGCCAACTACAACAACAACAGAACCATCAAGAAGATTCGTTACGGTCGATGAAGCAATAGAGGGATTTCGGCAAGATTTGCTTAAGAAAGAAATGGAAATAGCTGGAATAATCGAGAGCAAACATATTTTTTACAGACATTTTAAATTAGAGTTTGACGATGAAAAAATTTTGACAGTTCGATGTACATATGATAGCAATTATTCGATGTGTTCACTCAAGATCTCGTGTTATGAATATCATGAGTTTGAGGCCGAAAGAATTCCTGGTAATGACGAAGTTGAATATATAAAACAGGAAGATTCAAACTGTAAGTCAAACATAGAATTTCTGGATTTAAAGAGGATGAAGCAAACATATAGCATGAGTATTACTTGAACCGCGAATCACCGCACATCGTAATCATGAATAATAACAACGAAGCGGTCAACGATTTTTTACTACGAGAGCGTTCTATTGAGGATTACAAAACATTTTTCTATGATAACAAAGTGTTCATTTTTGAGGAAGACTTTGACGAATTTACGAGCAACTATACATTTTTGAAGCCCTACACTATTATGGAGCAGAAAACCAGCAAATACGGAAAACATTATGTGAGCTGTCCTTGGGCTTATGATGATGCGAAATCTGGACCAGATACTTGTAAATGTTATAGAGTTCGTAGAAGAATATTCGAAATGAAAAAACTTGTTAAACATTACATGTGGCTATTAAATAAATAGTTATTATTTTCAATCAAACTACAATGTTTCACTTGGATCTTAACATAAAAAAGCAAAGAATTTTTTGCTACAATCACTTTTCATATTCAGGTTATTTATCCCGGAATTGTGTTTGGATGAGAATCCAACACCTGTTTTCTATTCCTGTTCAATATTTTTTTCACGAGACAAAACGGTGAATGCTTAGCTTTTAGTAGTTCGAACTCATAGAAACCCCCTCTAATTCAAATTTCTCCATAATCTTCTAATAGATAATCAACGGATACGGTTGTTCGAACTTGACAGTTCCTGAAAATTTCGGGGGCCCAGCGATCTGATCTTGTGAAATTTTCTTTTTATATATATTGTTATTCCGCCAAAACCTGCCCCATAATGATAATTTCACAACCTTACATAATAAAACAAATTTCATTACAAAAAAAAAATTATAAAACTGTATAAGATCAGATCTTGATTTTAATGAATTCAAAGTTAGAGTACATACGGTATACAAATAATGTTCACATCAGAATCGGGTAGAACAGCAGTCTCGGGCGATAAACACCCCTTGCATAAAGCCGTTTGGGAACCGACATCTTACTGGGCATTGGAATGATAAATAGGGCTTCTCTGTAATTGATAACGATAGTTCACTTAACAAAAAATATGAAAGAATTGTCAGTAGGTTATTTACGGAAAATAAGAGAAGAAGAAGGTCCAATACAGACTTTGTAGAACTCCAGTTTTGAGATTGAAGGTAAATGGTATGAAGAAGCTGATTCAAATGTAATAATGGTATTTTGGTATTTTGGTATTAATGGTTTTTTTTTTCTGGTACTGAACTGGTACTGATCCTAACTCATTTGTATGGAATATCTTAGTGGTCAGCTCATTTAGGACCCACTTTGTATGGAAAATCTTTGTGGTCAACTCATTTGTGGTATTCCGACCATCAGCACCAGTTCAGTACCAGTTCAGTACCAGTTCAGTACCAGTTCAGTACCAGTTCAGTACCAGTTCAGTACCAGTTCAGTACCAGTTCAAAAGCAGTTAGAAGCAGTTCAAAAGCAGTTAAAATCAGTTCAAAAGCAGTACTGGTACTGAACTGGTATTGATCTGGTACTGGTCGGATTATCGCAAATGAGTTGTCTCTTGGAGTTAGGACCAGTACCAGTTCAGTACCAGTACACAGAACTGAACTATTCATTCGACTTTTTTCCAATGCATTCTCATGTTCACTAAGAGATATGTTTTGTAAGTTTTACTTGCCATGCGCATTTGGTGAAACAGAGGTGTTTATCAATTTAATAGGACTGCTTATCACCTTTATACCCGTTTTTTATAGTTTATAGTATGGCGAATATTGTTTGTATACTGCATATATTCTGACTTTGAATTCATTAAAATCGAGATCTGAGCAATTCAGATGAACCGTTATAATTTTATTGAAAATAAGAACTATTTATTTTACAATAGCATGTAAAGCTTAACAAGTCTTTTCGTATCACATATTTTCCTACGAACATTAAAGCAATCACAAGTAACTGGTCCGAATTTCACATCATCATAGGCCCAAGGATAGACCACATATTGTTTTTTCGAATTTGCTGGTTTTCTGCTCCATAACAGTGTAGAGTTCAAAGTGAGAGTAACTCGCTTTTCCTTCTGCTACTATGATATAACTTGAATCCCTTTTTCTAAATACCATTATTACATTTGAATCAGCTTCTTCATACCATTTACCTTCAATCTCAAAACTGGAGTTCTACAAAGTCTGTATTGGACCTTCTTCTTCTCTTATTTTCCGTAAATAACATACTGACAATTCTTTCATATCTTTTGTTAAGTGAACTATCGTTATCAATTACAGAGAAGCCCTATTTATCATTCCAATACCCAGTAAGATGTCGGTTCCCAAACGGCTTTATGCAAGGGGTGTTTATCGCCCGAGACTGCTGTTCTACCCGATTCTCATGTGAATATTATTTGTATACCGTATGTACTCTAACTTTGAATTCATTAAAATCAAGATCTGATCTTATAAAATTTTATAATTTTTTTTTGCAATGAAATTTGTATTATTATGTAAGGTTGTGAAATTATCATTATGGGGCAGGTTTTGGCGGAATAACAATATATTTAAAAAGAAAATTTCACAAGATCAGATCGCTGGGCCCCCGAAATTTTCAGGAACTGTCAAGTTCGAACAACCGAATCCGTTGATTATCTATTAGAAGATTATGGAGAAATTTGAATTAGAGGGGGTTTCTATGAGTTCGAACTACTAAAAGCTAAGCATTCACCGTTTTGTCTCGTGAAAAAAATATTGAACAGGAATAGAAAACAGGTGTTGGATTCTCATCCAAACACAATTCCGGGATAAATAACCTGAATATGAAAAGTGATTGTAGCAAAAAATTCTTTGCTCTTTTATGTTAAGATCCAAGTGAAACATTGTAGTTTGATTGAAAATAATAACTTTTTATTTAATAGCCACATGTAATGTTTAACAAGTTTTTTCATTTCAAATATTCTTCTACGAACTCTATAACATTTACAAGTATCTGGACCAGATTTCGCATCATCATAAGCCCAAGGACAGCTCACATAATGTTTTCCGTATTTGCTGGTTTTCTGTTCCATAATAGTGTAGGGCTTCAAAAATGTATAGTTGCTCGTAAATTCGTCAAAGTCTTCCTCAAAAATGAACACTTTGTTAGCATAGAAAAATGTTTTGTAATCCTCAATAGAACGCTCTCGTAGTAAA
The DNA here is from genome assembly GCA_947369275.1 of Nemotelus nigrinus. Lineage (NCBI taxonomy): Eukaryota > Metazoa > Arthropoda > Insecta > Diptera > Stratiomyidae > Nemotelus > Nemotelus nigrinus. The sequence continues at coordinate 86,797,765 of OX376372.1, read as the reverse complement.
AAATCGTTGACCGCTTCGTTGTTATTATTCATGATTACGATGTGCGGTGATTCGCGGTTCAAGTAATACTCATGCTTTATGTTTGCTTCATCCTCTTTAAATCCAGAAATTCTATGTTTGACTTATAGTTTGGATCTTCCTGTTTTATATATTCAACTTCGTCATTACCAGGAATTCTTTCGGCCTCAAACTCATGATATTCATAACATGAGATCTTGAGTGCAAACATCGAATAATTGCTATCATACTACATCGAACTGTCAACATTTTTTCATCGTCAAACTCTAATTTAAAATGTCTGTAAAAAATATTTTTGCTCTCGATTATTCCAGCTATTTCCATTTCTTTCTTAAGCAAATCTTGCCGAAAGTCCTTCATCATCCCCAATACTTTGCCATTCCTCTGAGGAATATTATAAACGTTGTTGGCGGCATGAAGTGTCAAAGTGTTCATCGATATCGGACGAAATATCTTTATAGAAATCAGCCGGTTTAATCGTGTATATAAATGAATCCGTATCCATATAGTTAAGAGTAATATTTTCACCATACTTGGGTTTCATGAAGCTATAGTGAAAATCATACATCTTTAACTTTGATAAATCGAGCACTGTGAACCCCAGATAGATCGGCTTATTATAACAGGTTAATACTCGATCCATTTGGATAGCGGCCATGTTTTCAGTAAATACGGCTGCACTATGGAAATTGGGTTACGAAATTAGACTTCGAGCACCCGAATGTCTACCTCGACTTTCCCAATCTGTGACAATTTGAACGTCCTTCCTGTTGTCAACATTTTCCATTGTTTTCCCATAAACCGCATTATTCATCAACTTGAAAAAGTTTTTCTCAAATGAATTTGTGCTTTTTTTGCGGTGAAAAGTGTTGAGATCGATATATTGTTTCATCCAAGATGACTGCCGAAACTGTAAACCTCTATAGATTCGAACCAGTTTCATCCCATTTTTAATGCATTGCTGCAGATTCCTATAGTGAATTACATATTTGTGTTTGTTGGTTAAATCAGCAATCAATTTTGAAGTTTTTGAACCACCCACTATTTACTTTTCAGCGCAGAAAGGCAAATCATTATGACAGTCATGCATTGATTGCGGATATTCCAAATCAACTTCAAATATGTAACCAATGTCAGAATCTGCAGCAATACAAAAAATATCAATATCATGCGGATTGACAATCCACTTAAATTCAGAATGAGGAAGTGGCTGAGACATCGCCCACCCATACAAATTGTTAGCATCTAAGTATAACAGATATTTGGATGGATCTTGCGCCTTATAATTGTCCATATATTTATTATTAGCGATTGAATGACGATGCGAGCATTGAACAATACCACCTCTGATTCCCCGTTTAACGAAATTATGTATGGTAACGTCAGTTAACAACTCGAGTTGAATAGATGTTGTTTTGAGCATTGCGTCCCACGATAGCCCTGGAGTTGTGTTATACTGACAAGGATCAAGACCATATATTTTCCGACAAACTTTTCTAAAATTCTCAGACACATCTGTCAGAAGTAGCACGTCCGTCTTTAAATACAATTCCAAATAGTCCAAAAGCACTGTACAATTGAACTCTTTCCAAACATTTTGCGCATGTTGGTAATCATTCTCTTTGCACTCGCTATTTGTCATTTTATTGAAAAACTTCTCGCGTGGTGGTAGGCAAACGTCATTCAATCGATCCCAAGAATTAATATAGTTATAAGGAAATACACCCTTTCGAGTAAGTAGCTGAACTTTCTCATCCTCTCCATACGCCGAAAATACCGTTTTTAAATCTTCTTTGGATAAATTTTTCACAAGAGCATCCAAACTGCTCTGCATAAATCTGGCCGAGTCCAAGAATCTAAGTTCAATCGTTTCAAAACCGTTGTCACTAATAACTTTAATGCGTTTAGAGATTGAGACGTACAGCTCCTTATTCAAGGGAATCACTGATATTCCCCCATCAACTCTATCCAATTCTTTAATAAATAAATGGCAATCGTAGCCGGAGAGGTTGTGGAATAGTATTGGGAAGAATTTCGGAACTCGAAACAATAAATTACACGCGTTTTGAGCTGGACCTCTATAATTGCCAGTGAAATGACAATGATCACGCACCCTGTCACTCCCAAGCTCTTTTCGACAAATATGGCAATTATTTAAATTTTTAAATTCAACTTCCTCTTCCAATGTAAGGGGAGTCATTGCCTTTGGTTTCCTGACGTGGTTGAAGTAAAGGAGTTTAACGTCATTGACACTTGAATCAACGAAGTTTTTGGGCAAGTCAGGTCCTTTATACATTCTAAACTTATCTAAACGTTTATCATACGAACACTTAATGTAATAGGCGAAAGCACAAGGTATATGCTCCTGAATTTTCCTTGTTGATGATTCCTCTGGATCGGGCTCACAACTATCAATGTCCTGCAAAAGGCACTCAAAGTCCGCGTAGATGACGAACGGTACATCCAGTTGCCGCTCGTAATTTTTATACTGCAGCGTTGACTTCTCCGGCTCGACCATTTTCGTCACTATTCGACTGCATTCGTTTTTGAGTGCTTCGTGCTTTTTAGCGGTGGTAAAGTATTGCAGACACTTATTGCATACATATACTGCAGTTTCGTCTAACGTTTGTTGAGAACGAATTAGCCTGTAAAAAAAGAAACATATTTAACTATGAAACATTTATTCTTTCGAATAATCATACCTTGAAATATTTTTAATCCAAATATAGTGGCACTTCTCCTGGACTTGCAATAACAGCAGGTTAATATGGTGTTCCTTTTCCTTCTTTGTAATATGGCAGGGTCCAACCACTTTTTTCAATTTTGCATCGTAGCCAAATAGATTGATGCTTATGGTGTGATTCATCAACTCAAAATTTCGAATATCTTCCGCCTTTAACGGAAACTGAAGTCCGCAAAAATTCAGAACGAGCCCATTTCTCAATCGTATTAGTGTGTCAGTGATATCTTCGATTTAATATTAGAAAGTTCGATCTAAATTACGTTCTACTGGGTACAGAGCGGAAATTATGCTCCACTTGAAGCAATAACTGTCTTTATTTTTTACGTTCACATATGCCTTTTTCGCATACAAATATTTGGGTGTGGGGATTTAATTTGAACCTCTCAGCGGTTTATATTCATTCACGTTCAACTCACAATGCACAATTCTAAGTAGAGCCCATCCACTGTCTCTCTCTTGGAACTCTTCCATTTTCACTTTAATCTGAATACACATGTCCTTGAATGCAGAGTTCAATTCGCACTTATTTGTAATTACAGTCATTTTTGTATTAAATGATTTTACACTCACTATCAATTCACTATCAAGATTATCATCATTGTTCACATCCATTTTAATATATTCTCCGAAAAGCTCAATGCTAAATTTAATAGCGCCGCGTTCATCCACAGTCTTAATAAGGTATTCCATTAATGGACTTTCCATTCTCTTTAAAAATTCTTCGGGGTACAGCAAACCTTCATCTTTGTTTTCAAAGATTAGGGTTTCAATCCGATTGTTGAAACACCCTTTTACCCTCTTAAAATGCTCATTTACGGACTCTGTACAGTTTCGTTTGTGGAAAATCGTCCGCAAATGGCTCGCCCATAAATTGTTTTGCACTTCGATTTTACAAATTTCACAATACATATTGGCTTCGAAAATAATATCACTTGGTCAAACACCGAAAATTGTCTATTGCTTTACACTTGTTTATCTATATATTAACGACACAATGTCAAAGTTTTCTCAGAGTTTATTTATCACTTTCACTTTTCACAACCTGAAAAAACGGAAAGTCGCGATTAGTAATACAAGTAAAATCAAAATGTCACACAGAAAATATTTATATTTAAAGTTACTCACCAGATTTAAACTGTTTTCGCTTGCTTTCCACCTACTCACTGTATGTTCAAACAATTCAATCGCTATATTAAATTGAAATAACCGAAACTGTTAATAACTTTATTCAAAAAGGCAATCGAATTTGGAACCGTCTGAATTCACCAGAAGCCGAATACAAACTTGTGTCAAGAAAATCTTGCAGTAGTTTTTATACAAAAATCGTAACCGCAATTCAATGCTTATCAAATCAACTACTGCAAATGTTTTCTTCTCACATTCTAAAACAATAAAAACCACAATTATTTCGCTAATTAGTGAAATTCTCACAAAACACTTGCGGTTGAGTACTTTCGTCCATTGCTGACGAGCCAATATTTTTCCAATACTCGCGCCTTATCAGTCACTCTAACCTCACTTATTACCAACCACAGGCTAAAACTTCATACTCAATCACAACGCGCATGTTCAAACGTGTCGTCATCCAACAATGTAAACAATTCGAAACGTATACGTTAGAAAACCACAAAGAATGATAAGGCGCGAAAATCACCTATTTTTCGGCATCAAATTCTTAAAATCTATCACTTATTCACATAACAAACGAAATCGCAACGCGCATGTTCAAACGTGACGAAACTCGAAAAACGCTAGAAAACCAAAAAGAATGATAAGACGCGAAAATCACCTATTTTTCCAATACTCGCACGTTATCAACCACTCCTATGCATTCATATGTTGCCACTCAAAACCATACTCAACCGCAACGCGATGACGTCATCCAATAATGTAAATAAACTCGAAACACGCTAGAAATGATAAGACTGTCTGGATAGCACCCAAACCACAAAGCATGATAAGACCCAAATCTGCCGTACATAGAAGCACCCAAACCAAAACAAAGTCAACTGTATCAAATGTAAACTCAAAACACGATAAAAACCACGCTAATTAGTGAAATTTTGCGATTGAATACATCCGTTCATTGCTGACAAGGCACAAATATCATCTATTTTTCTAATACTCGCACGCTTATCAGTCACTCTAACCTCACTTATCACCAACCGCAAACGCGCGTGGATGACGTCACGTGTGTGTCTGTGTTATAACAAAGCATGATGACTATCAGTCCAAAGGTCATCGGTATGCAGAACCGTTGTATCCCTACTACTCATTGACTTAATTGTTTTACTTTCGCTCTTTGTCATTTCGAGATGATTAGTGGATGGATGGATAGATTAGTGGATGGATTGATTGATAAGTGCATGGATTTGACACGCTTGTAATGATTTTTTTTCTTATTTTCATATTATTTGAATATATACGAATATAATGAACATTATATATATGTATATATACCTATATACTATACATTAACCTTTTTTATATTATTTACATATGTATATATATATATATATATATATATATATATATATATATATATATATATATATATATATATATATATATATATATATATATATATATATATATATATATATATATATATATATATATATATATATATATATATATAGACAAATATATATATATATATATATATATATATATATATATATATATATATATATATATATATATATATATATATATATATATATATATATATATAAATATAGAGTTTTGAGGTACCGATCTATTTATATGGAAAAAGAAATTGTAAAAAAACCCAATATGATGAATCAGAATTATTATTGTTTTAAGCTTGGTGACGACGATATTTTAAAAATGTTTAGTCGTTCGGAGGCACTGACAACTTGAAAATGATAGTTTTGATTTATGTTAACTTGTTAAATGATGATATCTTTACGAAATTTCCGCGAGCCGTCATGCTTGCTGCTAATATATTGGATATTCTATTACGGCTGACTGGTATGACAGTTTTTGTTATTATTTTAGTGGCGTTATTTGCAAATTATAGTGTTCATATGGTGAATGTGAAAAGGGAATAATTAAATTGTGATAAGTTTTGAAGTGTTTCCGCGTGGCAAATCTACAGCTCTTAATGTTCCGGTAAATTCGAACTAAGTAATAAGATTTAAAATAGATTTTTGTGATTACTTGATTTTCATGTAACGCAGTTGTAATGCTTTTACTTGCAGTGGCGGTAAATTGTTGCGTACACTGAAAATTTGCAATGCCGCTTATTTTTCTTATGATAAGCATGCGATAGTTACAATAAGCTTAGACTATTTTACTTTTTGAAATTTTCGAATTACTACTCGTTGATGTGTTTCTCAAACTCCTTCAACAACGATGCGCAAGGTGAATTGAATGCATTGAAATCGCATGCATCACGTGAAAATTTTTTTGTATAAAACACTGATAACAAGGGATAAAAATAAAACAGCACTCTCATCAAATACGAACACAGTACAGAACAATAATTTTTGGTTTCTCATTTTGTATCTGAAATGTACACTGCAAACAGAAGCGTTGCGATATATTGTTTCATATGGTCTAGTCTAATTGAGCCACATGTTCTGCAATCCCTGCTTATGATAAAGACGCAGTTATTTCGTAGAACTATACTTCTGAATTTTTCAAAACTACAATTGACTAGCGAAAATCGATTATTCCGAGTGTGTTTTTGTTATGTGCAAGTTTGTTATATTGGTCTCGCAAACTAAACATCAAACTTTAATTAATTGTTTTTATGCATTGAATCCGTTATATGTTTTATTATATTTAAAAGTTCAGTGAAGTGTGAACAAGTATAGTAAGAATAATGAAAAGTAGTGGACAATTGTGAACAATAGTGAACCAGAGAAGAGTGCAGCGTATCTACAAACAATCAGCTAATTATTATTAAACTCTTCGGCAAGTTGAATCAGTTGTCCTAGAATGTACAGTTATGATTAATTGTCGAGCACAGTAGTTTATTTGTGTTCAAAACACTATGGATGAAGACTGCATTATAACGGTCGCTTTAGGTTTAGCGCTAAAAAAACAAAGAAAAAAGGAAGCACTGGATCAAAGAATGGCACAAGAAAAAGAATTCGTTGTCACATCTGAATTTGATGACGGAATTTCGCTTAGAACCATGTGATTGGCTCAACTACTTACGAAAATTGTACTGGACCATATGAAACAATATAACGCAACACTTCTGTTTACATTGTACCTTTCAAATACATGGGTGTAGGTGTGAAAATAAGAAAAAATTGATTATTGCTTTGTACTGTTTAGTATTTTATTCTGCATTTTTATCTCGTTTTACAAAAATTTTTTTCACGTGGTGCATGCTATTTCAATGCATTCAGAATATAATGAGTTGCGCATTGCTGTTGAAGAAGTTTCGGAGAAATATCACAAACAAAAACTAACAAAAACTATAGCGCATCTAAGCCGCTAGAAAACAGATTTTTGAAGAAACTGTCTTTGAGTGGCCAACAATTTGGAAACACGTCTTTAATTTTTTTTCCATTCCTTACCCTAGCAACGCAAACCGTTTCTCCACAGCATCTCCTATAATATGAATGATGAAAATGTTCAGTGCTGGCAATACTTGCCCAAATAAGCAGCAATAATTCTACCAAACTATCCTTTGAATATCGTATTAATCCGAGGATTTAATCGAAAGTTTATTTCATTAAATGTTGCTTGAGGCTGCCATCCGAAAAAATTTCAAAACTTGGTAAATTTAAACATTACTTTCTTATTTTTATTGTAAATGCATTGCATTTAAATACGTTATGGAAGTATGTGTTGATGACCCTAAATTTCACCCTTATAGCTTCCAGCGCATTAATTCAATCGAAACTAAATTCACAGGTTGTGTTAAGCTTAACTAGAGGCTGATTACGCTGCTAACACAGGGTTGCCAACAACATACATTTCACACATTTTCGACATTTTCGTTAAGATTGCATCAACACATACTTCCATTACTTATCGGTCATTCTACGGAAAATCGACCAACGGTATTTTATCGCTATCGTCAGATTTCAATGAAATTATCACTGTGAATATAAGTAGTTGAGTTCTGTACACAAATAAATTTTTTTTGGTAAATGTGGTACATTTGCGGAAATATGGCCTCTTAAAATTTTTGAGAAACGTCGGTTCGAGTTGCAGTCAAAAAATTGCATAAAACCTTCTACTTTACGTAGAGCCTTCAGATATAATTTATTGGAAAGAGAAAGATGTAGGTTTTCTAGAAAAAATAGTGCAAAAAACATCCTGGCCAAAAAGGATAAAAAGGATCATTACAGTGTCCTTTATCCTTCAATATTTCAAAACGCGCACCTTCGATTTGCTTCATTTTTTTATATATTGTAAACAGTTATATAAACTACAAATATGCGATATTTCAAAGTGGAGCTCGTAAAAGTACAGTCATGAGAAATTTTTAAAGGTCTGGAATGCTGTAACCACTGAAGAAAATTTATAGAAAATGGTACCGAAACAAGGTAAAACTTACAAAATATGGTACGAAACAATTTTATGTTTTCAAAATAGATTTAAAAACTGTTTTGCAATGTTTGTTTAAGCCCGCAGAAGATTCATATCCAGTTTCTAACGTAGAACGATCTATATAATTCCATTGCTTATAACTTATACCACTCACGAAATGTTCATCAAATTTTTTTCACATGTACTTAGAAAAACGGCTAATCCAGGACAATTCTGGCAGCTACCAATATAACAATCTGTTTGTGGAGGAGAGCATATCATCAGTGATAAAAAGTTCTTATAATTACCCAAGCTTATATCGGAACCCTTCGTAAGAAAATTTATTTTTGATCCTTTAATCACTAATTTATGTATTGTAAACAGTTATGTAAGCTACAAATGTTCTAAATTTTAAAGTGGAGCAACATTTGTAAGAAATTTTTAAAGGAACAAAATACTGTAGCCGCCAAAGAAAATGGTACCGACACAAAGTGAAACTTACAATATGTATATGTATGAAATAGCTTGAAGATCGCTCTATGTTTTTTTTTTTTTGCAAAATCAAGGTCTTAGATTCTTCAGTTATGGGTAATTATTGTTTATGATTTTATTTTTTAAAAGGAATATTACTTCAATTATTTCTGTAGCTAAAAGACCTAGCACTAGAAAATAAATTGTTTACAATAATTGAGAACATTTATTTGTAAGCAATCATAAAACAAAAATAAAGAAAGAAGATTCCTTTTTATTGACTAGCTGCATGAACAATTAGGATTATTTTGGGTTTCTTCCACATATTATACTGTGCATATATTTTTAATTACTTCCTTTGTTTGTCTATTTTGTTTATTTTTACAACTTCAAATTTGGGTTAATTGGAATGCCTGTAGTTTACTTTGATTCCAAGAAGATGCTTTCAGGGTATAGATCAGAGGTAGTTAAAGTTGACATGTAGTTGACATGAAATTTTGTAAAATGAACATTCTAAGAAGAAAGTTAAAACAAACTTTACTAGCGTACTGTACAAAAATGCACTTAAAATAAAGCAGAAACTACCAACAGAAGAAACAAAAAACAGATATCAAAGAAGAACTTTCAAAAGCTGCAAAAAAGGAAACAAAGTGCTTATTTTTATCACTTTTGCCAACGAGTTCGTCACGTGCCAAAGTAGTGTCCGAATTTTTTGACGACACTTCATACATGATTAAAAAAAATTAGATAAGGCTATACTTCCCCGAAAATCCCTGGTCTCATAAAATCATTCTACTGCAGCAATGCAAACAGCAGACTGCCTAAATATTTTAATTTAGCGGAAGCATCGGGAACACATTCTGCCTGTGTATGTGTTATACATCAAAACGTTAAATTAATGATTAAAGAATCAAAAATAAATTTTCTAGCAAAGGGTTCCGATATAAGCTTGGCTAACTATAAGAACTATTTATCTCTGATGATATGCTCTCCTTCACAAACCAATTGTTACTTTGGTAGCTGCCAGGATTGTCCTGGATCAGCCGTTATTCTAAGTACATGTGAAAAAAATTTGATGAAAATTGCGTGAGTGGTATTAGTTATAAGCAATGGAATTATACAGATCGTTGTACGTTAGAAACTGGATATGAATCTTCTGCGGGCTTGAAACAACATTTACAGTTTTTAAATTTATTTTGAAAACATAAAATTGTTTCGTACCATATTTTGTAAGTTTTACCTTGTTTCGGTACCATTTTCTATAAATTTTCTTCAGCGGTAACAGTATTCTACACCTTTAACAATTTCTCACGACTGTACTTTTACGAGCTCCACTTTGAAATTTCGCACATTTGTAGTTTATATAACTGTTTACAATATATAAAAAAATGAAGAAAATTGAAGGTGCGCATTTTTAAATATTGAAGGATAAAGGACACTGTAATGATCCTTTTTATCCTTTTTGGCCAGGATGTTTTTCGCACTATTTTTTCTAGAATACCCACACCTTTTCCTTTCCAACAAGCTATATTTGAAGGCTCTACGTAAAAGAGAAGATTTGATAAAATTTTTTGAATGACACACGAACCGACGTTTCTCAGAAACTTCAAGAGGCCATATATCCGCACATATACCATATTTTCCAAAAATATTTCATTTTCGATAATAAATTCACCAGACTTTCTGGATACCAAAATATTGTCAAATTCTAAGGAGGTGAGTTCAAAAATTATCTGAAAATTGGTCGATTTTCAATGGAATTACCCTTATTTAAATGCAAAGCATTTACAATAAAAATCAGAGAGCAATGTTTGAATTTACCAAGTTCTGAAAATTTTTCGGATGGCAGCCTTAAGCAACATTTAATGAAATAAACTTTCGATTAAATCCTCGGATAAAATTCAAAGGATAGTTTGGTAGAATTATCGCTGCTTAGTTGGGCAAGTATTGCCAGCATTGAACATATTCATCATTCATATTATAGGAGATGCTGTGGAGAAACGGGTTCCGTTGCTCGGGTAAGAAATGGAAAAAAATTTAAGACGTCTTTCCAAATTGTTGGCCACTCAAAGACAGTTTTTTCATAAATCTGTTTTCTAGCGGTTCAGATGCGCTATAGTTTTTGTTAGTTTTTCTTTGTGATATTTTTCCGAAACTTCTTCAACAGCAATGCGCAACTCATTATATTCTGAATGCATTGAAATAGCATGCACCACGTGAAAAAAAATTTTGTAAAAAGAGATAAAAATGCAGCATAAAATACTAAACAGTACAAAGCAATAATCAATTTTTTCCTATTTTCACACCTACACCCATAATAATAATAATAGAAATTTTTTTATTCATTAAATTGTACATAGATAACTTAACTAAAGGGGTATTTAACTTAAAAGGACTTATACTTAGCGGCTATCCTATTTGGGCCTGCTGGCTATTATTGGGTTTTAATTTTTATTGTTTTTTATCATTCATTAATTTTCCGATTTACACTTATTAACTATTACCCAGATAGTACAATACCTGGGGTTGACGTAGCAATAAAGTACTTAAATACTAACTTAATTTACTAAACTAAATCTAGCTTAAGTCTAAATACAACTAGCTTAGCCTACTTAGACCTAAACTTAACCTAGGTCTTAACTTTCCTCTCCGATTCGTTGGAAGGCCAACATAAGTGAACAGCATGTCCATGAGCCGCCGCTGTAATGCTATTTCCGCTGGACGCATAAATGGCTCATTAGAGCCACTCATACGTCCGATACTCCGGATCAGTCCGTTTTCATGTCCGTCTGTCTGTGCGTAAAACCTTGCCGTCAGTTCTACAACCCGGTCCCTAAGCGGCTCAAGACCTGTCTCTTGATATAGGAGAGAGTTCTTCGGCCACTTTTTAGTTACCAAGTTGTAAAACCTGCCAGTGCAGAAACGTAGAATTCTCCGTTCGAACATCTCCGCCTCTGCCATGGCTGATTTGGAACAGGTAATCCAGGATGGGGATGCGTATGTCACGATTGGCCGAATGAGTGTTTTGTAGCAAATGGATTTAGCCTTTGTCGTCATGCCCATCTTTTTGGCGAAAAGATGTCTGATGCGCTGAAATGCGGACCTGGCTACTTTTATTCTATGTCGAACATAGGGGTTAAATTTTAAGAATTCATGCATATCTACTCCAAGGTAGCGCAATGTAGGATAAGGAGTAATTCTAGAGGCTCCAAACAAGACAGCGACTTTTTTGGTCTTATTGCGGATAGCTTGGGATCCCCGATACTTGGAAGGGTTCCTGAATAGAGTCAGCTGTGTTTTGCAACTATTAAGCTTGATGCGCCATTCATCGAAATAAAATTTAAGGTTGATCAAGTAATCTTCAAGGCTCTTCGCAGCTTTGAGCGGGTCTTAGCTCGACGCGAATAAGAACGTGTCATCTGCATATTGTAGGACTTTAACTTGAGGATTGCCCGCTGGAAGAGAGAGGTCAGCAGTGAAAATGGTATATAAAACAGGTCCAGTGACAGAAACTTGTGGCACTCCTGATGCCACAGGTCCCAGGGGTGAATTTGCTCCATTAACGCTGTTCAACAAATTCACTTTCTCTTTATCGCGATCTTTAATTTAAAAGAAACACCAATCGTCTAATTTACAATTTTATTCCACTACTTTCCACATTTATAACATCAAATTCTAAGTTCAACTTTCTAATAACCTTTTTACTTTTACTTCACAACCTTGTCTCTCAACTGTTCACTACTTTCTTATCTTCGTAACTATTTCAAAATCTTAAAAGTTCAAAAACTACTTTCACACTACCGAATTCAAAAACACGGTACCGCTGCGCCACCGGTAACTTTCCGCACTTGCCCAGGTCATTGTATTATGCTGCTTTCCTAGATGTCCGGAATGACCTGCGGGCTGGTAATGCCTTGAGCGACCCCTTGCACCTAATTCCATAGTTTCTCCTAGACAGTGACAACCGGTCGGCTGTCACTTTAATTGTAAACATTCATAAGTTTTAATTGTAAACATTCTCCCCCGGCTGGGACAAAGTGCCAGATTTCTGTATTTTCCCATCTGTAAATATGTTATTAGTAAGAGGAAATATACTACCAAATTTACTCTTTTTTTTTTCTTTATTGCTATCCAAATTCTGCGTCTCGGGATGGTCGTTGGATTAGTCAAAGAATCTATCGACGGTATTTCCACCGTGCCGACTGTCTTTTGACCCTGGAACGGGTGACGTTTTTCAGCGCGTCACACTCGCTGTTTGGGAAGGTGATTTGGCATGTTAGGTTGATGGTTCTTAGTTTGTTCGGTTTTCGAGTATTTGAGACATGTATCAATAGGATTCTATTCGTTGTGGTAATAATAGCTTCTTTTGTTGCAGAATGTGCTTGTGGTACATTTCAGTCAATATTTCAATTCGGTAATTCAGTTAATATGTTTGATTTGGTAGGTTTGATGTAGTATGTATTGGTAATAGTGATATTTTAGTGACGGGTCGTTTATATTCTCTATCATTACTCTTAATGGACACGACTCAAACAATTTCATGTTTGCCTGGGTACACAGCGGTAATTCTTGCTAGTGCCCATTTGTACGAAGGGTATCTCTCGTCCTTAACGAGGCAAAGATCTCCGATGCTCGAATTCGGTTGCTGTTGTAGCCATTTTGGTCTGGATTGCAATCTAGATAGGTACTCTGTGTGCCATCTTCTCCAAAAGGTTTGAGTCAATCGCTCAGTCAATTGCCAGTGATCTAAACGATTTAGTTTAACATCCATAAGATTCATTTCAGGAGGAGCTAAGAATGTGTCTCCGATTAAAAAATGTGCAGGCGTTAATGCAGTTGTATCATTGGGATTGTCGCTTAAGGGACATAACGGTCTAGAGTTCAAACACGCTTCTATTTTTATGAGTACTGTCGTAAATTCTTCATAAGTTAGTGCCGCATCTGATAATATTCTACGTAGATGTCGTTTCAATGATTTTACCCCCGCTTCCCAAAGACCTCCAAAGTGTGGTGATGCAGGGGGATTGAAATGCCAAGTTATATCATACATAGCGCTCTTTTCAGCAACGTTCGTCAAGATCGATTTTATTTTTCGAAATTCAGTGGCAGCTCCGACAAAGTTAGTTCCGCAATCACTGTAGATATGGCTGCAGAGTCCTCGTCTTCCAGTAAAACGACAGAGGGCAGCCATAAAGGCTTGCGCTGTCATGTCTGACACAACTTCTAGATGGATTGCTTTGGTACATAGACATATGAAAACCGCGACATAACCTTTGCAAATTTTTCCATCACGTCCTTGCTTATCCTTCATGTTGAAAGGCCCACAGTAATCTACCCCCGTGTGCAAAAATGGGCGCGATATTGAAACTCGAGGTTTGGGTAGGCTGCCCATCAATTGTGTTGCGCACTTTGCAGTGGCTCGAAAAGATCTAATGCATTTGTGAATACATTTTTTTATTGCATTTCTCCCTCTGATAATCCAGTATTTTCTTCTTATGGTTGCTAACATTAGTTGTATTTGGCCATGTAATGTTTCTTGGTGGAATTTATGTATCAATAAATCAGTAAATCTTCCATCGGCTGGAATAATTATGGGGTGTTTTTCATCGAATGATAACTCTGCGTTTGACAATCTTCCCCCAACTCTTAAAAATCCATTGCAGTCAATGAATGGATTCAAATTGAGCAGTCTACTGCCCTTTTGAGGTGGATGTCCTAGATTTAAAGACTTTATTTCGCTGTGAAATTCAGTGCCTTGTATGTGTTTAACCCAACAAGTCTCGGCACGTTGTAGCTCTTGAACTGTTAAAGGACCCTTACTGATACTTTTCCGAGATATTATGACTGCAAACCGGAAATAATACGCCGTAATACGGATTAATCTTGTATATGTAGAAACTCTTTGCAGTACGACGGCCATCCAATCGTCGTCTTTGGTGTGTACATTGACTAAAATTTGACGGCGCTGTTCTAGTTTAGTATTCTCGATAAGTTTCTGGGACGGCCAGAATTCAGTATCTCTTTCCAGCCATGTTGGCCCATTCCACCATAGCTTGCTGTTTACTAATTCCACTGGTGAAACCCCGCGTGAAGCTAAGTCTGCTGGATTCTGACATGATGGGACGTGTCGCCATGGTACGTTGCCTATTAAGTCATAGATCTCAGCGGTTCGATTAGCATCAAACGTAGTCCATCGAGTTGGATGTCCCTTGAGCCAGGACAGAACGATTTCGGAATCGGACCAGAGACAAATGTCATTGGCTGCTAAGTTGAGAGCTGACATCACTTCCTTCAGCAATTTTGCTAGTAAAACCGCACCACAAAGCTCTAAACGAGGGATCGTGACTGGTCTAGCAGGGGCTACTTTCGATTTGGCTATGAGTAGATTGGCTTGTGTTTGATCTCCATTGCGAACAACTAAGTATATGGCGGCTGCATAAGCTTGCTTTGATGCGTCGCAAAAGCCATGAATTTCGATCCTGGAGTTAGGTTTATTACTCACCCATCTATGAATTTTCAGTAGTTCTATAGTTTTCAAATTATTTTGTAGCTTGGACCATTGCTGAACGATCTCCGGTGGAACTGGTTCGTCCCACGTTTGACCGTGTAACCATAATGATTGTAAGATCATTTTTCCAACTATTATGATCGGAGCCAGCCACCCCATCGGGTCGTACAGTCGAGCGATTTCGGATAAAATATTTCGTTTTGTGATTGGGGATGCTAGTTCATGGTGTCAAACTCGATACATAAAATAATCTGATAAAGGGTACCAGATCAATCCTAGTGATTAATATCCCCGTTCCAATTGTAAGTCTGCTGCTTCGTTCAACTCAATATCTTCCCCAGGAAGTCCTTCTAGTAGTTGTGTGTCATGGGCTAACCACTTTCGCAGTTTAAATCCTCCTAATTGCATCATTGTGTCAATTTCATTTCGCTTCACAAGGGCTTCATCAATAGTACCTCCTCCGGAGAGTAGGTCATCCACGTATATCTCGTTGTATACGGAATGTCTTGCATATGGAAATCGATGTCCTTTATCTTTCGCCAATTGATGGAGTGTGCGAATTGCTAGAAATGGTGCACACGTGAGTCCGAAAGTCACTGTATCCAAAGAATATTCTTCAATTGAATTCGTCGATTCCTGCCTCCACAGTATTCGTTGGTAATTTGCATCAGAGTGATGTATCCTGATTTGGCGATACATTTTTTCGATGTCCGCAAGGAATGCGAATCTGAACAATCTCCAATTCATTAGTATCGACATCATATTAGTTTGAATTTTTGGGCCTGTTAGTAATATGTCGTTAAGTGATACTCCGGAACTTGTTTTCCTTGATGCGTCAAAAACTACACGCAGTTTGGTCGAAGTACTCTCCTTTAATACAGCGTGATGTGGGATATAATGTGTTGTGCAAATTGATTTTTCATTTTCTATCTTGTATTCACTTTGGGTGTCCACTCGATGCATATGTCCAAGGGCTATGTATTCTTGCATACACCTTTTGTATTGTATTGCAAGTTCAGTATCTTTGCTAAATTTGCGTTCTAGATTTAACAAACTTGTGACGGCAGTGTGTTTTGATTCTCCCAATAGACCTTTACTAAATTCGTCCTTGAATGGTAATCTAACGGTGTATCGTCCGTTTGTATTTCTGATTGTAGTAGCTGCGTAGAACTTTTCATATTTTTCATCTTCCTTTTTCAATACCTTCCGCGGATGAATTTCTTCTATCTCCCAAAATTTTTGTAATTGTTGTTGAAGTTCTTTGTTATGATCAATTTCGATACTTAAGTTGTGCACGTTATGAACATGTTCTAGCTCAATTCCTCCGAAAATTATCCAACCAAGCTTCGTCTTCTGAACAATTGGGCCTAAAGAGAGTTGGAGCACATCGCCGAGTATGACCTTTGCGTATACTTCAGCGCCTAATAGTATGTCGATTTTTCCAGGATTGTCAAATTGTGGGTCTGCCAAAGGTAGATTACCCAATTGTTCTCGAATGGACGATTTGATGCTGCGTGATGGAATGAGTTTAGTGATTCTATTTACCACTAAAGCTGTTAAAGGGACTAGTTCTTTGCTATCGGTTAACAAGTTGGCGGAAATCTTCCCGGTAATTTTAGTTGCAGCAGAACTTCCGAAACCAAAAACATTAAATGTTTGTTGTTTCTTTTTTCAGCCCCAAGTGTTGGACTGCTGATTCAGAAATGAACGAGGCTTGTGACCCTTGATCCAGCAACGCACGATACAATCCTATGGTTCCATTTGATGTTTGGAGCTAAACTAACGCAGTTGCTAGGAGTACATCACCTGATGCCATTGTAGTGAATGACTGTGCTGCTGCTGAATTGTGAGATGTCGGTTGAAACGATGTCACGTTGGTATTATTTGGAAAGGAGTTAACAGCATTGCCAATAGTCGGTGGATTTTCACGATGTAATAGTGTGTGATGACGACGCTGACATTTCACACACGATGATTTACTTGGACAATTCATAATCAAATGACCCTTTCGTAGGCAATTCAAACATAGCCCCTTTCGCTTGACAAATTCAAGTTTCTGTGGTTGAGTCGCCTGTAGAAACTTGGAACATTTCATGATACTATGTGGTCCATTGCACATGCTACATTGTGACGCCGTCAGAACAGTTTGAACAGTATGACTTTGTCTGCTCGTGCTCTGCAATTCAAAAGATCTAAGTTTTACCCTGTCATCAGCAATCGCTTCTAATGCCCGGAAACGGTTATCTAAGAATTTATATAATTCATCAAGTGTTGGTATTTCTCGTTTAGTGGCCGTTTCTTGTTCCCAGATACTACGAGACTCATTTGGTAATTTTTGTATCAAAAAATATGCCACCACTGCTGCCCATAGATCATCCACTTTCAAATTTTCGATTGCTTTGAGACTCTCGAACGATGTATCTATTAATTTACGAATAGAGCAAGAAGATTCGGTCGTGATTGATGGCTGAGAAAAGAGACGTTTGAAATGGGCATACAGAAGTGCTCGTTTATTGGAATAACGTTCCTCCAAAATCTTCCATGCCGTTTCATAATTATCATCCGTAATGCTGTATGGTCTTAGTAGAAGCTCAGCTTCACCTGCTAGGCTAGCTTTCAAATAATGAAGCTTTTGGACAGAAGATAAAGAACTTTTGCTGTGTATTAGCGAGACGAATAAATCTTTAAACGACATCCATTCTTCATAACGACCGCTAAATGTTGGCATTGATATTCGTGGCAATTTGATGTCATTTATACCCTCAGAGCCCCCCGACTGCACTTGTTCTTTTACTACACTTTCATTAGCTCGCTTATCAACTTCAGATAATAACTCTTCTATATCTGACCTTAACTCAAAATATCGTTCTTCATAATCAGTGTATAGACTAAGCTTGAAATAAGCAATATCATCCTCAGCGGTTTCCCCTTTCAACATGGCCACTATCTGATCATGATTTTGAACGAATTTTGAGTAGTTTTCCTTAAGAGCTTCAAGTCTACTCTTAAGATACGACACAGTTTTCCGAGCCTTTGAATCTTTTCGGAAATTTATGGCTGATTTGGCTAAATTTTCTAATGCAACCTTTTGTGCAGCGCATAACGCATTTATTGTGACTGACATAGCTACACAATACGAACAGCAATTCAGAATTTATATAATGTAATGTATTTCAATTCTATGTATTTTGTTATTTATTTTACTCAATTGGAAGAACTCAGATCGATTGATCTAGTTCATGCCTTCAAATATATATTGACGAATTACCACACTATTAGTGTTCGCAATACCACCGTCACTATGTGTATTAACGGCAAATTCTCACAAAGATAGGATTAGCGATCAATAACAATTGCAATGTCAGCACTTTGCCATATGCATGCTCATATGCACAACGAGAGTACTCTTTCAAATCAACAGTGCCGTCACTAATCCAAACTAACGAGCTTTCGAATTATTTTCCCTATGTAACGACACCGATATTTGCCTAAATTTTCGATTATGTTCATCGACAATCTCCTTTGATCGTCACCACTTACTCACGCACAATTCAGAACCCATCACAACTTCGCTTCTAATTAATGTTTGAAATATTTGAATGTAGTGTTTGAAATATTTGTTCCTTTTGCAAGAAATATCATATATTTATTAATTTCGAATTTGTTTTCTTTTAAGTGCTGAAATTAGACCTTGTTTGCCAGCTCTATCGCTAATTTCGGTACAAGCGTCTGACTTTCACTTGAATAAATGCAAGTATTGTCGACCATAAAAAACAAACCATAGATAACAATCATTAATGATTGTTAACAAATCGATACTGTGTGATGTAATCGAATATTACATCTAACTGTTCTTACTTTGTTAAATACCTTTTAATCATTACGTGCCAAATACGTTACGCGGTCTCCATGAACCCACTTTTCATAAGATGTGAGCATATTTACTAACAACAATCGCAATCAAGATTTTTGATCGTAACTGAAAATCATACTATTTGCGTCGATAAATGACTTCTTTTCAATAATATCGAAATAATGTTTGAATTAAATTGCCAATCTGTATGCTCAACTTTATGTTCAACACCCATTTCACAATGTTCCGGTATTAACGGATTTAAATTCAAGGCCTTTATATTCCTGTAAAATTTCTTTTTTAAAAAAATTAGATTTCCGAACAAGCACAATCATGTGTCCATTCGACACTTCAATCTTGTTATTCTGCTTTTATTTTATCTTTTATTTTATTCTGCTATTATTTGCTATTATTTTGTATGTGCCAAGATCAACTACTAAGATACAAATATGCCAAAATCACCTAACTTCTGGATCCGGTTCGAAGGACCAAAAAATCAATATGTACAACAATTTCACTTTCTCTTTATCGCGATCTTTAATTTAAAAGAAACACCAATCGTCTAATTTACAATTTTATTCCACTACTTTCCACATTTATAACATCAAATTCTAAGTTCAACTTTCTAATAACCTTTTTACTTTTACTTCACAACCTTGTCTCTCAACTGTTAACTACTTTCTTATCTTCTTAACTATTTCAAAATTTTAAAAGTTCAAAAACTACTTTCACACTACTGAATTCAAAAACAAGCTACCGCTGCGCCACCGGTAACTTTCCGCACTTGCCCGGGTCATTGCATTATGCTGCTTTCCTAGATGTCCGGAATGACCTGCGGGCTGGTAATGCCTTGAGCGACCCCTTGCGCCTAATTCCATAGTTTCTCCTAGACAGTGACAACCGGTCGTCTGTCACTTTAATTGTAAACATTCATAAGTTTTAATTGTAAACAAACGCTAACATAAAATTGCCTGTTGCTAAGGAAGCTTGCGGCGAGTCGTATTACTATTTCTGGAAATCCCAACTTGATCAACTTGTATAGAAGACCTCCGTGCCATACACTATCGAAGGCCTTCTCGATATCTAAGGCACAAACAACCGTCGGAGTGTGTCGCTCATTCAGGTGTGACACAATCTGTCGTGTAAGCACGAGATAGCGTGCTGGTAGCGTGCTTACGCCTAAAGCCAAATTGATATTCTGGTATGATATAAGCGAGCTCGCAGTAGGTGGAAATCATTTTCCGCAAATTTTCAGTGTACGCAACAATTTACCGCCACTGCAAGCAAAAGCATTACAACTGCGTTACATGAAAATCAAGTAATCACACAAATCTATTTGAAATATTTCTTAGTTCGAATTTACCGGAACATAAAGAGCTGTAGATTTGCCACGCGGAAACACTTCAAAACTTATCACAATTTAATTATTCCCTGTTCACATTCACCATATGAACACTATAATTTGCAAATAACGCCACTAAAATAATAACAAAAACTGTCATACCAGTCAGCCGTAATAGAATATCCAATATATTAGCAGCAAGCATGACGGCTCGCGGAAATTTCGTAAAGATATCATCATTTAACAAGTTAACATAAATCGAAACCATCATTGCCTCCGAACGACTAAACATTTTTAAATATCGTCGTCACCAAGCTTAAACAATAATAATTCTGAATCATCATATTTGTTTTTTTTTACAGTTCCTAATTCCATATAAATATATCGGTACCTCAAAACTATATATAAATATATATATATATATATAAATATATATATATATATATATATATATATATATATATATATATATATATATATATATATATATATATATATATATATATATAATAATTTAGTAGAAAATGCAAATATTTATGAGAATTTTATATGCAGCTTTACTGCAAATGTATTTTTATTAACATAAATTTAAAAAAAATATACATCAATTAACTTATAACCTTTAAAACACCAGAAATACGAAAACGACAGCAGGGACAAAAGTGTATATACATTGATCAGATAGTGTACTCTGGTCTTCATTGCATTGCTTTTCTTCAAAGAACCGTTGTATTTCCTATGAAATGCGTGAATGCGATCAAGTGATTAGTTTGTTTTAGTAATCTGTGAGCAAAGCGAGTGAAAAATGAGCAAGCGCAAGGAAGTAAGTGTTGAAATAAAAAAGTTAATTATTGCTGAGCACAGAAATGGAAAATCATAACGCGCAATTGGAGTTTTGTTTAATTTATCCCATACCACTGTCCAATACATTGTTCAAAAGCATAAAAACACAGGATCAGTGGAAAATAAGCCAAGAAATGGACGACCAAAGAAACTTTCCAGGCGGGATATCAGCATGATCTTAAAAGAGGTCGACAAAACACAAGGATCACTGGCCGGCAACTGGCGGAACATGTCGCTAATACTTCGAATAAGTGTGTTCACCCTAAAACCATCCAAAGAATCTTACGTTCCTATCGATATGCAAGTAGAGATCCCCGTAAAAAATCGCTAATATCTGAAAAGAATAGGCAGCTTCGACTTGAATTTGCAAATCGATATTTAGGAAAGGATTTAGAGTTCTGGAAAACTGTCTTATTTACTGATGAAAGCAAGTTCAACTTGTTCGGTAATGATGGCGAAGAAAGAATCTGGCGAAAAAAGGGAACAGCATTGCAACTGAAGAATTTGATACCAACAGCAAAACACGGGGGTGGCAATGTGATGATGTGGGGTATAAATGCAGCTGGTGGGGTTGGCAGATTGGTTTTTATAGACGGTATTATGGACCAATACTATTATAAAAGACTGTTAGAAGAGCACTTGCAACCTTCCGTGGACAATTAGGGTCTTGGTCAGCATTGCATATTCCAACAGGACAGCGATCCCAAACATACTGCACGTTTTGTAAACAACT
>OX376372.1:86700819-86775537 GCA_947369275.1 Nemotelus nigrinus | reverse complement strand
TCACAGCATGCGCTCGGTCCGATCATTCGCACATTTCGTCCGTCGCCCTCCTTTCCCTTACTAGATTGCCTCATTTTGAAGATGATCTGTCGCTCTGCTCTGTTTGGCTACGGAACGAGTTTAGGTGACTTCTATGGGCTACGGAACGAGTTTAAGGTGACTTTTATGGGCTATCAGTACGTGTCTGTGTGGCGATGTGTTTTCGGCATTTTATGTAGATTATTCAAGTGATTGTTATTGCTGTAAATTTTATTATTGTAAGTGTAAATTCGTCAGTGAAACGTTCGTTCGAGACAGCGGATGATTTTGGCGAGTATGTAACAATACCGCCGCTTAAATCTATTCGTCCCGAATAGATGTTTCGCCGGCTGGTCTATTGGTGTCGTGTTTGTTATATGTGGCGAGGCGATCCAGATGTACAATCTTCATTTTGGCTCTCGGCTTTCGGTGTTCCTGTATGCGATACACAACATCGTTTATCCGATTGATGATTTTGTAAGGTCCTTCCCAATTTCGTTGCAACTTCGGGGATCGACCTTTTCGGCGTCGTGGGTTGTTCAGCCAGATCAGGTCATTCTGTTGGAATCCAGATGAGTAAGCTTTCAAGTCGTACCTAGTTTTCATGGAATCAGTGGTAATTTTGAGTCGTTTCCGCACAAGTAGGTGTATTTGGTTTAACCGTTGCCTGAGTTCGCTTGCATACTCCGAGATGGTAAGAGGTTGCTCAGCAGGTGTCCCGAACTTTAAATCGGCTGGTAATCGGATGGTGTTGCCGAAGATGACTCTTGCTGGGGTTTCTCCGGTTGACGCGTGCTCTGCTGCCCTGTAGGCCATCAGAAAGAGTGGAATGTGTCGGTCCCAATCTTGTTGGTTCTCTTCAACCACTTTGGCCAAATGCTTATTTAATGTGTCGTTAAATCGTTTGACCGTTCCGTCTGACTGAGGGTGAAGTGGTGTGGTTCTCGTTTTTCGTATCCCCAGCAGCTTGCACATTTCACCGAAAACTTGTGACTCGAAATTTTTTCCCTGATCCGAATGCAGCTCACGAGGTACGCCATACCTACTGATCCAATGCAGGACAATCTGCTCTACTACTGTAGTGGCCTTCTGGTTTGGAATGGGGTATACTTCTGGCCATTTACTGAAGTAATCCGCCACTACCAGAGTATACCTATTTCCCCATGCTGATTTCGGAAAGAGTCCTGCAATGTCCACGGTAATCCTCTCGAAGGGCACTCCCACGTTGTATGTCCGCATTTGTCCTCTTGTTTTTCGCTGTGGGCCTTTGACGGAAGCGCAGATGGTACATTTTCGACACCAATCCTCGATGTTTTCTCGAGCGTGTAGCCAATAGAATCGTTCGCGCACCTTTGCTAGGGTCTTGTTTACTTCTAGGTGGGCTCCCGATGTCCCTTCGTGCAATTCTTTAAGCACTTCTTTGACTCGGCTTCTGGGAAGACGAATTTGCATTTTACTTAATGTTCTGTCTGGTGTTTCCCATGTTCGCTTCAGAACCCCGCTTCGACCTGCAGAGAGTTCCACTGGGCCCAATAGCTTTTCACGACTGTGTTACGGTCTGATATTTCTTTCCATCCAGGGCATTCCGTGGACTCCTTCCACATCAGTAATGGTCCGACGTTGTCATCGGCCAGCTGAGGATCTCGAATACCCTCCAGTGACCATCCATCGGTGGTTTCAGCCGTCATCAATCGCACATCAATGCTTGGCTCCATTTCCTCCAGACGGTGGCAATGTTTGCAGTTAGTTAGACAGAGCGACGAGACAGAGCATCGACATTTCCGTGTATTCCTCCTATTCGATGCACTATTTCGTAGTCATACGACTGTAGCCTTTCGATGCACCTAGCGACTTGGCCTTCAGGGTTTTTGAAGTGGAGCAACCATCTCAGCCAAGCGTGGTCAGTTCGAACAACAAATTTCTGTCCATACAAGTATTTATGGAATTGCTTTGTTGCTTCCATTATGGCAAGGAGTTCTTTTCTGGTCACGCAGTAGTTCTTTTCGCTCCTGGAGAGAACACGACTGAAGTACGATAGGACTCTCTCTTCACCATCACTTTGTTGCGAGAGTACTGCTCTGATTCCACTGTTACTTGCATCGGTGTCCATAACGAACATCTTTCCTGGTTTTGGATATGCCAGCACAGGTGCCTCACACAGTTCCCTTTTCAGTGTCTCGAATGCTGTCTGGCATTGCTCATACCAGGTGAAGGGGCGGTTTTTCTCGGTCAGCTGATGTAGACATTTGGCTATTCTGGCAAAATCCTTTACGAACCTGCGGTAATACGTGGCCAGTCCAAGAAAACTTCGCAGTTGGTGTTTGTTACTTGGCACAGGCCAATTTTTGACAGCTTCTATCTTTTCTGGATCTGTTTTGATACCGTCGGCAGATACGATGTGTCCCAAGTACTTTACTTCGGCTGCAAAAAGGGTGCACTTTTTGTGACTCAGTTTTAAATTTGCTGCTCTCAATCTCGAAAATACTTCCTCTAAGTTTTGGACCTGCTCTTCGAATGTTTTTCTTATCACGATGATGTCGTCCAGGTATACTAAGTATGTCTTCCAGCTTAACCCTCGCAGGACACATTCCATCAGGCGTTCGAAAGTTGCTGGAGCATTGCAGAGTCCAAATGGCATCACCACAAATTGCCATAATCCAGTACCGACGGAAAATGCTGTTTTCTCCCGATCCTTTTTGTCGATTTCTACTTGCCAGTAGCCACTTTTAAGATCCAATCTTGAAAACCACTTTGCGTCAGCCAAAGTGTCCATTATATCGTTGATCCGTGGAAGCGGGTAGCTGTCTCTCTTGGTGACATCATTGAGTTGTCTATAGTCGACGCAGAAGCGAGTGCTCCCATCTTTTTTCTTCACAAAGACTACCGGTGGCGCCCACGGACTGGCAGAATCATTTCGCTAACTTCCCCTTGTTTTGCCAAAGGCAGGCGTCTTGGTGCTTGTCGGATGGGTTTGGCGTCCTGGGTATCTATGAGGTGAGTCACCATGTTCGTTCTTCCTGGGTCATTTTGCCCTGTTGAAAAGATGTCGTTGAACTTAATGACCAAGTCGGAGGCTCGCTGGAATAGCTCTGGTGGTAGCTGTGATGGTCCCAGTATGGCTGATACTAATTTCTGAGTTTTGGCCGTCCCTTGCTTTTTGTCTAAATGTTGATGATTTTCCACTTCCAAGGATGTCACAGTGGAAACAAAATGGCAGCTCCCAATGACATCTCCTGTTTTGATGCTAGTGACAGAGTCTTATGTGTTGAGGACCCTGACTGGCACATATCTATCTTTGTTCGGTCTCACTTAACTTCGCGCCAAAATCAGATTGCGCAGCGCTGGCGTTTTCGTTGGCTCGATCAGGAAAGATCGGTGGTCCCCAAGATCACCGTCAATTCTGGCCCATATTACGCTTTCGGAAGACATTGGCACGTCTGTGTCAGCACTTACTACTTCCTTCAAGTTAATGGTCTGGTCGCTAAGATCTTTCATCAGAATCTCGACTCTTCGCCATTTTAAGATTCGCTGGCCCAAATCCAAAGTGACACCATGCGGTCACTAAAAATCCGATCCTAAAATGCAGTCGTCTACTATATTAGCGATCAGAAATCGATGGTTGAAGAGTAAATCCCCTAATTGTACTTGTCGATCAATCTCACCGTAGACGGGTGCAGTTTCTCCCGTAGCTGTTCGTAACGAGAACATCCTGTCCTTGCATAATGGGTGGTTTTTCACTAGGTCCGGTCTTAGTATCGATCTTGTTGCACCAGTATCAATAGTTATGATGCACTTTTCTCCGTTGACTTTTCCAGTCAGATATAAGTCTGATTCTCCACGATATAGTCTGGAGACGGTGATGGTAGTGCTTGGGGCGTCGATCTTCCTCGCCAACTTCTGCCCCATGAAGTTGGCTCTTACATGTTTCCCGCCTCCTCAGCTTGAGGAGGAGGATTCTTTACTGGTGCTGGATTTTGTCTCGGTCCTCTTCTCGCTGCACATGCAGGGCAATAACACGGCCTTCTTCGCTGTCGGCAATCCCTTTGTAAATGACCTCGTTCGCCGCAATTCCAGCACCTAGGTGCACCATTCGCTCGTGACTCCTTACTTGTTTCAATGCGTTCGCATATACACTCTTCCAATGTTATTTGTCGGAGTCTGGCTGTATTACGGGTGGCGCTTTTTGCTGCTTCAAAATTTAAACTGTACGCCACCGCATCCTTTACTGTTCGCTTTTCCGCTAGACGAACTGCTTGTTGCAGCTCTCGATCTTGAAGTGCGTTGATGAAGGCTTCTGTGGCTGTGTCATCTCGATGTTCCGGATCGTAGGTTCAATAGGCCAATAGTGCTAGCCTTTCAATTTCTTGCACTAACTGTTGCAGAATTTCTCCTGGTATCTGCATGCGGTTACGAAGCTGCGACCTATAGATTTGCTTCAGGTGATCGTCACCATATCGCATATCCAGTGCAGTGTTGCGAATTGAAGTTATTGGCAGTTAGTTAGTTCCCAGCGCATACCCATTTCAAGGCCGTGAAGTTTGAGTGCAGATCGACTGGAACAGTTTGTAGAACTTCGGCTGCTGGGCCCCGTAGTGCTAGAATGAGGGCTGTGGCTCGTTCTCGCTCACTCCAGTTGCAGCTTCTGGCGGCGGCTTCAAACTGTGTTTATTAAATGCCCCACGCTGTTTGTCCATCGAATATTGGAGCTTTTACATTTATCGATGTGGTGTTATTGGCAGTCAGAATTGAGACCGGTGTGCTGGTAACCAATATTTTAGTTTGTTCCAAGTATTTCTTCATTTTCTCAACTTCTTCGATTACAGCTTCCACTTTTCCATCCACATTTTTCATCTGTTCTTGGAAGCATCTGACTTGGTTGCCAAACTTTTGGTTCAGATTTCCCAGATCCTGTTTCAAGTCTGTGGATTCTTGTTCCAGCTTATTTTCGAGTTTACTTTCCAGCTTTATTGACTGCTGCATGCTCATCTCATACTTACTGTCCATGTTCATCTTTAAATCTATTGATTGCTTTTTTGCATCAGTATCAACATTTGCATCAGCGTATTCCCAGAATCTTCGTTGTCGGTGTCTCCACCTTTTGCAACATTCTCCATGTCGGGAAACTCAAACGTTTCAGGATCAAGTCCCTCAGACGCCAGCGCGTCGATTAAGCGAGAAGTTAACTTTGCTTTTCCACCTTGCGTCGAAGCATTTGCTTTTCCAGCTCCTCTTTTGACTCGGCCAAACTGAGTTCATATATTTTACGCGGCATTTTTTTTTCTTGTATTCACTCACATTTGACTGTCTTCCACTATTATTTAATTGTCTCTCATTTTTAGTCAATTGTCTTCCACTTTAAACACACTGTCTTTCCGTTCTAAATTCGATTCACGAGCACTTTTCACCATTATTACTTCTCGAGAGAATTCCACTTTTGACACCAAGGTCGCGCTTTTCTGGTTCGTACAGTCTTAGTTCCTTCCAAAAGTAATAACATTTTGAGTTTCCTTATCATAAATCAATTTATTTTACCCTTTTTGTTCATAAATTTAATTCCACTTCAATACATTACACATTCACTCTAGAGAGCTTTTGCTTATCTTCAACACGACACTGAAATAGAACATTGTCATGGTCCCGTTGCGTCCGGCGATCGCTGCGCCGTCACCAATCTATGTTCCTCACAGCATGCGCTCGGTCCGATCATTCGCACATTTCGTCCGTCGCGTCGCCCTCCTTTCCCTTACTAGATTGCCTAGTTTTTTAGATCTTCTGTCGCTCTGCTCTGTTTGGCTACGGAGTGAGTTTTTAGGTTACTTCTATGGGCTGCGGAACGAGTTTTAGGTGACTTTTATGGGCTATCTGTACGTGTGTGTGTGACGATGTGTTTTCGGCATTTTAGATTATTCAAATGATCTCTTTAGCTTCAGTAAGTCATTCAGTATACGATTCGTAACTACTTCTAGGTAATGGCAACTAATTAACAAGGTAAGCACTTCCAATATAATTTCTGCATTACATTTAACTCATTATGTCATAGAAGGTAATGTGTTGTTATTGTAATCTGTACTAGTTATGGAAACAGTTACATTGGAGTGCTTTCAGAAGTGATGATAGAAAATCAGTTCAGTAAGAGATATGCTGTAATACATTACAGAAGTGGTGATATGGTACGTTGATATATGGTGAAAACTACGAAAATTGTAAATAATATTATAAGTAAATAATATTATAATTCGAGATGATATCATCTCGAAAACGTACGAGAATGCGTGATGGAAATCAAAGTCTAATTCGGAGTGTAGCACACCAATGGCGATGATTCGTTTAGTTGAAATATAAATAAGTACAAAGTGTTTACAAAATATATAGACACAGATTTCATGGATGAAAAAAGACAAGTGAAACAGTAAATATCACTATAAAGTTAATAAATTTTATTTATCAAAACAAGGATATAAAATCAAAGTATTCCAGCATTATTCAAAATACACTATTTTAAACCTATATTTCAATAGAAAAATCGAACACGCGTTTACACGCACTGTTGAAAAATACAATTTTTTCGGAACTGCGTGCATAAGAATTGCGCATTACTTTAATAAAAATTGTGGCTACGCAGCCTCACTTGCTCGTAGAAACAAGCAACAAGTTACCTACTGCATTACTTTTTAAGAACGGTAGGTAATAAGCCGTTCACACTACACTCTAAATCAAGTAGATTTAGAAGCTGTCAAAGTTAATCAGGTAAGCGTTCACACTACCCGATGTGATTTAGAATGAGGAGATTTAGAGAGAGAAATGTCATTCGAATTTAAGTGTACAATTTTTTTTGCGTGAAGGTTGTTGAAAATGGTGCAGAAACTTGCAAGAGCATTATCTATTCATTTTGTACAACTCAAATTTTCCGTTTGGATTTTCCTGTTTTATATATTCAACTTCGTCATTACCAGGAATTCTTTCGGCCTCAAACTCATGATATTCATAACACGAGATCTTGAGTGAACACATCGAATAATTGCTATCATATGTACATCGAACTGTCAACATTTTTTCATCGTCAAACTCTAATTTAAAATGTCTGTAAAAAATATTTTTGCTCTCGATTATTCCAGCTATTTCCATTTCTTTCTTAAGCAAATCTTGCCGAAATCCCTCTATTGCTTCATCGACCGTAACGAATCTTCTTGATGGTTCTGTTGTTGTTGTAGTTGGCGAAATTTCCGACGATGAAATAGCAGCGTCATTCAATGTTTCCGTTTGTGATGAAATTGTACTTATAGTCATAAGTCGAAAAGATAATGCTACTTCCACTGTCTTGTTATCAGGAAGCACAAGATTAAATGCCAAATTGTTAATGCTTTCGTTCTCACTAAGGGTCACCACTGGCAGGGGGCTACCTTGAAGAAAGGATACTACACTCAAAATAAGAGCTATGTTTAAGAACGCCATTCTCTATTCCAATCAACAAACAAACTGATTTCCTGCCTCCTATCCTGAAACTACTTATAGTAAAAATTCTTCTACTCTCTCGTTCATACCATTGCCAGCACTAGAAAGAAAGAAAGAGAGAAAAGAAAACATTTTTTTCATTTTTTTCTTTTTATTCTTAATAAACCTAATCCATATCCATAGCTATACTATAATGACCCCATGCATATGTACTAACCCCATCTTCCCTTATAAAACGCTTATCGTCTGTACAACTAAGTGCAATCTTATTAATACATTCCGTATATAAATTGTGCAGCTTAGATCTAAATACATACACACTACCTCTAAAATTTTTTTTCTGAAATAAACAATCTCTATAGCTATCTAAAGTTAATCCATCTATTATAATTTTTTCACACCTTTTGCTTTCTTAATTATCTTGCCATTATCTACACTTAATGAATACATTTTAGATCTTAATCCTACAAATTCCTTCATAATTACTCCATGGTTCTCGTCCTTCATCATCCCCAATACTTTGTCATTCCTCTGAGGAATATTATAAACGTTGTTGGCGGCATATTCTGAAGTGTCAAAGTGTTCATCGATATCGGACGAAATATCTTTATAGAAATCAGCCGTTTGAATCGTGTATATAAATGAATCCGTATCCATATAGTTAAGAGTAATATTTTCACCATACTTGGGTTTCATGAAGCTATAGTGAAAATCATACATCTTTAACTTTGATAAATCGAGCACTGTGAACCCCAGATAGATCGGCTTATTATAACAGGTTAATACTCGATCCATTTGGATAGCGGCCATGTTTTCAGTAAATACGGCTGCACTATGGAAATTGGGTTTCGAAATTAGACTTCGAGCACCCGAATGTCTACCTCGACTTTCCCAATCTGTGACAATTTGAACGTCCTTCCTGTTGTCAACATTTTCCATTGTTTTCCCATAAACCGCATTATTCATCAACTTGAAAAAGTTTTTCTCAAATGAATTTGTGCTTTTTTTGCGGTGAAAAGTGTTGAGTTGAGATCGATATATTGTTTCATCCAAGATGACTGCCGAAACTGTAAACCTCTATAGATTCGAAACAGTTTCATCCCATTTTTAATGCATTGCTGCAGATTCCTATAGTGAATTACATATTTGTGTTTGTTGGTTAAATCAGCAATCAATTTTGAAGTTTTTGAACCACCCACTATTTACTTTTCAGCGCAGAAAGGCAAATCATTATGACAGTCATGCATTGATTGTGGATATTCCAAATCAACTTCAAATATGTAACCAATGTCAGAATCTGCAGCAATACAAAAAATATCAATATCATCCGGATTGACAATCCACTTAAATTCAGAATGAGGAAGTGGCTGAGACATCGCCCACCCATACAAATTGTTAGCATCTAAGTATAACAGATATTTGGATGGATCTTGCGCCTTATAATTGTCCATATATTTATTATTAGCGATTGAATGACGATGCGAGCATTGAACAATACCACCTCTGATTCCCCGTTTAACGAAATGATGTATGGTAACATCAGTTAACAACTCGAGTTGAATAGATGTTGTTTTGAGCATTGCGTCCCACGATAGCCCTGGAGTTGTGTAATTCTGACAAGGATAAAGACCATATATTTTCCGACAAACTTTTCTAAAATTCTCAGACACATCTGTCAGAAGTAGCACGTTCGTCTTTAAATACAATTCCAAATAGTCCGAAAGCACTGTACAATTGAACTCTTTCCAAACATTTTGCGCATGTTGGTAATCATTTTCTTTGCACTAGCTATTTGTCATTTTATTGAAAAACTTCTCGCGTGGTGGTAGGGAAACGTCATTCAATCGATCCCAAGAATTAATATAGTCATAAGGAAATACACCCTTTCGAGTATGTAGCTGAACTTTCTCATCCTCTCCATACGCCGAAAATACCGTTTTTAAATCTTCTTTGGATAAATTTTTCACAAGAGCATCCAAACTGCTCTGCATAAATCTGGCCGAGTCCAAGAATCTAAGTTCAATCGTTTCAAAATCGTTGTCACTAATAACTTTAATGCGTTTAGAGATTGAGACGTACAGCTCCTTATTCAAGGCAATCACTGATATTCCCCCATCAACTCTATCCAATTCTTTAATAAATAAATGGCAATCGTAGCCGGAGAGGTTGTGGAATAGTATTGGGAAGAATTTCGGAACTCGAAACAATAAATTACACGCGTTATGAGCTGGACCTCTATAATTGCCAGTGAAATGACAATGATCACGCACCCTGTCACTCCCAAGCTCGTTTTGACAAATATGGCAATTATTTAAATTTTTAAATTCAACTTCCTCTTCCAATGTAAGGGGAGTCGTTGCCTTTGGTTTCCTGACGTGGTTGAAGTAAAGGAATTTAACGTCATCGACAATTGAATCAACGAAGTTTTTGGGCGAGTCAGGTCCTTTATACATTCTAAACTTATCTAAACGTTTATCATACGAACACTTAATGTAATAGGCGAAAGCACAAGGTATATGCTCCTGAATTTTCCTTGTTGATGATTCCTCTGGATCGGGCTCATAACTATCAATGTCCTGCAAAAGGCACTCAAAGTCCGCGTAGATGACGAACGGTACATCCAGTTGCCGCTCGTAATTTTTATACTGCAGCGTTGACTTCTCCGGCTCGACCATTTTCGTCACTATTCGACTGCATTCGTTTTTGTGTGCTTCGTGCTTTTTAGCGGTGGTAAAGTATTGCAGACACTTATTGCATACATATACTGCAGTTTCGTCTAACGTTTGTTGAGAACGAATTAGCCTGTAAAAAAAAAACATATTTAACTATGAAACATTTATTCTTTCGAATAATCATACCTTGAAATATTTTTAATCCAAATAAAGTGGCACTTCTCCTCGACTTGCAATAACAGCAGGTTAATATGGTGTTCCTTTTCCTCCTTTGTAATATGGTAGGGTCCAACCACTTTTTTTAATTCTGCATCGTAGCCAAATAGATTGATGCTTATGGTGTGATTCATCAACTCAAAATTTCGAATATCTTCCGCCTTTAACGGAAACTGAAGTCCGCAAAAATTCAGAACGAGCCCATTTCTCAATCGTATTAGTGTGTCAGTGATATCTTCGATTTGGTATGAGAAAGTTCGATCTAAATTACGTTCTACTGGGTACAGAGCGGAAATTATGCTCCACTTGAAGCAATAACTGTCTTTATTTTTTACGTTCACACATGCCTTTTTCGCATACAAATATTTGGGTGTGGGGATGTAACTTGAACCTCTCAGCGGTTTATATTCATTCACGTTCAACTCAACAATGCACAATTCTTAGTAGAGCCCATCCACTGTCTCTCTCTTGGAACTCTTCCGTTTTCACTTTAATCTGAATACACATGTTCTTGAATGCAGAGTTCAATTCGCACTTATGCCTAGTATTATACTCGAGCGAAACGAATTGTCGCGAAAAGTACCCTTTTAGCAGCAGCGAAAAAGCATGCCGATATTGATAATAGATGGCACTATTTTGTGAGTCAAATGCGAGCACTAGTCAAGTTTGAGGCCGGATGTAGTTGATTGTCGAATATGTCTGCTCGAAAGTAGTTCAAACGTAAATTATGCGAACTTGCTTTAATCAGTTCAACAATAACAAAACAAAGGCATTAAAGCTTTTTTTAGCGAGGAACATTAATGAAATGAGTAAACTAATTTATTGAAAAGTCAAAGTAGGTTTTAGCATGACTGCAACGACAGATTAACTTGATACGGCATTGAATTTGGAATTTCATCGAAAGTCTCAGTTTGTTTGCATGACAATTGAAGCGTTGGTTTCTAAGCTCAAGAGTGAGGGAACAATTTGAAAGTGTATGATAAAAATCTATTGATCGTTCTTGCGATTATGGACTATAACAGGAATATATTGGTAATAAATATATTTGAGAATAAGAAACCAAATGACATTTTTGCTCTTATAAGACACTACATGAGTCTTACAAGAGGAAAACTGAGAGAATAGTTCTAGTAATATCAGCTTTGTAGGTACTTAGTGTGCTACTAGTATTAAATGGGTAATTTATGAGAGCTATTTTAGCCTTATAAAAATGTTTCAATTTTCATAATGAGACTAATAAAGCTCTTATGGTTTAACTTTTAACATGCTTATTAGTGTACACAAGTACTTTTGTGAATGTGTAATTGTGAGATCAAAAGTCTTTTTATAAAAGTTGCACTCTCCGTACAAGAGTCGCTATGTCTCAAAAAAGGCTAATATAAGATTATAGTTTTTATAAAAAGTTTAATATTAGATTATAATTCTTCTCATATGGATATAAATTTACCTTGTCATTACATAACACCTCTAAAAGATTATCAGTCTCACACTGAGTGTTGAAAGAGTGTTGAAAGTGTATGAAAGTCAGCTGAAATGTCCTTACAAATGCTTAGCTCTGGAGACTCTCAAGTGGATTTGTAGAGTCTCAAGTGGCTTAGTAGTCTTGTAAGACATCCCAACAGCTGAATTCTGGAGATTATGTTGGTTGGGATTTCAGTTGTATTTTTCAGTCCCTAACTACAAAAAATGTCTGAACATGATTAATTAATGTACACTATGAGAAGCGGATGCATTTTCATATACATATAGTCTCAAACAACAGAAACAAGATATCTATGTCGGCACCAAAACGCGCATTTAGCCACACTTGAATAGTTTCCGTACATTGTCATCTAATTAAGTGTCCTGACTATCTACATACAATTCAGCATACCAATGTATCAAAATTAATTATATATCCTGGTTTCTCCCTTCATAAATCATCATAGCGTAATGTGCTACTTAACTAGCGTGTCAACTCAGTACAGGTACATATACGGCTCAAGTCTTCCAGGAAACCGGCCTAGTTTTTTATGTTTATACTATGTCAAAATGAACTTTTTGTCCTCAACAATAAATGTAACACCCTCAAAAACAATTAAGAAATTTTTCATCGGCATGCAATAGTATATATTTAAAATGTTATCTGTCGCACAGACTAGAGGTATACTTTCTTTACCTCCCACACATTTTGTGTCGACGGATCGATCATCTATGTTTGAAAACTTTTATAGTTTTCAGTGATTATTAGTCAGTTCAGCTTATTATACGTAGTGTTAAATAGAGATACATTTGTAGCAAATCTACCACCGGCATTTCAATAGGGAATAAATACACGCAAGACAGAGGACATATAATAAAAGTTCAAAATATCAGCAATAAATATCTTCAACTAGCCATCACTAATTGCATATGATCCGTAAACGAATAAAAAGTAACAAAAATAAATATTCCATTTGCATTATAGCATTGAGGGAGAAAATTGATGATCGCCGTACATATTTCAAGATATATACGTATACACCTAGCATATTAAGTGCAATAATGTTTTCCCATCACAAAAAGAATGCAGCAAATACACGCGAACACACAATAAAACGTTACACATTTTCATTTTCAAGTGGCAACCACTTTAACCAACAAACATTACTTATTTCGCTGAATTAAAAGGGATCCGACCCATTGAAAAGCTGCGAAATATTACTTACCGACACCTATCAGCATTTTCGATTCGCGGTTTGCGCCTTCGATCTCGTTCATTAGAGTATAATACTTGTTCGCCAGCGAATTGTTCACTGACGAATTGAAAAGCTCTTTTTGTATGGGATTTGACGGTTGAATTCGTTTCGCTCGAGTATAATACTAGGCATTATTTGTAATTACAGTCATTTTTGTGTTAAATGATTTTACACTCACTATTAATTCACTATCAAGATTATCATCATTGTTCACATCCATTTTAATATATTCTCCGAAAAGCTCAATGTTAAATTTAATCGCGCCGCGTTCATCCACAGTCTTAATAAGGTATTCCATTAATGGACTTTCCATTCTCTTTAAAAATTCTTCGGGGTACGACAAACCTTCATCTTTGTTTTCAAAGATTAGAGTTTCAATCCGACTGTTGAAACACCCTTTTACCCTCTTAAAATGCTCATTTACGGACTCTGTACAGTTTCGTTTGTGGAAATTCATCTGCAAATGGCTCGCCCATAAATTGTTTTGCACTTCGATTTTACAAATTTCACAATACATATTGGCTTCGAAAATAATATCACTTGGTCAAACACCGAAAATTGTCTATTGCTTTACACTTGTTTATCTATATATTAACGACACAATGTCAAAGTTTTCTCAGAGTTTATTTTTCACTTTCACTTTTCACAACCTGAAAAAACGGAAAGTCGCGATTAGTAATACAAGTAAAATCAAAATGTCACACAGAAAATATTTATATTTAAAGTTACTCACCAGATTTAAACTGTTTTCGCTTGCTTTCCACCTACTCACTGTATGTTCAAACAATTCAATCGCTATATTAAATTGAAATAACCGAAACTGTTAATAACTTTATTCAAAAAGGCAATCGAATTTGGAACCGTCTGAATTCACCAGAAGCCGAATACAAACTTGTGTCAAGAAAATCTTGCAGTAGTTTTTATACAAAAATCGTAACCGCAATTCAATGCTTATCAAATCAACTACTGCAAATGTTTTCTTCTCACATTCTAAAACAATAAAAACCACAATTATTTCGCTAATTAGTGAAATTCTCACAAAACACTTGCGGTTGAGTACTTCCGTCCATTGCTGACGAGCCAATATTTTTCCAATACTCGCGCCTTATCAGTCACTCTAACCTCACTTATTACCAACCACAGGCTAAAATTTCATACTCAACCACAACGCGCATGTTCAAACGTGTCGTCATCCAACAATGTAAACAATTCGAAACGTATACGTTAGAAAACCACAAAGAATGATAAGGCGAGAAAATCACCTATTTTTAAAACAAACATATATATATATATATATATATATATATATATATATATATATATATATATATATATATATATATACCTGTATATATAGATATATATATATATATATATATATTATGTGTATAAATATATATGTATATATATATATATATATATATAAATATATATATATATATATATATATATATATATATATATATATATATATATATATATATATATATATATATATATATATATATATTTATATATATGTATATATATATATATATATATTTATATATATATATATATTTATATATATATATATATATATATATATATATATATATATATATATAAATATATGTATATATATAGATATACACACATATATATATATATATATATATATATAGATATATATATATATATATATATATATATATATATATATATATATATATATATATATATATATATATATATATATATATATATATATATATATATATATATATATATATATAGATAAGAAATATGAATTTTCAGCGAAACGATTTTAATTCTAATTTTCTTTGAAAATCAGTAAAAACAAGACAAATATGAATTCTACTGTAAGTTGCAGCTTGATGAAGGACACATTTTGACCAAATAATTGATGCACTTAAAATGTTGACCCTCTAAAAAATTTAAACTTCCACACTACAATCATAGCTCATAACCCAATCTTGATATTCCACTGATCTATATATTTTCATAATCCCGTTAATGGAGCTTTCTCAGATAGTATTGCTTTTGATGATGACGACCCGTCTCTCAAAACAAGAAAAAACCGTTGCCTAACTTTGTTAAAAAACTAGGTTTTTTCTACAATTCAAGTTTGAGGAACTAATCTTTGTCTGAAGAGTGAAGCAAACAATTATTTCTTCCGGGCCATTGAAGTCATTGTTTCAAACACAAGAGATTGACGAAATTTTGTATGCCCAAACATTCTATTGGAAGATAGAACACATCAATCAGCATATCTCAGTTCATTAATACAACTTATTTTGTGCAATATTTATTAGCCTATTTATATCATCTTAAAGAAATTTTCTTTAAGATTCATTTACAATTAAATTCAACTGCCCATCAGTAAAGAAAAATACAAGTTTTTTTAAAAATGAATATCAGATTAGGCAGCTCCGTACTTTCCAATAAAGGAAAATTTTCATTACTACACGGGGTTAATTTTTTCGTTTTCTATTCAATTTTCTCACGCTTGATATTTTTACTTTTTTTTAAACAAAAAACCCGTTATCGTCAAAATTATCTGCAACGAAAAACAATGATTTAATATGACAGTGTGGCGTTTTAATTAGGGTTCACAAAAGTTTCATCTTCGAAACCCAGATTTTCCTTATTACTCTACGCTTTATCTCAAGAAATCGGAGGACAGCTATTTTTTAGACCATGCCTGTGATCAAGAGCTAGCGTTTCAGTCTATTGAAAGCAAGGAATAAGGAATAATGCAATGAGTTGTGGAATTTATCAAAGGTCAAATCCTGAAATCCTAAAATTTCTTTAGAAATTCCATTATAATGTTAAGTAATTGCTTTAATGTTAAGTAATTGCTACACAAATTGTTTCTTTTCATGTTTTTACTGGGAAGAAAAAGAACTAAAATGACAAAAAACTTGTAGAAACCTTGTAGTGCAACTTCCCAAACACTTACAGACACTGAAAGAAAACTATGCACTGACTGAATGAAGTCCCATTATGTTTGGAACGCAAGCGACGACAAGCTATTTAACAGATGACTATCACAATAAGCGACCATTACGACCAACAAGGTTAATGTAAGTAAAACTTTTGTCATCTTTATATTGTATTTCAGACAAGAAAAAAATCATAGTAGAATATAGCTGCGTATGAGGCTGGTGAATAAATGTTCTTTGTCAATTTAGTTTTGATACTATAGACATGTCACAGTCTTTTAAATTGAACCGCAATTGAATTTGAAAATTCAACTGTTCAGCAGTTAAATTGCTTATCAAATTCAAAACTTGGAGCTAACATTCGAAGACATCAAAAAGCTTAAGACTAGACTGCAGTTTTGGCAAAAACTATTAACGGACACTTAACCCTTATGTGCACACCCAACTTTTACCACGTTGTTACACACCCAGGGTATCCGGGTGCCCACCACTAGTTTTTCATAATTCCTGAATTTGCATATTAACGGAATCGTTTGGAATCAATTTATTTTATTAACCAAATCTTCAATAGAAACTATCTAAGCCATTTCTAAGTGTTCTAGCCCACAACAGTTTCCATGAAAAAGATAGATATCCGGCTTTAGTGGGTTCTAGTGCTATCCCGGGTACCTAAGTGTGCCCAGGTATGT
Organism: Nemotelus nigrinus; assembly: GCA_947369275.1. NCBI lineage: Eukaryota > Metazoa > Arthropoda > Insecta > Diptera > Stratiomyidae > Nemotelus > Nemotelus nigrinus. The sequence continues at coordinate 86,758,828 of OX376372.1, read as the reverse complement.
CATTAAGTTTAGGTTTAAAAAATTTTAAAAAATATTTTCACGGTTTTTTAGCTTCCAAAAGAGTCAAATAATGGCGATCTGAAGGTCCAGGCCAAGTTATCTATTTTTAATTAAGTTATAAGGAAAAACATGAAAATAAACCCAGGTGAGACTAAGACCAATCTTCACGGGTCTGACTCTTTTTATCACTCAAACTATCGGCCGATAGCCGTTACAAGTTTGATTTGTAAAATATTTGGAAAAATCGTAAATACTCGCATAACAAAATGTGTCCATAAAATGTCGATTTTAAGACTTTTTCAGTACGGGTTCCAAGAGCATAATGATGCAAAAAGAGCCATTTAAGATATGGTTCAATTTATTATTAATTTATTGGATAAAAGTAAATATGTAGGAGTTGTATTTATCGATCTCAAAATGGCCTTCGACATTAACCATCTTATTTTGATTCAACTTCTGGAAAAATATGGCATTTTCACATCGATGATTAAAAACTCTTTTTAAAGGGTATTTGGATTATGACAATATAATCACTGTACATCAATAAATACAAGCATCCCGCAGGAATCAAATCTTGAACCAGTGCTATTCCTGCTGCATGTAAACATCAATCATCATCCCCAGCTTTCTAGCAATTTGATCCACTTCGCTGATGCCACTCTTCCTTTACTTTCCGAAATGAATGAATCTTCCCTGATATGATAAATGATATGTAATATGGCTTCAGCGTAGCAATTTGATTGTGCACTTCCCCAAGATTAGATACATCATATTCAAGCAGAAAACCAACGGAGTCCAACTGGATATAGATGATTCACTGAAATGCCTTAGATTGACTGTGTTGCGCCCGCATGAGGTGATATGTTAGTGTTCTTTTCAATCTACGTCACATATCGTTATCTTGTTCATGGAGCATATCATCAGCATACTTCAATGTATTGTTATATTTGACATTTTCGACTATAATGTTTATTCTATTCTATTTATTTACCAAACAAGATACACATTTGTTTAAATCACTCCATATTTGCAAGATCTCAGAATTAATTCTCTGAAAGAAAATATTCTTATCCACGTTAAAATTCTTCATTTCGATCCCATGCATGTCAGTACACATAGCATACGCCTTTAATATTTACAAAATGTGTTTGATTACCAAATAAGGTCATCTTATCCATGTAAGCAATCAGTGGGACAGTGGACTGTGTCATGGTTGTCTCCATACTGTATGAGACCAGACGAGAGAATTTGACGACGTCACACTAAATAGTCAGTCATGTTTTTTTTTCGTCATTGGAAGGTGGAAATCTTCTAAAAGATGCTTCAAGACTCTTGCCCTGAACCATGCCAGATTTTTACTGACTAAAGCCACCTCATTCTTCTTCTACACTCCCCACGGGACGAATTATTCAGCATTACTTCACGGGGTTGGATCAGCCTTTAGCTGATCCACCTAAGTATCCTTCCTTCTTCCTTCTTTCTGTCCCTTTCCGCGTCACGTAGTTTGCGGTGAATATTTTTAAGTGCTGTTTTGACGGAATTCCACGCAGTTTGGTATTTCAGCATGCAGCTAACGATATTTACCGCTGATATCCTCTAGGCTATTTCCACATGCATCAAAGCGCGGGCAATTAAACATAACGTGTTCCGCATCCTGGGGTACATTTTTGCAGACTGGACAGTCCATTGAGGTGTCGTATCCAAAGCGATGCAGATAATACCGATAACCGCCATGTCCGCTCCAAAATAGGGTTGGGTCACAGCTTGTTTCTCCGTGGCTTCTTGAAGCCCATTGCACAACGTTATGGGCTAATTTATACGTCCAACGCCCGTTGCGCACCTCTTCACAGCTACTCCTACATGAGCGCATTCACACTAGCCTTTGAATCTCCCGCGTGCTTGCTGTCCGTGGCTCGTTTTTATAGAGTTAAAGCGCTTCATCGGCAATAATTTCTTTGGGCAGCATATCCGCTATAGCATACGTTGCCTCATAGAACTTTGTTCGAAAGGAACCGCAAGTTCGAAGTGCAATCAGCCAGTAGGCTGCTTGCATTTTTTGGCGATTCGATTTTATCTGCTGCGCTGGTACCCACACTGGTGCTGCGTACATTAGAATATAAATTACCTTTTCTGAGATCAGTAGCTTTCGGCTTCGAACTGCCAATATGGGGTAGCATTTTAGCAAGCGCTGAACAGACAACGTATATCTCCTTGCCTGCTTTCAGCACATGAAGTTTGAAGCTCTGTAATGCAGTCACCAATCTTTATCCGTACTACTGGTAGTTTCCTCCACTTTGTGAATAGTACCACTTCCATCTCATGATCGGCTAGTGTAAGCATTCCAAAGAAGGGGGCCAACAACGGATCCCTGTAGTACTCTCGCCGTTACTAGGTATAGTTTCGGTCCTTCGTCTGAGTCGTAGCATAAGATTCTTTCAACGATTTTAAAAGTCGATGATTATAGATGCGAAATAGCGTGACACTCCATTGTCGACCAAAGTGCCTACAATATGGCTCCACCTCACGGAGTTAAAGGCGTTCTTTACGCCTAATGTGACCACGGCGCAGCAGCCTCTTTTATCTCTCGCGTCCATTGCCATGTCCGACATTAATCTGACAGCGTCCACAGTTGATCGTCCTTTTCAAAAAACGGAGTTGCTGGTCTGATAGTCCGTTTTTGCTTTCGATTTCCAACAGCTGTCGTTCATATATCACCCGCTCAAAAATTTCACCCACCGTGTTTAGCAGGCATATTAGCCTATAAGATGATGTGCTTCCATTCTTTAGGAAAAACGTCTTCCCGTATTCACGTTGTGAATGTATCAGCGAAAAAATTTGAAATCCTCTCTACCGCCAGCTTAAGTGCTTTATTTGGTATCGCAAACAATCTGGGCGCTTTTTCGTCATCAATTTTGCGTATGGCTGCTAATATTTTTTCTCTGCTTACCGCTGACACGTTTTGAGGGTTTAACTGTAAAACCGGTAGGCTTTCGTCTCGAGTCTGTGGGAATAGCTTTGTGACTATTTCCTCGATTATTTTTGGACACTTTATTTGAGGAGAATACTTTCGCTTTATTGTTGCCAAAACGGCTTTGTACGCTCCATCCTATGGATTGAAATCGGTCTCGTTACACAGCTTTCTAAAGTGTTTTCTCTTGCTCTTAGCGATCGCAAGTTGAAGGTTCTTCCGGGCGTATTTGTGCTGGTTCTGCAAGTCCTCAGAATCTAGAGTATTCCTGTGGCGCTGGCTGCATCGTCTAGCTCTAAGACATTATTTCCAAAGCTCCTGAATTTCTGCATTCCACTAATAATTTGTTTTCCTGGTCTTATGTAGAGAACGTCGAGACATGGAAGCATCACACACATCTCGCTGATGGTTTGCGCGGTCTTCGTTGACGCAGTTCCATCCAGTTCCATATCAGGGGGTAGCATTTCCCGGAACTTTTCTTCGTCTTGTCTTTTTGATGACCAGCCAAACATTTTTTCCCCCTGGGAACTCGTACGTATTGAGTTTTTGCTACGTACGCAGCTTACAGTAGCTATTATGGCCTAATCTAAAAATTACCCACCCTATTCGGACTTTGGTTGCTGCTAAAGCCTTATGTGCTTGGTCAAACACAAGATATATAGTGGCTCTTTGGGTACCCCTGAAAGATCTTCTAAGACCCGTGATATTTGATTCCTCCACGTTCGACAGCCCCAGTTGGTCGTTCAGAGCACTGCAGATTTCCTCTTTCGTTGTGATCTCGTCTATGTCTTGGCATTCAACTGCTACTTGCTACCAGTTCACTTGTACGCTTGCCTGTTCTTCAAGAAAGGACTCCATTTTCGCCTTGAATTCTTCATGCTTGGATCTGCCAGAATGAAGTTCGAACAGCAGGTAATCTGTCTGTGTCCGTCGAATGGGGGTCACGTTGTCACTTAAGTCCTTTAAACTAGCGTCTGAATTAACTTTTCGCAGAACATCCGCGTATGTAACGCCCTCTTTAGCAGTGCTAATCATTGCCTCCGGGTGAGGCCTCCGTTGCAGTTGTTTCTTTTTTGACCTCTCGACCTTGTTCCACTATTCAGTCGTTTACTTGGCATTGCCACCTCATAGTTGGACAGGCTCTTTACTGCTTTCTTGATCCGGTTTGGCACTAGAAAGAAACTTCGTTGGTGTCCTCATCGTCTTTCTTTTAAGAGCGGCTTGTGACTCGCGTAAATCGGCAGCTTCCTCTTTTGAGCGCTTCTTTACTTCTATTTTTCCTGTGCGTTTACCAGCACTAGCCATAGCACCTACCGGAGTGGATTTTTTTCTGACAGATGCTTTTGGTGTAGTTTGCGTACCTGGTTTTACCTTGACCTGAGCTTGCACTGTCATATATGCCAATTGCTCATCTCTCACCTTGTTGTAGGGCAATTTTACTGCCCGTACCCGCTTTTTAATTGCGTTGTGATGCAGGTTTACATACTCCATCAAATCAGTAAAGCAGTTCCCCAGTTTTGTGAACACATCAAACACATCAATTCTTGGTGCTCTTCAGAAAGGATATTACTCAGTTTTGAGAGTGCGCTGTCCTGGGATGTCGACAATCGACGTAGAAGTGCGCTGCGTTGAAACGGATTCTCCATTTGCATTCTGATGTTTTCTCTTGTAGTATTAAACGTTGAAGGGGCCAACCTGCCTGCTTTTTTGACGTTAGGGTTCGCTGGCGACTCCCTTTCAGCTAAGCCGGAAGGGTTCACGGTTCCTTCGGATGTTTGAACGTATATCCCTGTTCAAGTTTCGTCCGCCTTTACTTCCAACGTTGGTTTATTATTCTGGGTTCCTTCCCAAGGCCTTTTATATCTGCGGCCAGGTTGGACGCAAAGTTGAAGAACAGCGCCAGCTTGCCTTGTCGTAGAGAGCTCATTGGGTTTCTTAGGCCTTTCCGCCCCATTCTCCTTCTCTACCATTCTCGGTTGGGGACTGCTTATTTGTTATTCGCAGCTAACCTATATTACTGTAGGTCGTCCATGATCCGACACCTATGACCTCCACAGTAGCTTAAGCTACGCCCTGTGAACATTCAGTCATGTGGCGGTCATGGCAATACATTAAGTTCCGATGTGCGCACCCACGAATTATTGAATAAAATTATTTATTAAGTATAAGAAATGAATGTGTAAATGTTGCTGATTGATTTATTTGATAACTTTAATCATTGATGAACAATATCATTTTGCTAACTAAGCATATATTTGATTTAATCAAAACTTAAAGTTTGCTAAACACATTTACGTTAATATCAATTATTTATAAGCTTGTTAAAAAAGTAAAATTTTGTAACAGTTCATGAAAAGTATTGATGTGAAACAACAAGTTGGAAAAATAAATCAAGTAACTCATTTATTTAGAGTATTTAGGTTTCGTTTTTTAGATTTTTCCCTGGCACAGTCAAGTGTTTTATTTGCGTTTTTGCAATAATTACTTTAAAAAAATGTTGCACCAAACTAATGAGGACTTTCTAGTTAAGGATACATTTTTTCGCCGCATTTGCGGAAGTCGACCGTATTTGTGAGTAAATAAATATTGTTTGTGGTTGCTATGCTTGAATAATTTTTTTCCGTATTTTTCCTATATAAATGTTCGAAATACTTGAAAACCCATGAGAAATGAAAGTTCCGAAGGTAATTTCAAGTAACCTCGGTCCAAGTTTTCTATATATTTGGTTTTGGTAGAGTAGTTTAGACAAATTTTTTTTTCAAGTTATAATAATTTCATACTTCGTACTGCCTCATTGACTTTTTCCCAACTTAGCCCGCCACGAAAATAATGGTCTGCTCTTCAGTCTGCTCATCCGGCTCTTCTTCCTGGACTGCTTTGGTTATGTCCTTGATTTGTGGAATATAACATGCATCCAACTGTTCCTGAAGATTTCGTTCTATTAAAAATTCTGTTAGTTTTATATCACCCCGATGAAAAGAAATTAATTTCAAGACAATCATTATTCGAAGCTTTTTTTTAGATTTAAGAATTTGCTCAAATGAAACACTGTAATTTCTGCCCCTCATTCCAAACCTCTCCTCTAATAAATCCGTTTTAAATTCACCCAAGATAAATCCGTTTTAAATTAGCTCAACAAAACGTACGAAAATGTAAATCTTATATTTAAGAATGAATCGCGATTTTGTGTGTAATCGATGTTTGAAAATTTGTCTGTATGAAATGACTGTTTGAAAGTTGTTTTTGTTAGAAGTCCTCAATACTAAGGTTTTCATGTATTCAATTCTTTGAAAAGTTTTCGGCTTACTTGGTTGTTGTCTGAAATGATTGTTACAACTTCATACCCCATATAATGTAGAATTTGTAAAATGTTCATCCTTGTCTCATACAGGCATGCGTGGTTAAAGTTTTTGACTGGGCAAATATCAACTATTATCAATTAATTGTAAGTCCATTTATATCTAAATTGCTTTTGTGTGTACTGGACGTACAAAAATTACAATAACAAAGTTCACTACTTCAGTTTCTTGGAATTCTACTCTATTTTTGCTTCGAATCGAACCAGAGAGAGTTTTTCTATTTCATATTCTTTTTTTCCTGCATCGAGCCTCGACAGCAACACTTTTCTAGTCTAATGCTGTTTCAGTGCAACGAACAACTTAGTGCAAGTCACTATCGCTAAACTTAACTCAAAAATAATACTTTTTCGCAAAGAAATGGTCAAGCCTGCAAATATAATTATGTTTTGTATATAAAACTGATATTATGCCTTAATTTATTTTTTAAATAACATTTAATTTGAGTTTTTGACGTTGTTTTACTTAATTTGTTTTTCGTTATACTAAAAATGTACCTACTTTATATGAAAAATAAACATTAAATGACCTAAATCGGTCATCTACTTCATTTCTTTCTACTTCAAATCTATTTCAATTCATTTTCAACTTCTACTTCAAATTTTGTTTCCGAAGTGTGAGCCCTGCTAACGGTAGCATAAAGTACCCAGCCAACAATTTAGTGAGCGTTTGCTATAAGCAAATCATACGAAACCGAGCCCGTTCGCAAATATATAAGCAAGCATTAATTTTCCTTTCGATGAGCGACAAATTATAATAATGCATGCTATACCCTATGGCCCATCCGACTCATTAACAGGCAACGTTTGCTAGATTTTTTCCCTAGTTTGCTGGTCGTGGTATGCCAAACAAACGTTCAGTTTAATTCGACTGTGTTGTGAATTCGTTTGTACTGAAAAATATTCTTATGTTACGATGTTTTATGTTGAACTTTAGCAGTCTATATTGCTTCATTCTTCCAGTCTTTCAAATTTAATCTACTATGCGTAGATAATTTTAGCTCATTTTCAAATCGCAAAAGCTAATATATTTGAAATCGTTAAAACTAACGCTAACAATTCAAATAAGTGTCACTTTTAACGAGTAATTAGGTGATATATACTCGCTAAAACCGCATGTTTTCTAACTCATTAATGAATCGTTAAGAATGATTCTTCTCGGATGGCCATTTCCAACCGCTTTCGATTGATTTCCGAACTCGTTAACGACAAAAACATTCGTAAAGTATGACTCTTTTATGAATTAATTACGATGCATTTTATTAGCTAGATAGCCACGTTACTGTTCGACGAAGTGAACAGCGATCGCCAAAAGACATGATATCAGAAATTCCCATTTTGGACACGCCTTATTGAAAACAAATCATAATCTATGTGTTTGTAAACCAGACCGCCGCTCAAATTTATTTGGTTACACGAAATCGGGATTTCAAACCGGTTTAAATCCAAATCTCGTGTAGCCATACAATTTTATCCGGCACATACACATAGAAACACTAAGTACAAAACCGGTATTTGCAAATCAAGCTCATGAGGAGCTTCCGTGCATGTACACAGTCTGCGCACACATACTTTGAAATCGGCCGAAAGCTCACGAATTCGGGTATACTGCAAATCCCGATTTGGGAAGTCGTGTAAAATGGCTCATTTTTAGCGGGACGCCAATCTATAGATTTTACACTCACCCAAAAGGCTCCAAACGCGCCTAAACAAGCTATCAATTCAAAAATTGTAATCAAAATTCAGGTTGAGAATGGCAAGTTAAAATGTGTTACTCCTTTAAATGATGTTATAGGACACTTTAAATGATGTCAAGGAAGTAAAAGTATATGTGGCGCGTCAAACGAAAAATAACGATGAAGTGAAACAGACATAACAGAAATTATCTTGAATGATAACAGCATCATAAGTTCACCGGTGGAAATCGCTACTAAATTCAATACTAATTTCTTGAACGTCAGGGCAACAATTTCAGAATTCATCCCGAATTAATATTTTTTACTAATTTTCGAAGAAAAGTAGTATTAAACTCGTTTCGCCGAAAATTCATATTTCTTTATATATATATCATCAAAATGATTAAGGGAGATAATCTCTAGAGTGGCCAATCCGATTGAGCTGAAACTTTCAGAGAACGTAGATGCATTTAATAGGTAGGTCCACGACTTGCTAAAATTCAGAAATCCTAAACCTTTTGGCGGCGGCGAGCGTTTTAGTGAATTTTGAGGTACTTCTATATTTCCAAGCAGCGTGAATTTTTGTTCAAAAAAGTATTGGGAATGAAAACTTATTATGTTCTTAGCTTGTTTATGGTAAAGAATTGGAAATTTTGAGCCGTGTGTGGGTGATGCGTGCCTAGAAGCAGTCAAAGACTTTTTTTCAAATTTTGATTTGTCATTACTTCTGACAAAAACATTGGATCATCGTGAAATTTGCAGAGCAAATTGATGTTGACTAAAATTTAATACACATGGATTTCCAAGGTAGTGCTGGTAACCCTGTAGCTGTGGCAGGCTCTTGAAAAAAAATCCTTCAAACCATTGAACCTCCTGAAAAATTTTTGATTTTTGACAAAAAATTCAAATCATTGATAAATTCTAACGTTTGTGCATCATGTCAATTTGAAATTTTTAAAATTCCGATTTGCAATAGAACGGCAGCCCATCACTAAATTTCCTCTATTTTCAGCACTCGAAAGTTCTGTTCACGAGAACTGACGACCGGATTATCGGATCATAATGAAATTCACGTGACATGTTGGCATCAATTAGGACCAGGTTTGATAGAAGTGATTTTGAAATGCGGGCGATCCTGTGGTAGTGGTGCCATCTTGAAAAATCACTGAGAAAAAGAACAATTTTTTGGCCTATTACTTCCGATTCAGCCATCAGATTAAAACAAAATTCACACAATATTTGGATCTTACTTAAAATAACATTTGGTGAAAATTTGGCTGAAAAATTAGAATAGGGTTACCAGCTATGGTGATTTTTGTCTCCTAGATCTTGCAAATTTGCTCAGCAAAATAAAGCTTGTTTCCCTATAACTTCCGGTGCAGTCATGATATCAAAACGAAGTTTATGCAGTAAATAGATTTTGATGAGAGCCAAACGCCATAGAAATTTCTTACAAAAATCGTGAAAGGGCTGTCAGCTATGACCATTTTTGTAATTTTTTGGAATTTCTTTACTGCGCGATTATGTCATTAGATTTGCAAATGGGAACGATCCTGCAATGAAAATTAACAACAAATATTAACGCTTTAAAAATCTGAAAATTTTTGAGGGTGGTAAACCTAAAAAATGTTTCACCCGTATAACTTCTAGCGCAGTGATTCAATCGAAACGAAATATATTGGTTGGGTTGAGTTTGACATGAAGAAGATTTGGTATATATTTTGCTCTGCTGCTGACACAGGGTAACGAGTTTTAGCCATTTTCGTAACTATTGCATCAACAGATGCTTCAAATAACATACTCATATGCAAAAAATTTGCAATAAAACTAAGTAACCAATTTTGAAATTTTCCGAGTTTTGAAAATTTTTTGGATGGCAGCTTCAAACAACTTTAACCGCTAAAGCTTTCGACGGAATCCTCTGATGAGAACGAAATTCAAAGGATAAGTTGATTTAAGTATGAGCTTGTGAAGGTAAACTTATTGCTGCTTCGTTGGGAAAATGTTGCCAGCACTGAACATTTTCATCATTTGTGTTATAGTTGAGTTCTGTTGCTTTGAACAAGAAATGGTTGAAATGATTCTACAAAAAAGTGTATTACGTCTTTCCACATTTTTTTGTCACTCAAAGACAATTTCTTCGAAAATTAGTTTTCTAGCGGTTCAGGTGCGCTAGAGTTGTTTTTAACATTACAGCTGCAACTTCAAGTCCAAAGCCACCATTTTACCCCAATTAATGCAGAAGAAGTGTTTCTTCACATTAGACAATTAAGGGTGAATAAATCTGCAGGCGATGACCAAATCACTGCAAAACTTTTCAAAAGAACAGTAGTTATAGTTGTACGTCTTTCTTATATTATTAATTTTCTTTCAAATTCGGGGCAGCTTTCAACAAAACTGAAGACTGCTCTTGTAGTTCCTATTGATAAAAGTCAAGATAAAAAACGCCGAAGTAACTATCGTTCCATATCCCTGATTTCCAACATAGTGAATGTTCTGGAAAAGTGCCTCAAAACAAGACTGACAAACTTTTTAGACACATCCAATATCCTTTCTCCAAATCAGTTTGGATTGCGAAGAAATAAGAGTGCTTATGATGCAGCATACCAAGCTACTATTTTTATAAATAGTGCAGTAGATAAAAACGAGAAAATTTTAGCTATAATCTTAGATCTAAAAAACTCTAGCGCACCTGAACCGCTAGAAACACTAATGTTCGAAGAACAGTAGAAGAATCGTGCAGGTTTTGAGTGCATATTCCACCACAGGAGCTGCTTATTACGGCCAAACTGTTTCAAACGCCACGTTTTACTTTGGTCTCAAGAATGCATTATAACTCATATGGTGGAAGGTTTCAGATATTACCACTGGCATGAATTTCAACGTTTATGAGAGCAAAATACGGGTTAATTATATTCGTTATCAGTTGCTTATTTCACAAAATTTCGAAAGCAGCATCTCATATAACATCAATGAACATAATGATCAGTGCCTGCAGCACTGTAACTGAAGTTGGTGTTTGGGGCTGCGATCCGAAAAATTTGCAAAACTTTGGGAATTGAAACATCGGTTATTTATTTTCATTGTAAATGTTTCCGGTATGAATACTAACTGTAAGCATTTATTGATACAAAAGTAGCACAACTGACTCGTGCTGGCAACCTTCTGCCAGTATCAAAGCCAAGAATATATTACATCTGCTTCACGTTGTTTAATTACATTCGAAGTTATAGGAGTATAAAGAAATTTAGGATTACCTGCAGCGAGTTTTTTCAAATAATGGAAAGCTAAATATTTGCTGTTTATTGTCACTACAATATCATTACCAATTGAAAATTCTACGATAAAACCGCTTAATAAAGATATTGCAAACAAACACAAAACCAACAATAGCTGGCAACCCTATCGTGGCTTTTCAACCAAATTTGGCCTGAATAATGTTTATAGTAGGTTCCATTAATTGTATGAAATTCGTATTGATTTCATGACTGCACTGGAAGTTATAGGGTAAAAGGTTTTATTTTCCTGAGCGAATTTTCAAATCCAAAGACACAAAAATTATTATAGCTGGCAGCACCAATCGAATTTTTCAACCAAATTTCTATCAAACAGAGCTTAAAGTAAGGTTGAGCTACTGTTTCAATTTCATGAAAATCTGGTAACTTATTCAAATTTCATAGGGCAAAAACATTTTTTTTTCTCTGTAATATTTCAAGATGGCACCACTGGCACAGAGTTGCCCACAATTCAAAATCGCTTCTATCAGACGTAGTCCTACTTAAGTCCAATGTATTCTGTAAATTTCAATGGTATCTGATTATTGATTCGTGAGTTCCCGTGAACAGAAGATTTTGATGCTTAAAATATATGTTGACTGGGAAAGGGTTACCGTTCTTGTCCGAAATGAAATTTTCAAAGTTTAACTTTGAACGTGTCGATAAAGCATAAGATTTGTATACAGATTGGTTTAATTGTAAGAAACGGACATTTTTTGAAAATTCGATGGTTTAATGTTTTCACTTCCAAATTTTGATTTTTGCAAATTTAATACACCAAAATTATCATAGCTGGCAGCTCCAACCGAATTTTTCAACCAAACCTACTTGTTTTCAACCAAACCTACTTTTACAACCTACTTTCTACCAAACGTGGTTTTAAATAAGGTTCAGCTACTGCGTGAATTTCGTCAAAATCGAACGATTCAATCAGAATTTATAGGGTTAAAAGCAGTTATCTTTTTAAGTGATTTTTCAAGATGGCACCACTGGCACAGAATCACCCGCGTTTCAAAACCACTTCTATCAGACCTGGTCCTATATAGGACCAATACATTCTGCAAATTTCAATTAATTCTGTTCATTGGATCGTGAGTTTCCGTGAACAGAAGTTTTTGATGCTAAAAATATAGGTAAATTGGGCAAGGGTTACCAGGCGTGCCCGTTATACCATATCAAATTTTTTTTTTGTTTATGTAAACAAAGCACAAAATTTACATATGAGTGGCTTTTTTTTTAAGAAGCGGCAGTTTTTCAAGAGAGACGATGATTTGAAGGTTTTCTTTTTCAATACTTGCATTAGCTACAAGGTTGCTAGCTTGCTCATCAAAAGCTTCACAAGTCTACAACTAAATAATACCAATATGTCCTAAAAATTTCGTAATGATTGAATAATTCTTTCAAAAGTTATCGCAATTTAAAAATTTTTAAGTTTTCCCGTTCTGTTTTTAGGCACCCAGCGCACACATGGGGTTAAAAAATTCCAAAACATTACCCGATTCACATGTAAAACACGTTCAAAGTTTATTTCAAAGTTTATTTATTTTTGCGAAACTTATTTGTGTACGGAATAATAGGTATATTAAATATATCACTAAAATGGCCGCCGGCGCCAAAGGGTTAAAGATTATTAACTTTTTGTGAAACCTGTCACTATTGTGCATATACACCAATGTGTCCAGAAAATTTTAGCACAATCGGATGGCGCGTTCCTGAGATTTTGTCACTGAAATTTTTTGATGATATATATATATATATATATATATATATATATATATATATATATATATATATATATATATATATATATATATATGTATATATATATATATATATATATATATATATATATATATATATATATATATATATATATATATATATATATATATATATATATATATATAGATATATATATATATATATATATATATATATATATATATATATATATATATATATATACATATATATATATATATATATATATATATATATATATATATATATATATATATATTTTAATACTAATGTTCTTCTTCGAACATTTGTAAAAAAAGCATTCGACATAGTTCATCATAAAAAACTAGATCATAAAATTAGAAGTTTAGGCCCCACTGAAAATATATGCAGACTCTTGCCGCTTTCAGAAAGGAAAAATTTTAGAATTTTCAAGTCAAGAAGCAGAAGTAAAACATGGAATTCCGCAAGGCACGGTAGTTGGCCGTATTGTATTTAGCATTTACGTGAACGGTCTTTGCAAGCTTCAGTCTATTTGTTCGTATTTCGACGGGCACAATGCATAATAAGCTGACGACACGATAGTAATATTTAAAACTAGCACATGGGAAGAGGTGTTTGTAAAGGCCAGCAGAGGTTGTGCAATAATTTACAGTTGGTTATATAATAGCAAACTTGCCCTGAATTTTGAAAACTTTTAACATTGCTTCTGGAAACAAAAGCAGCTTACTTTATAATGTTTACAGCTTAGAAATAAACACTACCCAAATAACACGCGTGGGCCAAATCAGATTTTTAGGGCCTATTATCAATGGAAATTTAAACTAGAAGAATCATATATTGACCGTTATACACAAGCTTAGGGAAACTATGTTCACGTTCGTAAGGCTTAAGCAAAATAAAGACCAAAATACTATTAAAGTGGTATCTTATGCAATCGCTCAATCGGTTTTTAAATATGCTATCATCATTTGGGGGCTAACTTTCACTACTTATATCGCACCATTAAAACACTGCAAAATATCATATTCGCTTCTGCAAATTATATAGATATAATTGGAAGATCGGAACTAGCTGTACGATACCTTCATCCAGATAGAGCAAGCGGCGCGAAAATCCACCGGATCCGATTGCGAGCCGACGTCATCCAATTTGGGACCCCTAAACTCCGAGCGTCCTGGTCAACGCCATCCTTCCAGCGCAGCCAAGGTCTCCCACGCTGTTGTCTGCCATAAATTCTGCCGCAAAGGGGTTTTCGAGCTGCAATCTGAAGCTCTTCTCGTTTTATTTGTATGCATTTGCATTATATCTTCTCTGGTGAGAGAGAAGATAACCGACTCATATGGTTTGTTGCGTTGAATAGTATCTTGGCGTCGATTTCTCACAGCCCTCTTTAGATCCAAATGTTAATATTTGTCAAATATATAAAACCACAATGAACTATTTTCCATCCTTTGCAACAAATTATTAAGCATTTTAAACCCAGAATATATTATTTATTTTTTCTGTCGCTAATCTCGACATTTTTTACTTACAGAATTAAGTTCATCAAGTATACTTAAATATGTTAGGCGTGCTGAATCTTGGATACTCACACACAAGCAGAATTCTCCGTTTTGGAAGTCGAATCGGCCTTCTTTTGTTTCTCATCGGCATTCTCAACAAAGTTGTGTAGCGGTCAAATTGCTGCATTGTCCGGTACATTGTTTGAACCAAGAAATACCTGCTTCTAACAGCCCTTGTTTTCACCGTTGTACCATGATAACAATGAAGCACATGCTGTTAAAAACTCCAGTTACGCAATAACAGTTATCTGATTCATGAACTTTGCTTCCCATCAATTTATTACTTTTAGTGCTTACGGTGGCAAAACCATTGGACATTTCATAAATCAGCTAAAATTTAGTGAATCAACTGGTGTTAGAAATTTCGATGCATTTGAAGAGCTGCACTAAGTTGAGGAACTTTATGAATGATGAACGACTACTTCGGGACGATTGCTATCCAGGTCTGCTAATATGACGCATTTGAATCGGATAAAAGTGGTAGTTCTTGGCAGCTCCAGAGTAGGAAAGTCAGGTAAGTCTGAAATTTTTGCTGTATTTTAGATTTTGTTTTTTGATCTTACGAAATAATATCCGGCTCTCTAATCTATTCAGACCTCCGCTATGATTGTAAAACGTATAAAATGCTAAGTGGGTACTAACAATTTGTCGCAAAAATTTTATCGTGTCCAGTTAGCACTTCAACTAACTAATTGCTCATTTACGGATTTATTTGTCTGGAAAATGAGCACTATGATACAAGTGTAATGACCGTGTACGCTAGGGATAAAACACATGCAAACCAGATTTTCTGTGCCAACCATTTAACAAAAACTAACCAAGCAAAATGGGAAATGATTAGTGAATTGACTATTCATTGCAGGTAGGAAAAACGGGCTTTCGAGCATTCTTTAATTTTATGCAAATGAGATCGTTGCAAAAGATTGATTCATAAGCGTTAATAAATTTTACGAAACTTCAGAACTAGAGAAGTAAGCACTTTGAAAACATTAAAGACATTTAAACAAACCGCCTATGAGTGTATTTCAGACTTAAATTCTATCTGTATTAAAGCCAATTTGCAAATAATGATAAAAGAAAATTAGACTCGCCATACAAAGATGGTCAGCAAATAGTATAGGATCCAAACTTTACCATTTTTAGCGATAATTCGATAAACTTGCACAAGTTGACCATGAAACTTAAAGACGGCTTTAGATATGCGGTGTTTGTCAAACACCTCCTATTCGCCAAATACCGTACACCTAGTCAAGTAATTTGGCTTGGTGCTTGCGGAATGACAAGCACAGTGAGTTTGACATTCGGGCATTGCCGAATGTTCGCCAAAACTGGAAGATGAACGAGCTGCGGGGATCCGACACAGTGCTCGTCTACTTTGATGTGAGTTGAAAGTTCGACAAACTACGGGAATAGCGATTACCCGAATGTTTGTGGTTGGCCTAGGGTAAGCACTAGGCAAGCAACCCAACCACACATGCGAAGTTTGCCAAACTACGTGCTCGGTATTTGACAAACACCGCATATCTAAAGCCGCCTTAACAAAACTTCACTGAACGTCAAGTTGAAGAATAATGAAACACTCAATAAATTAGACACTTTGAGTGTACAATTATGTTCGGATCAAAGTAATTTTGGTATTTAGAAACGGCGTGAAAAACTATCAAAGCAAATATAGAGAAAACGAACAAACTGTTTCAAAACAGACAACGTAACTAGGCGAATTAGCGAAGCAGAGAGCAAGAAAACGAAAAACTTTTATTTGGTTATTAACTTTGAAGTAAAGTATGCATGAAAATTAACTCTAACCAACCAGGTTCCTGCGCAATCCTTATCCAGCGAATACATGTATGGCCAACATTTCGCCAGTGCTTCGATAGAACTGGCTTATCTTATGAAAGAATACCTATCTATCAACACGATATGCGTATCTGCACACCTAAATTTCGAACCCTTCTGCATGGTGTGAAATTTAAGTTGTAATATCGTGTAAGTAGGTAGCATTTTCTCTGTTCAGAAATTTGCTTACAATTATTCGAAAAATGTACGATGAGTGATCCAAAAGTAATGATAGTGAATATAAACCAAGGTGAATTATTTAATTTTTAGCATAGCTTCTTAGCAAGTTAATACGTTTAGTCCATCTTTTTTCTTTTATAGTCCATCTTTACTCTCCCGAAATGCCTCAACAGAAGCCATCACTTCGTTATTATCTTACAAATTCTTGTCCCAAAGGTGTTCCAGAGGAAAGATATAAAAGTCACTAGAAGCTAGATCTAGCAAATGGAGCAGATATTCAAGCAGCTCGAATTCTGTTTCTTGAATTGCAGCCATCGCAACTGCAGTACTGTCAACCAGTGCATTGTTTTGATGAAATAACACTTCGGCTTGCAGTTTGCCACTTATTTTTTCCTCAATAGTCTCCCGCAATTTTCTTTCTTGGTCTGCGTAGTAAAAATATCTTATAGTGGCTCTCTTTTTCAAAAACTCCACCATAGTAATTCCTTCAGTGTTCCAAAAAACGGATGCCAAGTCGTCGATCGCTAAGTAGTTTTGAGATCAAATTGGTTAATCCAGGTCTCGCTCATGGTCACGAAGCGTGACACAACATTTTCCTGATCCTAATTGAACTTTTTGAGATTCACCTTCGAAATGCCGACTCGTGTTCTTCTTTTGCTCTTTAGCTAACATTCTTGGTACCCTATGCGTAGAGGCCATTTTAATATGTAATTTGTTGGCAATGATTCCTTAAAGACTACCATACAAGATCCTCGTGACCTCAGCTACATGCCTCATGGTCCCTGTGACCTTGGTTGTATCCCGTGGTCTCGCTCTACTCCGTTAAAATGCTGCCCTAGTGTGCAACGGTGGAATATGGAAGAGCAAAGTTCCTTGATATTTCTATCAAGTCGCTGTTTGTGTTTTTAGTCGATAGTTTTTTCAAACACAGGTACTTAATTACAGCTCTAATATCTTTTTTTTCATTTTCATGTCCCGTCTTCGACGGTTTGTATTCAAATGAATGTATCTCCTTGGAATTGCGCCTATTTATATGGCTTTTTATGCTGACTTAGTGAGTATATGAGATAGAAAAATATCTATTTTTTGAATTTTATGCGAACTGGAAATAGCCCATTATCACTACTTTTGGATGGTCCCTCGTGCCTCGTGCTCATCCGTACAGTTGGGTATGATGCATCTTGTCTGATGTGATGCATCTTGCCCATGATTTTATGGGCATACCAAATAAGTTTGTAAATATCGTCGGAGCCAGCACCAGACATTTTTTCAAATCCCTTTGACTCGATACGTAAAACAGACATCATTTTGATTAGCCTTGAGGTAAGACGGGCCTTAGATAAACTTTCGGACACCTTCATAAAACCCCATTAAACAGCCGAAAACCGACGGGGAAGCCATTTACATTCTCGTGATTGCCATGTTTTGGCGTGTGAAAAACAGGCCAGAATAGACTGGCCAACATTTGCCGAGAGTGTAATTTCGGCTTTAGACTTCAACGTTATTGAAGTTCTGTGGTCATTGTCAGGCGTCTGTGACTTTTAGAAATATCTCAGGCTCCAGTCGATGGATTTATCAGAACGATGCTCGATGGAAACAGTCAGTTGGCCGTTAAAATGCTGCCTTGTAAAATTGATGACAAGCAAGAGCTACCACTACCACAAGAGCTGATAGAACTGCCTCTGAATTGATTGAATTCTAGCTTGCAGTCCGTCAGCTAGTTTAGGATGTAAAGTACAGCAAAATCATATATGACAAGCAGTATCTTGAATCTACCGGTCTCACACGTAGACAGGATTACACTACTGAGTATCGTCTATAAGGTATTCTGTGTTGTTTTCCTAGGCTCAAAAGTAACCAGCCTTCCTATATTTTCTCTGTGGTAGTTTATGTAAAAGCTCCAAGAATATGACTTCAAGCTGTAGGTGCTCATCGATTTCAAAAGCATTTGATGGGGTAGCCAGAGTGAAATCGGACACCGTCAGGCGAAAATTTAATATATCAACCAAATTTATCAAGTTTACCATCAGCACGTTGCATTACCATCCACACGTTGGCTCAAAGGCTCTGCCTACGTTTGTCTGTTGAAGGATGGTCATCTATTGATGGGGCTGAATAATATTTTTTTGGCAAGTGTATGCTTGATATGCATGGTCGTTTGAAATAACTATGTTTTAATATGATGACAAGCATATTAAAGCATTAACACGAAATTGACAATATCTTTAATCGAGCAGCAGATAATTAATAGAAAGCAGCTTACCAAATTTGTGAGACTTGGCGAACGTGAGGATGGTTTTAGTTCCTTCCGCTCGTTTTGGGCCACAGTTGTCGAAACTCGCGCTGGGTTAGGCCCGAGTTTAACTTAGTACGCTGCTGAGCCGGAGTTCCATCCCAAGATCGGAAAACTTTTTATTCAAAGCCTGTAGCTTTGTCTGGAAAGCGGTTAAATGCTTTTCAAATTCAAATTTCTCTTTTCATATCTGCCAGGAGAGATTTGCTTTTACTTGACTGATTTTTATGATCTAATTTATCACAACATTTGCAAGCTATTTGAGCTCAACGCAATTTATTATGAGTACTACGGCCATTTACTTCAATGTCTGTACACGATAAGTACATACATTACTTACACCCATCACACTGAATTTCGAAAGTGCCATGATTGATTGTTTTACTTAATTTGCTGTAGTAGCAAAACAAACAAAACCGTAGCAAAACAAGTTTAGTTTTAAAAACATATGTAGATTGTAGGAACGAAGAATTTTAACAAAAAAGCACTGAACCACAAAAATTGCCACTAATACTTACAATGAAAAACAGAAGACACCGGAAAAAAATAATATTTAAAAAATTAACGTTGTAAACTGATAATGCTACGCGAAAATTAGAACGTAAGTGAAAGAATATAATATTACAAAGATAAAGCTTGGTAGACTCCTCTGAGTAGGACATCTAGCTCGTATGAGCGAAGAGGATCCTGCCCGGAAATCCCTTTCCGGCAGACGTCATCCTAGGAGACCTTTTTACTAAGATGGGATTAACAGGACGCTCAAAGCTTAGGGTGTTTAATTAGATTACATCGGTTTGCGATCGTGACCAATGAAGACCAGGACTGGATCTAGATTGAAGTGCCAATGATGACAAATATCAATAAAGCACTCAATTTGGTCATTACTTATTTTGCGGTATGCCATATTATGTGCGAATTTGAGTAAAGTTTGATTTTGTCAACGACTTCTTTACGCAACAATGATATAAAAATCATGCAAGCGTAAGTAGGCGGAGAGAATTAGCGAAATTTCGACTTATAACTACTTCCCAGGGAGTCATTACGAAATTAAAAGGACACACTGGTGCGCACAAGAAATACGATTGTGTCATTTTTTTGTTCATATGTCGCTGCAGCCGGTGCTTAAACAGAAATGCTTCACGTCACCGAGTCTCCTGAAAATGTTTGCTTTTAAGAAAAGTTGCAAACAACTTATTAATTTTACAATTTATTTTTACAGTCAAATCGAACTTTTCGAAATTCCACATCGCACAAAAACAGTAATATTTAAGAAAAGTTGCAAACAACTTATTAATTTTACAATTTATTTTTACAGTCAAATCGAACTTTTCGAAATTCCACATCGCACAAAAACAGTAATATTTCCCTAAACTACCATCTTCTGAAGGGGGATCCAAAGTTATAGAGGCTAATTCACAATATTTTGAATTATAGAAAAAACTTTCGCCACAGGTACTTTGAGGATAAATAGGAAAGGCAACCCTGAAAATGTTGTAAGGAAAAATGTAAAAAGTGGTGAAAGTGTTAGCCAATATAAGAAAACAGGAATTTGTGAGACTAAATGGAACAACCGCCGAGAAATCCTAACAATATCATCGGAATTTGACGGTGAGATTTAACACCGCAAATAGACTCGGAAAACAATGCAAAATGCCAAGCAAGGTTGCCAGGTCTTCTGGCTTGAATTACCGTACAAATGTTCAAAAATTACCTGATTTTCATGTTTTTACCGTACACCATTACTTTGTATTTGTGTAAACCTAAATGCTTGAGTTTTTGATAGAACATTCATTTTCTCCATGAATATGATTCTTTTATTCGCTTATTATAATATTGTTTTATTAGGGACCATGTTTATCATTTTGCAACTTCTGAGCAAGAAAGCGGCTACAAAAATAGTCTAGCTTTTCGGTCAAAGTACAAAATCGAAATAATGATTGAGAGAAAACAGGTGTTTTTTCCTATAAGAAAAACAAAAATTGATTCACGCACTTTTTTGCAAATACAGTAAGCTGTGTATACATAATAAGCAAGTACCTACCTATTTGTAAATATCTTGATTAATTTTTTTGTACTTACTTTCTAGGGGATTAAATTTCATACAAGTGGATCCACCGATACATTCTGACGTTAATATTGTTGCATTCAGCGTTTCTAAATTCATTTTATTCGTATTTTTCGTTTTGATCAAATTAAGTTTCGAAAAAATCCTTTCACAATCGGCGTTTGAATGAGGCAAACAAAGAAGATCTAACGCAATTTGGACAGGACAGCAAATTGTTTTCCAGCTTCATCTATAATTTTACCCAATTTATAATAAAAGCAACAAATTTCATCGTTAATCGGTAATCGTGGGAAAATTGGAAGTTTTCGTCACTCATCATCTAAGTCTTGAATATCTATTCCTTTAAATATTCTGGGACAAAAGTTGCATAAGTATTTTAAGGAGGGTATTAGTATTTTAAAAGTTGCATAAGTGTTTTTGAGACGTCTACTGCCAGCTTCGGCTTTAAAATATGCATTACAGCAAAAAGTGGGTTGCGAAAACCACATTGCTTTTTTGGGTGCAATTCCAGACAAAACTTTGATTCTCTTGTTCGAAGTCGACCACTAAATGTTTATCTTTAAAATGGCGCAAATACTCTTCTACACAATGAGGAAAATAAGTTTTGTCTAAGTGGAGAAATTTTTCGTTCATAGAAGGATTTATATCTTCAACTTTTACGGAGTTAGTAATAGTTGAAAATATAGATCTAAGTAATATTAAAAACCAAATCAGCATTATATCTCAGTTGAAGTCCTTGAAGATTATATAAAATTTTTCGAAGAATAAGCTGACGGTATGTTATCGTTACAGCTGTTAGCAAAGCTAGACACAATTCGTGGCAAATTCTAAAATGCTAAGGGTGCAACTGCAAGTGCGTAATATTTTCGAAATAAATTTATGGGGTTGCTTGGAAAATTATTTGGTGGAATTTTCAAGAATATCAGGTAACAGAAGTTGGCACAAACATATGTACATCAAATCAGCCATTTATAGAAAAAAACCAAAATTACCGTACGGTAATAGCTAATTACCTTTAACCGTACGGTGCTTGAAATACTGTACAAATACGGTAATTACCGTACACCTGGCAACCCTGATGCCAAGTATGGTAGTCGAGTATAATAAATTCATGAAAGGTGTAGACTTTCACGATCAAATGTTAGCCTATTACCCATGCCAACGTAAAACTCTTCGATGGTATAATAAACTGGGTATTCATATATTTCAGTCAATTTTATTGAATGCTTACTATTTATATATTTCTGTAAAGCCAAAAATTTCATTGTATGACTTCAGACTATCAGTAATAAGGAATTTACTTGGACGACCCCCACCTACTTTACTCCAACAACCCAGAACAAAAATTCATTTACCAAGATTCTGTGAGAAGAATGATAGAGGCAACACGAAAAGACGACGATGCAAATATTGCTGGCAAATTACTAAGAAACGAAAAGCGTCATTATTTTGCTGCCATGATTGCCCAGAAACTCCTGGTTTATGCTTAGAACCATATTTCAAACTTTTTCATAACTACTAGTATTCTAGGTTATTTGTATGATAGTTCTTTATTAAATTAGTAAGTGAACAAAAAATAGTCTTGTATTTAGTATTTATAATTCCATTATATTTTTGAAAATAAATTTTTTTGTAAGTAT
This sequence comes from Nemotelus nigrinus, assembly GCA_947369275.1. Classification (NCBI taxonomy): domain Eukaryota; kingdom Metazoa; phylum Arthropoda; class Insecta; order Diptera; family Stratiomyidae; genus Nemotelus; species Nemotelus nigrinus. Next base: position 86,736,235 of record OX376372.1, on the reverse strand, counting down.
TTTTATATATCTTGCGAGCGCACATGCACTCCGAACCGTTCATTTTTTTGGTTCAGCATGCCACTTTCACATTAGCGCTGTTTTTCTCTTTTTTCTCGAATACGCTAGCACTCGAACATAATTTTATCGAATGCCGTAGTGCCAATATAAAAACAATGCATTTGTTCGCATGGCGTCGAAGCGACGCTTGCTTTTTTCGTACCGGGGGCATTCGAGAAAAAATTGTGTTCAAGAAAATAAAATTTTCTAGCGCATAAGAACCGCTAGTAAACTGATTTTTGAAGTAATTGTTTTTGAGTGGCAAAAAAATGTGGAAAGACGTTTTACACTTTTTTGTATTACCAAGTCAACCATTCTTTATCCAAAGCAACAAAACCCAAATGTAACAAAAATTATGAAAATGTTTAGTGCTCGCAACACTGTCCAATGCAGCAGCCATAACTCTGCCATAACATGCCCATGCTAAAATCGACCTAACCTTTGAATTTCGTTTTCATCCGGGTATTAAATCCAAAGTTTCAGTCATAAAACGATATTTGGGGCTGCCATACGAATAATTTCCAAAACTTCGAAAATTGAGACATTGGTCGCTTGTTTTTCATATAAATGCTTTGCATATGAGTATATTAGAGCAGTATTCTTTGGTGCAATATTTAAGAAAATATCTGGTGCTGGTAACATTGTGTTAGCACCTCAGCCAAAGATATACCAAATCTGCTTGAACCCACCTGGTGAATTTCGTTTCGATTGGATCACTGCGCTGGAAGTTATAGAGGTGAAAAGAATTTTACGGTACCACACGCAAATCTTTGAACATTTTTGAAACCTAAATATTTGCTGTTGATTGTCATTGCAGGATCATTCCCATTTGAAAATTTAATCACAAGATCGCTTTGAAAAGATTTGTCCAAAAATTACGAAATTCGCCAAAGCTGGCAATGAAATTCCTACAGAACTAGACTAACAGTAAGGTTTCTTTATCACATGAATTTCATTTTGATTTCGTTACCGCATCAAAAGCTATCGGAAAAACTTCTATTTTACTGAGACAATTTGCAATATTTAGGAGACAAAAATTGCAATCGCTGGCAGCCCTTTACTAATTTTTCAACCAAATGCCAATCAAATTTGTTTTGCAACAGGGTTCCCCGTATTTCAAAATCGCTTCTTTCAGACCTAGTCCTAGCTAATATCAACATCGTTCGGTAAATTTTATATTCATCGGCTTGTCAAGTCGTCGGTTCTCGTGAGCAGACATTTTGAGTGCTGAAAATATAGGTAGTTTGGTAATGGGTTGCCGTTTTTGTGCAATGCGGAATTTCGAAAATTTTAATTTTCGGCAGGCTCCTAAAAAAAATCCTTCAAATCATCAACCCTCCTGAAATTTTTTTGATTTTTGAAAAGAAACCCAAACTATTGGATAAATTTTGACCTTTGTCCAAAAAGGTCAAAATTTATCCAATAGTTTGGGTTTCTTTTCAAAAATCAAAAAAATTTCAGGAGGGTTGATGATTTGAAGGATTTTTTTTAGGAGCCTGCCGTACCTAAAGAGTTACACGCACAGTCTTAAAAGTCCATGTGTATATAGTTTTAGTTATCATCAGTACCAGTGGCGTGGCGTGACAATTTACCGAAGGGAAGCAATTGGTTGATGTCCATGGTTGACGTCCATGGTTGATTACGCTTTCCACAAATTCGTTACGTGTAATAGAACCCCTGTATAAAAGCACCCAGGAATTACTAACGGGGACGTGAGAGTAGACATTATGTATTTTGATGAAAATAAAAGTTCACAGTCCTTCACACAATAAGAAACCATATCAATATTTATCAGTAAAATAATAACATTCCTAGAACTAGAAATATAATATTTTTGAAGGTGGCCAAACTTCGAAGAATTGAAAAGATTTAAAGATCTGACACTTCTTAAGGATGAAAACCTTATCTTTATTTTAACGATTATGCTACCAGTTATTTCGACATAAGCACTTGTAAAGAATGGTACAACATTCTCATGGTCTTCAATTATGCGCCTTGCTGTTTAACGACGTTGTGGTGTTTCACAAATCAACCATAAATCGTTCCCAATTCTCGTGAAACTATTTCTTGAAGATTGTATTTGATCTTCAAACTTTGCCATTTTGTGAATATGATACAGAATGTTGCATTATAAGGACTGAAATATATCGATTAGTATGTGTTCGGATTAAGTCTAAAGAAGATTAGAAAAATATTTAAAGTCTATAAATAATATATATTAAACTTACTTTTAAACTGTCACTGACGAATGACAAATCATATCAGCTGTAGTAACTTCCAATTGTATTCCAATTGGCTGATCATTGGAATATTAATGCTTTATGCTAAATCAAATCGTTGTTTTAAAGAGAAATAATTGTATTGGAATTATACGTTATACCAATGAAGGCGGTAAATTTACCGAAATTTTCATCGTGTGAAAATTTCTTTGTTATCGGCATTAGATAATTGTATTCGAAACGGAGCGGATGAATTGGAATTTGTGTTATCGAACAATTTGTTGAAATAAATAGAATTAAACGAAAATTAACCAGTGATTTTGATTTCTTTTTCAAATTCGAAACATCAGTTTAGTCGGTCTATTAACAGTCGAAGCAGTTGGTTAGTTAGTTAATTCGGTCGAATAGCAAATCGAAACAATTGGTCCTTCGAACCGGATCATTGCATTCTCGGCTCCGGGTTTTTAATATTTGAAATAGAAAATAGAAAATAGAAATTAGACTTTTGGACTTAAATCGGGTGTGCGCTAGTGCAGTGAAGTTGGAATTCTTCGAAGATAATCGCTGCATAGAAGTTGTCAGCTGGGTAAGTCCCAAACATTTATTCCTTTGTATGAACATCCTTTCTTCCGTTCCTCCTATCGTTTATTGCAATATCTGTTTGATTTATTCAAAATTTAAAATAATTCTTGAGATCTACCGTTCGTTAATTTAAAATCTATCTTACACATCTATAATGCATCTTATTGATCTATAATTTATCTGACTATAAACTATCTACTTCATTTATATATAATTTATCTTTATCACCTACAAGTTATAAATATACTCGAATAAATAAAAACTAACGAGCATTCGAGAAAAATAATTAAAACTTTGAATAGTGGTGGCGTAAGTTGAAACGCGATGTACATAGTGAATATCGAAAATTAAGTCGTGAAAGGTGCGTAAATTGATCAAATTCGGTTGTTTCGAGAAATTCGCAGTTTAGTATTGTACCGTGACATTCCGTTATAACTGTGCCGATTGAACTCGTTCTAAAATTACTTTGAGAAACTTTGTGCCTTGATTGTTTGAACGTCAATATGGCTGATGTACAAAATTTAATGTTGCGGCAAAAAATAGCGTTCGACCAGCTCGTAAAAATGCAAGCGAATTATCGCAAAGATTCTAAGTCCAGGAAAACTGCGACGTATTATCGAACCTTAATCGATAAAGTATCTTCTCATTATGATCGATTTCTTGCAACGCATGAGAAAATTCTGGAATGCGTTAATGAAACAATTATAGATTCTCAGTATTTTTCTGATAATCATGAGAAGTTTGAAATACTGCATTTAAATTTTAAATCAGAGTTGGAAGATTCATTGCAAGGGTTAGAGGGCGTAGAAGATAGACAAATTGCAGCCTCTCAAGGTGATAAAAAATCGAATGAGTTAGAATTGAAACTCCCGCGTATAAATTTACCTAAATTCTCGGGAAACTATGAAGAATGGGTGTCATTTAGAGATCTATTCGTGTCACTCATTCATGAACGATCCGCCTTATCGAATGTAGAGAAATTACATTATTTGAAATGCAGTTTGACAGGGGAGGCTGAAAATTTAATTCGTCACTTTGCATTGACTAGTGCGAATTACGACTCAGCGTGGAAACTTTTGAACGAGCGATACAACAATTTGCGTGTTCTACTGAATGCCCTATTTAAAAGGTTATTTGACATGAATAGTGCGTCTGAGTCAGCTTCTTCGTTGAAAAATCTATTAGATAGAACAGTTGAATGTGTCCAATCAATCGAGAATTTGCAAGTGGGTGATTTGTGGCAATTTATTTTAGTATACATGACCACGCAACGGCTTCCTCACGAAACTAGACAGTTGTGGGAGCAAACTCAGACAGGGAACACAAATTTTTCGTCATTCGAAGAGCTTAGATTATTTCTGCATCAACAATTTCGAGCCATAGAGGCTACAGGAACCGATCGTTCCAAGCAAGCTCGTCAACATGCTCATAGTCGCATACCTAGTAGTCGCTACACTCATTCAGTTCAGACCCAATCTTCTTCCATTTGTATTCATTGTCGTGAATCTCATCGCTTGGTGCATTGCCCTCAATTTAAACAGCTGCTACACGCGAATAAATTTGAAATCGTAAAAAGAAATGGCTTATGTTTAAACTGTTTGGAAAAGGGTCATTTGATAGCTAATTGCCCCAGCAAATTTAGATGCATGAAATGTCAGAAGGCTCACCACACATTATTGCATAAAAATGCTTCAAACATTTCGAACCCACTTTCATCGACTTCAGAAATTGAACCCGCGAGCGTGAATTCCGTCAAAACAACAACAAGACGGGAAGTACTGTTAGCAACAGCAACAACTTTAAGCAATTAAAACATTGCCCGTTGTCGAGAAATCGAGAGTGCCTATACATTTTGCGCACGCACATTTTGCACCATTGCCTCGTCGCCATTGCACTCGTCATCGCTCTTGCTTTTTCATACCTTCTACTCGCTCCCTGTTGCTCGCACAATGTTTCTACCGATGCATGCGCCAGCGCCCGGGCTCTTGTTTCCAGGAAAACGCCCACTGCTTCGTTGTTGACACGTCCAATCGCTCTACCATCAGGTACACTATGATGGGGTCCCATTCGTGCACATTCGCACCAAGTACTTGCAACTGCCTTATTAACAATTTCGACTCGATTTCGTCCACGAACTCTCCACCGTTTGGAGACCTGCCCTTACGTTGGTCACCGATGCCCCTCTAGCTTTTTCGCTCACCGCAAACGCCCGCGCTCTCTTGATGTTCGCAACGAAGGTTTTCCGTTCGACTTCCGACATTCTACCCGTTTTACAATGAAGTCTTTGCGAACGAAATACTCACTCTTAAGCTTTACTTTTCCGACCACTATCTTAACCAGCTTCTTGAACAATGCCCGTCATTCCATCCCACATATCCTTTATAGTTTTTCTTTTGAAAAAAAAGTTTTCCATACATGCAAACATCAAGCATTCATTTCTCCATCTTACTATACTATTCTTACACCCACTACTTATCCAGGCCTGGATCTAAGTTCTTGATACATGCGAATGCACATTCTATTCCACTCATCCCACATTTTGCTATGCCCTATGTTTGCGATGCACCCTCTCACCTAGCGCAGTTCATGGTCATATTCGCACATTTCGCCCATGCACATATTGCCCTAGCTAATACAATAATTGCCCTAGCTCATACATACATTGTTCTAGATAAATGCCGTTCGCCCATCAGCAGTCATGACTTACAATTCTATGACTCACGATTCTCAGGAAATAGAAACTGAATCAGAAACAATATTTTAATCATTCATTCTAAGAATCATTAAATCATGCAATCATAATCAAATCAATTTCATTCAATTTCAATTTTGACCGGTAAACATATTCTATAATCAATTAAAAGCATTAAATCAACACCTCGCAATTTAAGCAATCCCAATAAATATCCACATATGGAAAATTAAAATCGCTGCGACAACTGTCAATCAAAAAAAACAATATATAAACAAAAGAAGACAATCTGCAACGCAAATTAATCGAAATCCGCGATGCAAGATGTAAACAAAAGAAGATGATCTGCTACGTGAGTTAATCGCATGATGAAATGTGGGCACTCGAGAAAGAAAAGTTTGATTGACGGGAAACATGTATTTCCGATTAATAGCTTTCCGAAAATTGCACGTGTGCAATTATGCGCAGATTTGAAACGTTATAAAAAGGGCATGATCTCGTTCAAGAATGAGATTTGATTCCGATAGTTCCGATAATTCCGATAGTTCGAAAGTTGAGTTCCGACCGTTAAAACAGTAAAAGTTCAGATATTCTTCAGTTCCGACAGTTGAGATAAGTAAAGATTCTGATTATCTAGAATGTGCGAAATAATTGTGAAAAAACGCGATAGAATAATAATAAAGTGTGGAGACAGTCTAATCGTGTTATATAATAAGTATTATTCGATAAATGGAATTAATTTCTTATATTCAAAATTAAATAATCTGAAATAAACAGAATAATGTCATCTAAACGCAATTTTGGTGTTTTCTTTTAAAATAAAATTTTAATGAACATAATTGGCGCAGTCGGTAGGATGTGTCAAGTAAAGTTCAATAGTGAATAAACTTTGAATTTTCGCGTGAGTTTCAACTCTTAGTGACACTAAAAATAAAAAGTGAAACACCGGTAAAGGTTTTCGCGAAAATACTTTCTTATCCGGTCTTACTTACGTGTATAAGTGAAAATTATCCGCGGTTAATTCCGGAGAAAGACACAAACATTTTTTTTTAAAGGTTTCAAATCCGATCAAGGAAATTAAAACCGATATTTGAAACATATTTGAAAAACAACTATAATAAATAATAAATATAAATAATAAAATAAAAACAACTATAATAAATAATAAATATAAATAATAAAAAAACAAAAAACTAAAAGTAAAGTGCAAAAAATATCCAGTGTTCCAGCAAATAAACGAAGATGACAGAAACAGGAAAACCAGGTAACAATAGTATTAATACACAAAACAGGCTTAGCCTTACTTTGGATCCCGTAAAACACGCTTCGAGAATCCCGACATTCGATGGAAGTAGAGACCAGCTGAAGAGCTTCACGGACATGGTCGATGTAATGGTACCGATCCTGCAGGCATACGATAATCCTTCACAAATAATTATTTGTAATATAATAAAAAGTAGAATAGTTGGTAGAGCTAAGCTTATTTTAGATGCAAGTCCACATATTATTAAATGGGAAGACATTAAGAAAATATTGTATGCAAATTTCTCAGATCCTAGAAATAGTACCCAATTACTAAATGAATTAAGAATAACAGAGTTCAGAGGATCAGTAATGGACTTCATAAATATTATCCAACGTAGGTTAACTAATTTAAATTTAAAAGTTGAACAGGAACAAAGTCCTAACGCGTTACAGTTGATTAAAGATAATCAAAGTGTAGCCCTCAATATCTTGAAAAAAAATATCCCGGAGCCTATGCAAACAATACTGTTCTGCCGTAACCCCGATACAATAGAAGGAGGAATTTCGATTCTAACAGAAACAGGACACCTATACCATAGAAGGGAGTATAACCATCCCAAATCCAAAGATAAATTTAAAAAGACTTAGAATTATAATAACAATCAAGATCAGAATCATCATCCCCAGAATAAAGAACATAATCAAAATTTCCCAAATAAAAACCATAATCAACAATTTCAAAATAAAAAACGGAAGTATTATTATCAAAACCCTCAGTACCAAAATAGAAACCAATATGATAATAACCAGAACCAGTACCGTCAAAACCGTCATGATACTTATAACTATTTTCAACCAAACAATATTCCACAAGGACGCAACTATTACGATCCCAACTCCGTTCAAAATCGTATCCAAAAATTCGGACCACCTCAACCTATGGAAGTAGATAATTCTCACCAAATTGTGCATACAAATCAGGAAGGAAATTTTCAAGAGCTTGCCTCGGAACTCCTAACTTCTACAACCTCCCATATATTCGAATAGACAAATAGACAAATATTAATTCAAATATCCATACTTTAAATTCACAGATATCTTATTCACATACAGTAAAAATAAAACCGTTTAAAGAAATAGGAGGAGAAGCAAAATTCAATTTTATAGAATTTAAATTCAATAGTTTTCTTAACGGAATCCTTGGAAATAACATATTCAACAACTATAAAGTAGAAATTGATTTATATAATAAATATATAAAATTTAATGATAAAAAACTAAAAATATATTACTCCGAAGAAGAAGAAGACATGGATCAATATATTAATCAAATATATTTTAATGAAACTTATAAAGAAAATAACCCATTATCATTATTAAGGATAGATCACCTAAATATTGAGGAAACTAATAAACTCATGTCCTTATTAAAAAATTACCGGGAAATATTCTTCCAAGAAGACGAAAATTTGACCTTTACCCACCAAATAAAACATGAGATAAAAACAGCGAATAATACTGCAGTGTATACTAAATCTTATAGATATCCGTATATACATCGAAATGAGGTAGAAACTCAAATAGAAGAAATGCTTAAGCAAGGGATAATACGACCAAGTAAATCTCCATATTCATCACCAATTTGGATAGTTCCAAAGAGAACAGATGCTTCAGGGAAAATGAAGTGGCGAGTTGTGGTGGATTATAGAAAGCTTAATAGCATTACCATCGACGACAAGTTTCCTATACCCAACATCGATGAGATATTAGATAAACTAGGGAATTGTATGTATTTTTCGACCCTCGATCTAGCCAAGGGATTTCACCAAATAGAAATAGAGGAAAAAGACATCCAAAAGACCGCATTCTCAACTGATAAAGGCCATTTTGAATGCCTTTCTGCTAGAATGCCTTTCGGTCTAAAAAAACGCCCCGGCAACCTTTCAAAGGTTAATGAACGGTATTTTACACGAATACATCGGAAAAATATATTTCGTCTACATGGATGATATCATAATCTTCAGTACTTCTATAGAAGAGCATATCTTATCACTTAAGAAAATATAAGATGTCTTAAAACTTTGAAGATCCAAATCGACAAGAGTGAATTCTTAAAAAAGGAGACAGAATTTCTTGGTCATATTGTGACCACCGAAGGTATCAAACCTAATCCAACAAAAATTGATGCAATCCTTAATTTTCCAATTCCTAAAACAACAAAACAAATCAAATCTTTTCTAGGTTTAGTGGGTTTCTACAGAAAATTCATAAGAGACTTTTCGAAGGTAGCAAAACCTTTAACTATTCGATTAAAAAAGAACTCTAAAATAAACCCCAGTGATGTAGATTACGCTGATGCGTTTGAGAAACTCAAACAGTTATTAGTCTCTGAACCCATCTTAAAACATCCTGACTTTGAAAAACAATTCATTCTTACTACGGATGCTTCTAATTCCGCAATAGGAGCAGTGCTCTCCCAAGATAGTCACCCAATTTGTTATGCTTCACGCACTCTCAATGATCATGAAACCAGATATTCAACAATTGAAAAAGAATTGCTAGCCATCGTGTGGGCTACCAAATATTTTAGACCGTACTTATACGGAAGAAGGTTCACTATCAAAACGGACCATAAACCTCTAACTTGGTTAGCTAACTTAAGGGAACCAAATTCAAAACTTCAAAGATGGAAGTTAAAACTGGAAGAATTTAATTATGATATAGAGTACATTAAAGGTAAAGAAAATTATGTAGGAGATGCATTATCTCGTACTCCAATAAAGAGTCATGAAAAATTAGAATTAATAAATATGAATGAAATAAATAACGAAAATTAATTAAATAACGGTGAAACATATAATGATATTGAAAACGAATCAATGAGGACATGCCACAGCGCAAATGAGGATAATATAGATTATATATCAATTTCAGAAGCTCCTCTAAACATATATAAATATCAAATAGTAATTAAAGAGGGAAAAGAGAATAGAATAAAAAAAGAAATGTATTTCGGTAAACTTCGAACTATTTGTATCTCAAAAGAAATAAATGAAAAGTATTTTCAGTACATTTTGAATAACCATACTCCTAGGAAAGGACTAGTAGCAGTGTATATCCCCAACCTCGCGATATATATTAGGTTTCAAAATGAATATTTGAAATGGAAAAATCCCCATACAAAACTAAGAATTGTGAAATGCAATTACTTACTTTTCGATTGCACCGATAAAGGGCAAATCCAGGAGGAAATTTTTAGGGAACGTAAAAGAAATAACCATAGAGGAATTGAAGAAGTATATAAGGAAATCAAAACTAAGATTTATTATCCTAAACTAAAAATAGAAATAACTAAAGTAATCAATAACTGTAATACTTATCAACTCAGCAAATACGAAAGAAAACCAGCTAGAATATTATTCAAAAAACCACCAATACCAGAAAAACCCAGAGAAATAGTTCACATGGACATATGGTTCCTTGACAAAAACCACTTTTTCTTAACTCTTATAGATAAATTTTCAAAATTCGGTCAAGCTATAGCCATAAAATCAAGAAATTGGATAGACATCCAATCCGCCCTAAATCAATATTTTGCGACATATGGAAAACCTAAACATATTATAACCGACAATGAAAGTACGCTTACTAGTAACTTGGAAAATTTTCTCCAAAATGAGGGAGTAACTCTTCATTTTACAACCCCGGGAATAAAAACTGGTAATGCGGACATTGAAAGACTTCATAACACTCTAAACGAGCATGTACGGTTAAAAATCACTGAAACAAAACTTGCGCCATCATCAATTGATATCCAGGAAATAATGAAATATTATAATAATACAATACATTCTTCAACTAATCATAAACCAATCGAAATAAATAATGGCGTAATACCTGAATCTGAATACGAAATAATAAGAAACAGAATAATAAAAAAACAAGATAGGAATATAGAATATAAAAATAAAAACCGAGCAGATGAAGAAGTGAATCAAAGATTTATAAAAAACAAATTCAAGCAAAAAAACATGATAGGCCATTTATTACAAAACCTAATCATAATATTCAAAATAAGAAACTCTTTATGAAAATGAAGAAATTCCAAAAATCTACCCTACAGGTTCCTACACGCTTTTCCTTGCCTTCATAATACCAATTGTCATTGGACAACACCTTGAAATCACGGAAATTCCTCAAGGAAATGGTTACACTTTGATACGAGATCAACAAATTCAAATCATCCAAAATTTCTCCAAGGCAATACATATAATAAATTTAGAAAATTATGAATATATACTGTTGAATATTGAAATGTCTACTCCATCAGAATTAATGAATAAGTTTCCTAACATACAGATATTATTTCAAAAGATAAAGGATAAATTATTTACATTAGAACCACATAGATTCAAAAGAACAATATTCAGCCCTTATGGGTCTTTTTTGAAATGGATTCGAGGCGTCATGAACGATAATGATAGAGAATAGTTATATTGATAGAAACTTTGATAAAATTGAGAAAAATATGAAATCATTTGTAAACAATAATGAAAAACAAATTAAAATTAATAAACAAATAAATGACAATATTAACCTCCTAGCTAATCACATTAATAAGCAGCAAGACATTATTTTATAATACAAAAAGTTAATGCGCTTAACAATGAAAACAATGCTCTAAAGAAACAATAATTAGACTTAGAAACTTACCAATTACTAAAAGAAAATTTGCAAACACTCATGGAATCATTAATGGAAATGGAAGAAATAGTATTACTGTCAAGACTAGAGGTTTTAAGTAGAAATATCCTCACCATACAAGAAATTAAATTTTTTTAAATCGATTTGAACAAGTTAAAATATATCCGAATCTCAGTAGCCCAAAAAGCTAAAACAATACTAATCATTGTCCAAATACCAAACTTTACAAGCAATCAATATTACCAAATGTCAATTGTCCCTATTCCCAATAAAGATAATTTGGAATTAGTATCATCATATTTTAAAGTTCTAGCTTCAAAAAATAAAGTATTTGAAATAATGCAAATAACGAAGAGGAAAAATTGGTAACTGTAAAGGATATATGTATCAGTAAAATATTAATGGAACCTCAAAATTGTACCATGAAAAGAAACAATCATGCTAGTATTGAAAGAATAGCAGAAAATATAATCATAACAAAAAACCTAAATGCAACTAAATTATATCAAAATTGTAATGATCAAGACATTACTATAAAAAACCACAATATTATCAAATTAGCTAATTGTAAACTTACCATCGATAATGTAACATTCAGCAATTTAAAAGATATTATACGCAACAATGTAATTTTACCTAATATACTCAAAAACGTTACTTATAAGGAAAGTAATAATTTAACTTTGGAGGAAGCTCATGCCCGCAATATTGAAAACTTAGATCATATAAAATTAATGGAATTAGAACATAATAGAAATTCGTGGACAAGTTTCTTAACCGATATGTCAATCATCCTTATCATACTTACCGCCGCGGTTATCATATATTGTAAATTCTTCAAAAATAATTCAAATATAAAAGTAAACATTCAGTCAATGCGCGAGGACACGCATCCTAAGGGGGGAAGAGTCATGACTCACAATTCTCTGACTCACAATTCTCAGGAAATAGAAACTGAATCAGAAACAATATTTTAATCATTCATTCTAAGAATCATTAAATCATGCAATCATAATCAAATCAATTTCATTCAATTTCAATTTTGACCGGTAAACATATTCTATAATCAATTAAAAGCAATCCCAATAAATATCCACATATGGAAAATTAAAATCGCTGCGTCAACTGTCAATAAAAAAAAACAATATATAAACAAAAGAAGACGATCTGCAACGCGAATTAATCGAAATCCGCGATGCAAGATGTAAACAAAAGAAGATGATCTGCTACGTGAGTTAATCGCATGATGAAATGTGGGCACTCGAGAAAGAAAAGTTTGATTGACGGGAAACATGTATTTCCGATTAATAGCTTTCCGAAAATTGCACGTGTGCAATTATGCGCAGATTTGAAACGTTATAAAAAGGGCATGATCTCGTTCAAGAATGAGATTTGATTCCGATAGTTCCGATAATTCCGATAGTTCGAAAGTTGAGTTCCGACCGTTAAAACAGTAAAAGTTCAGATATTCTTCAGTTCCGACAGTTGAGATAAGTAAAGATTCTGATTATCTAGAATGTGCGAAATAATTGTGAAAAAACGCGATAGAATAATAATAAAGTGTGGAAACAGTCTAATCGTGTTATATAATAAGCACTATTCGATAAATGGAATTAATTTCTTATATTCAAAATTAAATAATCTGAAATAAACAGAATAATGTCATCTAAACGCAATTTTGGTGTTTTCTTTTAAAATAAAATTTTAATGAACATAATTCAGCACTAACTGCACCTACATCCTACCTACACAGTCAACGAACGATCGCACACGCGCCTTCTGCTCTTATCATTGCTGCTTTCTGTCGCCACAGTCAGCATTTGCACCCACTTATTACTTCGCCCAATCTCGTTTATATGCCCGGTGACGATTCTTTCAACCAGCACAACCTTTGATTTTGATTTGATTTTGAAATAGGTTTATTGTAACATATATACAAATTGAAAAATGAAAAATTCTTACAGCTAACCTACAAGCTATTATAAATAAAACATAAGCCTACGGATTGTGCATATTTGCGTACATCCTGAGTTCAAAAATTATTGTTATCTTATAAAATATGTTAAAATGAAGAAATATATAATAATTTTTAAAGATATCTAATTAGTGTTTTGATACGTGGAGGTGCCTCTGGGGCGAATCATTTGAGGGAAGACCTAACTTGAGTATGAGTGGAAGAGCGAATTTGAAGTTAATCATAGGCAGAGCGAATTATCCTTGACACGTGGGTTAGACCTCTTTCACGAGTTTTACGAGCATGGCAGACTATAACTTTCTGAATTTCGTCAATTCCAGCTGCTGCATACAAAACTTTGTTTGAAAAATATTTCCTAGGCTCACTTCTGTAAAGACCCGTGCATTGACGAAGGATTTTTCGTTCAAAAGCTTTAACGGAATTTCGCCTAGATACGGGAGCCGACCACCATATCGTTGCACCGTAAAGTATTATTGGCCTTATGAGAGTGGTGTAAATTAGAATTTTCACCCTTTTGGAAGTAGGAGCTGCTCTCCGGAAGAGGGTACAAAGCATTCCATATGCTTTCGAGGCTTTGCTTAGGGCCATTTCTACATGTGGGCTGAAGGATAGAAAGGAGTCAAATATTAGCCCCAGGTATTTGACTCGTTTGGAAGATTTTATTAAGTGACCTCGTATGCTAAGTTTTAGCTTTTTGATCGACCTTGTTCTTCTGGAAGATTGTAGACGAGGGCGTCTAAATACAATAAACTCGCTTTTCCTAGCGTTTATTTTAATTCCCCATTTGGCGTAGTACCGACAGAGAGCGTCGATAAATCGCTGGAGCCTTATTGTTGCCATCCTTGGGTTGTGGCCATCACACCACGCCAGTAGGTCATCAGCGTATAAATTAACCTTAATATCCTCAGAGCTGCTAATGCAGGGAATATCAGAGGTGAAGATATTGAAAAGAATGGGTCCAAGGATGGAGCCTTGAGGGACACCAGAGTCAAGTGAAAAGAGCCTGGAATTCTTCCCATTGTGTGTAACAGAAGCCCATCTGTCACGGAGAAAGCTGGAGATTATTTTGATAAGATGTCTAGGGAAATCAAGAGATATGAGCTTGAAGATTAGGCCATTGATCCAAACTGAATCGAAAGCTTTTTCCACATCAATCAGACAAGCGGATACAAATTTGCCTTCAACCAAGGACTTTCGTATGTCAGTCGTGAAGACTTGTAGTGCATCGATGGTGCCATGACCTCTCTTGAAGCCAAACTGACGGGAGGGAATAATGTTTTTCTCAACAACAACTTTATCGAGGGTGGAATAGATAACTCGTTCTAGAAGTTTCCCTAAATTTGAGAGAAGAGAAATGGGTCTAGTGTTGACAATGTCGGTGTTGCCAGGTGATTTTCGAATAGGAAGTATTTTGGCATGTTTCCAAGGACTGGGGAAGTAACCAATGTTGATGCAGTTGTTAAAAATAGCAGCTAATAGAACAAAGAAGGAAAAAGGAAGTTTCTTTATTAGGTGGTTGGATACCTTGTCTTCACCCGCAGATTTCTTTGGTTTAAGGTTGGAAGCCAGTTGTTGTAGATCCACCGGGTTCGTAAAGACATCACAACCATGAGGGCAATCGGAAACATTGGATGCGGAGAATTCTGTTAGACGAGAGCCTTCCATACTCTGTACAAACTGGCTTACTCTGCAGTCTACTTGACTGGCAAAGATGGGATCTTCACTGGGTTTTTCACCAGTGAACAGTTCTGAGAAGTGATCAGCAGCCGCTGCGGCTGTTGCACTATCGTCAGCAAAAGGTCTGCCATTGAACGTGAAGGTTGGGGCGCGACCCTTCCTCCTGATGATTCTATTGATTTCTGGATACATATCTATACCAGGTTCAATATTTTTAAGACGTTGCTCGAACTTCTTATTGAGGAAAGCCCTAGTTTTAACCATGATGAGTAGGCTGGTAGTCTTAAGAATGGATTCAACACGTCGATACTCATAGTTAAAGGTATTTAGCCTTCGACGGTAGATACGGGTCAGGTGTTTTTTCAAGGACCTATGATTTGAATGTAGATTAAGAATTTCATCGGGAAGGTTTTCGTATTTGAAGTTTCTGGATGTTTGGGGAACAACAATTTCATCAATAGAGGAGCGCAGAACCTCATTAATATTGAAAATGGCATCGTCAATTTCAGGGATAGAGAGATTTTTGTCACGATCAATGACAACGCTTTGGAGTTTAGCGGAAACATTTTGTTCGAAAGTTTCCCAATTGATTTTTTTGTAAGGAATGAAAAACTGAGGCTCAGAGACTAAAAATTGGAGACCCCTTTTTCTCCGGAGATTCATTTGCACCAGCATGTGATCAGATTCAGCTTCAAATACGGAACAGCCAACAGAACCGAATTGAGGCAATAAATTAAGGAGTTGAGGGGAAACAAGAAAGAAGTCAATTATGCTACCAGACCTTCTGAAGGTTGGCTCGGTAGGGGCGACGAGTTGAAGCTCTAGCTGTTTGGTCATAAGCCATCTGTGGAGAGCAGTACCAAAAGAATTGCTGACAGTATTACCCCAATCGGGGTGCCTAGCATTGAAATCACCACCAATGATGACATGGTCGAAGTTGGATGTTGACGAGAGTATGTGATTGAGATCATGAATAAACTCAGAAGAGGAAGAGTTAAGGTTGGCATATATGCCAACAAAGACAATGGAATCACCATTAAGGTTTAAACAGGTTGAGATTGCCTCCATGCACCTAAGATTACTTATGTCATGGTTTTGGGTTTTAATCCAACTTTTAATGGCTATGAGGGTGCCATGTTTTCTATCTGCCGATTCATCCACAATGTCCTTACGAGTAACCGAGTAATTGCTAAAAAACACATTATGTCTTGGTTTAAGCTTAGACTCACATACAAAGAGTATGTCAGGTTTCTCAGAATTCAAGTATTCTTGAAGAAGGTTCCTTTTGTAAACAGGAACGAGAGAGCAACTATTAAGAGAGGCGAGTTTAAAAGATCCCATCGATACCGCAGAGTTCAAGAGCTAAACTAACATAAGCAATTCGTTTTTCACTAAGAGAATGTAGCGATTTAAATTTTGGAACAAAATTTTCAACCTTTTTCACCAGTGTTAAAAGGTTGCAGCCGAAGATGTTTTCACATTCAGAAAACATAATGGAATGGGCTGCAGATTTGGTTACTTGCGGGTTAGACAACAGTGGAGTTTTGGGACGCTCCGGCTGTTTGTTTCTGGATGGTGTTTTTACGATAGATGCGAAGGAAACACCCTTTCGGACTGTGTTCTCGAGAGCAGCAGTCACTAATTTCCTTTTATCTTCTTTTGCAGTCTGCAAGGATTTACGCTTCTTCTCTATTTCTTTTGCGGCTGGGCATCCACGGTAGCTGGCTGGGTGGCCATAGGTTTTGCAATTCACGCAAAAGACTTCAGAGGAGCCTGAAGGAGATGAGCAGTCTTTGGTAGAGTGCTGTTTGTCGCATTTAACACAGCGTACTTCAAGGGCGCAGTTGGCTGCCACATGGCCAAAGCGTTGGCAGTTGAAACACTGGGTTACGTTCTGCTTTTGAAGGCGCTCCCAGTGGATTCTGTGGTGGAGCAGGAATTTTATGTTCATCACTGAACTCTGTTCCGTACCAGGTGCAAGTTGCACTAAAAAACTACCAAGAGTTTTATTTTCTTTCCTCGAGGCAGAGGTCGAGAAACGTTTAACAGATACAACCTTACTTTGTAAGATATCACGAAGTGCATTTAAAACATCTTGTTCTTCGTAAGAAGGATGAATTCCCTTTAGAAGGAAGGTTATTTTTTTAAAAACTGGAGGGGTGTAGGTAAAACAAGGAACTGAAGCTGCTTTTAGGTGCTCAAAGAGGAGACCGTGATCTTCCATACTCTTTGGAAGGAGGGAAGTTTTAGAGAGATTATTCATCTTGACTTCAAAGCTGGGAATTGGGTCATTATTGGAAGTGCATGCTTCCAGAAGATTTGATTTAAAGTTTTTCAAGTTTAACTTGAAGCAAATTATGGGGGGAATCCGCGTTTCTTTCCTTTTTTGAGGTGCAGAATTTAGAGGAGAGGCCTGAGTGGCCAAAGAAGAGGTACCGGCTTTCAGATTAACTTGATCCGTAGTAGACCGAGATCCAGAAGAAGGAGTTTCTTTAGTGCAGGTAGCTGCCATTGCGGAGATATTAGAATTACAAGCACGTCGAACGACGTCTTGGATTTTCAGAGCTGCGGGGCCTTTTTTAGAAGCAGGGGGAGAATAACTAGTTGAACGGGGCAAGCCCCGTTTTCTAGACGAGCCAGCATCAAAATTCAAAACATTGGACGCCTCAATTGAAGGCGTCTCCACAACACATTTTTTCACATTAAATTCACTTACACTATCCTTAGAATTAAAAACTTCGTCATCGTCGGGGGTCCCATCGGAGTTGGCGACATCCATCTGCTCCACCGCTGAATTAATCGATCCATCATCGTCCTCGGAACTCGATTCGGCCTCTGTATCGTCGCGATTGATGTTGAAGGACATCTTATAGGCAGAGAGAATTTCACCAATAAAATTCTCCTTAACGTCCTCCCGGTACTTCACGCAAAGCTTCGACAGCTTCTTTTTCACCTTCCTCGTAAAAGCAGCCATGTCCTTTTTCATTTGAAGTCGTCGTTCTTCCGCCGCTGCAGAAGTGCTGCCGTCAACATCCTCCTCAGAGGACATTGTCTCTTGCCTCAATAAAATTCGATGGGCTTACCGATCCACGCAAGGTTGTGAAATTCGCCAAATATAAGTGACAACTTGCCTTCACTTACACACAAGTCGGTTTAACGAACGTAATTGCTCAGCCTCCACACGAAAATTTGGAATCTCGATCGCTCCTCGCACGTCTTGTCTGCTCAAGTGCTCGACTTGAACTCTCCAGCACAACCTTTGGTATCATACGTTTGCTTTTATAGATTTGTTCCTTTATTTGCCCATGCTCTCGTTTCCTCATGTAGATAACTTGACGCACTTGCCCACGTTTTATATCTGCTCAAATACTTCGGTTTCGCACCAATACTACTTGAGTCTGCTGATTGGATCTCATATAATTCGCCCATGATCTGAATCTATCCAAATACTTCGTCCTCGCACCAATATTACTTTATCCTGCACATTGGATCTCACATAATTTGCCCATGCTCTGATATTGGGCCTTTTTACACTTGTATTCTTGATGCACTCCACAAACTGGTTTTACAACAATTAACATTTCCATACTTGTATTCTTCAGCAACGAAACCGTTCATGTGCCGATTATGCATATGAATGTGTGCGTGTTGTTGTTTTCTCATTTCGACTTGAGTGTTTCATGAAAAATTCCTGACCCGTGAACTATGTTTATAGTTGTGTTTGTGATTTGAATCAGTTTCAATCAGTTTCAAAAGTGATGAAAAATTCTCTCCAAGTGCATCACTTTTTGTAGAGTTTTCCCCTCGATTCTTCTGCCTCTTGCCCAGAAAACCGGTTATAGGACTGCATCAAGAATACAAGTCTAGAAAGGCCCATTCGTAGTGTATGTCGCTTCATTTCATGCTCATCAGAACCATATCGTCTTTTCTTCTTTGTTCAATCCACGCATTGACCATGGCACGCATTCATTTGCTTAGTCGGGTGCGTGAATTTCTCGCTAGCTTGTTTTGAGCTAGCGTACATGTACCTTTGCAACTTGTGCGCTCGTCGAGCATTTTTCTTTGAGCAGCTCTTGTGCATGTTTTATTCCCATGCTCGATGCACATGAAGTCTTTTTCCACCAGTGTTGCCAGATTTGGCGATTCATCGCCACTTTAGCTACTTGAATCAGTCATTTGGCGTTGATATTTACGCCCTGGCGAGTGGCTACATTTTACGCTATTTCAATAGTGAAAACGATATTTTTCGTTAAAAGCTATTGCATAAAATTTATACAGCTTACTTGAAAAATTAAACATTGCCACCACATTTTATGCCTGAATATGTTTGCATTTTTAGTTTATTTTCATGATTTTAAAATAGCTCTAGAATGTCAATATTATTGTAAAATATTAAGAATTTGATTTTTTTTTCGTTGTTCACAAATTAGAAGTTATAGAGCCGCTATCATCAGCATGTCTTCCAATGAAAAGTCCGTAAGAAAAATTTTATTGGAAATGATTCGAGTTTACCGTAATAAGTTCCGTATTGGAGTTTACCGTAGTAGTTTGCCGTACTGCATTGTGCCGTGCCACACTTATCAACATTGCCGATGAATAATGCTGCAATAGAAGTGCCGGCAAGTGCCTTTTGATTGTAAGAATTTTGAAACTTATTTTGCCCTTGTAATACTGTTTTTAACGGGGGAAATGTTGAATATGTTAAATAATGTTGTTCCAAAATATTTTTTTTACTTGAAAAGTCCTTTTAATACAAATATTTGCATTTAAAATAACCAATAAAATCTTTGTTTACGAAGTAAAGATGAAAATAGAAGCATAGTGATTTGTTATGTTTGTTGATATTATTGGTGCTATTGTATCGCGGCTTATTCATGTGGCGATTTTGCCTAGGAAATATCTGGCAACGCTGTCCTCCACGTATTTGCTCATGTAAGCTGAGTATGCCATTTACCCTAGCACTTGTATTTCGCGCGTCGCTCATGCACATCGTACTTTTTTAATCACATGGCTTGTACATTTGGCGCACATATCTATGCTTACGTATTCATTCTTTCAGAATTCTTAGCGTATTTGTATATTACGCCTGCATTTACATGGTAATAATACTAGGCATGAATTTTCATGTATTTACTTTGCGGGAATTTGTCTTGTCGGCAGGATTTTGCTGGGAATGATGGACACATGCATGGATCTTTGCCGTGTACGTTTGTATTCTCCGGGGTTTCACTTACACGCATATATTTCATTCTGCTCACCATTTGATGTTTCTTTCGGCGTTGTAACTGTACTTGTTATTGTAAACCCACATTAAAATTATCCGCAATTTGCACTCAACTTGCACCTAATGTTCGCACTTTGATTTTCTTTGTTCGCTGGAACTTTGCTCACGCATTTTCACCGCAACAAAGCACATCACCGGGCTTTTTATCACAAATCAATAACCTTTATGAATAAATTATTTCGATGGATGTAAGTCGGAGATGTTAAAATTTGTCACAACTAGCATAAATAAAAATTAATGATATCCAACTGCAAGTGATCACATCAGTCCAGTATGCACTGTGTGCTGGTATCTGATGAGAATCAGTGCATACTTTCGAAACCACTTTGTCAAATAAAAATTTTCTATGTAAATAAACAATTTTTCAATTTTAATCATCCCGCAAAAACAATTTCAATTTTTTTTACAGGTTTGTTTCAAGGGGGCTTCACCAAAGTGCGGGTCTGGTTTGTATATATTCCGCCGAAGGTAGCACAACCGTGCACACAAGGCATAAGTAAAATAAAACACAAGATAGGCGGATTACCGCTGCGCCGTTTATGCTACACTGCACTACTTTGCACTATTTACTAGCATTTATAGTGACGCACCACGCCTCACACTAGATCTCGCGCCACGTCTAGCTCCATTGCTCGCTTGATTGGGACTCTCGCTTCTGGCCGTCATCGTTGTCTTGCTCGTAGCGGTCTATACTCACCGAACGATGTTGCCTTTAACTTACATCACCCATAGTCGATGTATTCTCGCAAGTTCTTTTCCCCTTATTTTTGCAAGTGATGTTCATTGGCCAGCCATGGACTTTTATAAAACTCCTTGGAAGCAGATTAAATTTGCATCGCTAAAAATGTCTACTTTGTCTACTACCGTTGGAACTTAATAATCATAAGACCGCTGTTGACGTACGCAACCGTAGCATGTTGGACTATTGTAAAACCTTATGTAAACTCGCAAGAAATCAGCTACACTACAAAGGACTGTGCCCCTAAGTATTTACGGTGCCATGTACACTATTGTTGGTGTGGCTCTTGATGTGTTTATTAATCTGCCGCTCTTCGAAACTCAAATTTAGAGTGTAGTGTTCTGAGCTCTAGCCATAGACTAGCTCATCTTGCCCCACCCAAAGGGAATCGCTGTAATGAATTCCGGATAGAATTCATGAGCCAAACATTCTTAGCAATGCAAATGTTATCTGCTTGCAAGGGGTTTCCAAAAGTCCATGACTGGCCTATGAATATCACTCGCAAAAATAAGGGGAAAAGAGCTTGCTAGCATTCATCGGCTATTGGTAGTGTGCTTTGTAGAACAGAGAGATGAAAATCTCAGAGTATTTCAAATCATCAGAGGTAACTAAAATGTTTAATACAAGAGCACCAATCTCTTCTAGTAGCTGGCATGAATACGCTTTTGGAATTCCCAATGAGCCTCGCCATCACTCCGCATGCAATATTCACACATTCCTGGTTATGCAGAGGTACAATTGGCCGCCAGATCGGCCAAAGTTTCAATTTGTATTCCTCTTAGTTAACGGGAATGCAAGAATATGAGGTCCGGTTTTCCAAAAAGTTTTTTTTTATGAAGCTATAAAGTTTCTCTTGGCTTTGACTTACCAGCCTAAGACATGCAATGTTAAAAATAAATTATCAGACTATAGATCGGTAATGGTTCCATGCATTACGCAAAAAACTTACCGAATATATGCCGACGCTTTACTTTTTCCGTTGGGTATGATTAGATAATAAGGGTGCGGGACACTGCTTTATTAAAGATTTGATGCATGAGATGCCTTCGGATTCTCAAGAGACCTTGTTCGACTTCGGAGAGAGATATGTAGTATTCATTTTGATCAAAAATGACGTGATCATCTTCATAAATGGCTTACAGACATATGTATGTTTGTTTTGCATTCAACGAATGACACATGAAAATATTCTTATTTAGGCAGAAATTTGCGCTGTCTTGAGAGTAGCTTGTTAGACGATTGATGAAAACTGAGGGTGAAAATGTGTTGCTATTTGCAGTGATAGTTAAACCGCGCTACTAACGCTACGTAGACTCTTGACTTCTTTGGAAGTCAAACAAAAGTGCAAGGCACGATCGAACTTTGCAGCCAGGTTCAACAAGATACATATATGCTTGGTACTGGACAACTGTAGTGTTAAAAGAAATGAAACCAATGAGGCCACTGTAAAGCAAGACTATTGTAGGGTTCTGCACCCACCTTAGAGTTGCCTACCGTAGCTGCACATGTGATCTTCTGGAAATAGGTATTTGATGCATAATTTCTGATAACTCAGGCATATGAAAGTCTTTCTTCCAGAAGTCAACAACGGGACTGCATAATTCCGCTTCAATATGAGTAGGAAAGATCGCAGAACCATAGAAGGCATACATATTGAACACAACTGCGAGGTACGAGATGTGTACCGAATAGGTGTTGCACAGGATGACGTTTGCCCATTCTGCTAAATTAAGACTAACTCTGTAAAGCATCTCCTCTGCAGCTGCCTATCTTATGCGCATCTCAGATACAAATGTTTCGGCTGTGATGTGGTGCGTATGTTGTGGATATCATTTTGCCCCATCATTGATCCTGGATTTTGTCAAAAGATTTGGCATTAAGGCTATGGGTACAATGAGTCTTCTTGACTAGAGGACTTAGAGGTGCCAGGCGACCTTCACTCACAAATAAAAGGAGAAAATTTATTACAGCTGTGGTCAGACTGTGCTGCTAGTACGTTTTCCATAAAATGAAATCTGTGAAATCAACGACCACTGCTTTCAGCAACGGGAATTATCTGTAATTTATTTATTTCTTTATTTGTTAATCCCTGGCGCTACAGATATAATTTCAATTACAGTGTCAAGAAAGCACAAAAAAAGAAGCTTAAAACATAAAAAAGGAAAAGAAATAACAACAATAGTTGAATAATTTGAAAACTAAAATTAGGACTAAGGTAAATAGCAATTTAACATTTTCAATACATGCTTGAATTAGAGAATCAAGTTTAAAGGCATTGTGCGTTCTGGGTAGACACAGCAAAGGCGAATAGAAATAGACTTCCGTACGTGCAAACGGAACAGAGAAAACCTCAGAAGCACGACTTGGACGACTAAATACACGTCTGGTTATCTGTGAACCGAGATCTGACAAAAAAAAATGAAGTGTATCAAAGTTACGCAAATATTGTTTGTATTCACAAAATTGTATCGGAAATCGCATTGCATACGTTTATAATCATATTACTTAGCATTTTAAAGCTTAGTATAAATAATTTAAAAAAAAGTTTTATACAATAAAATATAAATCGTTAAAAGCTTTCGTCTCGAAACACATATATAATGACTAAAGAAATTGAAAAAGTTATCGTGATAATTGAGAAAGAACGATTTTTGTTAATTGGTTGATTATATCGGATATTGCAATCCATTTTCTCGCGATCGGTGATAGAATATCGCATATTAGGTCCTATTTGATATTGCAGATTCCGCGCTTTATGTAAGTATGCATGCTTAAGTAGAGGCATTCTAACGTTATTCAAGAAAATTATAAGCCACATTTGCACTGCCAGAAATAGTCTGTGAATAACATGTTGCAACGGAATGCAATTAGAAATCTGTTTTAGGCATTAACCTATATCACAGGCTTTCAAATTCTCCTGATTCTCTTACTTCGACTTGCTCCCCATGGTATGACTTTTAGTAAAACAGGACTAGTACCTATTTCTATCGGTTGTTTCCCACCTTTTTGATTTGTGTTTTTTTCTGCAGAAGAAAGTGGCTTTTTTCAATAGTATCTATAATGATTCGAATCTTAGACATACATTTGCTTTGCAAGCCATAATATAAAAATAACATTGATTCTGCATATCAGCGCATATTGTAATTGCAGACACTTTTGCACCTGACTACATAGCTTTGAATGTTCAAATCTACCCACGTATGAATTAAATCAATGTAAACTGTCGCTCAGCTATACAACATTTTATAAGCGTTGATTAAATCTTCACTGAGTAACTATTGCTACCTCGAATGTTCATCATAGCGGTTCTTGCAAACAAGTGAAAGTTCGTCACTCCTGCGAGTCGAACCAATAAGCAAACGCAGTTGCTCCTATCGGAATAGAAATCTTTTGATGGAGTACTGTTTCAATTAAGTTGGCAAGAGTGATTCTTCCCCATAAATTACAGGCACTGGCCTTTTAATAACCTGCAAGAAGTGGCGCTGACGTGAATCTTTTGTTGTTTGCCCGGTAAACCGCAACAGGGAAGAGTTTAGTTACTGCTGATCCATTCGGCTTCGCAGTGACCATGAAAATCTTGCATTCGATCTGCAATATCGCTAAATAAATAAATCACGAATTTTGCAACGGCAGAGTTGAAAATTGAGCTAAAAAGCCGACAAAGACAAGGGATTAGCATGTAGAAGCCGTCGTAAAGCATAAGGAATTATAATTGACCTTTAGCCGTGCAACAATCGAAAATGAAATCGAAATTGCACTGTGCTGGAGTGATCGAGGCTATTTAAAAAACTTTTAACAACTGAAATTGCTCACGTTGAAATATGAAACATTTAGACACAAGAGCAGAAACTAAGATTCAGAAGAATAATATCCCAGCAAAGAGCTCAAACCATTTACTTTGTCATTAGAACGCCACTTCCAACAAAGGTTACTCAGATTTGTTGGAATCATAAGTAATCAGATCATGAAAAATATTTCAAATGTACAAGTTTATGGCAAGAATGCTCAGTAAACGTATTTTCGATTGATGAGGCCTCTAACGGAGTTTCAAAATAATTGTTTTCGGAATGCTGGTGCTACAAAATGTCTTTGTTACTAGAAACCCATTGGAAATTAGATTAGCAAGCTAAAACGAGGGGTTTTGTTGACACAATTAAGCTTAATTCAGACTTATTCACTCAAAATTCGTCCTCGATAAACATTTCATAGACAGTTAAATGGTTATTAGCAAATTCATTTCACTGTCATAAAACATTGTTTGCGATGTATCGTTAACGAAGCAAAGCCGGAGCGAGATTGTGATTTTGTTCCTGTAGACATCCTCGTTGTTTCCTGGCAATTTTTTTTATCGCATGGTGACCTATCAAGCCAATGGGTCATGCTTTAAATCGTTTGACTATTTCCTGTTATATCTGGTCGTTACCTCTTTTAAAAAAGCTAAGGCAGCCGCCTACCTAAAAACGTGTTCAAAACATATCCTGAGCAATTTTTCATTCCAAATTTGGCCTTGATTGGTTGATTGCTTGGAATGAATTCAGAAGACCTCTTGCGCTGTGATCTCTCGTGTCTATGGTGCCTCCTCTGCTTTATGTCTTCTTATGAACCTGGATATGTTTCTTGATTTCGACATGTGTTGTGTTCCTGATGGAAGGAAGAGCAGAGCCAAGGTGCTCTAATCTTCATCTCGCTAGTGTTGGACAAAGTGTGAGAATGTATTTTTTGTACTATTCTGTGAAGGTACTTCTTGTAACGAAGGTCACCTGTCAATACTTTAAATAGGGCGCTTATTCCTCTTTTGCAGAGAGCTACTGCTTTTTTTGCAATATTCCAGGGAATTCCGTTTTAATTAGAAAAAGCTGGCATCTGATGGCGACTTTATAGTATGATAAATTTTCAGGTCATCCGCATAGAGTACACGAGGTACATCAGATAAAATCCCGGACAGGCCTGATTTAAAAATTCTCAAAAGCAGAGGACCGTGAGGTACAACTGAGTTAACATGCATTTTTTTTGGGATAAGCCCTTGAAATTTCACATATTGTAAGCGGTTGTGCGATTGCGAATCGCTGTAGCTTTAAAATCAAAACGGAGTGGTTAACAGGGTCAAACGCTTCAATTTGATCTCCTTTCTCCATTTCGCGAAGAACATGGGAAACCAGCACCATCAGGTTATTAGTAGATTTTGATTTGATCTTCAATCGCCAGATTTGAATATTGGTGTAATTTACGAAGATTTCCAATACGATGGAAAGTACCCAGAAAAAACAGATGCATTAAAGACAATGTGAAATGGAGGGATTAATTGTGCAAGAAATTTAATAAGAAAAGTCGAAAGAAGAAGATCGGGTCCAGGGCCTTTGTAACTGTCAAGCTCCAAGAAAGCTTTAAGAATATTGATATCTCGAAATGGTTATAGCTTCAGAAAAAATTGTTCTAGTTACTCAAAGTGAGTCACAGGATGATGAAGTACTGATTAGGTAAAAAAACCATTTGAAAGTTTTCTGCGAAAAAGTTGCAAATCTCCTGAAGAGAAGAAGAAATTGAGTTTTTATAATACATAGAAAAGGGATAACCGGTTGTTTTGCGTTTCATATTTACAAAGTTAAAAAACTTTTTGGGCTGGGGGCTATATCCTCGCCGGTAGTTTTAATTAATCTGTGATATGCTTTACGAGACTTTACATGAAAATCTTTGGCCACTGCATTGTATTCTTCTTTGAAACGATGGTCAGAGTCGACTCTATTTTCTGTTGATTTGTTAAGCTTATTTCTATACGTCTAAAAGTCTTGTCAAGCCAAGGATTAGAAAGTTTATCATATCTCCTAATTTTAAGGACATATCTTTTGACCGCATCAAAGAGTATTTTGTAGAATGAATTTACACTATCGTCAAGAGATTGAGATGTAAGCGTATCTGTCCAATCGACGTTGTCAAGTGAGCGGTGAATGCTATCATAATCAGCACGACGAAGATCGTATACATTAGTATTATCGTAACTTTGAAAGATATTGCAATCTACAGTTGGTAAATCAAGAGTAAGTGCGGAATGGTAAAATCTGTTAGAGAAAAGATTCTCCGCGTCAATATTCGGGCTAACCATTACTTTGTCATAAACGTTTCTAAAAATAAGGTTTTACCAATTACCGTCAGGCCAATGACAGACACGGCGGTTCAAGCGAAGCGTTTCCCGAGAGGAAAACCGAGTCAATTTAGCCGTGCATTTTTTTTAGCATTGTGATGACACACACCGCGGTGCGGACCGCCTCTCGGATTCAGAACCGAGTCGAAAGACGAGAAAACTGACCCACCGAGTCGAAAGACGAGAAAACTGACCCACCGACTCGATTCTTCGAGCGTTTTTCGATTTGTTCATAGCTGCGTAATACGATCGAGCTGAAATTTTCAGGATGCATTGATGAATGCATGGGATATGGGAATGAAAATCTGATAAGAAAATTTATTTTTGAAGAATGGCTAGGATACAGTATTGGAAAACGAAACATTTGTGGGCACTTAGTTTCTAATAGTAGGCAATTACAGATTTTCAAAGAAAATTTGTATTAGAATCACTTTGTCTAAAACTCATATGCATATATATACATATATATGTATATATATATATATATATATATATATATATATATATATATATATATATATATATATATATATATATATATATATATATATATATATATATATATATATACATATGTATGTATATACGACTACTTTTATCACAAGCATCTATATGATACTCCGACGTAATTTGTTACTGAACCGACTCGATAAATGCTTCTGAAAACCGCTGTGTGTGCCAACCGGCGCACCAAGCCGAAGCGTTAAACGCCTCGGTGGAACCGCCGAGTGTGTCATTGGTCTTACAGTTTGAAGTCGAAGCAACCTGCTGCAAACCATTACCACCCAATGCTGACATCAGAATAAAGGAGACCGTTTATAGGTAGTAAGTAATTATCAGTTTCATCAAGAACGTAACGTAAATTAGGGCGACTAAAACCTACTAGGAGTAGGCAGGACATACAATTTACCGATATACCGATGTGCTGTCATACAATATTCGAAGAATTTTATGCCGAAACAATTTATGCGAGGTTGAGTCAACAATTTTGCCTGAAAAGGTACTAGTAACAATAAGTATAACACCGCCTCTTCTTGTCTGGCCAGTAGAAATATAATCACGGTCTTTTCTAAATATTGTTCAGCTACTATCGAGGATATTTTCATTAATATGGGAGTCATTTAATCAAGTTTTAATAAAAGCAAGTACATTGAAGTAGCATGATTTAGCGTAAAGGTAGAGTTTATTTAATTTGCCCCTCATACCACAGCAATTGTGTGAAAAAATTCCTAGGTGTTTGAGAGAGCATACCTTTTAAGGAGCAATACCTAACGTTATACCGAGGTTTTCGCAAGGAATTTGTAGTCGGATGATTTTGATCCGAAATTTTATTTTAGGGGGTGTAAGACGGTGGATTATTAAAAGCAGACGTCAAAGTTTGAGGAGATGTGTCCAAAGACGAACGTCTCGGTGCAAAATTATGGATATTCTGTGGTGGAATATGTGGACATTTAGTAGTGGAAACTTCCGATATTTTTATATTTTTAGTCTGAAGATTGGTAGGAGTTTAATAATATGCCAACAGTACAGTTTTTGTTTACATTAGGATTATAACTTATTTTACTACAATTGTTGCCACTGTTAGTGGAGTTCCAAAGGGGAAAACTTGATGCCTTTCCAGTCATAACTCCTGCTTCTTCGATCCACATGAGTAAAAAATCAGACGTATTTCTCGGGTATGCAGAAGTTATAGTGCTTAGATGCTCTAATGTAATGTTGTGGGAAGTGCTGAATGTAGGATCCATTAATACGAAAATATCTCTGGATGAGCCTTCCAAGCCGTGAAATGTAATTTCCGTGAATGTCATGAGTCTCCGTGCTCGTTAACAGCTGTTTAATGGGCGAGGTTTCTTGAGGTTAATGTTGTTGCATCACGGCCTCTCATCCGAGCCGCCATCAATGCAGCATATTTAATTCAGGAATCGTTCGAGAATAGACCCTGCGTGCCTTGAAGTGGCCGACTAGATCAGTCATGTCGTGGGCATTTGGGTTGAACGATTCCATCGTACTACAGCACGCTGACATAACAAACAAATAACCAACATACACTTAGAGGGAAGGAAGGGGAAGATTCACCGTAAGAATCATTACTTTTATGTTATGAATTATAATTATTATGATATAAATGAATCTGTATTTTAATATAAATGATGAACATGCGTGAAGAAAGAAAATAAATACTTTATCAATACGAACTATGATACTTTAATTTTTCACCTCAATAACTGAATTATTATACTCGCTATCTTATGCACGTTGATGCTATGGGTGGGCTTTCATTCACCCTAGCCTGGCCGGGATCGGCTCACACCAATCTTTACAATGCAATTCATGAAGTAATTATCATCCAGAAAACTCCACAGAACAGTATAAATTAATAAAAATAAAATTTCAAAAGTAAAAATATGAAATGAAAAGAAAAACCGAATTAAAATTCAATAAATACCCACACCATTGATTATACTACTTACGTCTAAACTTTTTCTTTATATTTCAAACTTTTTGGTTCCAGAACGAAACGATCAATTAAACTACTAAGATCGAATTTTCACCAACACGCTACTCCAAAATCACCATCGTCATGAAAACTATTAAGTGGTACTTATCTGCACAGAGACTTGCTTTGACTGCAATCACTTCCGTCAGTAATGAAAAGGAAACAAAATCGCCAATATTAACCATAAATTGCGGGTCCACTATGAACGAATTACATAAACCGCCAGTTCAAATTCAGATTTTGTTGCTGTTTCTCCTTTTAGTGGTTCTTTTAGCTGATACACCCTTGAACAGCCATTAGTTTCTCCTCTTAGTGGATGTCGGATTTGACCGCCAAAAACGAAAAATCGCTAATTTCCAGGATTAGTAACAATACCAATGAATTTTCTGCTTCTTCTAGTTTAACGCTTCACATTCAAATAATAATTATACTTTTTCTCGTTCTGCACTTTTCAAAATTTTCTCAAACAGGCACTTAACAAATTTCCTTTTCTGCACTCTACCACAGTTTCTCGAAGCATCCCTTTTTCTTTGTTCGAACTTTTCACTGGACCGCAGAGCGGTTCCCTTCCAAATTCCCCGTCGATTCCAATGTCCCACACCATTAGGGCATCACCAAACCAGATGATACAGGAATCAGACACCAGGTTCGCTGTACAGCTGAATTGCCATTCCACCTGCCAGTGATGACAGTTTTTGATTTGAGATGATTGACTGTCAAGTTCGTGCAATCTTACTACAAATAAGATTCAAAATTTACTTGTGACTAGCTGAACTGGATCGACAAAACCTAATACAATAATCAGAATGGATGTTTGAATTGAAACAACTTTAAATCAAAACAACTTCCTTTAAGAATAATCAGAATTTTATTAAGATAATTTTTATAAACGTGTGAATGAGAATAAACTCAAACTCAACTTATATTTTAAAAGATTTTTCTTACGAGCTAAAAGAACTTAATGTAGGTACGTACTTGAAAACTAAAAAGAATGCATCATCAGAAATATGATATGTGTTGTGATTTATATTCGAAACGCGTCAAAAGATATTTGGTCCAAGTCCTCGGGTTTTTAGATAACGCAAATCAGAGCTCTATGCATGTTGTGTAAAAAAAATGTGTGTTTACACAAGTGATCGCATTAATGAATCTTATGCCGAATTTATACACTGGGACAAGCGTCTCGGGTACAAGAGTAAACAAGACTCAACAAGACATTGGACGAGACTCAACAAGACATAGGGTGAATTGTTTACTTAGGATATTGCACCATACAACACGGACCATACACCATGCACCTTTCATAGGGTGAATTGTTTACTTAGGATATTGCACTATGCATCTTTCGACAGTTGTGAGCTGTTTTGTTCAGTTCAGTGAACGATGACTGAGGTACGGGCTGTGGCTATTGCAACTGCCTGGTGTGCGTTGAGTTATTTCAATCTGGGACACGCAAACACATGTTTGAAGTCCCGGCGAAAAATTCGAAAATTTAAATGAGCACATGCTACCCTCTCAAATCCCTTTGACTTGATGCATAAAACCGACTTCGCTTCCAGCGGCTGCGAGCTCGGACGAGACGGTCATAAACACTCAGGCACAGCAATAAAAGGATCATTATCCCTTCATAAAACAAACAAGAGCCGACGAGCAAACCATTTACACACGCGTGCTTGCCATGAAAAAAACAGCCGAGAATAGACAAGGAGACCATTTACACACAGTACTTGTCGTCATTTGGCATTCCTCGGCCAGAATGTAATTCCGGCATTAGAGCGATATGCATGCCGTGTAAATGAAATGTGTGTTTATAAAAGGGCTCGAGTAGATGAATAATTTGAAGTGGATAAGAGGTGTAGTATTATAGTTTATGGGTTTGCGGAGTCGAGTTAAAAGTACATTTTGGCATGTTAGCAATAAAAATGATACTTTATGATTCGGAGCAAATGTCCATGCAATTTAGGTGAAAGATGTGTCAATTAAGACAATTAGAATATGGATGAGTTACTGGGTAAGGAATGTGGTGTTCCCTTGAGATTCTGCTGTGCAGTATCTGAGGTGGACATAACTATACAAAACTTATGTTGTAGGTGGCAGCATTAGGGCTTCTTCACGATTGTCATTTGGGAAAATCATTGCATGAAATGCAATCACATCTATTGCAAATGCGTGATAAACATGGATTAAATGTATGCAGTGAAGGAGGTAATTATGAAACATTTACAATTACTGCCCGTTGTTTACAAAAAGGATTGTAGTGAGGGCTCGCGAAATTCAAATCACACAAATTGTAAAGGCATCACTTGATGTTGGTGTTTATATTTACAGCGAAGACATTCAGACCGGTATTAGTTCAGCCGATGCCAGTGCCCAGTCGGCTATATAAACTTCCATCCGGAGTTGCGACGTAGGTGTTAAGACATCTCTCGACTATCTAAATCACTTGAACAAGTCGAATTTCAGTGATTTAACGGATCCAGATCTTAGTGATACCGAAATGGGGATCATTGATAAAGAATCACGAATGCGCGAATCGGTAAGTCCCAATGAATTTATATCAATAAGCGACTCTTTTTCTTGGCTGTCATCATTACTCATGTTGTAGAGTCTCATAAATGTTTGCTATAGATTAAAATTATTTTGATTGTTTGCTGTTCGCTTCTTTGTGCTTATGTTGCGTAAGTTTGAATTCGAATAATTAAAGGAAAATTCTTTTTTTTTAAAGTAATTAATACAAGTAATTATTGAACTCATTTTGTGTTGGATATTGATGCAATTTCGCCAAAAAGGACTTTCTGCGGCAATAATTGAAATTGAAAGCACTGCATAGATTCGTGGTAATCAGGATCATTACTCTGATTCGCATAAAGGTTCTATGTACTATTTTTTCATTTTTGAGTTAGCAACGGATTTAAAAGCTGCATACTCTATTACATCATTCTGCAAAATTTGAAAAACCCATGTTATGAGAAAGTATGTTAAAATCAATATTGAAAAACGCACTCTCCATATAACTCCAGTACAATTCAAAACTCAAATAATTGATTATCTTTGAAGTACTAAAATGTAGATAGAACGTTTATGCGAATCAGGGCAGTATTTATATATCACCACTGACTAAAGCAATCACTCATATACAAAAAACTGTCAAGATATGTATTTATTTATGTGATAACTTATTCAAATAGCGTATGTTTGTTTTAACTTCAAAGCAAAGTAAAGTAATCCCTCGGCAAAGTTGGTCAGGTCGAGTAGTTGAAGCTGAAGTTGATAGCTTCATTTACAATTTGGCAATTTATGTAAATACGAGTGTTTCGACGATTCATTTTACTCCTGGTTAGCTCGAGTACCGGTTCAGAGCTAGATAAACTCAAAACTCGGTGCGTGGAATCTGAATTCAAATCAAGGACCTCACGCGCTAGAAGCCATTGCTCTACACACTAGGCTACACTTGCTAAAGAGTCATTGAAAGATACTATTAAATCGATTATCTGTTGTTAACAATCTCATATATTCAAAAACATAAACCTTTTGCAACATTCTTTATGTTAGTTTTAAACATTTTCACAATATCATTGAACACAAGTGCAATTTTTTTCGGTTAAAATATTTGTTATACCTTAGTTTGGCTTAGTTTATGTGAAAAATTTTACTCATATATTGAACTGAGTGCAATTGATAAGTGTATTAATATGTCATTTTAGCAACTTTTCTTTGGATTTCGTTCGAAAAGTATGAGCTTTAGTTATGGTCAAATTTGAATTTTCATTTAGCCTTAAACATCGACTTCCAGTTCTTATTACATGTAAACATCCCGGCAAAAGCGTTTATATTAAACATTGTTCTTTAGGAACTTTATAAGAGTTCAACGGAATTTGAACGAAAAATGAAAAAGGTTAGCGCATGAAAACCGCTAGAAAACTAATTTTCGAAGAAATTGTCTTTGAGAGACAAAATTATGTGGAAAGACGTAATAAACTTTTTTGAAGAATCATATCAACCATTACTTATCCAAAGCAAAAAAACTCAACTATAACACAAATGATGAAAAAGTTCAGTGCTGGCAACACTTTCCCAACAAAGCAGCAATAAACTGCTATAACAAGCTCAAACTTAAATCAACTTATCCTTTGAATTTCGTTCTCATCGGAGGTATCAGCGGTTAAAATCGTTTGAGGCTGCCATCCGAAATATTTTTCAAAACTCGGATAATATAAAAAATTGGTTCCTAATTTTTATTGCAAAGGCTTTGCATATGAGTATATTATGAAAGCATCTTTTGGTGCAATATTTACGAAAATGTCTGATGCTGGCTAGCCTGTGCTAGCAGCAAAGCAAAATATATACCAAATTCGCTTCACATTAAGTTTAGCCCGCCCTGTGAATCTCGTTTTGATTGACAACCACCCTCAAAACTTTTCAAATTTTCAAAACGTTAATATGTGTTGTATATTTTAAGTGCAGGATTATTCCCATTTGCAAATCGAATGACAAAATTGCTTACTAAGGAAATTCCAAAAATTACAAAAATGATCACAGCTGGCAGCGCTTTCATGATTTTTTTACGAAGTTTCTACGACATTTGTTTTACAATAAGGTCCATTTACAGTAT
This sequence comes from Nemotelus nigrinus, assembly GCA_947369275.1. Classification (NCBI taxonomy): domain Eukaryota; kingdom Metazoa; phylum Arthropoda; class Insecta; order Diptera; family Stratiomyidae; genus Nemotelus; species Nemotelus nigrinus. Next base: position 86,701,831 of record OX376372.1, on the reverse strand, counting down.
GAGCTTCGTTTTGATTTCAAGACTGGGCCGGAAGTAATAAGGAAAAAAGCTTTATTTTGCTAAGCAAATTTACAAGATCTAGGAGAAAAAATTTACGATAGCTGGCAAGTCTATTCTAATTTTTAAACCAAATTTTTGCCAACTTTTGTCTCAAGTAAGTTCCAATTACTGTGTGAACTTTGTTAAAATGTGATGCCTGAATCGGAAGTTATAAGCTAAAAAACAGTTTTTTATCTCACAAATTTTTCAAGATGGCACCACTGCCACAGGGTTGCCCGCATTTCAAAATCACTTCTTCCAGACCTGTATCTATAAAATACCACAACATCCTGTAAATTTTATGATGATCGAATAAGCCGGTCGTCAGTTCTCGAGAATAGAAATTACAATTGTTGAAAATAAAGGTAATTTGGTGATGGGTTGCCGTTCTTGTGCAAATCGAAATTTTGAAACTTGAATTTGACATGATGCACAAAAGTTAAAATTGATCAATAATTTGAATTTTTTGTCAAAAAGCAAAAATTTTCTGGAGGGTCGATGATTTGAAGGATTTTTGTTCAGGAGCTTGCCGTAGCTACAAGGCTACCCGCACTGTCTTGAAAATCCTTTTGTGTTAAATATGAGTCTACATTTATACGCTGATGATGATTCAATGTTTCTGTCAGAAGCTATGACAAATCAAAATTTGTAAAAAAAATCTTTTCCTACTTTAAGGCACTACCCACACACGGCTCAAAATTTCTAATATTTTTTTCATCATAGATAAGCTAAAAACTTAATAAATTTTCATTCATAATACTTTTTTCACAAAAATTTACACTGCATCGAAATATAGGAGTACCTAAAAATTCATTAAAATTTTCGCCATGCCAAACGGTTAAAGATAACTATCAGACTCCACTAATGTAGCTCCTCGTTATCATTCGATGGTCCTGGGTGTCCGCGTGGCTCACTTCCAAATTATTTTTCACTTCAAAATTCACAAATTTTTCGAACCACCGCCGAGTGGTTC
>OX376372.1:86694767-86700619 GCA_947369275.1 Nemotelus nigrinus | reverse complement strand
AATTTATCCTGAGAAAACAAATAAGCATTTCATGCTTCAAATTCTGAAATTAATTTTCTTTTGCGATATATTTCAAAAACAATCATGTAATAGGTAAATTCCCATACCTATTCGCTAATTTTTCACATCAGAAAAATTTGCATCTTTTGGATACATGCAGGTGTACATAGATTTGTCTTCCGCCACATTATTCTTCTTTTGATTTTCAGTACAATATTAACACACGTCGAATTACATATTTTTCATAATATTTTTCACAAAAATATTCCTATTAATGAAATCTACTATGATCTAACTAAGCTCATTTATAGTTTATATTTTGAAAAAAAATGCTGAAAAAAATACCACAAACAATTTTTTATTCATTCATTCATAAACCGAACTCTCCTGGTGACGCACGCACAAGCATAGAGCTGAGAGAGACTTGCGCGCGTCATGATCTTGTAGTTCTTTGATTCAAGCTACGCATGTAAACGCATGATGGGCTGGCCCAATATGCGACATAGATTTTGACGCGATTGCACACGTCAATTTTTCGTAGATGAAGAGCCGGCCCAATATACAAAATCAATTTTGTTGCGATTGAAAGCGTCAATGCTCATAGATCGCCGCTTGGACTGGAACAACGCATAGTGGGCCAGTGATGCTTGGGCCCACCGAGCCACATTCATGAACAGAAATCGATAAACACACAAACGCGAGCTTATACCTTCGCTTATACTTATGTTTGTAGCATAGCGTAGATGATGTAGAAGAATTATGAATGGGCTAGTGATGCGTCTGCCCGTCGTGGTGTGTATGGGACTAAGAAGAAGAATATACATTTATGTGTACAAGATGCAGGTGTATATTGTATCGTATAGTTTATGCTTGTAGCTTATTGTAGTAAGTGTTTTATATGTATGAGCATATGTTGATACATTGCGCGATGGACATTCAGTGTATGTATGGCACTATGTGATTTTACGTCATTGCATGGTATGAATGAATGATATAAAAATGTGCTGTTGATGGATTAAAATTATAGAAGGATTTATTATGTTAAACGTATATGAATTAATATGTAAATGATGACTCAAACTTTTATTTAAAATTATTATTTATGTGTTTTAGAGGGTGGGCCCGGCCCACTTTGCCCACTGTGACGAGCCGCCACTGGTGCCAGGTCTCAAAAAAGTTAATAAACTTTAAATCTTTGGCGCCGGCGGCCATTTTAGTGATATTTGTAATTTACCTATTATTCCGTACACAAATAATTTTTGCAAAAATAAAGTTGTCGAAATAAATTTCGAACGTGTTTTACATGTAAACCGGATAATGTTTTAAAATTTTTTAACCCCATGTGTGCGCTGGGTGCCTAAAAAGAGAACGGGAAAACTTGAAAATTTTTAAATTGCGATAACTTTTGACAGAGCTATTTAATCATTACGTAATTTTCAGGACATATTAGTATTATTTAGTTGTAGATTTGTGTAGCTTTAAATGAGTGTGCTAGCAACCCTGAAGCTAGGGCAGGCACTGAAAGCGAAAACCTCCAAATCATCGTCTCTCTTGAAAAACTGCCGCTTTTAAAAAAAAAGCCACTGAAAGGTAAATCTTGTGCTTTATTTACATAAACAACAAAAAAAAAATTTGATATGGTATCACGGGCACGCCTGGTAACCCTTGCCAAATTTACCCATATTTTAAGCATCAAAAACTTCTGTTCACGGAAACTCACGATCCGATAAGCATAATTAATTAAAATTTACAGAATGTATTGGTCTTAAATAGGACCAGGTCTGATAGAAGAGATTTTGAAATGCGGGCGATTCTGTGCCAGTGGTGCCATCTTGAAAAATCATTAAAAAAGATAACTGCTTTTAGCCCTATAAATTCTGATTCAATCGTTCGATTTTGACGAAATTCATACAGTAGCTGGACCTTACTTTAAACCACGTCTGGTATTGGTTAAATTTGGTCGAAAAACTCGGTTGGAGCTGCCAGTTATGATAATTTTGGTGTCTTAAATTTGAAAAAATAAAAATTTGGAAGTGAAAACATTCAAACCATCGAATATCCTAAAAAATGGCTCTCATAAACGTTGAAATTCATGCCAGTGGTAATATCTGAAACCTTCTATCATATGAGTTATAATGCATTCTTGAGACCAAAGTAAAACGTGGCGTTTGAAACAGTTTGACCGTAATAAGCAGCTCATGTGGTGGAATATGCACTCAAAACCAGCACGATTCTTCTACTGTTCTTCGAACATTAGTGTTTCTAGCGGTTCAGGTGCGCTAGAGTTTTTTATTCTATTTTTATTCTATCGGCAAATAATTTTCAATATAACAAAGTTTGCAAGTTGAGTTCCGAATGTGTTCCAAATGCGAATATTTTAACATGTAATATTGTTTTAACACTCTGTGTGCGCTAGGTATATAATAATATAAGTTAAAAAAAATTTTTAAAATTTTGAATTGTAATGACTTTTGATAAGGCTACAGACCATTATGAAACTTGCATGACATGTTGCATGACATATTACATTTAACATGACATATTACATGTTATTAAGCTGTAGGTTTCTGTAGTTTTTTTTATGAAAGTGCTGGTAGCCTTGTAGCTACGGCAAGCACTCAAAAAGAAAACCGTCTAATCATCAAGTCTCTTGAAAAATTTTTGCTTTTTAGAAAAACAGCAACCCATATATAAATTCTTTGATTTGTCTACATAGCCGAAGGAAGACTTTTCCCCAATTAACTTATATTTTAAGTATCAAAAACTTCTGTTCATGAGAATTTACGACCCGCTAATCAGATTCAACTGAAATTCACAGAATGTACTGATTTTGAGTAGGACTAGGTCTGAGAGAAGAATTTTTAAATATGGGCAATGCCAGGCTTAGAATAAAAATCTGCTTATTGCCTTTTAAATTCTGATAAAGCTTCCATATTTTGACAAAATTTACACAGTAGTTGAACAAATTTCATATAGTACATCGAGTTTATTGAAGGAAATGTAGCTGAAAAGTCATGATAGGGCTGCCATTTTCGTTCTAATATTTCGATGAAGTCACCGGATGAAAACGAGATTCATAGGGTAGGTTTATTTGGATGAGAGGAATATGTGGTAGACTTTCAGTTCCAGTGCTAGCAAAGTGTTGTAGGCTTTTAGCACTTTCTTCATTTATGTTACAGAATATGCTGTTTTCAAAGTTTTGTAACATAAGCAATAGATATTGAATAAAAGTAGCAATGTTTGACTATGCTAAATTTTTAAATTCATGCAAGTGGTAGCCCTGAAAACTTATGGATTTTAATGCAGTCTTGTGATCAAAGCGATACATAGGCATTCAAACAGGCTGACTGTAATGGTACGGACACAACGGAGCGAAGAGAGCGTCGAGCAAAGAAATCGGTCTGAATCGATCTCGTCGCTACTATCACATTTATGTTTTGGTCGCTCCTTTGACATGGAAATATATGAACCATTTCAGCCATGATACAATGAGAACAAGGTAATCCATTGCGCATGTCTATCACTATCCCATTCTCGCGCTGGTGACAACTGTGAGTGATTTGCCTTTAAGCCAATGTAAAATTGGGCAACTTCAAGGAGGGCGTTTGGGGTGTTAATGGAGCGCTATTTCGATTTTGATGATAGGGTTTGAATGATTAGTATGTGTTTTTAAATGTCCTAGAAAATCTGAAGGGAAAAGCTATTGTACAAAGCACAATGATGAAAAACTCAATAGCTTATTTTTGCCAAGAAGATATTGAATGCACTCACTTCAACGAATCATTTGGAGTTTTTTTATGGGTACAATGCTTGGTGCATGTCCGTACGCTGTTGGGTTGCAGATTCATGCAACTCGGTAGTGTAATAGATGCAAATGTGCATTGAAAATTATAATGTGATTGATAGATAATATTTCTGTTTATTGCGGTTCTTTGTGAGCTGCGTTTTCAAAATATCGGAACAGATGACTCGTGCTGGCAACCTTTCGCCAGTATCAAAGCCAAGAATATATCAAATCTGCTTCACGTTGTTTAATTACATTCGAAGTTATAGGAGTATAAAAAAATTTAGGGTTACCTACAGCGAGTTTTTTCAAATGATCTAAAGCTTAATATTTGCTGTTTATTGTCACTACAATATCATTACCATTTGAAAATTCTACGATAAAACCGCTTAATAAAGATATTGCAATTAAACACAAAACCAACAATAGCTGGCAACTCTATCGTGGCTTTTCAACCACATTTGGCCTGAATAATGTTTATGACAGGTTTCATTAATTGTATGAAATTCGTATTGATTTCATGACTGCACTGGAAGTTATAGGGCAAAAAATTTTATTTTCCTGAGCGAATTTTCAAAACCAAAGACACAAAAATTACCATAGCTGGCAGCACCAATCGAATTTTTAAACCAAATTTTCATCAAACAGAGTTTAAAGTAAGGTTCAGCTACTGTGTCAATTTCATGAAAATCTGGTAACTTATTCACATTTCATAGGGCAAAAAGCAGTTTTTTTTCTTTGTAATTTTTCAAGATGGCACCACTGGCACAGACTTGCCCACAATTCAAAATCGCTTCTATCAAATCTCGTCTTACTTAAGCCCAATGCATTCTGTAAATTTTAGCTGTATCTGATTATTGGTTCGTGAGTTTCCGTGAACAGAAGTTTTTGATGCTAAAAATATAGGTTAACTGGGAGAGGGTTACCGTTCTTGTCCGACATGAAATTTTCAAAGTTTTATTTTGAACGTGTAGATAAAGCATAAGATTTGTATACAGATTGGTTTTATTGTAAGAAACGGACATTTTTTTGAATATTCGATGGTTTGAATGTTTTCACTTCCAAATTTTCATTTTTTTCAAAATGAAGACACCAAAATTATCATAGCTGGCAGCTCCAACTGAATTTTTCGACCAAATTTCTACCAAACGTGGCTTAAAATAAGATCCAGCAATTGTGTGAGTTTCGTCAAAATCGAACGATTCAATCAGAATTTATAGGGCTAAAAACAGTTATCTTTTTTAGTGGTTTTTCAAGATGGCACCACTGGCACAGAATCGCCCGCATTTCAAAATCTTTTCTATCAGACCTGGTCCTATTTAAGGCCAATACATTCTGTGAATTTCAAATAATTCTGCTCATCGGATCGTGAGTTTCCGTGAACAGAAGTTTTTGATGCTAAAAATATAGGTAAATTGGGCAAGGGCTACCAGGCGTGCCCGTTATACCATATCTTTTTTTTTTTTGGATATGTAAACAAAGCACAAGATTTACATATGAGTGGCTTTTTTTTGAAGAAACGGCATTTTTTCAAGAGAGACAATGATTTGGAGGTTTTCACTTTCAGTGCCTGCCCTAGCTAAAGGGTTGCCAGCACGCTCATTAAAAGCTAGACAAATCTACAATTAAATAATATCAATATGTCCTGAAAATTTCGTAATGATTGAATAGCTCTGTCAAAAGTTATCGAAATTTAAAAATTTTCAAATTTTCCCGTCCTCTTTTTAGGCACCCAGCCAGTGCTGCCAATTCTAGCTAAAAGTAAGTATATCTACTTACTTTTGCCCTTCATAACAAACCTACTTACTGTGCTTCTCGATCTACTTACTTTTTCCTTTTATAACCTATCTACTTACTAATCTACTTATATTTGCTCTAGTTGAGTTACTTTTGTTTTGTTGAAAGAAACAAACTTTTGTTGTTTGTTTCTTTCCTCTATGTATTTGCTACAAAACAGTTAGTGAAAGTTAAATTTATGATATCTAATTCTGACTCAAATTTTCAATACAAATATGTAGCTCAAAACTTTAAAGCTTTCGCACAACACGACTCTAAAAAGAAGAACAAG